>CM077885.1:5322500-6522500 GCA_039720435.1 Amazona ochrocephala
CAGTCAGGATTTTATTATTCAACCTAAAAGATTGTACAGTTCTTTGTTTAGTGTCTGTATTTAAGATGCCTTACCTTTCTATTCTGTGCTTAGTTGATTTGGCCAATATTTGCTGGTAACACAGGTTAGGTTCAAGAGCTGATTTCACACTGAAGACATACAAAAAACAACTTGAAAAATAAAATTGCCATTAGTATTTAATCACCTGTAAAAAATAAACTAGCACTTTCAGTTTACATCTTATTGCACAAGATCAAAGCTGGCCTTCAGTCTAAGCACACAATAGACACCCTGACCTACAGACAGCAAAGAAGTACACTCAGACCAACGTAAAGAAAGAACATGGACCAGCCTGATGGCTTTCAATTTACACTGCACTTGCCTTTTCCATCTTAACCAAAAGTGAAACCCATCACAGAACTCTTAAGCTCGGGGCTACAATGTTCACAAACATCAGATTACATTATAAAAAGCCTTTCAAAACTACGGCAATGACTTAACTCCTGGAGAATCCTACGTTTCTCCACATAAACCAAAAAGCAGCAGAAGCACTTGTTAAATTCAACAACCCGCATGAGCTTTATTAGATCGTTACACGGACAGGAATTAACGGTAACGGTGCAGCTGCAGGGTATTGCGTCTCCTCCAGGCAGCACGGCGCGAGCCGCCGATGGTGTGGTGGAACTTGTGGCCCTTGCCAAGGCCACGACTCTTCCGCCCGGCTGATGTCAGCCCGCGCATCTCCCTGTGCTTGTGGACAGGCTTGGTGATCCATTGGGTGTCAGGGTTGCGCCTGATGGTCTTGTGGAAGGGATCAATCAGGATCACTTCAAAAAACTTGTATGTGGAATCTTCACCGACCCAATAGGAGTTCAAGACTCTGAGAGCCCCACAGTGACGGCCAGCACGTTCCTAGAGGGAAAAATGAATGCAGGAGGATATAAAAATCATGGATGCAGCGCACTCTTCATGCAGAAAGATGAAACTCAAACCTAAAGTTTTGTAGGTGTTAGAAATTTCAATTTGCCCCAAGGAACCCTGTCTTCCTCAAAGAACTGTTCCCCTTCCAGATGCAAAGACGCAAGAAAAAGTAATAGCTCAAAGGAATGCTGCATTAAAAAAAGCTGCCTGGATTCCTACATTAAAAAATAGGTTTTAACGTATGTAAGGAGGAAGGTACTTGGTGGATAAAAGAAAGAGCTACTTTGTACACAGAAACATACAATCAGTAAATACCTAGCATTAAAAAACAACTTTCACATGCAGATGGAGAGCACAAGTTGCACTTGGGGCTACAGTCATGAAAGACTGATCAATTTGCACATCCAAAGCTAAAGGGGAGAAAGGCATTTCTGCAGAGAATAAGCCTGCACTGACAGGAGAAAAGGAAGAGCTGATGTAAGTAAGGAGTCTTTGTCCCACTGCTAGCACATTAGTACTTGCTATTCCTAACCTCACTTGTGGTTGGAAAAAAAGGAGTCTTCAGTTTAGAAAACAGAAGAAAGCAGAAAATACCAATTATGCAACTCCATCTGCCTCCCCATCAAAGACACTCCTTATTTAAACACTAGAAGTGGGTTTAATCATACAACTTGATCATCACTGTGGGAAAATATGAATCAATGGAGCCCACCCATCTTCTGTCCCAATGGGATCCCAACCTATTGCTGCAGTCTTCCAGTAAACTGCACTTGCCTATTTTCTGCATAAGCAATACAATTCTATGAAGTCCTTGTTTTATTCTAGCAGGTGAAAGCAACACATGTATTAAACATTAAAACATCAACCAGCTTCTATGTGGGGATAGTAGCTGCCGTGGAAGTTTTACATTTCTACATTTCTATTTCAAAAACACAGGTCTTCCAAGAAAGAACATGTCAGAGCCAGAAAACTTCGAATTAAAACTGACGGCAAATAACCTCTTCCATGAACTGTTGCCACAAGTGAGCATGTAACTGGCTATCAGCTACCTGAGAATAGCATATATGAAGAGCATACCATGAGCACTCAAAACACAGAACTGCCTTTTTAATTTAAACTATCTGAGTTTCTTTTAAATTAGTATGTCCCATTTGTGTTTGTTTCCCCCCCTTTAGAAAACCCTACCATATTCAAATTGCTGAAGTCAGTTATGAACAGTTTTGAAGTCCTGGGAACAGAGAAGCCTTCTGCTCAAGACAGAAAGGCCATGAGAAGTCTTCATTCCTTCATGTCGTCTCTCTTTTGAGAGTACAGACTACTATTAATTCTAATGCCAACACGAGTACTGTGACCTTACAAAACTTACAAAGATCTCATCAAATGGAAGTTTCTGTCTGAAGTATTTTGGAGGGTAACAACATCTCGCCTAAAAACAAGTTAGCTACCAACCTCTGTGCCTGCCAGGTACCAAAGTTTTTAGCGAAGAACCAGAAGGTCTCTGGCATGCTGCTACAGGCTTTAAGATGGGAACTCCTCTACTATGTAAAAGGACCACCACCTAAAGCTGGTAATACATACAGCATGGCAGCGAACAGAGGTGGGATTTAGTGAAGAGTGAAATCAGACCTGAGAATATCTGAATTATTTCTTTTGCCTTACCCTTTTTTTTACCAGGGTTTATACTAGTTGTATGTCTGTTTTTCATCAGAATTATTGTGGCAGGCTTTAGAAGTAAGTGTACGCTATGAACTTCAATAAACCACCTACGCAGTACTTCCCCCAGACAAGATTTGTAAACAGCTTTTTCATTTGTCTCAATAGAGCTTTTCAAGACACTCTGAGGCTTTCCTGCCATCGACTTTCAAGATCTTTTAACAGTTACTTGGGTTTTAGTTTGTTGGTTTTTTTTCTGTCTGAGTACTTTCAGCTTTTACAGACCAAAACCTTCCTAAAGCCAAGCGTTTGGGCAATAACCAAATAGTCACCTCTGCTACAGATTGAAGACTTCGGGCAAACTTCAGCTGGTTAACACCATGATGCACAGGTTTACCGTAGGTTGCACCTTTCGGGACTGGACGTTTACGACCACCACGGCGAACACGGACACGGTAGATAACATAACCTAAAAGAAACGATAACTTAGGAACTAGAGGTATTATGGAGTGTAGCAATTCTGATGCCCATACGGTATTTCCAACCCCAAAAACCTGACATGAAATGCTGCAGAATTAGGTCACTATACCAGTCTTCACCAAAACCTACAACTGGAGGTTGCCAGCACAAAATGATTTATTTCCATTACAACTGCGTAAGGGAAGCGATGTCCTGTTTGTTGCTGCAACTCTTTTTCAGTTCCAAACCAGAGATTATGGCATCTTTTCACTACACACTCCCAAATACACTAAGAACAGCTACAGCTTGTAACACATGCAAAAAAAAACCCACCACAAAACACTCAAAGAAACAACCAACCACCTCAAACACAACAGCTCATACTCTGACGGTAGTTAAGTACAAGCCATCCACAACCCTTGCTGAAACCTCCTCACTGAAAAATTAGGAAATTCGTTTTGAAACTTTACAAACAATAAAAGGAGTGTAGACTCTTGCCTTTCTGTTTTTATACTGAACATTTCAAACTGTTTCAAGGATTTCATAGAATCATGGAATGGTTTGGGTTGGAAGGGTTCTTAAAAGCTCAGCTAGTTCCAACCCCTCGCCATGGGTAGGGACACCTTCCACTAGACCAGGTTGCTCCAAACCCCATCCAACCTGGCCTTGAACACTGCCAAGGATGGGGCAGCCACAGCTTTGCTGAGAAGCCTGTGCCAGGGCCTCACCACCCTCACAGAGTTTATTCCTAATACCTTACCTAAATCTACCCTCGAGTTACAGACAGAAGGCCATTTTCCCCAAGTTTCTTTCACTGACCAGTAACTGTTCATCATCTTGCTTACTCAAGCACATGCAGCTGCAATACAGTCAAACTAATGCATGACAAAACCTGGGCACCAAAAGGGCACCCCTCAAACTGAAGGTACCAAAAGCACCAGTCAACTCTGCGCCAGTAACACAGCACACAAACAATTAAAGCCAAAGCCCACTTGATCTCCATCTGCCAAAATGGCCACAGAAGGTGTGAATTCAAAGCTACATGAAGTAACGTTTTAGGCTAGTCACCGCTACCAATTTAACACATTTATAACATTAAGTTCACTTTATGCAGGACACCAATTTCTTGGGGAGTATTTCAGCTGTCACTTAAGGAAGGAAGAAAGCTGACATAAAACCGGGCCACTCCATCATGAAGCCCATGGACTTGACCTCTACATTGCATTACCTTGCTTGGCCTTATATCCCAGCCTGCGAGCTTTGTCTGGTCGGGTGGGCCGGGGAGCTCGATGCAAGGCAGAGAGCTGTCGGTACTGCCAACAGCGGACACGCAGGAGGAACCGCATCACATCCGACTGCTTTTTCCTCCATAGCTCCTGGATGTACTTGTAGGCACCCATGTTTGTCTACCTGCAGAATTGAGAGGCCAGTGAGTAAGGTGCACCACATCCAAACGTGAACAGCTGGCGAGAGGGACACTGCATGAAACCATATATGTAGCACCACTAAAACAGGATGCTCTCAAGCTTCTTTAAACCAGTGCCATGTCTGGTACCACAGCTCACATATGGCTAGTCTCCAACATCACACAGGGCTTTTACGTCCTTTTCATGTGTTCTTAAGTGTTGACGTCCTCAGTTGAGAAATTCTGAGATGTGTGAGAATCTAGTTAACATCTGAAACAAGTTATAAATATTTATCTATAAGGAAGTGTGTGAGTGTGAGTGGTGTGGTCTTCATTCTCACATGGTTTAATTACCCCTAAAAACGTTTGGGCTCTCACACACCTGCAGCAACCAGCAGCTGGAAGTGAACTCCGTCAACTTCTCTCCCCCCCCCCATCACCATGAGCAAAACTCAATTCATTTATTCTCACAAAAAAGGCCAGTTCACGTGTGATTTTCCATACCCCTCTTCCTACCTGCCCAGCTACGGCCCAGCTCTTCCCGTCCCAAGCAACTCCATCATTGTGATTACATTGACACAAAACACCACAAACCCGGCATCAATCCAGGCCGTACAACCTGTAACCACCCGCTGCGCTGCGGTGCTCGGCCTCCCGCTCACACCAGCCAGCGCTGCGGCCCACCCCGGGCCCCCTCCGCGCCCCACACCGCGGGGCAGGCAGCCCGCCCGCAGCGACAGGGCGCAGCCCACAGGCCCTTCGCAAGCCTCCCTGCACCCGCAGGCTGCAGAGAGCCCCTTGCCGCGGGAGCAGCCACGCCCCAGCCCGCCGTGGCAGCAGCAGGACGGGAAGATGGCCGGCTGCAGCTCGGGATGGAAGCAGATTGAGAGAAAGGCCGAGCACAAACCAACCCTCACCTGATGGCGCCCAGCACCGGAAAGGAAGAAGCCTGCTGCCCACAACCCCTTGCGGCGGCATCAGGCTTCCGGCCGCGGCTGCGGTGCCTCATGGGTAGTGTAGTCCTGGAGGGGAGTACCGCCGGGCAGCCCTCCTCGTTCCGCCCCGGCCGGGCCCGGCCCCCGCGCCTGCCAATGGGCGGCAGAGGCGGGACTGGTCCCGGCTCCATGGGGTCCCGAGGGAAGCTGTACCCAGGTGCGCGGGGGGGAGGTGGGAGACCCGTCGTACAGTAAAATTATAACGGGGGAGAGGGAGCTATACCATCCCGAAAGCCTTTTGGGGGAGGTGGGGAGGGAGCCGCAGGCCTCAGGGGCTCCGCGGTCAAGGGCTCTGTGGCAAGGTGAGCGATTGCCCGCGCTGGGGCCGAGGCTCTGGTTCTGCCTGTTCCCGTTGCGCTCCCGTCCCTCCTGCGTATCGACCGTTTCTGTGCCCCCGCTCCTCCCGGGCACCCGCAGAGGTGAATTGGCAGGCGCAGGGAAGGGGCCTGCTGCTGGGGGGACTTTGTCCCACTTTCTTTGGCCTTCCCAGTGTGCTGCTATGGATGTGGTGGGGAATCAAAGATGGATTTAGGCTTTGCCTGACTGAAAGTGCCCCCTGCTTTGCGGTGGGGTGGCCTTTCCACCTTTTGGTGTATGTTTTGCAGGGCACCCTGGCTTGTGAAGCATTACCTGGCTAAACTGGAATTGAAGCAGGACAGCGCCAGCCCCTCCTAGTCCTAACAAGGTACTCTGCAGCTCTGTCTGGGGCAAACTTCTCTGAGCAACAAACTCGGACTTAGGCCCCATGGCTGGCTTCTGGAGGCCTCCTGCTAAAAGCAACCCCTACCCATCCAAACTGACTTAAAGCAGACAAACCCCCTGCTTTTGCATTTGCTTTCCTGTGTTTCTGCCTTTAACACTTCTGTCTTCAAGCTCATAGCCTGTAAAAGCTAGAATCTTTCTATGCATGAAATAAAAGGGAAGGAACTGCTGTTTTGCTGCAGTTCCAGAAGCCATCCTGATACCACCAGGTACCATCAGGCACACTGCAAACCCATGAAGCCAGTAACGCAGGCCTTGCAGCGTGCACGCACACACACCAACAAACACAGCCCCTGTCCCGGGGGTTACACAGCTTCAGTCTCCCCAGGCCTGATGGGACAAGTGTTGAGGCTGCAGGAAAGCATCATCAGCAATAGCAGCAGCCTAAAACCTGAGAAAATGGTGTGGGAGGAAACTCTAGTCCTAAAAATACCAGCGCTGGGGGGGAGCTGTGCCTCCGAGCAGCCACTGCTTCCCACTTTGCCTCTCACCTTTTGTGGGCTTCACTTGTGCCTGGTACCAGGCTCACAGACTCCTGTGTCTACACAGGGCTTGCTTGCTGACTCTGCTTCTTTTGGGAAAGATGGGAAAGGGCTACAAGGTGGTGGTGTGTGGAATGGCCTCGGTGGGAAAGACTGCGATTTTGGAGCAGCTTCTCTATGGAAAGCACACTATTGGTGAGATATTTTTGCTTTTTTTTGCTTCCTTTTCCAGCATCTTGCTCTGCGTGGTTCCCAAAAACACAGTAAAGGAGGACTGCGAACTGCACCGGGATGAAGGAGGAAATTAATGTGTGTTTGTTGCATCTCTGGGCAGTTCTTGAAATTCATAGCCCCTTACTTACCCATTTTTAAACAAGGCTTGGAGAAGAACCCTTTTTGTGGTGTTTCCGGTTAGAAGATACGTGAATGTTTAAAAAGAAACAAGCACAGAAAAGTAGGTGATGTGCTTGCTGCCTGTTTACATAAGAAATATCTCGTTCCCTGCAAGATGCTGTAGATGCCTGAAAAATAAATAGATGTCATCTGATGAGTGGAGGGACTGTTCAGACTTTCGTTCTGTCTTCTTAAGGCTTTATTTTGCTTGGTTTTGGCTGATATTTAATCAAAGTGCTGGAAAGAAAACCATCTCAGCTGCAGGTCCCATATTGTGTGCTGAACTTCAAGGGCCAAGCTTGGAGTTCTGAAATAAATCCTCCCATGGGAAAGGGACTTGGGAGAGGAGTATGGGATGTGTGAGACCTGCTGTGCACAAAAGAAAGGTAATGAAGGCAAAGCCAGCTTGTTTCCCTCTGTTTCCACATGATTTGTCTAATGATCAGCGGGCTGACAAATTATTCCTGCCTCATCTAGAAATAGCGGCTGGCACCAGGGGTGAATTTTAGGACTTTGACAGTCAATTTGTATCTTTTTCTTGGGCTGGTAAGAGAAGTGGACTTGGAGTAAGTTATCGGGTAAACACTAGGGTTTCTAGAATGGTGCTTGACTGTCACTGTGCCTTTAAAGTGTGTGGATGGGAGGAATTTGCTGGCAAAGCGTGATACAGAACTGCATGCTCATGCCCTTGTTTCAAAGGATTTCCTCTAATATTGCAGTAACATCTGTTTCCAGCATCCTACTGAGCCCTACGCACATAGCCCTGTGTAGCTTTCAGTGTGAAGGCTGCAAAGCCTGCAGGCTAAAGGTTTTTCCCATTGCCACTGACCTGCTGCTCCTCTGCTCGGGGCTGGGTGGCTGTCACGGACACCCAAGCTGTGTAAGCAAGGCCACGTTACTTAAATCGTATTGCCTTGCATTACTTCCTGCCTCGGGCTCCTATTAATGACCCAGGCAGGAAGGATATTCGGGTGTTGCTGATCGGAGAAGCTATTTATGAAGCCAGTCATGTACATGATTATACAGCATCATGGGTACTGGCTGACATAACTGGAGGGAGGCCTTGTGCCCAGGGTTTAGCTGCGGGTGTCCCTCTGTCACTCCTGAATGCTCTGCTCCAACTCAGCCATTGTGCAATGCGAACTTCCCCCCTTCCTTCCTTAAAAATATCAGTTTTCCTTTCCCACAGCACTGCTCTTATTTTTTGGGGTTAACAGTAAGGGGGGGAGCAGCCTATAGCAGAGGAGACAAGGAGGAAGGTAGTCTTCTGTTTTCTATTATTCTGGTCAAATCTTATTCCCAAGACATTTAGAGAAAGAGTGAAAATAGCAGAGTCAAGATGAGCGTGTGCAAAGGGCTCATATGGAGCCACTGCAGCCCCAAGGAACAAGCAGCCATGGCCCAGCTCATGTGCTATCAGGCACATTTTGGGCATGGACTGATATGTTGGTGTTCCTGGCAATCCTGCTGAATGGTCACCATCCTCCCTGCTCCTCCTCAGCCCACAGACAGTTCTGGCAGAGGGTGCCTGAGGTATGGGCTGCTGAAAATGGTTCCCAGAAGATCTTTAGCTACTGCTCCAATCTGTATTAATTTAACCCTTGAACTGCAGAAGCAGGACACCACTGTAAGGGTCTCACTGGGCAAGGGCAGAATTTGAGTAACAGTGAGTCTTTGATTGCTCCTTAGCTGAGCTGCATTACACTGCACCGTCTCATTGCTGGCACCATCGTTGCAGGGGTGGCCCTTTCACACTTAAAACGTGATTACTGAATCTTCATCCTTGAGCTCCAGAAAGCTGGCTTGTACACCTTGGCTGCTGGCCTCTCTGGCAGGAGGCGAAAGGGACTAGTGTGTTTGTTGAAAGCCTGTCTGTTCAGAGCCAGCCAGCAAGGCAGCCCACCGGGTATGGCAACATGGACACAAGCTGTTCCAAAACCTGTGCTTCCTGACTGACGTCAGGAGCAGCTCTGCGGCTGGTCCAAGGGCTGGGGAGCCAACGCATGGAGTCTTTCCATTCCTGGTGGCATTCATATTCTCCTCCTAGTGACAAGAAGCATGCTGAAACGTGGTTGTAGGCTCAGAGCAGCACAGGGTCTGGTGCCAAGCTCTGTGGTGTCCCAGCCACTGACATGGGGGTCTCCTTGTGGCTGTAATAATCTGTGAGTCTGTTAGTGTTCAAGTGCCTCCTGTTGACTTTGCTGTCAAAGGAAGTGGTGGCACAGCTGCTATCAGGGAAGTGATTAATGTCCTTGGAGGTTTCAGGTTGCTATATAAAGCCCTTGGCTTTGAGCCCATGCTCCTGGCTGCGTCCTTGGTGATGGTGCTGTAAACCTAGTTGTGCTTTCTTTTCCTAGAAAATGTGCACCTTCAGCTCTCCCTGGCTTGTCACAAATGAAGTCCCGAAGTTGTGCGTTTCTTACATGGTCAGCAGCTGGCACTCTTGCAAAGGCACTAAAATTGCTTGAGGTCAAAGAGGAAAAAGTAGTCAGGAGGGAAGAATACCCCCAAAATGGAATATCTTTTCCTGGATCATGTGAGCAACAATGTGTAGTGCTACATACCTTTGTTCTAGGCTTCAAAATTGCAAGAGGGGCTGTTTGTGTTGAGCCCTATCATGAGAAGGAAAAGGGCAAAAAAGTGAGAGAAACAGTCAGAGATGCATAAAGTAACATATGTATTGCATGGCAGCCTCTCTGGCTAAACTGGTACAAGGAATGAGACAAAACCTGAAAGCAGATGTTTGAAATGGGTGCAGATTTAGCTTTGAATCATGCAGGGACTATATTGACACAGTCAGGCCAAAGAGTTGTTAAGGCTTGCTCTGCTTGGCCTAAGCTCTCTTGGGAGGGCTAATAGAGTTCATGGCTTGACTTTGGCATGGAACATATCTGTAAAGAAGATAGGTATTTTTCCTTAAGCAGTGTCCCTGTTCAGTTGTGGTGCAGAAAGGAGTCTTCCTTCTGCCTTTAAAATATCTCTGGCCCCTTATCAGCTCAACAGGAGGAGATGAGAACGCTTCCTGTGGATTTTCCTCATCTCTGCCTCCTGGCTGTGTAAATAGCTGTTGTGGTCAGGTTATTCTTAAGTAGCTACTTCAAATCATCTTACCAGCTAGGAATGAAAACATATATTGCTGTGGTAAAACCTGTAATGGAAGAATTTGCCTCATTTGGTCTCAGCTGAAGGGATTTTAGGTTTTAGCTTTCATAGCTCCAAAGACATGTAGGCTAATTAACCAAATTACGTATTCTTATATCTTTGTTTCTTATATCAAAACTACCTCATGATAGAGCTGCAGCCAGCTTAATATTTTAGAAATGGAGGAAAATGGAGCTGAATATATGCAACTAAGGGTCAAAATCATGCCCATTACTTGGTGGGACCAGTACTTAACTAGCAGCTACATCTAAATAGACCAGCTCCTGATGAGGCCTCTCCAGATCTTCTCCAAGTCAGGGATACTCTGATACGTTGTCATTTGAGATGTAAGAAAGCAAAGCCTGTCATCCTGCAGTTTACAAACACAAGGGATAGCCTGCTTTAGGAGCTCCTAGCTAAAGGGGAAGGAGAAAATACATATGAGACTTCAAAAAGTACTCTAAGAAGACACAAAACTTGCTCTGCCTTTATATTCAAGAGTCCCTGAGGAACTTCTGAAATTCCACCCATCTTGAAATTTTGCTATATTTTAGTATTTACAATATCTCTGCCTTGCCCAGCCTGTGTGCTGTATTCATTAGTATACTGAGCCTTTCCTGATTGGGAAGACACCAGGGGTTAAAACACCACACAATTTATGACTGGAGCTTCCCCTTGCAGTTCCTCTGTGGCAGCAGTTGGTAACATAGATGAAGACCTTTCTGTTTCTCCCAAGACTTGCTCCAGGTATGTAGGCACTAGAGAATGGCATCAGTCTCCTGTCTATCCTTCTTCTCCCTCCCTTTTCTTCACCTTTAATTTCCAAAGAAACCACAGGATTGATTACTGCAACTGTTCTTAGTTCCCCTTTCCCCCCGTAGCTTCGGAACCTGAAAGCTAGTTCCATCTGCCTGTTCATTTGTGTCACAGCAGTGGATGTCTCACAATACATTTCTGTAAATTTAGAAGAACTGACAGCAGGAAGGAGAGGAAGGGCCAGTGACAATGCTCTCCTGCGAGGGAAAGCTGCTGGAGCTGGCAGCAGTCTGCCGGGCAGTCACTCCACAGCACAAGTTGCCCTTGCCCAACCAGCTAGTGCAGGTGGAAGGATGCCCGGGGATGCCAGGGACGGAAAGGAGAAGCGGGATCCTTGTGACAGGAGGATGGGGTGGTAAAAGGCACCCTCCTAGGACAATGGGTTTTCCTAACTAGTTTTGCTGCTAGTACAACAGCTTGCCTGGTGTATAAAATCATAGCATGGTTTGGGTTGGAAGGGACCTTAGAGATCATAGAGTTCCAATCCCCCTGCCACGGACAGGGGCACCTTCCACTAGACCAGGTTTCTCAAGCCCCATCCATGTTTGAATGGAGACCAGGAAAGTGTTTGGCTGGGACAGTACTCACAAGAAGTGTAAATATTGTTGTTGCATGCTGCGGCTAGCACGTGGTCTGGGCTTTAGAAGCAGGGCCCAGAATATGGTGACAGCTATGTCTAAAAATTATCTGTGTTTGCTTAGGAATCTACTTGCATATACTCCCTACCCCAACTTACATAGGTGAAGTTTTACCTCTGGAATCTGCTACTGATGCATAAATTCCAGCTTTCTCCAAAGTGCCCCTCCCCATTTCACATCAAAGTTTGTTGCTCTGTTCTGCTGACTTAAGTCCTGGGTCTTAATTTGTCCCTTCATTTTCAAGTAGGTTGTTAAAAGACATAGTTTTCACTGCTACTTTTAATGCCATTAAAAAGAGACCATCACAGGAGAAGGTGGATATATTAAAGACTGCTGAATTACAGTGCATCACTTAGGTGGTAAAAACCTGTACAACATTATTGCTTTCTAAAAAGAAAACTTCTGTACTTATGGTTCATTCCTTCTTGCCAAAGTAGTATTTACTGATGCTAGGTATTTCCTTGACCTGTCTGCACAACACAAGGACGCAAAACAAGAATATAGTGCTGGACCTATAGAAGAGTGCTATATCCAGAAAGGGCTTTGTTACTACTTTGGTCTTAAAAAATGCCCTTGTAACACATTCTCGAGCTACACGGAATGTGTTTGTGTCTCCTCTTTTTATTAACCTTTGTTTTGTCCTTTTGCTCGTAGTTTTGCTTTCGCACATTAGCATGGTTATATTTGGAGGTGAGGGAAATTAATTCGTTGCAAACCTAATGAGAGTTTGATCTATGATGACTGCACAAAGAGGGGCAGAAAGAACAGCTTGTGCCACTTTCCTGCACAGGAATGCTGCATACATCATGGGAAACCGTCAGCGTGGGTGAAATGCTTCAGCTTGTTTGTCAATGTGAAGTACTCTGAATAGTGTCATTGAATGTAGAAAAATCCTTATTTTCACAGGGCAAATAATCCCTGGTGTTTTCTTAAACAATGCACTAACATGGTCCCTTTTTGGCACACAAAGACAATAAAACAGAACTAGTTGCTGTAGCCCTGCAAAGGCAAACAATTCATGCATACAGGAGTGCAATGGAGGCAAAAAGGTGGATTGCAGGGGGTTTATATGGATATTTAAAACTAACTCTGAAAGTGGCCCAGCGACACTGTACATAGTTTGTTGGGACCTGTAACCTTATGCACCCACATCCAGGGGGAACACAAAGCTAAGGTGATCTATGTGTTTTCAGGTTTGGCTTGGAAAAAGTAATTTTAATTAGCTCAAAGTAAGAGGTCTTGAATTAGCTCACATTTACCAGGGGGAGAGGAAGCAAGGAGAGCCAGTCTGCAGATAGTTACCATGGAGCAGGTGATATATATATATATATATATATATATATATATATATATATATATGAATGAAAGCTTGTTACCTTGTGTGTGCTCTTACCTCGCAGTAGATAAACTTGCTTCTATTAGCAAATCTGAATCATTTTAAATCCCTACGGGGTGGAAAAGCTCACTGTGTATTTGAGTAAATATAACATGCAACTTCGCTTGCATGCAAACTTCCCCTTCCTTTTCTGGCTTGATTTTACTTGTTGGTTAATTGTACCACCAATACACATTCATTTCCAGAATTATTCTTTTGGCTTCTGCTTCTGCCATATGATCCAGCTCAGTATGAAGCAAAGAAGTAGGCTCAAGATGTTAGTACTTGACTATCTGGTGTTCCTTGGCTGTTCTTCCAAAAGGGTATGTTTGGGCAGGCCTATTTGCAGCATGTTTGGCACAGAACTACTATGCTGGGTGGTTGGAGTTTGGGAAACCTAGGGGAAGAGCTATATATCTTATCCTATCCTGAATGTGCATGTTGCATAGATTAATTTCACAGGCATAATCGTATGTTCACATATTAGATGGTTGTATTTATGCAGTGTTGCTATTGTAAATAGCTGGTGTAGTGATCTATGAATACAGTCCTTCACGGGGATGTGAGGCAAGGTTGAGTCCAGGTCAAGTCTCTCTGGAAAACATGCACTGGAAGCTATTGTAGGATAAAATTCTGCTGTAATGCAAATAATTCTTGTAGTGGTGCTTTACTTACACCAGTTGAACTTTCCCACTTGTTTTAAAACAGGTTTAGAAGAGGGTGCCACAATGGAAGATGTGTATTTGGCATCGGTGGAAACAGACCGAGGCGTGAAGGAACAGTTACGGCTTTATGACACCAGGGGTCTGCAGGAGGGCGTAGAAGTGCCAAAGCACTATTTCTCTGTCGCTGATGGCTTCGTTCTGGTGTATGCTGTGACCAGCCTCGAAGCTTTCCAAAGAGTGGAACTGCTCAAAAAGGAAATAGACGTCTTTAGAGACAAAAAGGAGGTAAACTCAACGGTGCTTAACTGCTTGGCTCATAGCTGTATCTGTGATAGAAAATTAAGGTTGCAAAGCAGAGAGTTTGTGTCTTTAAAGCTCGCGTATAAAGGAAAATGAATGTACCCATAGCTATGGGCAATCCAGCAAAAGGAAGCTTTCTCATGCTGGGGAAGCTTAATTCACATGCCGTGCAGGTCATGCAAAATAATGTGGGTTTTTTCCTTCCTCCTTACTTTATCTACCGAGCTAAAATTCAGTTAACTGAATGAACCATCCAGGATACTTACAACTAATAAAACATATGGTCTACAGCAGTGCAGTTCATATGTTTTTTTAGATATTGTACATGGGAAGTCAAGTGCATAGAATAATATTACGAAGGGCATTATCTTTGTTTGTTTTGTATTCATGTACTTGATGGCTTACAAACTAGTGTAATTGACAGTGGGTCTCCCAGACATTAGTCAATTGGCAAAGCAGCTTTAATGTATTTTAACAACCATATTGAATCAATTCAATTGTGTGAAATGACTGCTCTATATTCCCGTAGAAAGCAGCTAGTGTCTTCAGCTGACAATGTTCCAGCTTAGCTAAACAAATATAACTTGCATGTGGCATTAGCATTATGGCTTTTCGTACAGCATCTTTATATTCTCAAGTAGTTTTCCCTGGTAAATGTCTTTAGCCTACAGCTTTCCAAATATCTGGTTTATGCTGTTAAAAAAATAATAGAAGCTCATGAAGAATTAATTGGATAATGGTAGGGAGAGACTTTCCAAAAACGTATCTTGTTCAGCACTGACAGCACATAGGGTGGTGGAGGAAGGCAGGCTCCAAGGCTGACAGCAGCCGAATGTGCCGTCACAGGAGAGGTATGTTAGCTTGTAGGGCTGGTTTGAGTTGCAGGCCGTCACGTATAGCAGAAGTCTGGGAGTCAATCACAACTCCCCTTCAGGGCAAGGAAAGGTGGACAAGCAGGAAGTTTTTCTCAGGTGCTATGTTTTTTGAGGGCTCCAATGCATTGCTTTACAGCATGTTGTAATGCAGAAAGAGGGTCACAGCCCAAACAGGATCCATGTCCCTCTCTCTTCTGTGTTACCTGCCAGAACTCCTCTCTTGTTGCATGCAGGTATTTTAGAAAACAGCCAATTTGTTTATCCTTTGGCAGAGCTTAAAAGTTTTGATGTTGACTAAGGATGGCATAGTTGAGAGAGTGGTGCCCACAATAAGCTGGATAAATTAGTTTTATTCCTGTGATTTATAGTTCATATAAAATAGGCTTTGAAGCATAGATAGAAGGTGAGCTCAGGAGTCCTAGCTTAAGATAGCAACAGCAGGCTCAAAGCTTGGGCTGTGCTAGAAAGCATCCTTAACTGAATGAGGGATCTGTCTCCACACATGGTGCTTCTGAGCTGGCAGAACTTCACCTTGTTGAGTGGCACAGTCGCCTGTTGTGTGGCAGATGACAGAAAGCACTGATGGCTGGTTCCTTCCCTCTGCTCTCCAGCACCCACCTTAAAGCCTGGCCAAATTTTATGCTAAATAGAGTTTGTGTTCTCTCATACTGACAGAGTTTAACCATAGGTAAAATTCAGTTGGAGCATGTGGTAAATGCACATGAAGATTTTAGCTTCTTTCAAAGCCTTCTCAGAGGGAAAACACATTTTCCCGAACACCCTGGGCTGCTATAGAAAGGAAAGGAAGCCTCAGACCTCACAGGAGCAGGACAAACACCTCTAGCTGCTAAGAAAAAGACATCCTGGAATTAGCTTGATGAACAGGAAAGAGCAAGCAGGTGTGGCCACAGCAAAAACCCCAAAGAAGACTTTATCACTTGATCTTTGTCAAAGCACTAGTATAGAGTTGAGACCAGAGTTTGACTAAGTTTAGAGTTTGAACTCTAAATATAGGCATGGTTTCCCCTAGAAGCTGATGCTGGTAACATGTTTTTAGAAAATGGTTAACTTAAAATAGCAGGAACGGTAACTATAAGTGGCCAGTACCACCTTCAGCACTTCCCAGAGCTGAAGTACCAGGCAGGCCACTGAGCTCAGCCACACTGTACTGCCTTGATAATACAGAAGTCACTGGATGGATCCTTACAACTAAGGCTGTGTTTTGAAACAGCTGTGCTGCTCTAGTTAGCTAACCAGCTGCTCTTGAAACTGCTTCTGAAAGGATGGTGCTGGTGTTTATCTGACCCTCGCAGCAACAGAAGGCTGTCCAGATAGGTCCCTCTGGTGGCTTTCCATGCGTGCAGGAGTGGGCAGCTGGCTGGGCTGAGCAACAGCTCAGCCTGCCTGGGCTGCTGGCACAGGCTGCCTTCTGGCAGGGTTGGCTTTATTTGTATTGTGGGCTTGGTTAAAACAAGCTGGGCAAAATCCACAGCTGTGGGGTCCAGGCTCTCTCTGCTGCCATGCATTTTTTCACCTCTGAAGCATCTGCTACTCTGACCTACTCAGATGTCATGTTCTTATCATTTGTATAGGGCAGGTCAGTTGCCAAGTAAATGGAGAGCAGGGCTGTTAACTTTCGCTCTCTTGGGCATTGCTTCCCTTTAAGCAACTGGGGGGGAGAAGGAGAAGTCCTGCATATCCTATGATTAAAACCAGCTCCCAGCCCACACGTAGATGATGCTGATTAGAATCCCAAACCCTGATCTTCCAAACTACTACTACTCCTTCTTGTGCCAGTGCTAAGTTAAAGAACAGGTCTGAACTGTGTTGCTACTTGCCTGTTGTTGAAAAGCGCTGTGAGTGGTGCATGCCTTTTGTACAAAGCTTACCCTTTTGTTTTGTTTGTAGGTAACAGTTATTGTCCTGGGAAACAAAACTGACCTCGTGGACCAAAGGCAAGTGGAAACAGAAGCAGCACAGCAATGGGCAAGGGCTGAGAAAGTGAGACTGTGGGAAGTGACTGTAACAGATCGGAAAACACTGCTTGAGCCCTTTACCTTCTTAGCTAGCAAACTCTCCCAGTCCCAGAACAAATCAACATTTCCCTTGCCTGGAAGGAAGAGCAAAGGGAATAACTGTGATAACTAAGCTACCTAAGCTGCCAGGTCACAGTCTAAGTCCTTTCTGTGCCATATGCTTCTCACAGTTTCACTTAAAGCAATAATCTCATTCAGCTATAAAACCTGCAAGCTTATTGCTAAGAGGTATCCTTCCTTCTTATGGACTTGGCTTGGTAAAGTGACTGGTGGTAAAAGCCCTAAAAAGCATTTAATGAGAGGAGTTATCTTGCAACAAGGCTTATGGGGGAGGGTAGGACTGGTGGAAACCTCTCTAGTTGGGGCTTTGACTGTGCCTGGATACAGCTATGTTGAGGGACAAATCAACAAACTTATTAAGCAATCCCCTTGCAGAGCTATAGCAGCTATAGCCTCTAGTCACAAATAGTACCGGCTGCAATAAAGCATTCAGCTTTAAAGAGAGGATATGTTTTTAATGGCAACAGTCCTTTTACCTTTGACTTTAAACAAGGCCACAGGGCTTTTTGATGCTGCAGGAGGCTGAGTTCAGTGTGTTGTTGCAGAAGGTTTTGGGGCAGGAGGAACAACTACCAGCAGACTGAGCTGCTGAAGTGCTGCTAGCGTCTGAAAGAAAAAAAAACAAAGAAAAAACCCGAAATCTTGTGGGAGATACTAGAACAGATCTACCCTGACAGGGAGCTTGTCAGCCAAGTCTGGCAAGTAGCGCTTGCAGCTCAGGAATTTATTTGTACAAACCAGAAAAGCTCTCAGAGCACTCATTGGCTTAACTGCGACCTGAAGGACAACATAGCTGTACGTGGTTTTGTTCCAGCATGTCCAGTACAAATCAGTCACATTCATATAAGTGATAATTTTGCTTAGAAACTAAACGGAGCAGGAGGCACTGCCTGGGATCTGCTTAGTGCATTACATAATACTCCCACCCAGCCATTCAACCCAGCTGCAGTAACGCACCCTCGGTATGAAGCTACAGGCTGGATAACAAGTGGTATTACTTTGCGAGAGTGTAGGATGCTGCCTTTTGGGTACGTACATCCCCATGGCAAATGCACAGAGATACCCATACACATGGCCTTGGTGCAGCAGCAGGAGCTCAACTGCATGTGCTGTGTTTGTCTCCACGCTGGTAAACCTGTGCTGTAGGAATCTGCTGTTCTAGGTCAGCCTGTCAGTGAACTAAACAAAATTGGATACAGAGGGACAGAACGAGCAACTGTTCATAGATTGGCCAGCTTTCAGCCTCTTAACAACCTCATATACTAACTGATACTAGATTTTCTTTATATCTGAATACAAGAGTGGAGCGACGGAATGAAGTACCCGTTTCCCTCATTGCAATGGAAACACTTTTTAAGTTGTTGTAAGATGGGACTTGAGTTGCATGTTATGGGAATTACTGTAGCAGAAACCCCTTGTTGATAGCCAGGCTAGGAGCAAAAGAGGAGTTCATTGCAATGTTAAACTCTATAACCTGGCCTGAAGGGACCAGGGGTGGAGATTGCAATGGAAATCCATTTTCCACTAGATTAATATTGTTTTGAATAAATATTGAGAATTTCACTGTAAGCCAGCAAAACCATGAGCAATATTTGCACTGTGATACCATAACTGCTAAATAGAAGTGTGCTTAATAATCACAATTAAACTGTGTGCTTATAGCATTGCTCTTTCTGAATACTGACAAATTAAATCCATCAGCATTACCGATGTCAGAGCAACATTACAATTCACTAAAAATTAAGCAGGGTGCTAGCTTTATAATGAAGGTAAACGAAACTGTTTATGTGCTTTGCTCAATATAGTTTGGATTGCTGTGGCTAAGGAATGAGATAAGAAAGCAATTATGAATGAGCAAGCTCTTGTATTGCCCTGCTAGAAACATACAATTGTTTCCATTGCAACACTGCAAGCTGAGTAAGCACTATAACACGACCTCCCCCAACTTGGCTAGTAGTAGTCATTGTCCTCAGCCATGCTGCAGAACAACACTCCCTCCCTCCTCACTCATTTCCTACCAAGCACACGTGTTCTTGAGGCTTCTCCTTACGCAGAAGACTGCATCTGCCCATGTGCTTGGGAAGTGGGGTGACCTCAGAGCAGCAGTGGTTCATCTCCTTGCTGCAACCTCTCACCAAGGAATTGGTTATGTTCCTCCTCTTCAGCTCTGTAGAACCCCTCTTCTAGAAGGGACTCAATTCAGCTTGGATCAACCAAAATAAGCGAAGACCTCTGCTAACTGCACATTGTCACTGAAGCTGACTCTTGAGCCAGTGGAGTGCAAGTTGACAAGAACTGACTTAAAATGTGTGGAGATGGAAGTAATGAAGATGACTGGTTCCTGTCCAGTTCTGCATCCCACAGACTTGGTGCCAATTCCACTGCCAAGACTGATGTCACCTGTAGGCTGCCAGAGCCGTGTTGTATGAGATCAGCTGGGTCACTCGCTCCCCTGGACACTCAGGACTTGACAATGTGTTAGGAAAGGCAAAAGGAAAAGGGACTGTCTGAATGGCAAAGGCCATTTTTCCAAAGAGGTTACAAAGAGGCAAATGTTATCTTTGATTTGGTTAAATTCATTAGAAACAAGTATAAATCAGTTTGGGCATTCACATAAACAACCACCACCCACTGTTTTCTTTCATAGGCTTATTCTGCTGCTTTTTAAGCACTCAAATCAATTTTCCTTTCTAAATACCATAATATTTTATTGACAAGTGGTGGAAAATGTAGCATCTCCTCTGCAATCCACACACAGTGGCTGGTACTGAGTAAAAATTAAACTCACTGTAGTACAGTTTTACATAGGGTTAATAAGTAAAGTACAGAATGTAATGTAGTAGCTAAAGGGCAGAACATGTATTTGTTCTTACTATTCCACTGACTCAAAACCTGTCCTAGGTCACTGGGATCACTTACCTACTACAAAGTTAGTCCCTTCAAAGGATAATGGAGAAAAAGTTACTATAAAAAAAGAAAAATCAGTAAATTGAATAATTTTTCTATGTTGCTCTTAAACTTCTATCCTGGTGAATAAACACTCTGCTGATCAGTCACCCCAAATAAGCTCCCTCCCCATGGCCAGCTACAACAGCTAATTTAGCATGTCCTGGTAGCGCAAAGCAAGGAGTTGACAAAAACCTACTGAGATGAAGCCATTTACCTTTTCATTCAGTGAAGAAGAGGAGGAAACTGTTACCAGAGATGCTGCTGGTGTGATATAATAATGGACCAACAATTTTGCTAGGCTGAGCCAAGCAGCTGAGGGATCTCATACACCAAAACACACCTTGTGTCAAAGGACCACAGTTCAACAGAGGTTTACATACTACTGCCCATAACCACCTAGCAAAGGAAGGTTATTTCTAATTACAGATTACTTTGGACAGAGTTAGATTTGAATGTATGTAGATAGAAAGGGAAATATATAAAATACATAATTTACTGTAAAATACCAAAACAAATCTGAAAGTGCAGATGACCACATAGCACTCAGAAGAATGTCACAAGGTGAAGTACTAGCCAGGTGAAAAGGCATCTGTACTTCCAGCCTTTAAAGGACTGGTCAAAAATGCTATATCCACAACTAACTGCACTGTTGCTACACACCGTAGCATAAACACCATGTCTCCAGGAGATAATCTTTGTTAAGTAGTCAAAGGATCTACAGATTAAGTCTCCTTTACTCTCCTTTAAGATGTCTTCTGCCAGCTTAAAAGGACATGATTCCTTCTCTTCCAAGTGGGAACAGACCACTCCATCAGAAAAACACAGAATGGTTTGGGTTGGAAGGGACCTTAAAGATCATCTTGTTCCAACCTCTGTGCCACAGGCAGGGACACCTTCCACTAGACCAGGTAAAAACACAAAAATATTCTCTTCTTCTGAACCCTAGTCCTAATCTGAACAGCATCTTCGAATTGAGGGTGAGGTCCCCACCACCCTGGAGCTGTAGTCTTTGTGGCTCACTGAACCCTAAACCTAATCTGAATGGCATTTTGGCATGCCTAATCCTAATGTGAAGGTCATGGCAGCTCCAGGGACACCGGGGCTACAAAAGGCACGCCGAGGGGAGCACAGCACTGAACCAGCACTGCTCCCTTAACACCTTTGACAGGCTATAATTCCATATTGTACTCCTCAAGCATACTGGGAGATGCCGTTCTGGAAAAATGACAAACCAAGGCACTAAGCAGAAATCTTGTTCTCTTCTTTTTTTTAAACATCTTTTTATTAGCACAGTAACAAATGCAGACTTAAGTAGCCCACAACATACAACCAATCCACTGAGTGACTCCTATTCCACGCCTTACAATTAAACAGCTTAAGGTATTTCACTACAGGTTACCATAAGTCCTGATTAAGACCTTTATTCTTTTCACAAAGATAGATTGGCTTATAAAATAATACACTAACTACTTCTCATTTCATATATGAGGCCATACATCCACCTTTCCGTATCACAGATCATGAGATGACAGTCTTTAATAAGGATTGTTAAATACCAATGTGCCCTCCACAGGGGAAAACAATCCCAACATCTTTTTACAAAGAAAAGAAAGAAGGAAAAAAAAAAACCACAAAACCCAAACCCAACCCAGAAATGTAATAACCCCCCCAAACCTAAACAAAAGGCAAAACCAGTGTGTAGAGTCTTGAAAGGACTTTTACATAAATGTCAACATATGTACCTGTACAAAATTAAGCTGTTTTAATCTTTTACATACTGCAAGCAAACTGAAAACCAAAGAAGTCTAAGAAGTTTACATTCTCCTCGGTACTATATGTGAGCTAATATTGCTGAACTAATTACAGTCTTAAAATATGCTATTCCCAATCCTAGCTGTCTACTGTAGCAAGATACCTTAAGTTACAACAACAAAATCTTAGGAAATAAAAGACTGAATAAAATCTGTTATAGAAATACCCTATTCTTTACCAGCACCCTCCCTCCCCCCACCCCTTCAAAATCATAAGCAGCTCTTTCCATCACAGACAAATAATGTAAGAGTTTCACTAAAATGTTATTTATGTAGCGTATCTTTTGGTCCACTGTCTGGCCATTCTGTCATGCTCTGCTCTGTTAGTCATATACTGAGTGGCAATACTTCCAACCAGGGGGTCAGCTGAAAAAGAAAACAAACCACTTATTCCAGACAAGCTACCAAACAAAAACTTGAGAATAAAGCTGAAACATGGATTTAACACCGGGGGATCACGTAGGTACATTGCAGCAACTTATATATACTGAATCAATGGTCTGCATCTTCACTGGTTTCTGTGTATTTATGGTGATGCACTAATCTATTAATAAAGAGCAAAATGCCAATTAAAGTTTCAAGGAGTTTAAAAGACAACAATCCAATAATCATATTCTGCATTACTGAGGGCTTTCACTGATTCGTGTGTTTCACGTTTATTTTGCCCCTTCTAAAAGCGCCTGGAACATACTCATTGGTGAGCGTACTTGTATCAATATAAATCTGCCTTCTAGAAAAGATCAGATTTCAAGGAGAGGTTTTCTTTTTCCAGCAAGTTCATTTTCATTATACGTGATATAGTGTGAAATCTGGTGTTTCTCTCATCTTTAGAAGACATATATGATCATAGAATGGTTTGGGTTGTAAAGGACCTTAAGATCATCTAGCTCCAACCCCCCTGCCATGGGCAGGGACACCTCGCACTAGAACATGCTGCCCAAGGCTCTGTTGACTTTGGAAACCAAGACGTATTCCTCTTCACTGGTGTGAATAAGGGGTGGGTTAGAGAAGCAGCAAGGACTACCTGTGGCATAGTTGACCACTGGTTTTAAATGGATGATGGAAAGTAAAAGACTAATCCCCTTGTTTTCAGAGCTGAGTCTGCAGCTCTTCTAGCTCCATCACTGAATTACTACAGTCCTGCAGACCAATGAAGAGTGCCCAACCCAAAACCAGCAGGCGGGTAGGGTGTATCACCTCCTCCACCTCCAGCCCTCTCTGGCTGCCCAGCAGAAGGAAAGGTGCTGCACTGGAGGCCAGAGCCACAGGGTGAGATGAATAAAGGCCATGTTATCTGGGTCCCAGGCAGGGTGCAAGGCAGCAGGAGTCCTGCACGGCTGTGCAGGAGACTTACCCGGGTTGCAGTCTGTGAGGAGGGAGCAGATGGAGAGGAGGACTTTAGAAATAGTTAATGCTGGACTCCAGTTGTCTTTTAAAATATCCAGGCAGATGACGCCTTGGCTGTTAATGTTACAGTGGTAGATTCTTGTCCGAAACGTTACCTGCAAGAAACAGGCATTAGATGGTGTGCTCGGTCACGGCGCAACGAGCTCAACTGACAGGCTAACACCGAAGGGACGGAGGCCGCGCAGCCTACCGAGCTCCCCGGCCACTGGCCGCGGCCAGGCTGCAGGACAGCACCGGGGCGCTGCCGGGCCGGGATGCTGCCGCCATCTGGCGGCCGCCGGCGGGAGCACACCGCACCCTGCCGAGCCAGGACCTTCCGAGCCGGGCCAAGGCGCAACGGGCCTGGCCGAGCCGCCCCACTCCCTGACACCCCGCCTCGGCCGACCGCAGCCGCCCTGCGCTGGAAAGGCATTTCCCACCTGTTGCTGCAGCGCTAAACGGAACATACAGCCCGAGTACATCTTGGAAGCCAGAGGCTAATCACGAAGAGCCTGACTGCAGGCATTGGAACAGGCTACCCAGGGCAGTGGTGGAGTCACCATTCCTGGAGGTGTTCACAAACAGTGGAGATGAAGCCCTTAGTGACACAGTTTAGTGGTGGATGTGGCAGTGCTGGGTTAAAGGTTGGTCTTTTCCAACCTCGTTGATTCTATGCTTTAAAGTAAGTAAATAACGACAAGTCGCAGGAGCGTGTGGCTGGCAGCACTGCTTCCAGCCCCTCTGGGTACTCCTGGGCAGTGTTAGGGACAGGCGATGGATGGCCCAGGTTTCTCATCTGAAGGAAGGGGAACCAACACATAGAACGTGGGCCGTGGTGTGAATCGCTCCAGCCTCAGCACAGGCTCACGACTGACAATATATTCACCATCTCCCTGCTAAACAACCACCAACTTCCCAACTGTGGGTGCTTATGATCACTGTGAAACCCATGTTATACGAGTTTCATTCATTTGGGGTTTTTATTATTATTTTAATCACCTTTTGTTTCTCTGCTCACAGCAGCCAAGGGGCCTGGGGCTTTAACATCAACATTTTTCTCCCACTGGGATCCCAAAGACACATACAGTCCCCCAGACAGGCTGGGACACTTGGAATCACAGCTCCCATCTCTTCTAAGAGCTCAGCCATCAGGAGAGTTGCTTGGATGCTTCTATTTTCAAATCTGGGAGATGTGAGTGAGCCAGGCAGCCTGCCACAGACCTTATCCGAAAGGGAAACAAAAGCACCACGAGCTGTTCCTGGGAGAAAATGGGACCTGCAAGAAGGCCTTACTGACTCACCGGATGAATCTGGTGGAACTTGCATGGATTAGGATCATCTGTGTGAATAAAGGCTGGCGGGTTCATGCCCTAAATCCTCAGAATTTGTCAGCTACCCACACCCACAGGTTTTATCATCTGTTTATAGGCCAAAGGGGTTTTGTGAAACACAGTGGTAAGCGTGCAGCAGGACAAGAACACACTAGTGCTCTCTCTCAAGACATCAGCCCGCACATGAAACTTCCCAGCCAACTATTGTTTTTAACACTCTGATGCAAAAAGTTTGCCCGTGACCCTCTGCTCACAGGCACCGAGAGGTGACACAGCTACAAAACACCAGTGCCTGGCGTGTCCCTGCCCCTGTGCCCTGCATCCGCGCCATGTTTCCAAGAACACTCCCAATGCACAGAGCACACAGTCTATTTTCAGACTCGCAGAAGCTTGTCACACAGGAGACACCCACACTGCACGCCTGGGGACACTTTCTGCTTTGTTCCTTTTAAATGCTTGGATTTTAAGATTAAAACAGGAAGCAAATGAACAAAAAAAACCCAAATCCCTACGTTCCTGCATGTTATGGGTGGGAATAGCAAAATGACTGCAAGAGCGGGGATTGTGTCCCCTTCCTTCTGCAACAAGCTGCAACTCTGAAACCAAGAACCCCTGCTGCCTTCTACCTAAGGAAACTTACTTAAGAGGTAAAGCAGGCAAGAAGCCAAAATGACCTTCACAGATCATCTAACCCTCAGAGGAAAAGCAGCAATGAGTCCTACAGTATGTGGAATTCCACATACATCAGCCTGAGCAGAGGGCGGATCCAACCCTGCGGTACCTGCCACAACCCAAACTGTTTAGGGCAAAACTGAAGTTAGTGGCAGTTGCACTTGCTGGCAGTGTTTGTGCCCCAGGTTCTGAGCAGCTTTCAGCCCAGCCCCACTGGTTGCTCGGTATTTCTGTATTTGACCTGCAGCTTTGGTCTCTTTCCAAGAAGGCTTCTAAATGTAGGTTAGGTAATAATTTTAACAGATTAAACACTTCCAGGGGTGGAAGCATGGAGCACTTCCAATTTGATACAGTAAGGACCAAATTAACAGAGAGGTCAAGACTTCTAATTTGTCAACACAGAAAATTGTTAATCCTGATTCTGAGCACAAAAGCTAAATACTGTGTTGGCAGTCTCCCAGTCCAGTTGACTAATAACTGGTAACAAACCATGAATGCTGCTTAAAGCTTAATTTGTAATTATTATTGTGAAAGAGGGGAAAGAGAGAAAGAAAGAAGACTCACGATTATTTGCAGAACAGCCTGGCTCCTTAATAAACCTTAAGATATAAGGCTTATATCCATGGCACCAAAAGCAGTTTTCTCCAGTTAGAGGAGCACTACCTAACCAAAGCACTGCAGGCTAACATCTACATTTGTTTTCACTTAAGCAGCAAGTCACAACTGGGATGGTGTTAGATGCATGTAGTCCAGCTGTTGGCCATTTACAGTTTTTGCTGATGATACAAAAGCTAGGGGGAAATATTACATAAACCTAGTAGATTCAGACCAAAACCAAGAGAAACTGAGCTCCTCGGAAAGTAGTACAATGTATTTGGGGTAAAGAGAACAGCAAGTGGGATAGCAGAAAAATACACTGTACGGAACAGTCCTTTGGAAATGTCACACCTGAGCTTACATTTAATGCAGTAACTACATAAAGTTAAGCGCAGCTTTTGAAAAGGCATAAAAGATGCTAATCTCAACCTTACTCTGAAGTGACAGCACAGGTTAATTTACACAAGCAGCAGAATGGGAGTGGGGGGAAGGAAGTGGTTAGAGGTTGTTAATACAAATGATCAAAGCACACACCAGGTCAACACAAGCTACTGTTTTCACCTCAATAAATGAAATCTAACCCAAGTATAATGCAACTCTTGGGAAAAGGTCCATTATAATAGTACAAAAGAATAGTAATCATCTTGAGGACTAACTCTGAAATTCCAATTATACTTATTTATTGGATCCTCCTGAATCCAGGCCCACCCAGCACGTGCTTGATTCAATTGCTATCTGAAACAAAGGCAAAACCAGAATACCACACAAAATAAGAAAACATAAAAGCAGAGAACAGATTAACACTAACATCTTCAAAGATGGATGGAAGGCTCAATAAATGCCAAATATCTCCACTATACATATTTAGGACAGGAGAGAGACTCTCTCTCCTGTATCAGATTGCTCCCACTAAAGTTCTTCTACCTTGCAGAGCATTTCCAAGTCTAATTTTATGACCTTTAAATCCTCCAGCCTCCAGTACAGCAGTGCAGCTCCTCTTTATATCCTTCCAGGAATCTGTTAATATCACTTCTAGCACCGTCCTCTGGCTCTCCTATTGCAAGCTCCTCCCCTCAAAAGTTTGCTCCAACATACTCAACATAGTCATTTTTGCATCAAACCCTCAGCTGAAGCTAGACCCAGTCCTCAAAGGCTGTACCTGTATATCCTTTATCACACATCTCAAGGATGCTCATCGGCTACATGGCATTTGTCCTTGTAAGAATTACCAAGGACTCAAAGAGGCAGCACAGGTTTTCTTCCACTGGTCTTGCAAGGCTTAGCAAGGAAGAGTGCCTAGGAAACTAGTCTCTGTACAGCTTCATCTTTCCAGAGGTGAAGGCTTTTGAAATGAGCTTCAGCGAGGTACCTGCTCTACCTGTGCTTATCATCAAAACAATACACTGGCTTTGTTTCAAGCAGCAATTTCATTCCTTCTTGCCACAAAAGACAGCTCTAGGAGGGCTATGGTAATTACATTAGTCCTACCACTTCCAGATGGCCCACAAGCAATATTTATCAGTCACTGCAAGCAGTTGGTCAATGTGAAATCAACAAATTAGTGGCAATAAAGCAGAAGCAATATGATATTTTCTGCATTATCATTGATTAACACTTGCACAGGCATTAACACAGGAGCTGCTGTAAGAGTCTGACAAATAAATAGGTTCTTCACTTAAACCTAAAGTGCCATCCTATTAGTGAATCTCACTACACTAGTCTTTTAAGGCCTCACTAAGTGATGACTGATTCTTCTTTAATCCCAGCCTTCTTTTCATCTGGGTGAGGGTTTACATCCAAAGATAAAGGAGAGATCCCTATCAGAACTGCACAGCAGAAAGCAGGGCTCAGCTGCAACGACAAATCTGTATCTTTGGTTCTGCATCAGGGAACTTGGCATATAGGGCTGTCTCAACACCACTGGTAGTTATAACATGGTCTTGTAAGGCATCAGGCTGGATAAGTCCAAAATAATAAATGCTTCTAACCTGTAGCACAGAAAGCAAAGGTGTAGCCAAGCACACATGGGAAGGTAAAAGCTCCCTCTTTAAATGCTTACTGGGCTCATGACACAAGGTATTGCATAGCGTTGGTTGGACAATAAATTATCCATGCAAACTAATTCAAACAAAACAATGAAAAACTATCCTGAACTGAGTTAAACTCTAACACAAGGCACAAGAGAACCATCTATGCTGCCAGAGAACTTTTGAAGAGGAATGGAAAGGCATCAGCAGGAAATCACTAGAGATGTCCCAGGGTAGACCATGCTGCTTGGGAACTGGTGCCTCAGCTTAGGGGTAGAATTTAAGGTCCTGTTGATACTACCAGAAACCCTGAAGTTATGCCAGCAAGAACAGTTCCCTTAATTTAAGAATTTAGCTTGTATTAATTTTTCTGGTATGACCAATCATCATTGTCTCTGCTGAGATGGCCTCAACTATGGCAAGTCATCCTACAGCAGACTAGACCAAAGTCTGAAGAAGGGGTGGTCACTGGTGTTTACCTCATCAATGCAACAACTTTTAAGTAGAAAGTTAAACACGCACATAAATGCTTTCAGTTACAAGTCAAACATGAAATGTATACACAACCACCTCTTCTTGTAACCCAACAACTCCTCCTCTGGCCAAGTACGTGAACCACGGGATAACATTCACTTGCACTGGTATTTGCCTTGTAGCACTGGAACACAACACTGGAATGTAAGAGCTTCACAAACAGAACACACCTACAAAAAAAGTCTGTACTGTACAGACTCTACTGTACTGTAGACAAACAACACAAGTACCCAACAAAAACGAAAAATTAACTACTACTTTAGTGGCCAAAACACATATAACTGTTATGCTTATGGTAACTGAGTGGTTTGAAAAACAAGTATTGATACCCTTTCTCCTCTCCCCAAGTTTATTCGCTTTTCAGTTTCTCAGTCCTGTACCGATGCTTGCACTAATTGTGTAGGGCCTCTTCTAAACAGAAGCAGGGAAAAAGAAGGCAAGCTCTAACACAGTGATCAAGAGGATGTAAAAGTAGTTAACATTAGCTAACAGAAACCAATGTAATATCTCAAATAAGCTTAAGCTTGTTCTTAAAGTGGCTTTCAAATGGGCTGCATTCCATTAACACCATTTGCTAGTCAGTGGTCTGCTGAGTGTTCATGGCTTATAAGGTCAGCTATAGGTCTCTTACCTTTGGAGGCTTGAAAGGATATTCTGGTGTAAATGTGATGTCAAGGAAGAAAACACCTCCCTCATAGACTGAACCTGGAGGTCCTAGAATGGTTGATCTCCATTCGTAGATGTTGTCACCTTTGGGGCCAGCACTAAGAAATAAAAAAGCCAAATGGTTTAGGGATAGTATCACAGTTCAAATACATACGACCTCTTATATTCTCCAAGTATGATATGGAAGAAGGTTTTCAATGTTTAATTTCATACACCACCTGAAGTAAAGATAGGGATTAGAAGCAGATTAATTGCTTCCAAAAATCTCAGAAATCTTACCTAGGCTTGTTAGTGCTTCAGACTGCTTAGCACAGCTGGGAAACTAGAGGTGGGGTATGGTTTTCAGCTCTCTCTCCTGACATTTATAAGAGCAGCATTGCCCAGAACTACTCCTAAATATGCTCCACAATCTCAACAGGAAAGTTTTAAAGAACAATTTCCTACTGCATTTCAGAAATGATTCTTCCAGCTCAGCCTTTATAAAACTGTACCCCAGAGACCACACTAAATAAATTAAGGACTTATGTTGATTTTATTAATATTGTGTGTTCTTTAAAATGGCCAAACCAAGGCTCATGGTATAACTGAAGGAAGCCAAATACAGGATGATACTCTTAGATGTCAAAATTCTCTACACTTTCATCATTTTGCTACACTGATTTCTAAAATGAGGTCACATGAACTCATCCCATTGATACTGTTTGTATTGTGGAACTGTTTTTGTAAGGGGAATTAAGATCACAATGTCAAATTAAAACAGCGCTTTCTCAGATCAGCTTTGTGTAACTCTACATTCTCCCCAACATGTCAGCAGCTCACCAAGAGCAGTACAAACTAAAGGTGTTGCAGAAAACAAATGCCTGCTTGTTGGAAATTAGTTTTACTGAGACACTTATATTCTGTAGCGTGCCATATGTGTACAGCTCAACCTACAAAGCCATTAATGGCTTAGGACTCCATTGCTACCTCTTCCTTTCTCTGCTGCTATGGCAGTATTTTATCTCTAAGATGCCAGAGCTGGAAAAAAACTCCCTTTCCATAAAGGGAGGTGCTGACACAGCTTTTTCCATCATGGATGTGCTATGACTTCAGAAATCTCCTTGTTCTGCAAGGGGCTGGATTTTAACATCCCGAATACAATGAAAACCAGCCTTGCTCTTCTTTCTCCATTCTTCTAACAAGGTTAATGTAAGACAGAAGGATTAAAAAGAAAAGGCTCTTTTCATATTACAACAATCATGGAGCAGTATTACTTGAGAAGGAAGGCAATCCAATACATTCAATATACGCACAACAATATGCAGTTGATTACTGTGAAGGGAACTGGAGTAATTGCTAGGTGTTAGTAACAGTGTTACAAATAGAAATACAATTAAAACCCCATAAATTCTCAATGTAGCAACAGTGATCAGAGTAATGCTTCCCCCCTCACACTCTTTGCAGCGCTGGCAAGCATGTTGTTGGAGCAGGGGAAAATCAGGAGAGAGAAAGGGAGTTAATTCTGTTATCAAACCTAAGAATTTATTTTCAGATTAAACTAAAAATAAAAGTTCTCAATATGTTGGTGCTAAATAGTTCAACAACAGTGAGACTATGACTAAAAGCATCCTTCAGGGCAAGGAAAGCATGTAAGAAAGCAGTAAAAGGAGACAGGTTCTCTGCAAAATGACACACTAGGCATCAGGGAAAGATTTCTCTCCTCAGAACACAGAACCCCACACAGTGGTACTAAATTAAAGTAAAAGCCAGTCCATCCTGAACACTCCCAGCATCCCACTCCACCTTAATGACTTGTCCCTGTCTTAAGCAGGTCTATATATTTGGGCACTCAGTACTCTCCAGCTACCACTTGTGCATTAGACTGGAAGAGAGCTGTATTTTGACAGGGAGCTCTACCTCTTCAAAGACACCAGCTTAACTATGCAACTTACTGAAAAGGACTCTCTGGGGCACCCTTAGCCACCACTCCAAGGAATTACCTCTTTATGTACGTATCAGCAACCTACTGACACAGTGCCATTACTGCAAGTTCTACCATGATCATCCTCCCCTAAAGGTGGAGCTACTGAATAGAACAGGTACTTGAGCTTTGTTAGCATCATTTACTGTTGGAATTTATATCATGAGAACTGCCAACTGGGAGCACTTCAGCACTCAAGAAACGTGATGCGCTATTAGCATCGAGTACAGCCCCCGGAAACAACGAGAGATATTGCAACATTTTGCATTTTATTTCCAGCTTCAACCCAAAGGACTGACAATAAAAATACCTCACAGTTCAAAAATAATCTATTATTATTTGTGATAGTCTTTGAAGTCTCATGTATCCTATTAGGTTTCCAATTAGAGCTATCACTGCATGAAAGTAATATACTGCTAGACCTCTGTATTAAGAGAGTGCAACATCTTCATAAGACATCAGTAGGCTTTAACAGTGATGTACTAAGCTTACCTTTTAAGCTTTTCATAATTCAATTAACAGAGTGAAACAGCTATAGTTCAATTTTTGCAAGAAATCAATGTTAATATGTAAAGGGAAGGCAAAGAGGAAGATGGAAGTCAGCTTCAGAGTGCAATATTGCTCAGATTTAATTTAGGATTAGGTAATATCAAGCAGCTCAAGAAGACCTAGTGCTTAATAGAAAAGCAACAATTCCAGACCACGGTAGCACTAACTTTTGGTAGAGATATAAAAACTGTCAAAGGTTAAAGATTACATTCTTTGTTTAAAAATTTCTGCTTCAAAAAGAAATTCACTGATGCGTAGATACAGGGTTCATGGGCACAGCTGCTGCTTTGCTTGTGTGTCACCACTGCTCAAACTAAGTGTCTAGATCTAATGTAACATTTTGAAGCTGTCCAATATATGACCACTGGGAAGACAATTTCGACCAATTAAATAGAAATTGTTTCCACTGCAAGACAAGAGTATCAGAGCAGCAGCTTTCTGTACTGAGCTCAATAGCCCACAACCTCTTCACTTCCAAAGGAAGTAATGAGACAAAGACCAGTAATGCAGAGCAAAAGACGACATCCAAAAACCTGGAAAAATCCCAACCCATCATTATCATACTGGGCAGCATGCGTTACACACCAGTGCAACTGAGAACTCTCTTCCCTGGAAAAACGGTGACATGCTTAGTGAAGATGCACTGTATCCCCCGTAACAACTATTCCTGATTGTTCCCAAGGGGCTGCTGGGCTTATCCTCTGGACAGATGTTATGACAATAACCCCCTTAGGAAACTACCCAGTGGACAGGTAGTTTTTGTTCAAGGACTATTTAACTTTCCAAGTCTACAAGCAGCAGTCTGAATCCTCCTGGTAAATGCGAGATTGAGAGAAAGCCTTGGCACAGGTCAGACAAAGCTCAAAGTTCTGCCTGGGCCAAGCCCTAACCAGCCTTTTGTCACTTTGGAAAAAAACTTATCTTCCTCTGCCTCCCTTTGCTGACAGCCGGTATGTTCTTTCAACTTAAAAACCAAACAGGTAAATTAGAAATGTCTGCAGCAAAGGCTGGGGAGCAGAATGATGCCCATATAAATCTGCTGCATGCTCAGATGCCATGCAGTATCGAGCAATTGTAAACATAGGACTCTGTCTCAGAGATTAAGTGCTCAGGAAAAGACACACAGAGACACACGTTTTCATGTATTGAAAAGGCCACATGATAGACAGTCTGCAAGAACAGCCAGCCTGTGGCTTTCCTATATTAAGCCAGCAAGAAACAACCCACACCACAGGCCTGAATTACATTATACCATCCTGATACTTTGCACACACAAACTCAGCTCCTTCCTCTGCCCAGGCATCCCTGGGCAAATCACTCAAATTATGCATGTGCCACAGAGGGAGGGCAGGACTTTTTAGTATTCACCATATATATTTAATGTACAAAAATCTCTTTGAACACACTGCTGGTACTTTCCAGAAGAATAACTCAGAAAAGAGTCCACTGTTTGTGAACTTGCTAGTACATTTGGAAACTACCTAGTTCTTTCTAGGAGTTGACCAAATGACAATATAACATAAGCTTTTCCTCTAGTGACAATACAGCCTGGTGAATACTTTAGTTCCTCTTCTCTGAGATATAGCAAACACACAACAGCAGATCACTGTAATGATAAATGAATCCGAATCAGTCGATGCTACAGGTTAATATTGTGACATACCCAAAGCAGCACATATTCCTTTTAACAGCTAATTTTGCAGAGTAGTTTAAAAATGCCAGAGATGCCTACCCATCAGGGTGATGGGAAGAAGGGCAATTTCATGGTATGCTGAAGTAAATAACAGTTAATGAAAAACTAAATATGTTTCAGTTCAAACCGCAAGTAACAAAACCACAAACTCATACTCCAACTACTCCATATCCCCTAGATGCTATTTTTGAGGCTATTTTGCCCTGAACAGGAAAAGTCTGATGCAAGTAGCTAAGCTATTTTGAAGTAGCACACTTGTGGAAAATAAATATAATTTCCAAAAACACTGCAGACATGACCTTTTCCGAGAGACATAGCTCAAACCAGAAAGCAAACAACATACTAACAGCACATGGGAATTCCAAGGTGGCAGAGAATCTAATGATCTCCAACGTAAAGCTGTGCTATTAAAAGCTGTCAGCAATAGCAAGTTTTTGTTGTTGTTTTATTTTGTAGTAAAGAACAGGGAAAGATCGAACACAGAATGGCACCTTGGTGATGTACACATCACCTTACTAGGCAGCTTTAGGAAATACCGAGCTGAATGTTAGAAGGTCTCTTTCCTTCCTTCTTTTAACCATGCAAGCCCAAAATGCTTTAGAAATTTTGACTGGCAGGGAGGCAGCATATTGTTCTGGTGCATATTGATTTTCCCTCCTAATCCACCCCACTCCTGACCTCACCGTAAACATGCTTTCTTTTCTGGTAGTCCATAAGTGGGTTCACGCTGAGCTTGCTCACCTGCATTTTTAGGCTGAATCTGGGACAGAGATTGCAAAGCAACCCCAGAAATCCTGGATCACTGGGGGAGGCAGGTGCAGGGTCAGAACAGCTCATCTAGCTTAGCCACAGAAAAAACACACACTTACAAAATCCCTCTGTAAGAGAAATTTTGCTCTTCAGATCCTTAAGCGGCGTTAAAAATGAGGACGTCAAAGAACAGAGTTAAAACCAACCAACCAAACAAGAAGCTAATCCTTTGACTGTAATGTCACTTCAAAACCTTCATATTAATGTATAGGTCTAATTTTAGAAACAAATTGTCACCTTCTGCATATGCTTTAGCTACCAAAATACGTTATTATTGTTATTACTATAGCACTGAGACACTCCATTCAGACAGGACCTCACTATGCTTAGCATGCTACAATGCAATCCAAAGACTTGTGTGCAGAATTTACATAGGTTTTTCAACTGTAAGATAAGCATTAAAACATTACACAGTTGTTAGGAAGAAACTGAGCCAGACAAGACAGAAGTAGTTAAAAGGATACCCTGGGTGATGCATTTAATAGCCATTTTTCAGACAAATAATTTAAAAGTGGGATATAATTTTTTTGCCTCCTATTTTCAGTCAAAGCTTGAAAATAGAAGTACAAGAAAGAAAAAAATCACAACACAACAAAACTCTCCTGGGCAACCATGCAAAGTTAAAGCTAATACACTGAATTGCCACATGACTATCTGAATTAGAGTGATATTTTTTACCCTGTGTCATTATACACAGCCAAGCTGCTCCTTTGTGCGAACATCAGCTAAAAATGATGGATTGACCATAGGTGAAATGCCTACGATTTCAATGACACACACATGGAAAAGACAGCTAGAGAAAAAGTTGCAGCTGGCTTTAATTAAAACATAAGAAGGATCAAATGAGGGAAAGGAGATGTAAGTGAGCAAAGATGGAATATTCTATTGCTAGAGCAATCCAAACTATAAAGTTGAGAAAACAGAACTTAATTCTCTTTCTAATGCATGTTCAAGGGCACGGTTTTCCGGCACAGAGCAGTAAATATAACTATTTTTCTTGTAACTCATTGAAGGTACCATATTTTCTGCCTTAAATAACAGCAGTCACAATATTATTGCACAAGGGTAAGTACCTTACAAATCCCACCACATTTCCAACGGAGAAGAGCAGGCACAAAATTTCTGTTCTAGCATCTGGGAAGGCTTTTCCTGTAAGTATCAGACTAATGTAAAACTGGGGAGGGGAGCTTTGAAAAACTGCACATATATTGCACAAAGCTTAAACTGGTAGATAAATGGTGCAGTGAATTACATGCTTACAAGGAGCTAAATACCTAAATAACTCTGATAATGGAGCTGATACGGTGTTACGCAGGGATTTACCAGACTTCAAGGAAATCTGTTTCAGGGGGATTTCTCAGTGGAAAGAAAAAAACCAATCCAACCCACTAGGTTTTCCAGTTCACATAAAAAAAAATACTTGGCAATAACATCACAACAACCGAGAGCCTTATCATTGCCAAGATCTCACTCTTTACAATTACGATGGGAAGAGAAATGCCCAGGAGTACTTGCAAATGCAGGACCACCACCTGAAATATTTCAGTCTCTGCAAAGTACTACTGTGACGTTACCCCGAAAGTACTTGATGAAAAGGCCAACCCTCTTGAATAATTTCATTGTAGTTTGATATTTAAACCAGGCTTCAAAGATTGAAAATGAAATCTCAGTTACCAGAGAGGTCAGAAGGAGACTTACAATATTCTCAAGAGTGTGCTGCAGTTCTATTTAGTTTAAAACAATAATCACTTCAATTTAGGAGCAAGTCCTCATAAAAAGGTTCAAGAGAAATTAATCCATTTAGAATTGGTTCCAAAACTGAAAAGAAATCCAGCCTGCTCAGCTCTCAAAGGCTTCTGTTTTCCTTTGCAGTGGCTTCTTCCTAGCCTTCTCCACCCCAAAGCACTGGAAGTTTGTCCCACTACGTGTAGGAATATTTTTGGTGTTTTCAGAGAGACTGTTTCTGCAAGTCTATGACTTCAGTATGAACAGTATGCAAATACAGAAAATGGCAAACTAAGCAGTCAATTTAATTATTTGCACTGTGTGCAAATCCAAATCCATTTTCCTTTTCTCCTCATAGTTACAGCTTGACACCATGACCAAAAATTAAATAAATTAAAATGCACTGGCTTATATTTGACCTTGCATCTCCCATTAAACAACACCCTGCACAAGAGAGAATAAAACAAATTAGGAAAGAGTAGAAGAGAATCTGACTTGCCTAACAACTAGCCATGACTTACTTAAAGTGACAGGACGACATGATGGTAGAAACTGTGCTCTGCCAACTTAACCTTGTGTTATTTTTACATGCTTCCTTCCTGCCATTTGTCAACTGGCCTATTAGCTGCCAACACGGGGACAGAAATTCCTTCATATCGTCAGATCTCATTTCCATACCAGATTTACAATTGGTAAACAAAACCAGGCAATTTCACAAAGGCACTGTTTTTGCAACTACACCATTTGCTTAGGGCCTCTTCACATTCCAGGTTTTTGGAAGTTGGTATAGAAATATTAACTGTAAACCTATTCGTTTCTGTAACTAACACTTTCATAAAGCAAACATACTCTTCAAGTGGTTGCCCAGCATCACATTTATTGTCTTTAACTAAAAGACTCCAAGAAAATCAATACTATTAACGAACATGAAAGTTCATTATCTCAGATCTGGCATACCCCTCAACAGAAAACATGAGCTCTACTTCCTCCTGGCAGTTATTGGGACATAGTAGGTTCTTCACATGTGGAAAAGAAACTGCCCCCTCTGACAATAAGACAGTTCAATGAAATCCACTTCCCCCCATAAGCAGCCCTAACTATGCTACATTTAATGAGATGGTGCTCTCCCCTAAATACCTTGCTTTATCCACTAAGGAATATAGAAAGCCACCCCAATTAACCTGCCATTCCAGAACCAAGCTGGGAGCTATACCTGCGTTTGTCCTTCATGCCCATCTTCTATTCTGTCCCTGTCAGTGTAGGAATATGAAAGGTGGTCTCAATAAATGGGTAAAAAAAGCTCATCACATCATAAATATTTAGGCACCCTGTAGTACATCAACTGTAAAACTGCTAAGTTTGGACCCATATAATCTGGAGGCTTCCGCCTCTTCAAAAGTCACTTGCCCTGTTTGGGGTAGGGGGCGAAAGATCCCACCAATTTGCTAAGTCTACCTATCCAGCATTGAGGTAACAGAATGGACTAGTTATTTTTGACTTTATCATCAGTTTGCCCTATTGATTCAATTATAACTCGCAATTCTGCAGATCGAGAACTGCATATGCTGAATAACTTACATCAAAAGGGCAGCAGCAGCTACAAACCACCTTGGAAAAACTGGCCTCAGAATGTTAAAGATTATGCGCAATATTTGGCAAGACACCCCTTCTATGCCGGAAATTGAAAGCATATAAGACTCTCAAACTCCTCAGACTAATAAGGATATGGTTCTTGTGGCTTCACCCAACTGTGTCTTTGAGCTAGCTTTCTTGCTTCCATGGGGCAGAAAGGGGCTATTTTAAAGACAGCAGACAATGCATTGCCAGACTAGAGACACACTACCATTTCTTTTGTACTGAACTACAGGAATTCTGTTTAAAGTCTAATCAGAACACATGATGCACTGTTTTAAGACTGTTGGCTTATATGCAACTTCAAGCTTTCAAGAGAACATAACCTAAGGAAAAAAAGCCTGCTCTTATATCACATACTCCAAAACTGATCCACCTGTCCCACCGCCTACCAACTTCCTCTAATCACATGCTACAAATTAAACCAAATCCATTAGCCAATCAACCAATAGAGTCTCTTTCCCATTAGAGTCAATATCACTTAACTAGAGAACCAGGTCATCCCTTTATCTTGGCTTCACATCATTATATTGCTTCCCATCAGCATACCAAGGCTGATAACAGTAATATGTTGCAAATTAAAATACATTATGTTTTAAAGGATGTATCTTAAGAAGGCATGAAACCTAGAGAGAAAAAAAAAAAAAAAAAAACAAAAACAACAAAACAACCTGATCTGGATGTCTTTCCATTCTTCTTTGACTACATGAAACTCTTTACATTAATTTCCTTCCCTTGCCATTCAGTAAATAAACCAAGATCACCGCATTCATCATAGAATCATAGAATAGTTAGGGTTGGAAAGGACCTCAAGATCATCGAGTTCCAACCCCCCTGCCATGGGCAGGGACACCTCCCACTAAACCATGCCATCCAAGGCTATGTCCAACCCCACCTTGAACACCGCCAGGGATTCACAACCTCCCTGGGCAACCCATTCCAGGGCCCCACCACCCTCACAGGAAAGAATTTCTTCCTCAGATCCAATCTAAACCTCCCCTGTTTAAGTTTAAACCCATTACCCCTTGTCCTCTCACCACAGTCCCTAATGAAGAGTCCCTCCCCAGCATCCCTATAGGCCCCCTTCAGGTATTGGAAGGCTGCTATGAGGTCTCCACGCAGCCTTCTCTTCTCCAGGCTGAACAGCCCCAATTTTCTCATCCTATCTTCATACAGGAGGTGCTCCAGTCCCCTGATCATCCTCGTGGCCCTCCTCTGCACTTGTTCTAACAGTTCCATGTCCTTTTTATGTTGAGGGCACCAGAACTGCACACAATACTCCAAGTGTTGGAATCACATACTTCACTGTAGGCGGTAACAGCAAAATTGCACAAATCACCCAATACCAAACCAGAATATGGATACTCACCTCAAAATATAAACAAATTATTCTCAGTTCTGCTGCACTATCCAGAGCATCTCCTTCCCCATTTTCACAGTTCTGAACTACTATCAAAGCTGCCTAGCAGGAAAGGAATTTGAAAACCCCGCCTCTGAGTTTTGAAAATGTGACATGCACGGACTAGAAATTTTATCTGAGATCCAAGATAAGAGCTTACTATTTTTTAAGTAAAACAAGATTATCTACACTTTAATACAGCACAGCTGCCAGCCAGCTACATAGCAGTCACTAAAAACTGTTTATTTACCACTGCACGTTGTTCTCATTAATAACAGTTGCAAACACAAGCCAGTCACAATAGCTAATCAGCATTTCTTGTAGCAGATACATATGTAAATATTATTCCGAAGCTGACATGAGGGCAAAAGCTTGAAAAGCAAAACAAATCCTTCAAGGGACTTAAACCAAAAAATAAGGTTTGGATTCTTTGATAGTGTATTCACACATGTAAAGACAGCCTGAACAGGCATTCGTGGTAGCTTCCTGCAGTTTTGTTGTCCTTCCTTCAGAGATTGTCTTTATTCTCCAGAACCCTATTTGGCAATTGACATTGAGTAACTGCCCCCCAAAGCAAAAAAAAAAAACCCACATCACTGACTTTCAAACTTCCTTCACTTCATCACATTTCTGTCTGGAATTATCTCTTGAACATAAGGAAACATTAAAGGCAATGAAGTGCCAGGCAATAATAGTTTTAGCATAGGGCATTAGATCACTTACACATGTTACAAAAAGCACACCACATTCGCACACATAAAAGCCAACACGGGCGTCTGCTCCTCCCTCATACCTACCAAAGAGAGAGGTCTTAGCAACAATGTAATAATTGGGAAGACAACACCATGAGCGGCAGTTAAGTGGGCTGACAGAGGCCCACAGCGCGCATGTAAAACTGAACATCTGGGGAGCATGGTAAGTCCAGGCATCACCAACATCACCCTTGGTCCCACACAGTTTGGGAACTTCGCTCCTTCAGCTGATCATGCTCAAACTAAGATTCAACCTTTCACTGTCATGAAAGGAAAAATAAGCACGTTAGATTTATACTGAAATCAGCTGAAAACACTGATGTTAAATAATACTTCAGGAATGTTCCCATGATCTAGAGGCTTTTCTAGCCATCAAAAGACATTTTCTTCATAAACCCATTGTGCAACTCATGAAGTTCAGAGAAGTTTTTTTAGTGGCATTTAGTAAATCGCATTTCTTTATTGGATGGTGTCAATATTTTAATTGGTAGCAGTGCTAGCATGAGATTGTCTATTATATTTCCCAGAGACATGAAGCACACCTCACAGACCCACCCAAGTGTTTTAAAGACAGCTGTCTACACTATCTAACCTTTTAACCTGAGCATTGTTACAAGTAACACCTTAAAGAAAAGGTGACAAGATCAAGAGGGAGTTCCTGGGTATGTTTTGAGAGCTGTCATCACTTGTGTTATGCTGTAACCATATCCATACAGGTGGCAACAGAAATAAAGAGGCGGTGCTCAAGGCCACTTTGGACAGAGCCTTGGGCAGCATGGTTTAATGGGAGGTGTCCCTGCCCATGGCGGGGGGGTTGGAACTAGATGATCTTAAGGTCCTTTCCAACCCTAACTGTTCTATGATCCTATGCCTACAGAGCCGTAACGCTGACACAGAGATAGATGTACAGTTTGCACCTCATTTTACAGTATTATCTTTTTGAACAAAAACTGAACATGTTACTTCTAATTAGGCACAAATAGGAAACCAGCATAATAGCACACAGTAGCATGACAAACCACCTGGAAGAACTGACAGCCTTAATACCCGCGCTTGATGTAATTTTACATACATAACAACATAAGAAGAGGAATAAATCTATCATTAGCTACAAATCATGGATTTTGGGTATGAAGGCAGGGAAAAGCACTGTAAGAACAAAGAAAAATGATTTGCTTTCAGTCACTACAGCTTCATTCACTTTGATTTTCTCACTAAAAGGCTTTCAAATATTCCTTTTTGTGAAATAAAGATGTTCAAACAGCAGTATGCTTACAATGTAAAAATATTTACACTATTTACACTACGCTAGAAAATCCCTCAGGCAGCCTAGGCGATCCCACCTGAACTCTCAAGGTAAAATAAAATAAAGAAATATCTCTATGTAAGTCTGCATGTCCAGATCTCAACTCCGAAAGGCCAGTAAATAAAGCCCTTAGAGTACACACACACAGCCTTAGTAAATCTGTAAGAATGGACAAACTCCAAAGGCAGCTGACACTCCCATCATTTAAACAGACTCCTAATCATTTTTTGCTTTATATCTGGGCTTTAATACAATGTAATTAAAAGTTATGAGAAGACAACCGACAACTCTTGTTTTTCCCAGTTAAGGCAAACTATCTGAAAATAGTTCTTTTCTGCTGAGCATGTGTCTGTCATAGCAGAGTAAAACAGGTCACACACAAGAAATCATCCCAATGGTAGGATGATTAACAGAGTAGCAAACTAACCAATACTAAAATGACTTCTTAATTCACTCTGTATAAAAGTATGTAAAACCATATGCCACACACGTAACTTAAAAGCCATGAGTTAATAATATTACAAACTTGAAATTTGATCAGGCAAAGTCAACATTAAGTACTACAGTAAGACATCAAAGTACGTGTGCACTTGTTTTCAGCTTTAAGACACTATTCTTTGGGATATTAACTTGACAAAACCACTACAAGAAGTACTTTTGTAAATTACTCTAAAAGGTGCTTTTGTTGCACATTTATACATATACGTAGGTTTGCGCATTATGAAGCACACACATTTCTATAACATAACTCACAAAGACTTTTTTCTGCAGATTTTTCTGCTATAAAACAATGTTAAAATAAAGCTCAGGCCACCCATTAATATAATAGAAGTAGTATTACTGCAAAGACTTTGGTCAGAGGTCAAATGCAAACTTCATCACAGAACTTTGTTCTAGTGACTCTAGTAGAGTTCTTTGTCACAGAATTCTACTAGCTTATCAAAAGAAATACAGGAAATTACCACACTGGATCTGACTTGAAGTCCACATATTCCAGCACCTTGCGTCCCACTGGTTTCCAGTGTCAAATTGGGCAGAGATAGGCACTGGAAGGCTCGTGCCAAGTCTTCTGCTTTACCCTACCTTAGCAACATCCTCAGGGGTAACTGACTGAGCCTCCAAAACAGGCAAATATGTTTCCTTTCTGAAATAAGGGAAATAAGATGCAGTAATTCTATCTGGTTTTGCTCTCCACAGAAGTCTGAGTCTTTTAGAAGCTTGCTAAATTCCTGGCTTCAGCAATGTAATAGAGCGTGCAATCCCTGTGTCTAATTTCATTCTGTAAAAAATGAAATAAATTCAATTTCTCTATCTTTCAATCTCATTCCATTTGCCTTTGTTCTTGTATTAGAGGACAGAGGAAGATAAGCTTCCCATCTATTTTCTCTAGAAAATAAAAATCAGGAAAATAAATATTCAGTCTACTTTCTGAAGGAAACAATTCCCATCTTGACACAAGAATTCCAGTTTCTTTTTTAATAATTTTGATCTCTCCTTTCCAAACTTCACATACTTCTCCAACATTCTTTTTGAGATAGTGGACAGCATTACACAAAAGTTGATGGAAATAACTGCATTTTATATGCATTTATATTAAGCCTTTTTCTCATTCAAATGCCAGAAAAACATACTGCCATTCCTTTTTCAAAATGGGAAGACTTACCACCATATGTATGCCCATAATGGACACTAAGCCAGTAAAGAATAAGTTTCTCCCCTACTGCCAAAGTAAGAAGTTTGCAGCAGACCACGCAATGCTAAAGATCTGTCCTGTGAGCAAATACATTTGTCAAGTTATCTGTCTAGAAGCCAGCTCTTCTGTATCAGTCGGGGCCAGCTGAAGACAATGACAAAACTTCCATCAAATTTAGCAGAACAAATTCATATGCAAGGCAGGAAATAAATCTCTTCTGGGAACCTGAAAAAAACCCAGCAGTGACTGCAAAAGCCGGGTTGTTTAAAAGCACTTTGACTGGGGGTTTGCTTCATTACACTTAGCCAAGCCGGTAATTATGGCATTCCTCATTCTCACACTTAGTGTCAGCAAAGACACTTCTGAAAGCATTCTTGTTGCTTGTGCAGCCTATGAGAAAGCCAGAACATTGTATTCTTTTTGGAAGAACAAACTCCAAGAGTCTGTAATCAGTCAATACTGCTGCTGAGCATCTTAGAAACAAGCAACAAGCTTTGCTTCTGCCATTAATCTGCCTGTAGTTCTTAGATAATTACAGAAGAGCACAACCTTACAAAGGAAAGTTCATAGCTCTGCAGAGAGCCAAATTCCTTACAGAAGACATTTTCAGGTTCTTTCCTTTGAAGTCACACGATTTATTCAGGTTGCCTTCCCTAAACTCCCAGTAAGAGAATCTGAAGACCAGGCATATTTTGGCTAATGCACAAGGATTTCTAATTAGTGTCTCTATTAGGCTTTTGCTCAACTATTTTTTAATTTTCTTTCTGATTCTACGGATGCAGGTTTTTTTGTTGGTTATTTGTCTGTTTTGTTTTGTTGCTGTTTTTTCTTGTTTGTGTTCTTGTGTGTGGGTTTTTCTGTTTTGCTTTGTTTTTGAAGCAAGAACTTTATCATACTTAGAAGATATTTCTCCTTCCTGGCCCCAACATGTAGGAACTGCATCCTTTAAAGCCCTGCTGAGATTTGCAGCCATAAATATCAATTATCAAGCCTTTTAACATTTCTATTACTTCACTCCTGATATTCTTCCACTCTGTGGAATTAATTCCATAACTTGAAGTGCCACTTACTAAAATAACCAAGACATGGTAAAGAACCTGCTACTATTATCACCTCCTTTGCAGAAATACAATGATTTCACTCATCACAGCATACTCAAGTTTAATCAACATTGTGGCTCTTGCTCTGTGTAGGTATTAATCATTCATAAGTCTCTGGATTCTATTGCTCACTTTGTAGGTCATTTCCATAGGTATTCCCACGAAACCTAATCAGACATGATCCATAATGGTCATTCCTGGGGTGAGCTGATATGGACAAATACGTGGAAAAGTGGTAAAGAAAGGGATAGAGAATATATGTGAGGAGGATATCCAGTCCTCAGTAGATATAAGATGGGTGTGTACATGTATATGTGAAAAAGGGAGGGAGAAAAATGGTTGCACATGTACAAACTGGGACTGAACAAAAATATTTCCAATAAATGCTCAGAATTCAAGTAAATTTTAGTCTATAGGAAAGTTCAATTCAAAGGAACACAAAAAAGTGTGCTTTTCAGATATAACATCTCCGGATAAACTTGCTTAAGCCTAGGAGCATGGGTTTAATATTGCTCCAAAATCACCATAATTAACAAGACTGATTTTGAAACATTCATGATAGCCACATGTCTACCCACTTCTATTTCAAATTCTGTCATGTTCTTGGTCTCAATGATTTCCTGTGACAGTAAGATCCATAGACTATTTATATGTGTGAAAGACACATAAAATACCTTCCTTTTATTATTAGATTTGACACCTTTGATTTCAATCAAGCATCTCTTTGTTCTTACAGTATGAGAAAAAGAAATCTGATGTTTCCAATTTATTCTCTTTTACACTAGTATTCAGTGCAGCCTGAAGTAAACGACTGAAGTATTTCACCCTGTATTCTTCCAGACAGAGTATACCTACCTGCCTATGACGAGAATCTGAGAAAGATGATGAAGGAAGTAAAAAAGCATATGAACTCTGAGCAAGAGGCTTATTAGAAAACAAATACTACAAGTGTTAAAAAATGGTCCCCTATTCAACACTGGTATGCCTATATTTGAGGAAGAAAAAAACCCCAACCAACCAATCACAAACTCTAACCAAACAAAATGCAGCATGTACGGCTGAAGGTGATAGTGAGGGAGAGGGACAATTAAAAAAAAAACAAAGAAAGAGAACCTTCCATGTAATGTCACCTGAACCTCTGATATCACACATATTCAACATGCTACTTTAAACCTCATTATTGAAGCAGTTACAGTCAACAGTTCCAAGTTACTCTGTGAGCATAAGCCAATTCTCAGGGGCCACTGTAGCGGTGAATGGTTTAAAAAGGATTGATGCCACAGTTTTCCAACAATATTTCTGGGCACTTGCAGGAAGAGTGTACCTCTATTATTTGTATTTAACTACCATTGATTGGGTGAAAGCTACACCAAACACAAGCATGAGTTCAACCAAAACTTTTCCTAAAATAGGGATATTTCATAACATAGGGATCTCTATATAGAGGCATGAAATTCATAAAGCAATGCAAATAGATCTCAGAGAGACTTCACCAGATTACAGACTGATGACACTGATGTTACAATCTTACCAGAAACCTTGCTTTGTTTAGTTACTACATGACAGAAAAGGACAATCCAGAGAAACTACAGAGCTTGTATTGCCTCAGCTATACGACTGATCCCTAAATACAAATGTTACCAACCCTCAGATCCAATACCAGCCTGCACTGTGTCTTACTGAGCCCAATTCCAACTTCCCTCACCTTCCAGTAACAGAGACACTGCTGCAGTTAGCTGCATCCAAACTAATATCAAATCATCCAAATAAAAACACAGAATGCAGAAGAAAATTACTTCAGAATTCTGGCAGTTTCTGTATGAAATCTTAGCCACGTGTCAAGTATTCAGGGAACATGCATGAAAGCTATTTGCATGACTTTGGCTCAACCTCTCTCCCAGTCCTGGTACTGAAAATCACAAGAATAAATACAAAATGAACGGATCTGAGAAGTCCAAGATCATAGTCCTTTTATGTTATGCTACTTAAATGAGGACTACAACCTCTTCATTTGGAATAAACCTGTGGTTCTTATGTTTAAGGGAAAAGACACTGCACTTGAGGGAAGGTGCTTATGTCGCAATGCTTCATTTTGCAGTATCATGAGCTCCTTGATCTTTACACTGGCATCATTAACATACATTAATTACATGCAAAAAGGCTATACGTGACCAACTTTGAGGACTTGAAAATGAATTTGTGGAGCAGAGAAACTCTTGTTGATAACACGTGCCATTTGGGTCAGATTTTATTTTATTCTTTTAAAGGTATATTTTCAACAATGAAACTTTTATGAAACAAAGTGTTCTCACACGGTTAAAAAGTTCATTTTTCCAAGTCAAAACTCAGCAAAGACTGGGTGAAACCCCCAGTCTGCTATGATTAGCCAGGGGCACAAGAGCACTATTAGTTCTGACTTGCTGACAGAAGGACTGAATGGAAAAAAGAAACCCAGGTGGGTGAAATACAAAATGAGGTGTCCTAATTGAGTGTGATGACATTCAAATCGAGATTTCTGAAAATGTCACACATCTTAAACTTGGGTAATAAAGGTACAGTTATATCTCATTCTGATCATAGACACTATTTCATACATAAAATCTGAGTATATATGCATGTGTTATAAACATGCTAATATGCATGCACATACACAAAATCTGTATGCCTTCATAGCTATACTAACTCAGTTCAGTGGCAGTTAAAATGAACAGCTACTGTTACGTTCTGCAGATGTGCAGAAAGATGAGCCAAGGTTGAAGGGAATTAACCTACTTCAACCCCTTCGCTTAGATATTTGTTCAGAGCACACCTCTTGTATAGTCTTCCAAAATGGCAGATCTAGAATTATATTATCATTTTCACTACAAAATGATTACAAGAATACACATCATTGCAGCACTGGTCCCAGCTAACTTTTGCGTGCAGTCACAAGAAGTTTGGCCTTACCCTTTATACCACTGGGATTAATGTGGCAAGTCAGCATTCTCCTTGGAATCTGTTTTGCCCATACTTAAAAGACTTGCCTGCGTGTGCTCCTCCTGGGTGATGCAGTGTTCAAAGTTTAGGAAAAATGTGTATTCTGTGAACTTCTGCAAGTCCAGTTAAATGCCGAAGAAAAGGAAAGTTCTTCTCATAACAGTTCTTTTCCAAACAGCTATTTTTGCACATTTGGGGCAGGAAAAAGCAAAGAAAAAATAACCCCTTTTCCTTCTCAGAAATACAACCACATTCTGGTAAGTGAAGGTAAAAGGGTTATTTGCACACACATGCATGCTCTAAACACACCACGAACAAGAAGCAGACCTGATGCAACACTGTTCTCCTAGAGCTGCTGTACAGCTGTTTCAAAATTTGTAGGTTATTATGAATTATCTCATAATTTGTGAAATGAAATGGTGAGCAGAATAAAAACCAAGATAAAATCTACTTCATTTATTTTAAAGTTGAAGCCTGGCAGCTGTGTTATATTTTCTTTTTTCTTGAACAATTAATTCACCTACTGCAAAACAAGTATTTAGAGGCACTATTTAGAGCCTTCCTTACTATAAGGGATTTACCTTAAGCTGCTGGCAAAATTCAAGTGCACGTTACCCTCCTGAGTATCTTTTAATCTCTATATGTTGTTTTTGTTCCTTAAATCCAAATACAGCAGACCCTCAGCAAGTACATATGCCTCCCCAAGCACAGGCTACAGAAAGAAGGCAGCTCTGATTCAGTGGTGGCTGAGTTCAGGTATCTTTCAGAACAGAGTGGAAAGCAGGATCTAAGCTATGCAAGCTCCAATTAGAGATGAAAAATAGTTTAAACTAAGAAAAGGTCTATTTATTAAAAATGCCTTAGCAGCTGTGACCAGCATGGATGAAAAGTTGTGAGAGAGGCTGCCCCAGTGGCTGTTGCACTGTTTTTACACACTTTTCCCACCAGGGCAAAGAATGATCAAGAGACTCATCATCTCAACTGGTACTCTTACTGTAAACAGCTACTGTGGAAAATCAGACCCTTAATAAATATGTGCATTTCATAATTTCACTACTGAAACATGCAGTTCTGCTACATACCAAAAAGGTACACGTACAATAAAAAAAACAGGATAATTTAAGCCCTTTTCTTCTGTACTGCTTGTAAAGAAAAACTTGAACACATAAAACACATTACCTTTCACAATCCTGTGAACGTGCTAGAGAGGCACACATGACTGATTCCCTAAGGGCGTGCAAGTATTAAAAATAACGAAATAGCTCAGACTTCCCCTCACCTGGATCAATGTCTTACTGCAAATGCATTTATCTTTTGCCTGCCTTTCTTTGCTATTTGCTAACTTGCTCTACAGTTGTTGAAGTTCCCTAAAATCAGAGGAATGCAGCAATCAAACCAATGCATGAAGACAAACTCCCCAATCCTCCCACCAAAAAACACCCCAGCACAATTCTTAGCTTTTCTTATACTGTGAAACAAGATAATAAATATGAATAAGGAAGCAACATGAGTGTGCGCATGGCATTATTATTACTATTTTTAAACAGTCTATATGTCTGCTTTTCATTAGCTCCCTGTGGTGGCAAAACTATAAATGCAAAAGCTAGAGACATAAAGGGGAAAAATGAAGTAGCCAATAGCAAAGATTTCAAATACACATACACAACCACACTGTTTGTTTTACAGCTGCTTTACATAACAATAAAAATGTAATATACCATGGGCTTTTGGCAGTGTGCAGAGAGACAGCATCAAATGGCAATTACAGAGTAAGCACAAATGGAACAATTAAGCCATTTTAGAAGCACCGTTATGCCCAACAATTAATGGGTCCAAAGAGACAGAAAGGTCAAAAGTGTGAGTTTCTCCCTACTGACCAGAGATCACATATGTGGCCCTTGGGAAGAGAACATAACTTCATAATCTTATTATATAATCCCTACTAGAGAATAACCCTATATAAACCCCAGAACACTAAACAAAAAGAGAGATGTTTCCTTCAGGAGCCAAAACCTCTTCCATCCAACTGCCTCAGCATGATTAATACAGAAAAAAGGAAGAAAAAAAAGAAATGCTTACCCTCTTTGTGTATAACCACCTGAGAAAATCACTGGCTATACATAAAACAGCAAGGTGCTCACACAGTTCAGTGCCAGCACTTTCTAAGAAAAAATGGGTAAATCATAAATACTGCACATTAAACCCCACAATTCTTCTAGTGACCTTGAACTCCAGTAATATGAACAGGGACACACAAAACTGCTTATTTCCAGACACAGTTCATTCACTATCTCCAGCAAGGACTGAAATTTAGCACTTGACCTAGTGTGTCATTAGGATATGACATGTTATGTTCCAGGAAAGCCAATCTAAGCAAACACCACAATTCCATTACTATTTTAATACCCACAAAACAAGATTCTCCCTCTGAAAAGAAACCATTTGCTAAAAGAGCAGCTAGATAACTTTCCATATGTGCTATTCAATGTGTACACGAGAAAAGGATTAGTAAAAATACTGACCAAAGAATCTTTCGTTTGCCTGGCATAGAGCTGTCTGCTGTGTAAATGCTCACACAGGCTCACCTACTGCACGTACCAAATGCCTTCATTTCCCCAAAGTGAAGTTTAAATGCATACTCTAGACTAGAAACCTTTGAAGATAATAAACGTTTCTAATGACCAAAGTAGGATGACAAATGTAAATTCTTATGTTACCTTGCACTCAGGATTATCCCAATTGCCCATTTAAGTAATTTTAAAACACTTTCCTCTTTCCCTTTCATCAAGCTCCTCTGATTCGTGATCCACATACTTAAGCAATTTAAAAAAAGAAATAAATCTATATACACATTCAGTAGTTGAGCTGATTGCTGCTACTTTATTTACAAGTAAATTAATAGAACAAGAATAGTTTTGTCTGTTTATTTTGATTCCTCAAAAACATTTTCTTTCCAGCAACAGGACAACCTTGCCTCCTCAGTTCCCTATAGGCATGGGCTGCAGACTTTGACAGATGTAATGGCTTACTGCTGAAAGGATCAGTGCAGCTATCAGGGAAGAGAAGGGACCAGAACTCACTCAACTCAGCAGGATAATGAAACAGAAGACACTAACACTGCTCCTTACAACCCTGTGATGGTTTGCAGAAAGAGGCCCAGCTCCCATGGGCTGGAACAGGCACACTAGCTCTCTTGCAGAACTTACACCACACTGTGACTTGAGACACACTGGATTGTAATCAAGAGTGTGCCTAGGAAAGAAGTATATATAGAGAGATGAGAATCTGTGCAAGAGACTGGCAGGTTTATTACTGGAAAGGGATCTGGCAAAATGCATTTTCTCCTCTGTTGTTCTATGGTTTTAAGGGTCACACCTAACCCCACCCTATATTTTTGCTCTTTCCTAATGTGTCATAGTTCAGCCATCAATTCTAGCTCCATCTCTTTTTATCCCATTCACTATGAATTGATGAAGACTTCTGCAAACAGAGCAGACTTCACCACATAACAGACAAATCTCCTTCCCAGATCCAGACCCTGATCAGCATTCCTTCCTTATGTCTCTTTAAGTCAAGCTGTGAATCACTAATAAATCCCATCCAGCTGTTCAGCCATGAGAGAGGTCACTGCACATCCTCACTTACCCTCAGCCCTCTACTCTGCTGCTACAGCTCAACCCTGCCAGTTCGCTGCACCCCTGCTGCAAAGTGTTACCATGCAAAGGCTCCACTATCCAATCCCTATTTTTCAGTCTTTCCCAGTTATTAAACATGTCCTAAATAGCTAGTTCAGTGCTACTTAGCACTGCAGTGAAATATGCACCTGAAAAATCACAATGCAAACCTATTTGTGTGAATTTTGTATCTCCTCTCAAGTAAGACGCCACTATGAAAAGCAAACCAAAAATCCTTGTAAAGAAACATAGGAAGTACAGCTTACACAATCTATGAGGTAGAAAATTTGCATCTTCTGTGGAAAAAACAATGTGCAAGACATACCTGATACATTACAAAACCTCCAATGTAACATAATATTTCTAGTCATTAGGAGTACACACACTGAATACTAAGTACTTTAAATTTGAATGTCTCAGCACATGTAATAGCTCTGCAATTTAACTAATATTTCCCTAATAGCTACAGTCCTGCTAGTTATTGAGGTGGAAGGTGAAGTAGAAGCACAAAGACAGCGAAGAGAGAGACTAGCTTTGGACACCTTTATTATTTCTCTGCTACTACCCAGGAATAAAAAACAACCCAGTGTTAATATATCTCGAAACACATTATCCTATTACAATGCAGTAGTACCACAAAGTAACAGCTGTGATAACCTTGATGTGCATAAAACCAGAAAATAACCAAATCACATATTCAAGATAATACAATAGCTGCTGAATAAAACAACTCACTTATTAACCTCAGATAAGGAAAAAAAAATGCAATGTGGCAACTTTTTTTGGGGAAGGGGGATAGGGAGACATCTACAAGCCCAAGGACTAAGCCTACTTTATTATTAAAGAACATTTAAACATTGCTGGAAATTTACGCACCACTTTGCAAACACAGACAAAAATGAAAGAAGTGCTTTGCCCTGAAAACTTTATAGTCCAAATTCAGCAACACAAACGCATTAAGGTTAACCCTTCACAAAAGAGAGAAGCGGCAGAGTGACAGGAAACAAGGGCTTGCTTAAAATGGCAAAGCATAAAAAGAGAGGAAAGAACAGCTCCATCAAGGGCAGAAGTTGAACATTTTATATGGCTAAAAGCAATGTCAAGTGGAACAAGGAAACAGAAGAGAGACTGAAGTTAGTGGGCTGGAAAGAGGGATGACAGGGTTGGGGGGGGAGGTCATTTTGTGGGTACTCCTCATAGAATTCTCAAAGACCATCTGGAGTCATCTAATTCAGTGCCCTATTCTTGGCAGCGGCAAAAGCAGGTACTCCTCAGAATAGATGACTGTGGCCACTGTCTGCAATCCATTCCCCTTGTTACTCCCACAGCATCCACAACCACAAGATTAGGGGTGCTGAAGGGTACATTCCTGACTTTCCTCTCTGTTTACGGACCTGTTGCCCATAAATTTGTTGAATCCATCTCTGAGTAGTATCTTTGCTGATACTATCTGCCTCCACAACCCCCTGCAGGAACAGCTTCCAGAACTCCACTGCCTACAGGCTAGAAGGACTTAATCTGTTCTAAAATGACCTCTTACCAGTTTCAGTGATTATCTCCATTTCTAGCATTATGGTATTTACTGAGTAACAACTCTTGCCATGCTTCTCTTCCAGTAGCTACAAAAGCAAGATGTGCTCCTTTGGGAGATGCAGGTTAACAGGGCCTCCAACAAATTAAATTGGCAACCTTCCTTTCTTTAATACTAGTCTATTTGATCAGGAGTGACTGAGTTCCAAGTTATTTGGGAGCTCTCCTACTCTTTATGCCTGCTTGTTTCTCTTTCCCCCTTCTGCCCCCTCCCTCTGAACCTTCCTTGTTATCACTTCCCCAGTTTTCTCCTCCCACTCCCAGCATCTTGCTCGTATGCTTTTAGGACAATCCATGGCTCAAGAGCCATGTGGCTCATGCAGTGGTTCAAGGAGACTTGCAAAGATACAGTTGGGCACCTGTTACGTGTATTCTTCCAGGTATAGTAGGTTGTGCCTTCTTGATTTACAGAGCATTTTAAACAGTATAACATTGTGTAAGCTCACTGACTTTATTGCTATACGAGTATTTTGCTTCCCAAGTGGGGGTGCAATACAAGCACCACAGCAAAAACTTGCTGCAGCTTGCATGCTTGCCTGTTTTAAAAATTCACTCATGCCCAAGCAGAGGTTGGCCCATGGATTGTCCTCCCCATTAATTCAAGGGGAGGATGCCCCATTTCTTCTGATCCTTATAGACAACAGTAAGAAAGTGGAGCTAACTTACTGAAGCAGAAAAAGAATCAGTCTGTTTCTGCTTCCACTTTCACTGCAACTGTTTCAGCCACCACTGCAAAACTGCCTCAGCCACCCGGATGGGCCATCTCTCTCTGCTCTCCCTTACAGTCACCATTAACACCTTGCACAATCTTGCTCTCCATAAGAACCTAACACCCTTCTGCCTCAAGTGGTTTTATGTCCTTTTCTGTTCCTCATCTGCTATTTATTAATTCTCTCTGTCTTACCAATACCTGCAATCTGATTAACCTCATAAGGGGAGGGGATGGAAAAATCAGAAAAATGCTATTCTAAAGGAAGTATTAAATTTTCACTAGAGATTTCAATCCAGAGATGCAACTAAAAGACAAGCAGTGGGGCAGCTGAAGGCCTGACACTAGTAACATTCAAAACCTGTATCTCCTAGGTCACTACTGTCACTACTGTACATCTTCTTGCCTGATTTTGTAGAACACTAGGGTGCTGTCAAAGTTCCATCTGAAGTAGGAAGGAAAATATCACCACAACTTTAATGCAGTGCAGAACTCCAGTCAGAGTCATGATCCTTTGAGATTTTATTCAGCACAGCTATTGAAAGCCTTCAGTCTCTTCTCCCTTTCTCCCACAGTCCTCCAAGCGTTAGTGGGCACAAATACTCCTATCAGAAGTCAGACCACTACAAAACATGATGAGATTCCCAAATTAAGAACTACTCAAAACCAAAACTAGACAATTTTTATCAATAAGCAACTTACAAAGAAGGAACACACCAACTATAAATGCTTCCATGCATCCCCTAATTTATCTTCTCTAAAAAGGTTACCAAGGCATACAGGAAATAACACACAAATACAGTATTACAACAATTAATTTGACTGATCCAAAACTTCTGATGAAATGACCTTTTGTGGTATACAACCATATTGATATAATTGCTTTAAAATTATATTACAACTGTGTGCATTTTAGCAATCTTTCAAAGCCATCTGCAACAGTCACTGCTTTAATTACACTGCACTTTCACCCCCATTTGTAGGCCACTTCTCAGAGCAGTCCACACTTGTTCAGAATATGAAACAACACCCTGAAACATTCTAGAAGTTGTCCACTTGAAAATTTCAAGCAGATCCATAAGAGTCATCACCTAAATTAGTACCTTAAAATTTCAGTGAAGATATTCAAACTGCGTGTAAAACCTTCAAGACAGTTACCCTGATGGGTTCCCTTGTATAACAGCCACTACTGCCCTGAAGCTTTGTTGTTGTCTCCCAAATCTCTGACAAAGTTCTTATCTACACCAGAAGTATTTTATTTCTTTCCATCAACTTGTCTATTGTGAAAAGATACTTTCTATTCAGAATTATAATGTTTGGGGGTCTTTTTACTCCTGTGTGCAACTCTCCATAGGATCCTAGGCATCAAAATAAAAAAGCGAGACAGACCCCAAAGCCCCAGTCCTAATTCCTCCTTAACAGGGACTGGAATTAGCTCACTGGCAAAAATCTATTGCTCAGATACCCACAGTGGAAAGAACATCAAGTATTAGCAGCTCACCACCCCCAGGAAGCACGCCCCCTCTAGCCCACAGCATTTACTATCGCCTTTAGGATCCTCAGTTAACAGTTCAAGATTCTCTGTGCTTCCAGCAAGTCCAGCAGCTTCAGAGGAAAAGATGAGAAATCTCTTAAACAATCATTTACACTGATATAACGAAAGTACAAAACACATCTGCTAACACACTGATCTGATTTGGTTTATGCTTACTTTTGATCCTAAAAGTTGAAGCCCCTGGAGGAATCAAGACCTGAATTTGGCACTGAAGGATGCTGAGAGGGAGTCTTCATCAGGGATCGTAACGATAGGACAAGGGGTGATGGGTTTAAACTGAAACAGGGGAAGTTCAGGTTAGATATGAGGAAGAAGTTCTTTACTGTGAGGGTGGTGAGGCACTGGAACAGGTTGCCCAAATAAGTGGTGAATGCTCCATCCCTAGCATTCACTTCTCCTGGCAATGTCAATTAGCCCCTCACACACAGAAAATACACATTAAATGCACTGTAGTAACCATTACACTTTCCACACATGCTTAGAAGACCAACTGCATGTGGCTGAAATTTGCAAGCTGGCAAGAGACAAGAAAACCCCTGTGAATTCCAGAGTGTACAGTGTTTATTTTGACAGTTGTAGTTTATTTATAGTACTTAACAATATATGTTCTCTAGTTCATCTTGTAAAACAATGAAGTATTTAGACCTCTACTGTTAAGCCTCAGAGGAAAAAATAAGTGTAAACTTATTTCATTCAAATTAATGTACAGATTGGCAAGATTCTACTATAATGACTAAATTACATCATTAATTTAACTTAGTTTAAAGCACTCCTTGGTGGAGAAAGCATAGCCCTTAACTTTGTATGTGGTGTGCAAGTCTGCACAGATGTGCAATAACGTCTTAACCCATTCACATAAAATGATATCTTCTTTTCGTTTAGTACATTAAATACTTTCAGAGGTGCTGTATGTAAGGCTGGTCTTTCATGTACAACTACAGAGGGCTGCAGGCAGAAGCTGCGGAAGTTTCACTATGCACAAGCTCATCAATAACGTTAATCCACCTACAAAACTTGTACAGTACAGGTGAGCTCTGTCTTCATTCCCAGCATAACCCCCTTTGACAACGGGGCCAAAGTTAGCATCTTGTCAGGCTGCATCATATCGGCTCTCAAAACCAACCCATTCTTCAGAAACCACAAAGCTCTCAGTCACTAGCAACCATCCTTTATTGAAGTGCTCAAACACAAACCCATCCCCTATCAGTTTCTCAATCCCCTAGACTAGCCAGTTCTCTGTGGATAATTTTGTCTTCACATAAAAAGACAAGACAGATTTAAGCCCTTACAGTATAAATAGTCCACACACATTGTTTCCCATTTATGTCTATGAAGTAGCATACACACCTCACGGATATTTCTTAGAACAAAACCAGGCACATAACCCACTGCTATAGACATATCTGATATAAAAATCTAGACAAGCAGAGCAGGAATACAACGGAAACAAAACTAAACCAAAGACTGCATAACTGAGAGGAAATATTAGAATTTATTACATAAAACACATATGCAGCATCCTAAACACAGTTGCGCAGTGCCCTCCAAGGGCAGCAAAGCTGAAAGTCAAATAATAAAAATTAAGAGGTATACAAGAGAGTGTGCACAGAAGGGATTTCAAACCTCTTTGTTCTTAGCTATGATACGATTTCACAGCCACTCTCATGATTCATCTTTCTGATGTTTGGCATGCAAGAGCACAGAATGCAGCTCATTCGGGAATTACTGAGCTGGGATGTGCCAAACAGTATCTACCATGGCACCAGCCAGCTCCTGCCACAGCGTCCGAGCAGCCTGGCCATCACAACAGTTCTGATTTTTAAAGGGAGCCAATAAATAAAACCAGGAATATCTTCACAAAGGTGAATTCCTGTAATATTAACTAATAAATCCACGGTAAAGAAGCTGTTCCTGCGCAGCTATTGTCCAAGTACGCCAGGTAGAGGACTTCACCTGCAGGAGCTGCCACCTACACATACTTCAAATTCACCTGGTGTGGAAATCGTATTATTTTTATGGTTTGCAAGCCAGACCATCCACAGCTGTGGATGATCTCTAAATTAGTTAATATGCCATTTCAAAAGGAAGAGTTATTTCTCCAGGGATCATGTGCCAAACAAAGCGGGGAGGGAATGCTAAGCCGCTGCTAGTTTATATGACAAAAGATATTTTTCAACTACACGCAGCACTAATTATGAAGGCCCCTCCTATCCTATGGCCGGAAACTTCTCACAGAAAACACGCTTGTTTCAGAACAACAAGGGAGTGTTGGGGGGGAAGAAGTGCTAAAGCCACCTTTGTAAGCTGACAGTTTTCATTAAACATGATATCCATTTGTTATTTCTACAATGAAGTAAAGAATGACACAAATGCTGGGGTTTATCTAATAATTTGAGTGTGCACATTAAGTCAAGTCATACCAAAATTAAGTTTTCAATTACAAAAAGCAAGACAAGAAAGTTTATGCTAGAATATGACTATGTCCAGGCAGGACTATTCCAAGCATGAAAATAATAAAAGTTACACTTACATTACAGCTCAACAGTGACAATCCATCCTTACATACTACACTAGATTTAAAAGCGAAAGTCCTTAAAGCCTTACTGGAGTTGGAGACATCGAGAAAATACATTTGCAAAAAATTGCAAGCACTATGAAAACAAACGTAAGCAAAACAAATGCCAGACTTTCATGGTATGTAGATGAAATGTATTAATTATCATATGAAACTATTGAGTTCAAAACTGCCTTTGAGCCACACATTTTCCATAGACTTCTCTCTAGCCAAGAAATCTTGATTCCATATTGCCAAGTTTTGAAAACTGTTAATATTCCACACATTAGAATGTAGAGCACTTCTCCCCACCATCTACACTGAGACATATATCTATTAAGTGCTGACAGTTAACTTTCACAAGACTCTCAGGCAGATCTGGTCTTTATTCTGTGAATTTACACAAAGTGGGCTGAAGGAGCCAGGAAACTCAACTGGATTTTATTCCTATTGAAATACTGAATGTGTGATAGCATTTTACTCTGAAGCGATGGTAAGCCTTGCAGGCAATGCCTCCTTCAGTAAAGGTCTGAAAATTATTTTTGCTTAAATAACAGCTGGCCTTGCCTATACGGACTTAAATGAGCCATGTGGAGACAAACTTGCTTCAGTTAGGATAAAAAAAGATTAAAAACCATTAATTATAGTTAATATCTAGTTTGGTCCCTCTACACAAACGGGAAAAATAACATTAAATTACCATGCTTACATACAGTCAATACCAGACACCCAATAAAGCACAAATTCATAACACAACCAATGAGCACAGTTCCAGCACAAGAGCTCAGCTGCAAGTTAGCCTGAAACAAAGGAGATTTACATTCATTTCTCCACTTTGCCAAAGACTTCCTGCGTGACCTTGGACAAAACACTTAGTTTTTGTCTGCTCCAACTCCCCATCCCTAAAAGGGGAAAACATTTATTTCATAACCTCACAGCAATAAGCAGATTTATTATCAGGAGATGCTTAGACACAGGGGTCAAACTAATGACAGAGAATAAACAGTATGCAAAGCTTGAGTTAACTTCTGTTAAAGCTTTGGTAACTTCGTCACGTGACACAAAGTTTTGGTACAGTACTTTAACAAGTGTTATCTACAAGGATCAGGTTTGCCTACATAGCAAGATGGAACTGTATTTTGACATAGAATCATAGAATCATAGAATAGTTAGGTTTGGAAAGGACATTAAGATCATCTAGTTCCAAACCCCCTGCCATGGGCAGGGACACCTCCCACTAAACCACGTCACCCAAGGCTATGTCCAACTCAGCCTTGAACACCGCCAGCGATGGAGCATTCACAACTTCCCTGGGCAACCCATGCCAGTGCCTCACCATCCTTACAGTAAAGAATTTCTTCCTCATATCCAATCTAAACTTCCCCTGTTTAAGTTTAAACCCATTACCCCTTGTCCTCTCACCACAGTCCCTAATGAAGAGTCCCTCCCCAGCATCCCTATAGGCCCCCTTCAGGTATTGGAAGGCTGCTATGAGGTCTCCACGCAGCCTTCTCTTCTCCAGGCTGAACAGCCCCAATTTTCTCAGCCTGTTTTCATACAGGAGGTGCTCCAGTCCCCTGATCATCCTCGTGGCCCTCCTCTGCACTTGTTCCAACAGTTTCATGTCCTTTTTATGTTGAGGACCCCAGAACTGCACACAATAGTCCAAATGGGGTCTCACAAGAGCAGAGTAAAGGGGCAGGAGCACCTCCCTCGACCTGCTGGTCACACTCCTTTTGATGCAGCCCAGGATACGGTTGGCTTTCTGGGCTGCAAGCGCACACTGCTGGCTCATGTTCAGTTTTTCATCAACCAACACCCCCAAGTCCTTCTCCGCAGGGCTGCTCTGAATCTCTTCTCTGCCCAACCTGTAGCTGTGCCTGGGATTGCTCCGACCCAGCTCTAGGACCTTGCACTTGTCATGGTTAAACTCCATAAGGTTGGCATCAGCCCACCTCACAAGTGTGTCAAGGTCCCTCTGGATGGCATTCCTTCCCTCTAATGTATCAACTGAACCACACAGCTTGGTGTCATCGGCAAACTTGCTGAGGGCGCACTCAATCCCACTGTCCATGTCACCCACAAAGATGTTGAACAAGACCGGTCCCAACACCGATCCCTGGGGGACACCACTTGTTATTGGTCTCCAGCTGGACATTGAGCCATTGAGCACAACTCTTTGCGTGCGGCCATCCAGCCAGTTCTTTATCCACCGAGTGGTCCACTTATTAAATTGATGTCTCTCCAACTTAGAGAGAAGGATGTCATGTGGGACAGTGTCAAACGCTTTGCACAAGTCCAGGTAGATGACATCAACTGCTCTACCCCTGTCCATCAGTTCCGTAGCTCCACCATAGAAGGCCACCAGATTGGTCTGGCAGGATTTCCCCTTAGTGAAGACATCTGCAGACAGACATGGATGCAGACACCCATGACCCAAAGCAAAGACATAACATATGCCTCCATCACCAACATACACAGAAGACCAGAAGTCTAAAGTCTCTAGGTACCTTGATTTATAAAACAAGAGTTATAACTTTCTGATATAGTACACAGTAGGAGAAGAAATCACCAGGTACTCAAAAGATTTTAAACACTTTCGGTCTAAACAATTATTCTCCAATTCGTATTAGCCACTAACCAACTTCTGATTTTGAAAGCCACATTTAACTTTCATAACCCAGTATTAATATCAGAAGTCAAATCATCATCTGGACAAGAAATTAAAGAGCTCTAGAATACCAGCCTACTGAAAATGACAGAGAGGAATAAAAACCAGAAGCAGACAAATGCACACATATTCTACACTGGGACATTTATGAGGATAGCATTGCCTCCATCAGGAACCCATAAATCTCTGACATGTATTAAACACATCTTTTCAGAAAATGTCTTCAAGTTCAAAAATCTATTTTTTGAATGCAAGCCAAACACAGACTGTGTTTCCATGCACATATTCTGTGCCTCTGTACAAGTAACTGTACGAGCCTGCATAAAAGCAAATCACAGCCGGGGGAGGGAGACATGAAGGGCAAAAGGACGACAAGAGACGATGAAGCAGTCAATGAGAGATAAGCACAGGTAAGCATATGAGGGGCAGAAATAAGCTACAGAAAACCAGGAGGAGGGAATCTACTGAGGGGGAGAGGAAGTTCAGGGATAAACTTCCCCTCATATTACCCACATACACGTAAAACCCACACAGCTGCTCAATCACAGGGTGCTGAGTGTGCCTGGGGTTTGGGTTTTGGGGTTGGGTTGGATTTTTTTTTAGACAGATGATCTGTGGGTTACACACATGAAAACACGGTCACTGCAGCCTACAAAAATTAAAATGAAACTAAATTGGTTTTAAGCCATTTTATTTGAAATACCAAATGGTTGCCATTATTTCTAATTGCATCTTAAATGTGCTGTTTTATAAGAAGAAAAATAAAACCATTTTTACTAAAAATCATTTACAACCTAAAGCCTTTTCTTGAAGAAAATATATGCAGAGCTGCTCTAAGATGTGCTCAATACCTTGAACTCCCATTACTGCTGTAAGACTGGAAGAACCACTGCACACCGCAACGAGGCAAAAAAATCAAAGCACAGCCAACAATGAACTGCTATCAAACACTGGGCACAGCACAGAACAGGGGAAAACACAAAGATGGTGGTGAGGGGTGCAAGAACAAATGCCCAGGGAAAAGAATATGACATTTCCAAGGTAACACAGGATACAACCTCAGACACACATTTTCAAATCTGACTTCTGAGACTTTGGCACCCGCAATGCTGACAGGAGAATAGGTAGTACCTGGTATCATACATAGCTCCCTGAACAGGTAAATTTTGAGGTTAGTCTTGCAGAAGAGAGTGAGATGTCCAAAAGGAGAGGGCTGCCCTCCAGTGACACCTGAAAAAGCTCTGCAGGGGCACAGAGGCAGCAGAGATGAGAGGCGGGGGGGGGGGGGGGGTGTCAAAGGAAAGGCAAGGATAACTGATGGCATGAGGGCAGGAAATTGAAACTAAGTCCTGTAACTCCATATTTAATATTTCCCTCTCAGCATGCTAATAATGTGCATGTGAAGGGAGAAAAAAATAAATAAAAGCAGTGACACTGTTTGCAGGCTTCCACAGAGCAAATTTTGGCAACCTTCAAACATCACGCAGCAACCGGAGTCGCTTGCTCACAAATCTCCTCACGCTCACAAACGACTACTTCTATTTCTTTTTCCACAAAAGGTAGAAGTGCAATAGCTGAAACTCACTGTTGTGGCAATCAGCACCTGCCTACCCTTTTACAAACCAGCTGCTATAGAAGCAAACTCCCAGTGCTTCACTGTGCAATTCGAGCCTTGTTAGCCATAAGCAAAGATGCACTTCTTCACTCTCAGCACTGTCTTTACCGAAGTAGGATGACTTCACCCCAAGATGAACAATACCAAAACTCCTCCGGTCACACACACACGCAAATCCCTCCACTCACGTTTTCCTACCTATCAACATATTAAGAGACAGAAACAATTACACCAGTTTCATATATTATTTGCAAGAGTTGCCAGACTTAACTGTCACTCATTTGAAGGTCATAAGGAATGCAGAATACTTGGAACTGCATTATGGGTGAAGATTTATCATCATTACTTGTACTATAAACTGATTTTTACCATTAGAAATATTTAGAAATATGTAGTATATAAATACATATATTGCGAAGTTTAGACTGTGGCCCCAGCATCTTGATCATTCAGAGTCATCTTTCTAGAGATCAAGTCACATTATCTTACTGAGCTGTGCTTCTGGGTTTCTTTCCCACGAAAATCAGGTTATCATGTGAGGAGAGGAGGGGAATGCATGTGGACTTCATCCTAACACAAAGCCAGGATGCAGACAGGACAGACACCTCTAGCCCACAAGCTAGAAATTCCGGTAATATTCAGGTACTCATTACCGTCACTAAACCAATATTGTCACAGCTAAAAATTTCAGAGCTCATCAGCTATCTTCCAAACAGCACAAAAATCCCCATATCAGCCTAGACCTCCACTCACATGCCTCATCCCATTCCTCCTTTCATTAATTATGATCCTTGGGACTCGTACCAAAAGAATGGCTCTGGACCTGTCAAGCTAATTCTTGTGCTAATTCCTTCCTGCAGGCTAACAGCAGCAAAATCTTCAATGAAAAGCTTATTGTGCATTTCTGGTGGAAACTCAATACTAAAAAGACCAACTTAAGCAGTTATTTATAAACAGCTTTTCTCTGATTTCTGCTATTACCAACATCAAAAGGCCTCAAATCTCAGCCACAGCAAGAAGACAGGAACAGAGTGGTGCTTTGGCAACTGCAGCAAACAGAGACCAGACCGAAAGCCACTTTCCTCTTGAACGAGCAAGCACAACCAAAGATATTACACTAGTACCATCTCCTTTCCAAATGCAAAGAGGCTCAGGCAGGTCACCATGCAATGAACAAAGTCAACCTGCTGTATGTTTGAAACAAACAGTACAAGCTTCTTAAATATACTTAAAAACAAGCTGCCCCATAAACGGCAGCAGAATAACCCTGCTTTTTATTTCATCAGCTAACGTGTGCTCCTGTAGGGCACCCACTGAGTGACAAATCCACACTTCTCTTCCACTGTAAGTTACTGTTCACAACAGAACACTCTGAGCTAAAAAGCTCGTAGTGTTTTACTATTCTCTTGTTCCTTGGCAGGACTCTTATTTATCTAAGATTAGTGCAGTCAGGCACTAGATGTATAAACCAGAAAAAAAAAAAAACAAACAAGGAGAGTTTTCACACTCTTCTTCATAGGTGAGTTTCAGAAATAGACACACAGTACAATGTAACAGATCAAAATGGAATTGTTTAAAAAAGCAACAAAACAAACAAACCACAAACCAAAACAATCCCCAAAACAAACAGAAAACTTGCATCAAAACATATAATCTCTGGAGGACCCCCACACCTGGAAACTAATGTCATCCAAGCATTCACAAGAGTGCTGTAGCCACTTAAACAGCCATTCCTTTGCTTTATCCAGAGCCTCTGAGGAGAGTTACAACACACACAGGCACACTTCAGCCCCTCTCCTTCCCCCACTCTCCTCAGGTAAGGAATCGACACCAACCTGCAGTTCGGGGGTGGATCTAAGGTGATGTCAGCCAATTCCTTCTGAATCCTGTGGCAATAAAAGCAAGAAGGAACAAAGGTAAGTCACTGTGCGGGACAGCAGTTAACACATACACCTTACAGACTTATTGTCACCCTGTGTTTGCAATGCTAAGTTAGAGAGAGGTGCGCTCAGCTGCAGCCTTCCACCAGTCCAAACACACTAAGCAGGACAGTCACCCTGTAACAGAGACTGGCAGAAAAGCAGACAGGCACAGTGCGCTGAACCCAGACAGGTGCACAGTTGTGTGCTCCCGTAAGGATGCCAGCCACACAGGGGCAGTGGAAAAAACTGCCTGCTTCACTCCGCCAACTAGCCTGTAAATGAGGGAAAACCTCTGCAAATGTGATGCACCAAGTGCTAGGAGGAAACGGCACTTTGAAAAGGAATTTTGTCTTGCTGAGCGAGAGAAACAGTCATTGCCAAACCGCCTCCCCCCTTTCCCCCCTCAGCTTCTCGTCACCATCCTGAGAAAAAACACCAGCCCCAAGGGAGTGAATAACTGCGCCATTCCCAAGGACACTTAAAGGAAGGTGAATATCTGTTGCCAAGGCTCCTGCACATTCCTGCCTCCTTAAATTCTCCCCTCTCTTCACCCTCAAAAACCACACAACATCCCTAGGTCCCCTCCCTCAGGACTCCAGATGCTCCCTCTCTTCACCATGTTCAGACAACACCCTGTCCTCTCTGCCCAGACTATTCTGGGCTCACACTGCTTTTGCCACAAAACTCCCAACCAGCTATCATCCCCTTCCCTGGAGTCCCATTACTGTCACTCAGGCTATCCCTCCAGATTTCTCCACCCAGCATGCAGCCTGCCTTCCTTCTCCTTTAAGCTCAGCCAGCTTCTTTTGCCTCATACACGAGAACCACAGCCTCTGTCATATTAGGCAGCTTACAACCTTCTTTTTAAAACAGTTAAGGGCACAATATGTAAACACCACTTGTCACTACCTATGTCACGTTTGCCATGGGAACCCGCGGAGTGGAGATCTGGAATAACCAAACTGCCTAAATTCTACAAAGCCACAGAGAACGTAGTTGCTATGAGAGGGCATTTGCATTAAACCCCTGTCCCTTTTGAGACCTACAAATACACCCTTTCTGTGCTGCCTGGCAAAGCTGTTCAGTGAGGCAGTTTATTGTTCTTGCTGAAGTACTGCAAGTTTGCTGGAAAACTTCCATTTGTCAGTTTAGCTCCCTGGAGCAAGATGGTGTTGAACCAGGAGAAACACAGATATATAGGAAAGGGTAACTTTTAAAAACTAAGCGGTTCCAAGAGTCTGTCTAGGTGAAGAAATCTGATGTAGCTGTTCTGAAACTACTTTTCTATACAGGCATCCCTTCCCCATGCACACATTATTCCAGACTGCTTTAGAGCAGAATGTCCGCAAGTGGATCTGCTGTGGAGTATTTATTCCAGTCAACAGCCAACCATACACATAAAATTCAATATAAGTGATGATCAGACAGCAAAACAGTAATATTTGGTGGAAAAGATTTGGGGCTATCTTATACCACTTGCATTTGAGTGCGCTCCCCCACAGCAAGCAAACTCAAAACTCTTCACAAACATTAACTGATCCCCAAAGAAGCAAAAAGCCACTCTAGATCAATCCCAACCTACAGAGGGGGAAACTGACACCAAAATGCAATGCCTTGCTCAGGACCACATAGCTTCCAGTAGCACAGAAGGAATTAAGGTCCTACATGCCAATCCTACACCATCCCTATAAGTGACACCAATAAGGAAAAAGGAAGAGAGAGGGGAAATAACTAAGGGACAGAATAACAGCCTGGAGGAAGAAAAGGCAGGAAAATATTTGGGATGGAAGAGGAAGAAGCAGGAAGAGAGAGCAGAGAGCAGTGAAGTTGGGCAGACACTTGCTGCACCAAGGCTGAAAAAAAGTGAGACAATGGCAGCTTCATGTGGAAAGGCTGATCTTGAAGGCTAGAGATGAGGAATGGGAGCAGCAAGGGAGCAGTGTGGGGACAGAGCAAAATACAAGGAAGAAGGAAAGAAGATGCAGCAGATCAGTGAGAAAACCGACTGCAGCCTCACCTCTTGGCACTGGTAGATAGCAGCTTAGAGTTTTTACTCATGCTGACTTTGCTTTCCTTCTTCTTAGGCGTGCTTGTCTCTTTCTCTGTCTGTTGGTTGGAGGATGAAGATGAGGAGGAGCTGGTGCTGGCCCTCGAATCGTCATCCGACATAGCGACCCCCCCACCACACACCCCAACCTGGAGAGGAGACACCATGGGGCATGAGGAACAAACAGTGAACGCAAACACACAGAGAAAGGCTGCTGACAATCTCGCTCTGTGTTTGGGCCATGCTCCTTTTAAAGGGTCCTTGTGTCTCCCTCTCCTCTTCAGACCCCTACGGCAGAAGCAGCAGGAGCAGTAGCCTCCCCTGCACTAGTAACACCGAAGATCAGGGGAAAAGAGACTTTTAAAGCTTCCTCTCAGAAAGCATGTGCAAAATGAGAGAAGAGACTGGAAGGAGGATGACTGCAAGGATCAGGGAAGCTCAACGCAATTCCTTCTAATCTCCCCCAAACTGTACACACAAGAGGAGCCATCACCACCCACCACTATCCAGCCTAGGGGTGTAGGAGATAAAAATGGAACAGCTCCGGTCCCTTGGGTTCCTGGGAGGCACGTGGGGAAAGTGGGAAGGGATGGGGCTGGAGGGGGGCTGACCATCACCAGCACTAAAATGGAAGTGGGGCATCACTGGCAACAGGGGGGAGACCCTGAACCAGGATCTGTGACCTGCGGTGGGGAAACCCCTGCCTGCAGGATAACCCCAGCCTGCTGGATTGGGTGCTAGGCGCAGGGGGGGACAAGGGAGAGGGGGAATAAAAGGGAATAGCTAAGCAGGGAGTCGGGTGCATGAAAGGGACCCCCTGAGGCCCTTTGCACCAAGGGACATGCCAGCAAAGGGGGAAGGGAACACTGGGTCTGCGCTGAGGAGGGTGCCAGGGGGAAGGAGAAAGGCCAGGGCCTACAAGGGGTGAGAGCAGAGGGCCTGGGGAGGCCGGTAGCAGGGAGAGTGCCGGGGGGGGTCGTGGGGAGACAGCCCAGTCTCGTGCGAGCAGCTAGGGGGCACAGGGCAGGAGGACAAGCACGGTGGGGTACCAAGGGCAGGTCCGCACCCAAGAGGGGCGAAAAGGCGTCGAGATGGTTGGGGGGGGCAGACAGGGCACCCCGTGAGAGTTACGGTGGCAGCGAGGGGGGCAGCCGCGGGCCCCGGGCGAGCGGCGGCGAGGCAGCAGCGGGCCGGGGGGCCAGCACACGGCCGCTTCCCTTCCAGGGCCCCCGGGGAGCCCCCCTTGTCCCCGCCGGACTGCCAGCGCTGCCGCCACTCCGCCGGGAGCAGGGGGGCCCGGCCGAGCTCTCCCGGCCGCGGGCCCGCAGGGCCGGGGGGACAGCGGTACCTGACAGCCCCGGGCGCGATCCCCCTGCCCCACCGGCTCTGTCGCCTCCCGCCCCACCGCCGGGCCGCGGCCGACCCTGCCCCTCGCCCCTACCCCCGCTGGCCGGCGGGGAGGGCAGCGGGGGTTGCCCCGTCCCCCTACCTCTCCCTTTGTGTCTGGCTGCTCCTCCTCGGTGCGGCTGGGCCTGGCCACTCGTGTCTCTCTCGCTGGGAGAGAAGCGGAAGTGCTGCAACAGCAACTATTAAACAGGCAATGGCTTCCCTGGCTGCTCCCCCACCGCCGAGCGGGGCTGAGGGGCGGCGGGGCCGCGGCGCACCCGCTGCCTCACGCGGAGCAGGGTCCGGGGGCTGCAGGGGGGGTCCCGCTGGCACCGCGTGTCCCCATCCTGCTCCAGTGGGAAAGGGGAGCCCGGAAGGGGACGGGAGTTTTTAATGGAGACCCTCTGGAAAGTAACCTGCAGGGGTGTCGGGGCGGCGGGGGGGATAAATGCCCTCCCTGACTTCTCTTCTGCTTCCGTGCAAGAGCCCCACAGGGACGCAGTCGAGGCAGGTGGCTGGGAGCGGGGACAAACTCCTGGGATGCTTCTTTAATGCTGAGTGGGGCTATCAGGCTTGTGGGGGACGGGAAGGGGGGTGCTCGCTTTCCTCCTATTCTTACAACTATTTCAACCCCAAAGCTTATTCCCTGCCTCACCTGTTTTGTCCCTCCGACAGCACCAGCAACTTCTCACCTGTCTCAGCAATAAGGGGGAATTCGGGTGGATGTGTGTGTGAAAAGAAATAGCCCAGCCCAAAGTCGCCCCCCTCCCCGGCAAGTCGAAAGGAATCCCCGGCATCTTTCCCCGTCTCTCACCTGTTTCAGCCCCAAAGCAGCAGCTGTGTCCTCCCTTCCCTCCCCCGGCTCAGCGCAGAACCCGCAGCAGGAGCAGCCGCTTCCCACTCGCTCGGAGTTCAGGATTCCATTGTCCCCCACACTGCACTTGATGACATCACTGACACACAAAGAAGGGGCACTTCGTGATGTCATCAACGCATGCTGGGAGAGAAAACAAAAATCCTGGGCTTGGCAGCGGAACCGGGAAAAACCCCCTTCAATTTCCCGAAGGTTCAAGTATTAGGGATTCTTTCCCCACCTCTCTTTTATTTTCCCGAGTCCCCTGACGGGGAGCTCGCCTGCGGGAAGGGCGCAGCGGCGTATTGTATTTGCGAGGCATTTTACTCATCTCCCCGCACCTCTGCCTGTCGATCTCTCCCTCCCTGCCCACCCAACGGAGAAAAGCGATTTGGCCGGAGCGACCCGCCGCCCGCAGCACACGCGTGGTTCCCCCAGGTCCGTGCTCTCCCGCGGCGCTGCCGGATCCACTCATGAAGGGACAATAGGGACCGGCGTTCCCTCCGACCTCCCTCGGGGCACATTTGGCTCGGTGCTGCCAATCAAGGGGTCGCCTGTCGCATTGCTCAGTATCTTCAGTGGCCGAAAATACAATGACTGTCAACACCGCGCACCCCAGTAATGGACGGGAGTTTGTATTGTCGCTCTTCCTCCCGAGGGAGGACCTCGAGGTGATCCACAGGAACGCGGCTTCTGCCTCGACAGAGCACTGTCGCGACATGACTCCTTGGGAGTCCCGCGGACGGCATTGCAAAACCGAGGCCGTCGGAGCGGCGGGGGACAGGGGGGGAAAGGAAGGGACACCATGGAGCTGGACGTTTCCTCTTCATAGCAATTGGGTGGTCGGGGGGCAGCGGAGGGGGGCTCCTCCTAAAGCCCTGGCTTCCCACCCCACGCTGCCAGGAGCTGCCTGCTCCCGGGAGCCCCCCAGTTGGGTCGGGTAATGGATGCCTGTAGCTTCTTTTGGGGACCCTTGGGAACTGAAGAAAAGGGGTGTTAGGCCAGCTGTAAGCCTAGGGATGCTGAGGCTCTCTGCCGTGGAACAGCAGCTTTGTGCGTTTGTGACTCACAAGGTCGTGGCACTGATCTTTCAAAGTTTATATCCAGTAATCCTTGAGCCAGAAGTGCCCCTGGAGACGACACCCACGGAGGGACAGTCTTTGTCACTCTCCTCTGTTTTCCTGGACCTCTGCATTTGCTGCTTCTCTCCTCATTCTCACTCTTTCTCCCTCCTCCCCCATTTTCTGCACACAGTAGCACCTCATTTCTCCTAGGTCAACACCCAAACTACATACAGTCCCCACAAACTTGCTGCGTAGTCTTCAATTAGGTTGCGCATTAGCTAGGTACATCAGTGACACTGTCAGAGCCACCCTGACAAAAGAAGGAATTCCATTGCAGTGTCACACTTCCTAGTTTTTTTTTGTGGTTTTGTTTTGGTTTTGGGGGGGTTTTGGAGATTGTTGGGGATTTTTGCTAACCTTCCTCTTCAGTCTTTATCGCCTGTAGTAACATGTGTTAGGCCTGCCTCAGTGAATTATCCTCCAAAAGCTTGCTGGCACAAACCTGTGCAGTTTGACCTATGGGAATAACACTTGGGAAGCCATGGTCATCCTTCCCTTCAGTAACTGTGGAGCTTTGGCATCTCTGCCATTGACAACAGCCTCAAAGACACATAATAAATGTAATGAAAACAGGCATTTACTTAAAGGCAGGCGATCTCATCACTTCATGCCCGTCACTGGTGAAAGGGGGACAGAATTCAGCTCCTCTGCATTTAACAGCAACCAGCCATTCTGTCAGCATTCTCCTAACTAACCCAGTGGGCTGTGGAGGATGGGGCTGGTGATATAGCGTGGTACATGCCAGGTGACAAATGCAGATGAGAGGACACAAAGCAAGGTGACCAGGCTTCATAAATTTCACTGCTTATAGAACAGCTTTTTAAAAACAGAAAATCTTCGCTTTCATCACAAACAAACCTTCAGCCCTTTCCTGTCAACACAGGAAACCTGCACCAAAGTCAAATGAAACAACTTATATTAATAATGAAAGCCCTCTACTTCTATTGTAAGGGGCAGGGAAAAAGTGAAGATTGTTACAATATCACATACACCGTTTTCCTTTATTATGCTAATAACCTTGGTAGGGGGTTATCTGCAGACTAACCTTTTCTGCAGCACACAGTCCTTGGTAACCCTGTTCAAAGTAACATTATGATAACCAGCAGCAGGGGTTATTTACTTTGAAGCCTACCCAAAAGTGCATTTGCTGAAAGTACCTAGTAATGTCATCACTTAAGCAGCTGTTACAGTGGCAACTCCCATTTTATGACTCACCTAGGTCATGGCTAGGACCAGATATTGGGCTGTTCTCCTGTGCTACCTGTAGCCCTGAAGAGAGAGGATCCAAGAAGCTGACTTCTATGGCCAGAAATGTTTTTGCAGCTTGCCTTGCTCCCACCCATGATTGTCCTCTTAGCCCTGCGTGGACACTGAAGAACGGGAAATGAGTGTAGAACATGATCCTTTTTCCAGCAAATAGGAGAACTAGCTCATCTAATCCAATCTCTTCCCATTTTGGGAGTTTTGACAAAACCTCGCTGATCTGCTTCCTTTTCTGTGAAGTGTGTGCACTTTATCAGGTGAACTTTCCTTCTTATCAGTGCCTCCTCTTACTGTCTCCTTACTTTATTAGTTGGGGAGAGGACTTGCAGAGAAAGGCCAACCCAGATTGTTCATTTTCCCTGTGCCCCAAGTTTTCTTAATCAATGGCACTAGCTCAGTGTAGCGACTGAATAGGATTAGTCACTTTTCCCTCTGGATCAAGTTTGGAGGAGGCTGCAAAGCTAGATGACTGGAATTGAGTTGCCTTTGGGGCTTTGAGCTTAATTCACAACAGAAGCTAGCCAATACAAATCACTCTGAGCCTCCTGCTAAAGGAAGGTGACTGGGATTAGTCCCGTTGTACCATCTCATCTCCAGATACGTTTTCAGCATTATTCCTGGCTGGTCTGTTTGGGACTGAGCCAAAGCCCCTTATATTTCCACAAATTCCAGTGAGTTTTGCGTCAAGCCTTTTGTGGGGGAGCCGAAAAGAAATGGTCCTCTGTTTGGCTCTCCTAATGTCAGCTTGCTGATAATGTCACGCTTGCAAGCCATAAACATGCTGATATCTCACACAGTCCTCTGGTGACACACTTTGTCCTTTGTGTGTGACCCTGTAATACAAGGTGAGGTAGCAAGGAAAAGCTACTATAAGCTCAGGACTTATGACACAGCTATTAAATTGGGCCAAAAGAGGAAGAACTGCATTCAAATGAGAGTAAATGTAACAGACAAAACACAAGCAGCTCCTTTATGTGACGTAAGGGTAGTGAATTTACAGGGTCACTCTTCGGTTTCCTGCTCACAGCTATCCTGCCATAACTTAATGATGCAGTCCAGCTTCCCTTGCTGTAATTTTCTCACACAATGCAGCTCTTAGTCCTTAGAGTTACATCTTTTTCAGTTCCTCACAGAAGAATGAAAGGGTCCACAAGCAGAAAAAGACTTGTTTCCTCTCCTTTTATTCCAGTGCTAAAGAGGACTTGGTCACGGAAAGCAAAGTTCAGGCCTTATTGTCAGACCCCTGCTATTTGCTGCTTGGTTTTAGTATCATTTGAGACTAGACCTAGGAGCTCTCTGAGGGCCTTGCGGAAAGCCTGTTGAGTGGGCAGTAGGACTTGAGACCTGTTACATGTTTTGGCCTTGTTAAAGCCCTTGTCAGACTCCCACAGATGTGGAGAGTGGCTGGCAAACAATTCTGAAAGCTTAAGCAGGGAAGCATAGCTGCATATAACTGTACGTATCTTCTAACGTATTACTTTTATGCATGTCCTGGTTCAGTTTGGTAACTGAAAACCTGAAAATGCTTAGATCAATTCAGCTTCACAGCATTGTAAGAAATTTCACGAGATGTATTTCCAGGGGTTTCTGCCTTGCTTCTGGTGATGAGATTGAGCCTTAAAATTGCTTTACCTTGAAGATATGATGATTCACTGCTTTCTCAGTTTGCCCGATATATAACTAGTACTTGGCGATCAGGATTGAGAGATACGTCCTGTCTGTTTCTCTAGCAGCGACTCCATATTTCTGATCCCCATTTTCCCTCCTATAAAAGAAGAGAAAGATGTTAATCAGGAGTTAGACTGAAAGTGTCAATAGAGGTGCACATACAGACTTCACCCTTAGCCACTCATTAGGCTTTTCTCTTCCTTCCTTTTGTGCCTGATGGATCTGATTTTTTTCAGAATGCTGCCTACCCAGTGGTCCCTTGCAGTAGCTTTCTCTGCTTTTCCTCTCTGTCTCTGCTGCACACAGGCTCCCTGGATTACTGTATTCCAGACTCCTTGACTTTTCTTTTCCGGCACTGCGTGGTCCCCTAGTTCAGAATGTTTTCCTGTTTCTACCTCTTTTTCAGTTTACAGAAACTGCTGCTTTATTGATCATTATCAGCTTTCCATTTCTATGTACCGCTTTTCCTTGGCAGCAGTACTCAGGTCCAGAAGAAACTCAGAAAGTGGAATGGCTATATTTGATTAAGCAGTAGATGGACTACCATCAACCACACCTGCCGAGGGCAATTGCATCCTTGTTGGCAAGAGCCTGGGAGAGGAGAAAGGTGTTGGCCAACATAACTCAGACAAAAGGACTCCTGGAAGCAATGGTAATGAACAAATATCCAGTTTTGCCACTCTTCTGCTAACTTGCAGGAAATTCCTGTGAGAGTGCTGAGGCACTGGAATGGGTTGCCCAGGGAAGTTGTAAATGCCCCATCCCTGGCACTCTTCAAGGCCAGGTTGGACAGAGCCTGGGGCAAAATGGTGTAGTGTGAGGTGTCCCAGCTCATGGCAGGGGGGTTGGAGCTGGGTGATCTTAAGGTCCTTTCCAACCCAAGCCATTCTATGATTCTTGATTTAAACTTGTGTTTGCTTTCTATTTGTCACCACTAAATGGCCAATGGTAATTGCTACTGCTGGGCCAAATCCCTAGTTGAAGCTTTCCACTACAATAATAGATGGTTAGGTTGTGACATTCCTATGCTCACATAATACCAGGTGTGACCCAGGAAAAGCTAGTGTAAAATACTGTTTGACCAGCACAAACTCCAACTCCTGATGTTGCATTTTGCCTGTACAACTGTCTTGCCTGCACAGCTATCCTAATAAATCTTTTCCTGGTGTAAGCTTAAATTCAGAGTGTCTCTGACTTGCAACAGAATAGTCAGAGAGGAAAACTGCTAGGTGTGGCTTATTCACAGTGTACACTCAGTTCATGCCTTTGCTTTTGTAGGGTGCTTTGATAAATTCAGATGAAAAGGACAGTGTTTTTCATACCGTCACCGGAATGTTACAGGTTGACCATAGACTCCGAAGATGTACCCTGGAAAATCAGTTATTGTGGAGATGTGTATCTGCAATAAGACAAATAAAATGTCAGTCAGTCAATTGTACTGCATGGGCTATTTAAGAACTCAGCAATAAGTGGACAAAGTTATTTTTCTAGTATCCAAGACAAAAAGGTTTCTCACTATATAAATAATACTTACACCTACAGTCCTTTCTTTCTGCCCTTTCAGATATTTCTCAATGTCACAGCATGTGTCACTCTGGCTCAGAATCTGCTTTGCTTGCTCATATGCTGAATTGGTAATATCCTAGTTTATTCTTTCTACTAAAAAATTGAGTGATTCCCTGTCTGCTCCAATTTTGTGGATTTGTAAATCCATGTGGGGAAAAATCCACATGTCCTAACTTCTCAGAAAATATATTTAGTGTGGATTTCAATTGGGTCTTTCAACCTCTGCCTCCTCATCTAACAAAGGTTCTTCTCAACAGAGAAGGATCAGGGAAGGTGTTCAGGGCTCAGTAATTTCACTCTGTGGCTTGACTACAGTTCAAGACTTCAATGGTCTTCAACTGCAATTTTTCTCCCTAGGCCTCCTTATTATTAGAGCCCTTCAAAAGGAAGCAATAGAATCACTCAGACTTTTACAGATCCCTGATGCTGCGTTCTTGAGAAACCAGTGTATAGCTTTTCTTTTCCTCTTCTTTGTCTGACCAGCACATGAAAGCAAAGAATAGAACATTCATCTGGTTGTTAACCATTACTTGCATTTAACACTTGAATTACATATTTTTCATATATATTGAGGGATAAAGCATTCTTCATTTGCCACATAAAATCCATAGTTAAAACAAAAAGATGTACACTATTAAAACTCCAGCATTAAAAAAAAACAAAAACAAACCTCCTTTTCAAGGTATCATAAATGCCATTGTCTAGTTTTTTTCTTCCTGATATAGGCCCATGGCAACTCTCGGATTATGCCAAAGGTTATATAAGTGTTCACAGCATGGACGAAAACTTCACACGTAATATTTTCTCAGTATCTCTTCTCATATTCATGATCACAGGACTTCCATGCAGCGTCTTCAGCAATAGCTTGCATGAAGTACAAGCTTAGGAATCCTAAACAATTCTGAATATCTGTAAAAGACTTCTTTTTTGTTGTTGTTGTTGAGTAACCTTGTGTTGTTTTGCTCTCTTCCCATACAATCATAGAAGATTTGAAAATCCTATAAAAGCTACATTGGAAATGTGGCTTCTTGCTAAGCTGAAGAACGTCATGGGCTAAAGGGCAGCTAGATGTTTCAGGCTTTGTTCATGGAGGCGCATTTCATATCAATACAATTATACAGATATAGTTAAACAAACATAACTCTACATGTGAACTCCTGTCCCAACATAAAAATGCCTTCTTCAGTTCAACTGAAACCATTTCCAGAGCATGTAAGTCAAAACTGGAGAAAGACTCACTTCTAGAGTGTTCACATGAGGAGCTATACCAGTGTAATTATATAACATTACATAATAAAACCACCTCTTTTGTTGCACAGACATGCTTTGGGAAACTTTATCCATGATGTAACAAAGTTGCTCTAACAATCCTTTCACTTGACGTTTCCATTGAGTTAGGACTGAAACAGGAGGACCTCGCTTTGGTGCTGTGTTTGCAATCCTTTCTCAAAGAATTTATTGCGCCTTTTCTCTACCTTTGGCTTTTCCTTTTCTTTCCCTTTCTCCACAGCCTGAACCACTGCCTTTCTCCATATTTGCCTGGCCATCTACTTCTTTTTTACCTTTTCCATTTTTTCTTCTTTACACATGTCCTTGTTTCTGGCTTTTCTTAACTCCCTGCAAGAGATTCCCTGAATTTTGGACAGTGTGTCCTGTCAGCCAAGTTTTTTTATTTTCCCTTCTTCGTCTCTAGAAGGCGTACAAAATGGGCAATCAGTTCCTTCTTACCCTTCTTTCCAGGTGGTATGGTGGCTACTTCTCTAACAAATGCCGTTATGTTAGTTCCTTCTTCTTGTTTCCTGCTTCTTCTAGGCTTACAGGCTGCTCCTTGAAGTGCCTTGCAAATGGCCATGGAAGCAGCTTTCTCTCAAGGTACCACTAACATAGCAAATGCTCTACAGCCTCACTGGTCCACAGTGGCCTGTAGTTTGAGAGACACTCCCTATTGCATTAGTTGGCATGATAAATATCGGAGCCCCCTGGACATCAACTTTTCCTTCTTATAGCATAACTGGGATTTAGACATTACCATCATATGAACACAAAACAATAACATAACTGCATGCATTTAATTTCTGTTTCAAGGGTTTTAACTTCTTTTTTTGAACAATACCCCAAGTCAAATAAAAAAAATCAACATCATAGAACCTGATTTAGTAAGACATTTACCCAGCCTAGAGACACATGGCTGGTAAGAATGCAGTCGTGTGTATATGCTTAAAGCAAATCAGAACGACATGCCTCCCACACAGAATACAATGTTCAAGGTATCAGTAAAACTGCGCAGCTCTGTGGCTCTTCGGATGGAAATCATACCACACTCTGGAAGGGTTGGTTTGCAAGCTGAGGCTAAAAAGAAAGACACTGAACAACAGACATCAGGAGTGCTTTCTCTACCAGGTATAGTCAGGGGGACAGAGAAAAATCCTTTCACTTGCTCTTTGAATAATTGCACACAAGTTGCCGTGCCCCCAAAAATGAGATTTGCACTGCAAATCTCAGAATTTATCTATTGCAACTACAAGCTACCATCAGTCTTTACAGGATAGGCTGATATGGAAGGCATATTCATCTCATTTTTTAAAAACAGCTCATAATGAAATGGAATATTACCATTTTTTTTTTTTTTGCTAGGAATTTGTTGGCGAGGAAATTGGAGATTTTTCAAATAGCAGAGACAGGACTAACACCTTTTCGATGCCACTTCTAAATTCTGCCATTATTTTTGTTTTAAACATCTGCTAATCTCAAAAGATGCCCATTTATTTCTCTTTGATGTCATAGAAAGATTATATCCTCCTAAATATACAGTGTGACACATGACAAACAACGCAGTACCGTCATCTGCAGTCTGGGAAACGGGGTTCATCTATCACGACAGTGTTTCACCAGTTTACCTTTTATTTAAACTCATCAGACCCCATGCACTGACTGATGAAGTCAATAAGATTCTAGTTTAATCTGTTTTAAACCAAGCCATTGAGTAGGAGCATATTTTTGGAAGGAACTCATTAGTGGTGATGCTGCTGCTTTCTGCAACTCCAAGACGGTCATCAGGAGAATCTTTTAGTTGTCTTAATGTCTCTGCAGCAGCCTTGTGTTGTGTTGTGGCCATATTACCCGTGTATTGTGGGTTTCTTTAATTTAGCTGCCTTCATCTCCATTCAGTTATGTTTTTTCCCTTGCTGTGAAATATTATTTTCTCATCTTCTAGTTTCTGTGCTACTGGCAGCCCTTCCTCTCCTCTTATCAGAAAAGCAAGCGAGAGGACAGTGTCACACTTCAGTGATTTTTTATAAGGTTGGGATATATTGTAGGGTTCACAATAAGATAGCCTGGCCAATGGAGTTTGTATATACAGATTTTTCGGTTTCGTTACAGCTATGGGATTAGCTAGCACAGTGAAAGAAAAAAAGTGAAGAGAGGGATTCTGATTTTGCCTTGGCATAACTCTATTGAGTTCAGCAGGCTTACTCCAGATTTATGCTGGAATAAAGGTAGTTCAAAGTCAAGCCTAATGGATCAGTTTACAGTGCTTTTGGAGGCATCAATTTACTCAGTCATTTGGAAAATCTTTCTTCCCTACTGCCAAAGATCTGCGACAATTCACAATTCTAATAGATTTGGGGATCTGCTCTGTGTTGTGTACATGTGTTTGCTTCATAGAATTAGGAATCTGTAAAGTAAGCCTCATACAGCAAGCCCTGCCTTCCCTTGTGCTAGGGGACAAAGTAGAGAACAAGATGCAGAGGGAATTTCCTGCCCCTGTGCAAAGACAAAAGACAAACAAAGCTCCTGAGTGCTGACCTGTAGCAGAGCTGCATGTAGCCTTCCAGCCAGCGATGGCTTACACAGCCCTCAGAAGCAAACTCTAGCTAGAAACAGACCTGAGTGCTCTTCTTGTTCGTGGGGAAAAGGATGCCAACAGCATGATGTGAGGAATCCTGTCCTGACTGATAGGATTTCTCATAGCAAATCCCATGCTGAACAGCACTTTTCCTTCATTGCAGGAAAGGATCTTGGTTCTGCTATTAAATGTCTTAATGTACTGCCCTTGTTTTGTAATTAAACAGGCTTAAGCAAGCATGTATGTGTGGGAGAAATGACTGTTTTCTTCCTGTTATCAGTGGCAATTACATGAAGTAAGCTTATAAACTTTGACCACTATGATAATTTTTCTTCTGAGAAAAAGGACTTTGTGGTGAGTGAAAATAGAGAAATATTGCTGTTTGGAGTTTTGTTGACGGATTTTTTTGTCTTTACCAAGGTGTGAAATCACACTTGGCAAGAAGTATCTAAACACTAAAACGTGTCATTTAGTGCCCTAAGTGTTTATGTCCAAACCCCTGCCACTGATGACACAACACACTGCATGAACAAAAGTCTGTTGGCTGCAATCTGAACTGGTTTCCTAATTTGCACCTGTGCATTGGCAGACAAGCAGCCATCAATCACAGACTCCAGTCTGTGACTGGGTACAGTGCTATAGGCAGGGCTAAAAGCAGTTCTCGGAGTGCTGGTGGGAGGAATAGGGTAAGGTAAAAACAACAGAAGAAAAGAAAGAAACAAAAGGTAATGAAATTACAGGAAACAGGGCTGGAAGGGGTGTCAGGAGGCTGGATTGACTATATATTTGTGTAATTCCTGACAGATGCAATTAAAAAAAATCTCTTTGTAACGCATTACGGCCGCAGAGCCATATATACAATTTGTTAGAAAGAAATCACTCTCTAAATCTGTTAAATCTTAAAGCACCATTCCAGAGAGCTTGACTGCAGTTTGAATCGCTACACAAAAGTTCCTATATCTTGTTTTATTTTAATATGTAAAAAGTATCTGTGTAAAATATTTATGTGCAGAATGGAAGAGTTATAGGTATGTATGATTTTTGTAACACTCTGCCAAGAAACAGAATTTTACTAGAGTAAGACTTGTCTAACATGCTTGAAATTGGTCTCATAACCAGCTTGTACAGCTTCCATTTTTACGGATGGATTTTGTGTTTAAGAAGTAAATAAAAGAGGAGACTAAAAAATGAAAATTAACTCCTATGCAGCTAAATCATCTTTAGAAAGATATCAAGGCCAGGTCTCCTCATTAGTTTCTTTCTTCATTAGCATTGGAAGAACAAAGAACAGCATTTACTTTATATTCTAAAGATTAATTGAAGTGGGGGATGAAACACTGAAATTGAATTAGTAAATTATTAACCAATTTCTAAGTAATAAGAAATAATCTATTACAGAGTCTTTCCCTCCATCTAGAGATTTGTCTTAAGCATTTGTCTTTAAGAGAGAAGGTGGAAGGAATAAGGGGATACAGTCTAGAGACAATCTATCAAGTCAGCTACTGGAACTTTAATGATGAACACCTTCGAACTTGGCAAATCCTCCAGATATCTCTCACTTAACTGTGACTTACAAACTGTCCCAGGGCTCCTGCTTCATCTAATGGCCTCTTGTTAATTTTCACATTAAAAATGCTCCCGTTACAATCAACAATCACAGCAGCTGACAGCGCAAGCAACAGTTAACAAAGCCTGGATCTGGCAGCCTGTCAGCTCAGGAACTCCTTCCAGCCTGCAAATACAACTCCACCCACTCACATTTTCAGGACTGGAGCCTGGTGCCAAGGCAGCGCTGGCGAAGGTGGTGGCTGGGGAAGTGGGGATTCTGGCTTCTTTGATTTCCAAGGCTGCCTGTGAACAACAGGGTTCTTTCTTCCTTTATGAGTCAAACCTCACTTTGTTGGCTGGAAGGTTTCCCCACCACTTATTTCTAAGATTAAAACTCTGATTTACTTTCAGAAACCATAATAAGTAACATGAGTGTCCAACTGAAACCAGCAAATCTCATGTAGAGTTCTGACTAAGAGGAAGGGTCTGGCTCTCACTGTGAATACTTCTCAATAGCCTTGTTTTGAAGGTGCTCACACCTTCAAAGGTCTTTTGAAGCAGCTCACAGGGGTGAAATTTTAATCTGTGAGTCCCTCTTGGACCCTATCATATGGGATGTGCTTGCAGCATGCATGGAAAGACTGGGGAGTAGAAGAAGGTGTATGGGGTACCCATAACTGCCTAATGGAGGTTATGGCTGTTCTAAACTGCATCACTCAGACCCCTGGTCTGAAAGGGTTAAAGCTTTTACACCAGGTGTAAAGATGTCTTCCTCTCTGCCTGTATGGTACTCTCCTTCTGCCCTGCTTCACATATGCATCTCTCAGCTCACAGCTGCAGCCCACAATACTTTGCATCCAGACACACTCACACAGTCTCTGCTCAGAAGAATGTCTGAGTTTTGTCCCACAGTCTAAATGTGATTCACAGTCCGTAGGGCCCTATGAATGTCTTTGATGGATTCTAGAGACAGGAGAGGAGAGGACAGAAGAAGGAATTTTTTGAGAACTTCTACCCTGTGGTACTCAGCTGTGCCAGATTTCCCTGTCTGGGCTGCAAACTGTGCAAACACACATTGCTCTCTCTCAGACTTTGGCTTAGGCTTTGGTGAAAGCCCACAAGTAATGTACTAAATTCTTTACTCCCACCTCCAGTCTTAAATGAACAGCTTCTTGATTCATTGTACCCTATGCATAGACTTAACGAACGACTTTAGCCCCAGGGGTAAGCCTTCTCCCCTGTGTGTCAACACCCCTGACTCATCCTCCCCTAGCACAATGGCTTAGACCATCCTCCAGGCACTTCCAGCAGTGGAACGTTGCAGAAGGACACAGGTGAAATTGTCCTGTGCTTAGGTTCCATTTTAGCTACAGCTCTCATCTCACATTCAAGAGAGGCCCGAATCAAATTTCTCCCTTTCCCCCTCCCTCCAAATGAGTGTTGCTTCTGGTTTGTAAACAAGGAAACAGCTAAGCACTTTGAGCAGTTGGTTCACAGCACATTTTACCTCTGAGAAAGAGTGAGAGGAAATTCCTGGACTTGTTCTGCTCAGCTTCACCATGTGATTGGGCTCTGAACCATGCCACACCGGAGGGCAGACCTTCAGTGATTGTCTCATGTCTGGCAATACTGGCTGTTGATGATTTGTCAGCAGAGTTTTCACTTAGAAAACCTCATTCCTTCTTAAAATGCTCTCAAGACGCTGTGTGTGAAGATGAACTTCAGTAGCATCCACAGCAAATGTGCTTCTGGATGTGGGTCTCCCATCCCTCATGCCTGGCGTATAGTATGCAGGTCTCTGCTCATCCTCCTGCTGTATAAGTACATGCTGCAGCTATAAAACATAGATGGGGGGAGCCTGAACAAAACTGTTATGATTACAAGGCATGCGGGGCCCTCTTTCAGCGCTACTCTGTGCTCTCTTCCTCTGTGCCTCAGGGGCAAGCTTACTGTCTCTGAAAAATTTTGTTCTCTCCTTAGATCCCAAGCCCTTTGAGTTAAACCCTTACAAGGGAAGATGCAGAGATAGCAGAGGAACAAGGGATTTTCTTGTAATTTTAGCATTTATTTCCTTCTTAAAGATGCAATTGTTTAAAATAAGTGATGTTCTGGCAAAAGCTAGAGTTACACTGTGCCAGACAATTTTATCATCCCAGCCCATGACGGCTCTAGTGAGCAAAGTAAAGCTGCTTTGCTTTCTGACATGCCAGTTTTTCAATGCCAGGCCTCCCTTGGCAGTGCTCCATTCCTTTCCTGAGTTTTCTTCGTTCAAAATTAGCCCCGCCATGCCCTCCAACATCCTTTTGCTCTTCTGCGGGTACCCCCGGAGCCGAGCTGAGCCAAGCGGAGCCGTACGGCGACAGGAGGGGGAGCTCGCAGCGCGCCGGCTTTAATCGGGGACTTAATTTAGCAACGCCGCAAAATCACCACTGCGGCTGAGGTGCCCGTAGGGCCCTTCCCGAGTCCCTCCCCAAAGGGAAAAGGGGGAGAGGGGTATTTTGGGGTTAAGGTTAGGATGGAGCATTAATCTAAATTAAAGTGGAGCTGAGAGGCAATGGGGCTGCCAGAAAGCAATGGAGGGGTTGGATCTTAGAATGTATTTATAGAGCTAACAGTGATGAATAAGGTGCTTCCACTGAAGGTAAATAGCACCTTCACACTGATAGACTGGGGCACTTTCATTGCTGGTGTAGGCTTCTCAGTTCAGCTGAGGTGTAAAGGGCTGTGCCCGCTTACACTAGCACTGAATTTAGCTGTATATCTGCTAGGCAACCAGGAAGCAATGCCATGCCAGAGGGAAAGCCTTTGTTTCCAAAAGTGAGACAGAAAAGCGTCAACTACCAGTCTCATAATAAAATCACGAGGTTAAAGGACTGAGCTCTTTTCTTCAGCATATATTCAGAAGGATATTCGAATGTGTCCTATTACATGGAGAATAAGGGACATGGTTTGGCCTCATGTGCAGACTTTCTGCCATACCTTCAGGCCTGACGCAAGGCTCACCCCAAGTTAACATCAAGCTTCATGGAGTTGGGATGCTTTGCTAAAGAATTCCACTTGGACTTGGAGGCACTACCCCTTTCCCCCCTGCCCCTTTTCTTTTATTATTCTTTTCTCTGAGGAGTCAGCTGAGGGCAGAATCTGGAAAAACTCCCAACCTGCCAAAGCACCTTTCTGAAGTCAGTCCTTGCTAAGGATGCAGAGGAAATTGCAGCTTTCATGTTGCATTCGTCAAGACCAAAGTAACCTCAGCTATTTTGGAGCTAAGCCACAAGGAAACCTTGCATTGGTTTCACAGCAGTAGTGCGAGCAGGTTTTTCTGACAGAAGGGTAAGACCAAGTCCTGTTTACCCTTGCACACAGCCTACCAGTACTGAAGCTGATCTAGTCTTTAAAATGGATGTTATTTTTCCCAGTGCAGACAGCCCTGTAGGAAGCTAATCTCCTAATATTGTAGTGGTACATTTAAGAGAGATTTATTTTACAGTCCCCCTAAGTGCTGGCATAACTCTCCTGTATAAATTCCATGAAAATTCCCAAATTTGAAGTCCAGCGCTCTCTCACAAGGTATATTTCTAAGGTAAAATATCTTTCTCCTTATGTAAGCTCATGACCTTCATTATAAGTGCAAGCTGGGCCTTTGATTAGATAAAAAGAGCCTCTCACTTGAGCTGGAGGAGAAAGAATCTAGATCGGATTAAAAATATTTAGTGCCAAATTAAAAAGTTTCCCGAGGAGTTCTCCCAGATAGCGGGTTGTATCTTCCCTTGCTATAGCACAGGGGCAGGGTTCTCTGCAGGCGCAGAAAGCTTTCTACAGATACAGTCCTGTGATACATTTAAACAGAATGAGCCTCGTTCTTAAACCTATCTAAAAATGTAAGTGGAATCATGAACACTGACCTTAAAATGGAAAATGATTTGCAACCTTTGCAGCTGTGTCTATAATAGTGCCATAATTTGAAGTATTTTATCCACTCAGCTACACAACCTTACCCTTCATTTGCAGTTTTCATTTTACCTACAAAAGAGTTCACCTAATATCCACCAAAGCAAGAGAAACCTACTGAGTATTACAAGGGGAAAATTATTACTAGCCATATTTTATAGCAAGGCTGTAAAGTTCAAACGGCGGGAGTTGTGTGTGTGTATCACGTTTCATGCAAATTACTCTTAATAGTTTAACACTGCATTATATTTTGCCTCCTGAATAAAAATGCTTCTTTAGTTATTTTTCTAATAATCTATGTAACTTTGGGGAACTAATTAAAGCAAAACATTTCCAATGTGCCTGTTTAGCTGCTTAAATCAAGTGGCCTGATTTTCAAAAGTGCTGAGTACTGAAGCTAGAGTAGATAGTTAGCATCCCTAATCAGCTGGTCATTTTTATGTGGTCAGTATAAACTTAGGAGCCCTATGTGAGCTATCTATGTGATATTTTTGGCTTAATTATTTTAAATGCAAGTCCATAGCTCACATTAAGAAAATCAAATCTAAGAAACATTTCTAGCAAGTTATGTCTCCTCAACCTTCTCCTTACCTCTCCAACTTAGCTGTAGGAAAAGATGTCAATTTACAAGACTATCAATGTTTCTGTAGCTGCATGAAAATGCTAATATTACTTCTTGATCGCAAAAGGAGCATGTGATGCATAATTAATCCACATATGGATAAGGACGTCTTCCAAGACTGGAAATGGAAAACTCATCAAGAGTGCATACAACACACTGGATCCAATACACACGCTTCACTTGGACTTCTTGGCTGCCTCACATCTGGCTGGCCTGGAGTGCAGGCAGAGCTACACATGACTCTCTGCCCTCTTTCATGGTGACAAACACAGAACTGAAGCCTGGCTTAGTGAGCGTTAAAGTATTGTTTATCTTGCCTGGACTAGAGTTTTGAATACATTAATTTCCAGCGTACTAACACCATCTAATAGGAATACTTTGAATCCTAAACCTTTGGCTTGGGCTATACACAGATTTTGTAATGATGTAACTAGCAAAAGTGCTAGCATGATTTTTATTATCCTTTTTTTTTTTTTTTGTAATCCAGGGACATCTGGATTAATGATCTGTAATCTCCCACAGAATCAAATCCCTAATGGACACTGACTGGAAAATTGCGTGCTGATATCTTATTTTGAAGGGCCAAACTGGCTGCTGATACAGATTCCAAATTCTTACTGAAGGGGATCTGCCTTGGAAAGGATGGAGTGTCATGTTTTGTATCACTGCATTGGCTGCTGGAAGCAGCTGTGCTTTCCAGTCATACGCAGAATAATTGAGGTCTCAGACAGGGTGCTGAGATTCCCATGGCTGAGCACCTCCAGAAAGGTTTAGACCTGGTTCCTGAGGAACCTATTTTTTTTCCTCAAAACATAGATGAACAGGATGACAAACTAATTCTTCCTAGCTGGATGCCATAGGTTATAGAAAGATTTACAGACCTGTTTGCAGCAGGTGCTTTGGCTTTGCTGTTTACCGCTTCAATGGGAGACCAAGTGAGATTTTTATATTCCTCTCCCATAATACTTAATGAGAAATATTTATGCTTATGTCAGAGATATGCTTTGAGCCGTGATTATTGGCTGCAATTTTGCTGTTTAATGCGATGTCCAACTTCAGTACTCACTGTTATGAGGCACCATTACGAGGCAGTGGTCCTTGTCGTGTGATCTTACAAAACACAGAGAGCAGTTATCGTTTAGGAGGTTGGAAAGGTCTGTGAATGCTGGTAGTGAATTATGAAACTTAATTTTTTGTGTCCTGAATCTGAAGAGCAGCCAACCAAAGCAATGTGCCTGCAGTATATATATGCGTATAAAAATATACACAGGCACACACGCATAAATAGTACAGTATGGAGACAAAATTCAACTCCTTAAATATGCCCTGCAACAAGTGTGCTAAAATAATTCTCAAATACATTCTCTCTAAAGTGCCCCATAAATAGAATAGCTCTCAGACACGGTGGACCCCAATAGCGAGACGCCGTGCATCAGTTACTCTGTAAGACTTCACTCAAAGTATCTGAATAGCCAGTCTTGCTACCTTCCTTTTAAAATGGGCCAAGGGATGGACACAATCTCCTATCTCATGAGTGGCTATTTTTTGGGCCCCATAATGCAGGGAGGAGTCCAAGCTCTGTTTCTGAGGGAAAGAGCTGACACAAAGCTAGTTCAAAGGAAACATAAAGGACAAGACCCTGGTGGGGTCAAACCACTGTAAGTATATCAAAGTGGAAAGCTGCATCAGCTCAAGATGAGGGCTGATGTACTTTGAGAATCCAGAGCCTTAGTGAAACAGGGCGTCTCTTTAAACATCTATCACCTGTTACAGGTCAGATTCACCATGGAACTGAGGGACAAAGACTGCAAAAGTACGTCAGGCTTTCCCCAAATATTCATCTTAGTAGGACTGTGTTTGAGGCACAAAACTTCCAGGGGGATTTTAATTCTTCTCACAGAAAGATGGTGAAAGTAGAGAGTGAACAGCACTCAGGCATGGGTTTGTGAGAGGGTGGAGAAGGGTGTCTCATGCCAAGGAAATTGTCAAATCCAGAAAAAAACCTGTCAAAAAATGCTTTCACAGAAGCTTTCTTTGGGAAAACTGCTCTTCAAGCAAGGTCTCTTAGGGCTGTATCACACAATTCATTAGAGAGAATTGGTGGGTAAAGTAGAGGCAGTGATCTTCGAGAAAACATCCAATTTCCACTTCCCATTTTGTCAGATGCTGTCAGGAAGTGTTACACAATGCTATTAAACAGCTGTTGCTTTTCTCCTTAAAGATGGTTGAAGTAATGCTGGTAGAGAGCCTTGCTCTCAGTAGATCTGTGACATGTGATGGAAATCCCTCTAACCCCCACCTCACAGTACTGTGGAATCTTAGTTGCCCTGGATGGTTTTTCTTCCTGAATTCAAGGAATTCCAACTTTGTTCCCTGCAATGTTCCTGGGCTAGGGTTTAACATTTTTCTTGCAGAGATGGGTGCTGCCAACAGTTGTCACTTTGGATGGTTCCATGTCTGGCTGAGGCAGAAGTGGAGAAACAGGAAAGAGGACAGTGGGAAAGGAGATAGCCTTTAGACTGATGGAAGCTGGTCCTAGCAACTCCTTCTAGCATGGTTTTATTTGGCTGCTGACACGCAACAGTTCTATAGTGGCATCTACTCTCTATTAGGAGACCTGGAAAGGAATTAGGACTGTATGTTAAACCAGATCTCACTGGCTTTTTTTGACATCCTCCTGATTGATGCCAGCATAAATGAGAAGAGAATCTGACTTTAGGGCTTACAAAAAGCCCCCACATTTCTAAACTTTTGTGTGTGTGTGTGTGTAATTAAAGCTGGCAGAGTGTCGGTGCTACCTCAGAGAGAACTGAATCGGTACATAATTCCTTGGCTCCACATTCCTGCTGCTCCGGAGGCAGCTAAATGACAGTGAGAGGGGGAGGGAGGAGCTGTGATGAATGTGTTGTAAAAGCACCAGAGTGCACGAAGATAGGGAAAGAAGCAAGCAATTCTCTGATCCAAAGCACTATCCAGAGAAGACTTCAAGGTCATACCAAGTGGTGCAGCTCAGGCTGTCAGCCGACATGTAAATAAGATGGTTTGGATGGCTAACACTGAGTTTTCCAGTGCTCACACCACCACATGAGCCCAGCTGATGCTATGGCACTTGTATGCTTGAGGTATTGTCAGTGCTGTCTTTCCACTGATGAGCAGTCCCAACCAGCAGAATGGTGCTCCTGCTCAGCTACCTACCTGCAGTAGCTGAAGGATGTCTTTTGTTGTGAGGCATCACTAGGTACATGTGGGGTGAGTGTCTTTCACTGGACATGGCTCTTGCGTGGGAAACAGCTGTGGATAGTTGAGTTCTTTAACAAACATCTCCTGGGTTTGTGTACTATGAGGACATTCATATGCCTGAAAGCAAAAATTAGGAATTGCTTCCCAAAGCCTATATTTAAAAGTCATTAGTTTATATGGACTACCAATTCTGCATGTCAGATGCTCCCTCTAACACATGGGATGGAACATAGGAGCAATTACTGGGACATCTCTACTGCTGATCCACACAGAAGATGGTCCAACACAGCCATGGACTATGCATCTGAGACTCTTTAAAAGGAAAGAGCCAGGCTCACTCACACTGCCATTAAAGACCACCTCTATTTGCACAGTGTAAGGGACCAAATGCCAGTGGGAAGAATTGAGTATTTTCAGGCTTCTCAGTGGAATATTATAAACAAAGCAGAGTGACAGGAAAGGTGTATAAAATGTGTTGACAGTGCTTTTTAAGTGAGTCGCCATGTGTTATTTTAGCCAAGTCTTTATTCATTTCTACTTAATGCTGTGTGCTAAAGGTCTCAAAGCTGCTGGCAATACTCGGTGGAATAATTTTAGAGCAACCTTAATAGAACAAGCAGAATAAATGATTGTTAAAATATGTTGCAGCAAAATAGCTTTTTAATAGAACAAGTTATCCAAAACACTGATGGCTGGAGCTTGTAAATGGAAAAAAAAAATCTCCCCTGTGTTTAATTACACCAGCCTGTCTTTATTTCCTTCTTATGATTCTAAACACAGTTCACTTGTGCTGGACATAGTCCAGTTGGAAAGTTAGTGTTTGATCAACGATGTGTCCTGTTCACAGGCTGGAGGTCCAAACAGGATGACTACAGTCAACCATCCTGTCTGACCTCCTGCATAATGTAGATTATGGCATTCTACCCTGCAAGGCCTGCAGTGGAAGGAATTACTCTTCACTGCTTTTCCAGATTCAGGAAAGCATTTCTATTTTGAGCAGTACTTAAGCACACACTTAACTTTAATAATATGCTTAATTCCCATTTAAACATGTGGTTAAGTGCAACTTCGAGTTTGCACCTTTGTGAGCAAACACTGTGGAGACCAGTAACTTGGTCATACTGAAAAGTGTACTTTATGACTGCCAGTGCAAAGTGAAATCTTAAGAATTAATTCCAGAAAGTCAGATAGTTTGCTAATGTATCTCCAGTCAGCAGATGACCTCCAGAGAGGTCTGATTTGCTTGGGGATTTTCAGGCCTATGGGGGTTCAATGGTGTTGCTGGTTGCAGTATGGAACTGCTGCAGGAAATGCATTTCTCCTTCCATTTCACTTATTAGAAAGGATATCTGAATCAATAGTATTTCATTAATTCAGTAACAATCTCTACTAAACCTCTCAAAAGACAAGAAAGAAGAGCAGGTTGATTTTGTCTTCATTTCCAAGGTTTTTTTCACTTGCTTGGGGGGTGGAGGAGATCTCTGCTGTGCCATAATACCTTACCTAATTGAGCTTTTAGATTAATGTTTAAACTTCATTTGCAAGTCCATTACCAAATCTAATCAGTTACAAAGGTACCATTAACGAAAGGATTTTTTTTTTTCAAATCCACTTCTAATTCACATTTCCTCCCACAACTGTCCAAGGCCCTGGCAGTGGCAGCGAATACTGTGTTGTAGACATTGTACTTATACTAGGAGGAAAAGAAATCATGGAATATTTTCAGTAGAGACAATAATATACTGGATTACATGGAGTTCATATGCTGGTATGAGCCAAAAAGGGGTTGGTTAAATCTTGACTGAAACTTTCAATTGTCAAAGACAAAAATACTAATGTTCAGCCTCTTTTAAAGTGATGATGCCACCTTTAAGAAGGTGCTGAATTGATTGTACTGATGGCTTTTCCCTAGATCCATTACCTGCAAGAGATGTGGAGCATGGTCAGCATCATCCGCAGCATCTTCCAGTGTACTGAAATCCTGGCACAGCCCAGAAGTTTCAGGTCTGCTTTAATTTCCATGCTCATGTACTCCTCAGCCTTGTTGCTAGTAAATCCTCTTCACGTTGCAAGTAAAATATTCCTTTTAAGGTACACATCAGAATAAGACCACCAACTCCTCAGTACTTGGGATAGCGGGCAACATAAATGCTAACATACGGCTGACCTGACCACAGCTGAATGAGTGACTTCAAGCCAAAGACTCTCTCTCCCATTACCTAATCCCTGAGACATCCAGACTCCCATCCTCATCAGCACTTAATATAAAAAAAATAAATCTGGATTTTATTTTTATAACTGTTCTTAGAAGATAAACAAAGCTGAAGTGGAGACATAAAAATCAGCAGTGGGATACTATGCAGACACCACCACTTCCAGGGAAATCAGAATTTTGCTGCTGTGTCTGTTATTAGGGGAAAGCTCTGCTTACCCAGAGTGGTTGGACCTCAGCTTTGCGAGGCAGGGGTGTTTAGAGGTAGTTGCTAATAATCAGGGGGTTAGTCACCTCTTCTAAACCTCTTGATGCAAATATATTAATTTCCTGATCCCTTTTGGAGCCTGCTTACCCTGGTGCCTAGTCATCTCTGTGAGAAGCCATGATTGGGAAGGAGGTTTGAAGAGCCCTGAGAAGAAAGTAACCCTATTGCTACAGTGCAGATAATATTACACTGCACCACAACATGCAGTGTTGCAGCCCTCAGAACTGCCGCTTAAAGGGATGTGTTCTGCTGGTCAAAATGTCTCTGATTAAGAGCAAGAGCGGCCTTCCCATCAGGCTACTTGGCTTAAGAAGCACATAGTGTAAGACACAACACGCTGCATGGAAGCTGTTAAGATCTCTCCCACTCTCTATCACTGGCCTGTCCCCTTGGGTTTCTTTCTTAAGCTTGCCTCTCTGATTTAACAAACAGGGATGATAATTGTTGTATTAGCACTTACCTTTGTAGAGCATACTGAGATCTGTGGGTAAAAAAAGTGCTGTGTAAGTACTTCTGCTATGATATACTACTGCCTTTCTGTGTCCCTATACTGAAAAGAACGAGAGCAAAGAACAAAAAGAGAAGCAGGTAAGAATGATTAATAAATATGCAGCCTACAATGGCCTTTCTCCCAGGATAAATGTAATAGCAACAATGAATGCAGAGGAGGAGAGGAGCCAGCGTGTGGCAGAAATGAAAGCATAGACAATGCCAGAATTAAATCCACAGATCCTTGTCTCCATGGACTTCAGTCACTGCTGTGTCCTTGAAGCCGGCCAGAAGAATCCCCAACTGAGATATCTGACTACGCATCCTTAACATGAGATCACTCTACCTTCTTTAAACCTGAAGAAAAAGAAGGAGGGTGGAAGAGCCCAAGGGTTCAACATCAACAAGATCTAAACTACTTGACATTCTCGTTCCAAAATGCCAACTCTTAAATTATCAAGGTCTCTTTTTTTTTTCTCTTTTCTTTCCCCAAGTGCTCTGTATTTCACCATGTAACAGTGTGCAAACATTTTATCAGCAAATACAAGGGGGGTGGGGGAGGAAGATCAGCTATCTAAAACTGATAAAGCAATTTGGCATGGAGGCAGCAGCTATCACGTCTAAATGGATATGAGCTTTCTGGGGTTTAACAAGTTGCAGGAATAAAATTCTGGGGATTGACTGCTCCGAGGGTGAATGGGAAGCTGTGCTCACTCGCACCATGACGTATCTACCTGCTCCACTGCCCACGTTACTGGGATTGTGCCCTAATGAAAGGAGTGATACTACTCTGCTGTATAGCAACAGTCCATGACACTGTACTAACAGTATGTTTGGGGCCATTACTTAAGTAATAATCTCACTGCTCCTTTATTTTATGAGGCAGTAATCTGATTCCCATGTGCATAAAATGAGGCCAAAGGGTAAATAGTTTATTATAATGAAGGAACAACATTAAGACTGGTGAAAACTAGAGGTCAGTGTTATTATTTCTGTTATGACACCCATTCATTTAATAATCCTTCTGTTCATATCCTAACGGCAGGGATCCATGTCCTGGTTTTTCAAGGCAGTATCTGTTCCCTATTAAAGGCAGATATTATCCTGCTGTCTCACATCTAACTCAGCTCGCTCTCGATATGGTTCCTCATTACAATCAGATCTGAGAGACTCACAACATGGCTGTGTGGTGAAGAACTACTGGAGAGGGACCAGAAACATTAGATATTCTCTGTGTGGCCTCAAGGCACAGAGGTATCAGTACAGGACAGCACAGGTTTTCTAACTTATGACAAGCTTCCTGCTTTGTGAGTTCTCCTTCCTTTCTGCTGCATCTCTTTCCTCTCTAACCCCCACCCCCCCCAAAAAAAAAGTGCCTACTAGCTACTGACAGTTTGTCATTCCCAGCAGAGAAAATATTCCTGGTAGGAGTTAGTGCATCAGTGATGTATTTCTGTAGGTCTGGGGGTTTGGTTTTGTTTTTTCTTTTTCCCTTGATAGAGCAAAAGCATGGCTGGTCTACTTGGAATGGACCTGAACACAGCAATATTACAGGGTTTACTTAATCACACAAAAAAATAAGTACTGTCAGGCTTTCTGAATAGGCAAAGATTCCATGTGTATTAAATATATATATATAGGTGTGTATCATTTCATAAACCAGTTAAATACATAAAGCATTTTTATCTAGAGACTTTATTACAATAGAGAGTCTCCAAGTGTCTTGGATCCACCTGTTCCTATCTTATTCTCTTGTCTTGTCACCCAGTTAATCTCCTATTAGGTAAATCCCTTCTGCATCATAATAGTGGCGCATATTCTTCTGCCTGTGGAGTACATAAAGTAGTATTATTAATGTGATACTATTATTGTTGTTGTTATTATTATTATTATTATTATTGATGCTGTGCTGGCTATGAGAGGTATGCTGGAGTAATGTACATAGAACAGTAGATAAATCTTTTCACATATCAGCTAGAGGCAAGTACATTATATTACTATAATATTCTTGCTGGTTTTATAACCAGCCAGGTAATAGAAAATAACTGCTGAAGAATAGAGGCCTTATTATATGTTTTCTAATGCATTTAATGTACAAAATTCAGTATTGCTGCTACATGGATAAGAAAAACTACTGATATTAATAATGAGAAAATCTGACTTAACAATGAAATCAGCAGAAGTAAAGCTGGCTTTAACATTCCACATCCAAGATCTTTACTTTACTTAAACACATTTTTTTCAAGTACACCTAAAGGCTGAGTTTTCAAGGTTTGATCAAGCAGAGAGGTAAGTATGACAGACAAAAATGAACATTTCAGAAAAGGACATTTTTATAGTGGGAGCCAAATGAAGACTATTAGGATGAATTCCCTTCAGGTCTTCTAGAATATTGTCCCTTGCTTTTGGTGGAAACTGGGAAGATCAATGCCCGAATTATTTGGTACAGATATCATGAAACTAAACCTTATGATGCAAGTCAGCACCCTCCTCATTATGGAGGAGATGCTGTATCTACAGAATAACCTATCGGTAAAATACAATTTGCTTCAGAAATGGGTAACAGAATTTTTTGTGTCATTTCAAAAAGTTTCTGAGTGGTTTGTCAAAAACATATAAACAACCAACCAACAGCTCCCAAAAAAGCCTACAGTGTTCAGAGTTTTAATCAGTGGTGCAGACTGGCTCCCAGGGTGTGCATCCAGATCTAGGTTGATATAGCCAAAGCCATGCCAGTAACTGGATGCGGATACCAGAAAACTGCACAATAACTGTCTGAATGTCAGTGAACCTCATAAAACTTCCACTCCAAAAGCTGTGTAGATACTCCCTTTAATTTCAGTGGTCTTTGGACTGGGCATAGTATTAACTATTTATCATAGACAACAGAAACCTCCAGATGATTTGTTTCATTTGCTTAGTAAATGAAGATATTCATTTGCTTAAATGAATGTATTGAAAGCATAAATTTAGAAGGAAGAAAATAAAGGAATTTTGTTTTCCAAGCTTGCTGGTAGGAGAATTTAGCAATGGGAATCCCCATGAAAATAAACTCATTTCTTGCCCTCTAACATTATTACTGAAGAGAAAAGTTATAACTAAAGTAACAAGCTCCTGGTTGTTAGAAGCACCCTCCAGTACTCTCTGGTTCCCAAAATACCACATTTGTCCTCTCCCATTTGGCAATGTCTCTCTATATTAGCAGAATTCATTCCTTTTATTCAGTGATGCGTAGAGGTTAAGGTGAAAAAGGATCATTAGATATCTTGCATAGCCTCCTATACATCACAGGCCATTAAATTCCTTGCAGTTATGTTTGTATTATATGAAACCATTAATTTGCATTTGGCTAAGGCACAGCCTGATTTGAAGATGCCACGAGATTGAGAATGGCTTGTTCCTTTGGTCGTGTGTTCTAGTGGTTGATCAAAACGAAAAAAAGAAAAACCACCAATTTTCTTATTTGAATTTGCCTGGCCTTATTTTCAAGCCAATTTTCTACTTCTTATCACAGTTTTCTCCACTACACTGGGGAACCCTTCTATTTTCTGCCTACTACAAAGACACTTCTGTGTTACAGTGCAGTCCCTTCAATATGCTTTTCAATAAGCTAAAGCACTAAGCTCTTGCATCTCTTGCTGCAAAGATTTCTCGCCTTTTGGCAGCTCCGTCCTGTTTCAAATACCCTTTAAATATGCATGCACCAAAACCAGATGTATTCCAATATAACTTGTCCCAGCGTTCAACCTGGTAAAATCACTTTTTTATTCCTACTCACTAATCATCAGTTTAGAAGTCCCATGGTAAAACTGCTCATGCTTTATCGCAGGATCACCTTTGGAGTACATGTTGAATTGCTTTTCTGCCATAATCTTTTTCAGATCCGTTTAGATCCAAGTCTGTAACTTTGTCATGATTGCATGCTGCTAAATCAATTACTTTACATGTCGCTGCATAAATCCATATTCTGATAGAATGATCCAGGATTGCTAAAATCCTGATCAGTTTGTATGAGTGCTCTGTCCTCATCATTGTCTTTATCTCACCTGCATTTATTAACAATGAACTTATATTCATTACCAGGGCATTTGAGATGCTGAATGCCCTCAATCCTATGTTGATGTTTACAGAAACCCAATAGGAGCTCCCCAATACTGTGTCATACAGTTACTACTACTTTTTGAAAGCTTAGTTGTGTATTTCCCAGTCCACTGTAGGCATAGTCTGTGGAAATTGTATAGTGCTAAATTTAAACAGAATGGCATGAGGTGTTATGTCAAACATATAACTGGCAAAAATAGCTAGATATTTATATATATATATTCAGCTAGTTTGATCCATTTTCCACAACAATTGTTGACTGGCAATAATTATATTTTTGTCTTCCAATTCATTCTTAATTGAGCCTTGTGTCATCATTTTCTTTTTATCTTTTTTTTTTTTCCCCTGGGATTAAAATCAGCCCAACCAGCCTGTACATCATCTGGTGACCCTGGAACCTTGGGGAGACGTCTGTTAATAACCAGCACTGCAGCTATATAATTTATTGCCATGATATGCAAATGTAATACAGGGGAAATCTCATTTATAAAAAGTGATCATTAAATTTCTGCAAAATTCAGTTCTGTAGCAACTGAACTTGCAGGTACTCATGAAGATCAGGCACAGCTTGAGGACACAAGGTGCAACGTCTGGGGAGTCAGATATGACTGTGGCTCATGTGATCTTGGGATGCTTGTGGTAGCTAGCACAGACCCGTGCTGCAACTGAGACAGATGCTCTCCCGCGTTACACTAGGACCTTCTCCAGCACCAGAAGCAGGCAAGACCATGGGAGCGTTCAGGTAGCTCTGTCTTCCCATCGTGCAGCTCCTCTCAATACTTGGGTAGGCTTTTCTGCCTCTGTACTGCTTGACACAGAGATGTATCACTTATTTTCAATGCTGTCAGTTTGGCACTTTTCACAAGGAGTAGCATGATATTTGCTCTCTTTCCTTTATCCCCAAAAGAAGTGACACAAAAAGTTAGCATTAAAAATGACAAAGTAAGTGTCTAAAGACATTAATGCCTTTATAAAACATTATTCACATCAGAAGACATATAAGCAGTACTCATATGGCAATTTGTTTTACCTTGTCCTATCTATAAGTGGTTGTAATTCTATTTCTGAGTCTCAGTTTCCGTGCTTTCTATATTCCCTAAAAACAGCCATTAGGATCTGGGGTATTTTTATTCTGTGCTTGAGAACAAAAATGTAGTGCTAAAAATAGAAAATCCATATTAGGAAATAAACACTGATGTTATTTAATACACTGAATAAAACTAGGGCTTGTTGGAATCCTATACAGTATGGATAGCTGATGTACTAAGAATACATTATGAGCCTCCCTGAGCTCTATCCTGGTTTTCCTGGTCTAGCTGGAAAGAGCAAAATTTCTTTTCTTCCTTATTATTTATCTTTATTCCCATGAGTATCCAATTAAAATTGCTTGGGTCAGGACTCTGTTTTGTTCACGGTGCTGCTGGTGAAGAAGCTCTAACTTGCAATTAGACCTGAAACACAGCGGTAGGGAGCCACCAGAAAGGTGGGCATCATACACCTCCTGAGAGCCTGTGTAGAAGCAGGAGTGTTGAAAAATACTGTATGTATGAAAAGAAAGCCCAGTGCTTCAGGCCTGGGGATTAGAAAACTGTGTGGCTAGTGATGAAGGGCCATATTTTACTGTCAAGGACGCAGACAGTTTGTGCTCAAGACATGATAGACACAACAGGAGAGCTGCAGCTGAAAGGGGATACTCTAGTCGTAAGCCTTGCTACTGGAGGTGCTGTGAGCTGGCTTCTCCACTACCAGTCTCATTCACATTAGGCAACACAGCTTTTTGCACTTTAAAGAAAATACAAGTAGCAATATGCTATCACAAGGTCAGCTGCAACTGTACGTATTATGGGAGGTTATCTGGAAACCACATGAAATAACAATCTCTTTCCTCACACCAGCTCTGCAGTGCCTTCTTGTGTAGCAACAGCTTGCAGATGAGGAGCTGAGAGTGGTTTTATTTTTCTTCTCCTCCATGCAAATCTTTCATAGCTTGCACAGCCCTATGACTTAAAAAGTACCTGTAAAGTTGGTCCATTCCCGTGAAAAGCTCTAGAGGCAATGGGAATGGAGGTGCCACTGTGGGAAGCTCAGCCATCCCTGCGAGTTCAGCAGGCTTTAAAGGAGATGCTGGACCAACAATTACATAGGGGGCAGAGAAAGGATGGCCTTCTGCAGTTCTTTCATTTCTCCAAGACCCACAGCAAGGATGACAGCAGCAGCACCTACTAGACAAGATGTGGGCCAGACCTACCTAGGTTACTCCAAACAGAAATACCCCCCTGCTGCAGTTTCTCTGCTTCAGTGTGGAGACAAATCAGTTCCTTGCAACAGATTAAACCAAAGCTGTAACACAGGCCAGTTGCCCTCCTTCAGTAGGCAGTACCTGAAGCCTTGCAAATACAGCAGCCCCAGCTTCTGCCATCCCTAAATGTGAGGCAGGCAGCGGGTGCCAGCGCTGCCGGTGTGAGCAGCCCATGGTTTCTGTAGGTGTGCAGTCTGTGCCAGCATTGCCGCAGCAAATTCTTTTCATGGGAGGGGCAGGAAACAGTGTTTCTGTAGCGTGGTGGAAAGCAAACCATTCACTGCCGTCAGGGTTCCATCTCCTCACAAGTGAGGTCTTTGTTTATGAATGTGTCTTTGTAGGCCTGTGAGAACCGGTAGAGTTCCACTTTCAGGAAAATATTAATGATTAACCATGAATAAGCAAGGGAGCATGAGGCCTTTGTGGTGTCTGCTGAGAGACAGCAGTATTCTGCCATAGCTGACAAAAACCCAAGGCTTGTGCATGCTTAATCCAAACTACCACTGATCTGTGAACAAGGCACACATCACATAGCTCCTCGCCAAACTTACCCAGAAGGAAACCTCTCTTCCAGTACATAACCCTGGGGATTCTTGTCCCCCAGCAGATCAAGGGGTAAGGACTCAGATTTGCCCTGTTTCAGTGAAACCGCAAAGTAAACTTTATTAATCTTTCTAATGTAGATATTACTATCCATTCTTCCTCCTTCTTCCTCCTTCAGCACCAGCTGCCACAATGCGTGTAGCCCTATAAAACACATTCTGATCGATTCTGGTGCCCTCAGGTGCCCTTCTCCTCCCAGATGAGCACCTGTGAGAGGCAGATGGTACAGATAATCCAGAATATATTTCTTGAGTCCACGTGGAGAAGCTGCCAAGCTGATGATGCTTTGGCACCATGCCTCATGGCATCCACGACTGGTGAGAGATGCAGATGCTGCCCAAAAATAGCTGAGGAGGAAATTCTCCCAGTGTCTCCAGAGGTCCAGTGAAGGTGGCTGCTGCCGTGGGTCTCATAGGCAGATGTCCTGCCGGCACCCCTCCTGGGAATGCCTCAAGCAGAGCTTCCTCACTCACGTCTCAATCAGTCCTTCCTCCCGGCTCCTGTTCAACAGGCTGTATGGGCACTGCCTTGCTTTCTTGTCATGGGGGAGAGAGGCTTTTCTTGGTCACACATGGCCTGGCAAAAGGAGGAAATAGGGAGCTAGCAGCTGTTGTTTCTGCCTGCCGACCTCACCTCCATGCACTCTCAGGGGCTGCAACAACATATATCTCTGTCCATTCATTTATTTTCATAAACGATAAGCACCAGCAGATATTTATGGCTGCCAGAGGTAAAATATGCCCCCTCTTAAGCACCGAGCTTTGTCAGTGATTGCATGGTGTGGCTATATAGGTGCCCAGCCATGCAGCGCAATCCCACACCCCACTGCATCCTTCAACATGGGCCAGCACCAGCAGCCTCCTGAGCTGCAGTGAAGGGGTCCCTAAGATGAACCACCACTGTTAGAGGTTCAGCTCCTTCCTGAACAAGAGAACCAGTTTTCTAACGTGACTGTGCCTGGAAGTAGCCTGGTTCACACATGAAGTCATTAGTTATGGGATAGAAATCATGCCCATGCACAACCACCACAGCCCCTCTGAAATTCAAGTGCTCATCAGGGGCTACCATGACTAAAGCTGCATACTTCCACAGCAGTCACCAGGAAAAGGAGCCGAGACCAATTTACCAGCACATAAGACCAACAATAACCTGAGTCAACACACTGTGCTCTTCCTATTGCGTGGGGCTTCAGGGCAGTGTAAATCCTTGCACTACCTGGCCAGTTTTGAAAGACACTTTCTTACTTACTGAGGGTCTGCCTAGCACTTTCCGGACACGAAGGAGAGCGCAGTCCTTGCCTGAAAGGCTGATGGCCAGTGGCAGACTAGCAGTGAGGAAAGGGGACAAATAGGACAGAAAACAAAGGCATGTGAGCATTGGAAAGTGAATAGTTTGCCTCAGTATATTTTGAGAAGCTGGAAGAAATGTGGGATACATTAATTTTGTTTCCACTGCTCTATTTACCTTCAGATCTGTAATTCAAAGCTAACATCCTTCATTTCCAGTATTCAGTCCTTTTATGCACATTTTGCAGTAAAATGCCCCTTGAACCTTTCCCTCCCTTCCTCCACTTACCAAAACCCGGATACTAAAAAGCACTTACCAAAACCCGGCTCCTTAAAAGCACAAGGGTACCTAACCCCATTGGATCCAATAGGTGTAACCAGATTTAGGTGCCTCAACACCTTTGAAGATCTAGGCTTTAATCAACTCATTTAATGATCTCCTATAGTTAAAATGAACAAACAAGGTCTTAAAGCCAGTGGCTCTGAGATCCAGCACAGAACAGGCCCTCCATCTGCAGGCACTAAAGCAAAGGGTCAGGTTAAGTCCCAGAAAGCAGTGTTGAGATGGAGAGAGGTGTCATGCTCCCTGGGCAATGCTGTGTCTGCTCAGGTGATGCAGCAGTGATCAAGAAAGAGCCATGCAGCATCTGCAGAAAGCCTGCTTTCTGCATTCCCTGTAAGGCAGTCCCTCCTTCCCCCATTTTCTGAAGGAACCTGAGTTCTTGTGGAAGTCCAGGTGATCCAAAAGCAAGAAGGCACCATGGAAAATTTCAGCTATGCCAATGCATTTTTGGAGATTACACCTCTTTCCATTAAAGAGCACAAGTAACAAATCAACTAAGTTCAGTCACAAGCTGCTCAACATAGAGAAACGAGGGAACTTATAGCTGTAGCTGCTCTTGCTGCCTTACCACAGAATGAAAAGGAAGCTCCATCTAAAAATAATGCTATTCTCATTGCCATAAAGCTTGCACACCAACCCTACTCAATGCGCAGAAATCAAAACAAAAAAGAAAGAGAAAAGGGTGTCTTTTGGCTGGAGAAGTTTATAAGAAGAATATGTGGTGTCATAAGCAGCAAGGAGCAGTATTGGTGTAGCAGCTCAATCATAAATGAGTTTGGGCTGTGTTTTTTGGGAAGTGTCATAAGAAGACACTTCCCAAATGTCTCCAAAGGAGAAGGAATTTCTCCTTTCAAGGAGAAATTTCATGAAGAAAATAACAAGGTTGCCTTTTCAGTAGTTTATGGGCAGCCTGCAGGTAAGAAGACATAGATAATGAAGGCTAAACAGTGCCCTGCTATGTACTGTGGCAGTGCCAGCCGCAGGGCCCTGTGAGGATTCTGCTGTCCTGAGAAACTGGCAGCTGAACACAAGGACACAGCTATGCAGGGCAGCACCCAGCCTCTCCAGGAAGTCACTTAGCGTTACCTTGCTCCGGATGTCTGACAAAACCATATGCACAGGATCTGTGCTTTGGTTGCTGTGTTGAAATGCAAACAAGTGCTATGAAAACATGAGGTGGTCCTCAATGCCTTTCACAGAGAACGTGGGCTTCGATCATAGAATGATAGAATCATAGAATAGTTAGGGTTGGAAAGGACCTCAAGATCATCGAGTTCCAACCCCCCTGCTATGGGCAGGGACACCTCCCACTAAACCATGCCACCCAAGGCTCTGTCCAATCTGGCCTTGAACACCGCCAGCGATGGAGCACTCACAGCCTACCCAGGCAACCCATTCCAGTGCCTCACCACCCTCACAGTAAAGAATTTCTTCCTCATATCCAATCTAAACTTCCCCTGTTTAAGTTTGAACCCATTACCCCTTGTCATCTCACTACAGTCCCTCATGAAGAGTCCCTCCTCAGCATCCCTATAGGCCCCCTTCAGGTATTGGAAGGCTGCTATAAGGTCTCCACACAGCCTTCTCTTCTCCAGGCTGAACAGCCCCAATTTTCTCAGCCTATCTTCATACGAGAGGTGCTCCAGTCCCCTGATCATCCTCGTGGCCCTCCTCTGGACTTGTTCCAACAGTTCCATGTCTTTTTTGTGTTGAGGACACCAGAACTGCACACAATACTCCAAGTGAGGTCTCATATTACAAGACTACTGTTGAAATCTGAAAAGTCTGAATTTTACCCTCTGCGTAGGCAAGAACACTTGCGCATGAATAAACATGAAGCCCTAAATCCTCTACATGCGGAAATGCAGAACAGGTTTAAAGTCCAACCATCTTCATAAAAGACGACATTCCCATCAGCTCTTAGATTTTCCCCGCTATTAACACTGTGAAAAATGCAAAATGAAACAAGAGCTTGGAGGATGACATTCACACCCTAGTGAGGCAAAGACGACTGTTAAGTATGTCGACTCCACCACATGCACACAGCCCAGGAAGAAAAAAATAAAACTTGAATTCTATATGAACAAAATGATATCTAATGTGTTTTATACCAGAAGATAGAAAACAGAAACCACTATTGATCAAAGTTACCTAAAACGTTTGCAAACAAGAGACTCAACATGGTGAAAACACACATATCCCATAGGGTAACCCAAATGGGAGAAAAACCTCCCACATTTGAAATATTTTCTGCTTGACCACAAAACCAAAAGCATTTTAAAGGTACTTGTTTTTCACCTGTGCCGTAAATTCGAACCATCCAAGCCTACTGAGCAAGCACATGTACTTAGATACCATGTATGTAAGTATATGTTGCATATCAATGTATATATCATAAGGTGTTGCACCTGAATGCTGTATCTGGTTATGGCTTTGTAATGTATTTACAACAGACAGCTGCATGAATTGCGTTTGAATCAATAGAAAATGGAAATTAATTTCCCAGTCTTTACAGGTGACTTGAGCATTCAGTGATCGGCAGAGGTTGCAGTTAATACGTTAAATAAAGAAAAGAAAGACAAAGGTGGACAAACAAAAGAAAGGAAACAATGGAATATTAGATGGTTCTTACTAACTACTTACTGTAGCAAACCTCATGCTTCAGGACCTACATACTAGGAGGGATTTCAATGGAAAATGTGGTATCCTGTTTTCAAGGCAAAACAAGCTACCCACTCTAAGGATCTGATAGAAAAATGATTTTAAAAGAGGAAGTAGAACTGCCTCAGGCATGCTATTGATCCATATCTCTTCTGTCTTGGTCACTAAATAAGAGTCACTCCAGCCCCTTGCAATAAAAGCAACATAGTTTTCAAAGAAGATGACTGAGACCGACATAATAAGAGTTACCTACTGACAACTGGAACTATTTCACAACGCATAATGATCAAACCTGAGGTGCTCCATACATACCAAAGTTTTCTTTAATATGTTTGGTCCCCAAGCACAGATTTAACACCAAGATCAATGTGCATTTATCCATAAATTGGGAAAATACCATGCTGGGAGTTCTCCTTAGGATAATCTGGTATGTTGTAAGCCTGACTGAAAATCAGTTGAAGAACAAGCCTACCTCAAAAGTAAGTCCAACATTTAAAGTTTAGAAGTAGATACAAGCTGAGCAAAAGTTTATAGCTTTCCACAAGCAACTGCCATAAGCAACAAGAGTGAGACAGCTGAAAAGATTAGTAACAGAAAGGCATCACGAAGATGTCACATTCTTTAACTTCAAAATAGAGTACAAACTATAATAAATGCCTCTACCCAGGATCAAGGATGCCACCATTAATGGCTATACTAAACTTAGAGAAGTGCAACAGATCAAAGTATGCAAAGCCAAAGCATGCAAAGCCAAAGTATGCAAAGCCAAAGTATCCAACCTTTAGGCATAATTCCACAGGATATGCTGAGCATCAGCCATCTTTCCTCAGAAGGTCTTATGGCCTTAAGATCGTTGACAGCACAAAGTTCTAAAGGATCCAAAAGTTTAATTCAGCACTGAAGAACTAAGAGAGCTATTATCAGCATAATCCAGGCTACCATCCTCTTCATTTGTGTATTTTTAGATCTGTCCTCTAACAGCAGCATCTGAAGGCAGATGAGAACTGAACATCCGAGAAGACAACTTATCTCTGTCTAGAAGATCTTTAGAGAACCATGATACAATCAGAGCTTGAATTCTAGAAACTAAGCGCAGAGATCCAAAAAAATCCGTTACCTTCACCAAAACTATGTTGTACTATACATACACATGCTTTAACACCTCTTATTGGGATCCTTAACGATTCAGACAAAGAAAGCAACTTTGTGGAAAAAAAAATGAACTACTTAATCCTCCATGAAGTGTGATATTCATTTTAAGAATGTAATGGATTCTAAGCTGAGAGACACTGCAGCTATTTGGATTTCATTAGACTAACAAATCTGGAGTTGATGTTAGATGTAAGTCTTGACTACCACAACTCTACCTTTGGTATAAAGATTAATGAATATTCCCAATAAATGAAGTTTTCGGTTGGGAAAGTCCTGACTGGAGCATCACACAGGATGCTACAACAGTGACAGATGAGGAAGTACTAACGCTGGTCACAGCACTGATGCAAAGAGGGTCAACATCAGAACAGACTTCTTGCAAGGCATAATACTGGAATAATTTGGTAACAATACTAGAAAGGCACAGAAGTATGGCAGAATCAGAATGGCACAGAAACTGCCATAACAGCACAATGGCCTGTTTCACAAGAACAGTTTCCTCTAGTCCCTCAAATCTACTATTCAAACCAAGAATTAATAATTACAACTATTAGCATTTGCAGGGTTTGAACTTGTGCTACTGCGTTTCCCACTGCTACCAAAAGTCCTACAGTATAGGTTCAATTTCAATCCATTCTCATATGAGAAATGGAAATTTTATATCATTCATAATATTTAATCACCTCTGGATTGTTTGATGGATCTCAGGAACCTTTATTAACAGTGGCGTAGGGCTGGGAAACTGTGGATCTACGCCTAATAGCACTGGACCATCATGACAATTATCACTGCGAGGTAAGCTGGGAAAAGCCATTTCTCATTATTATTGCATAGAAGGGACCACTGATACTAAGCGTGTGAGCCTGAAAAATTAGGAGATGGATTAACAATGTCTAATGCAGGAGCTACAATAATCAAGACAGCAGACATGGAGGACCTAGATGATAGTAATAGTTAGCCATGGTGAGTCAAGCAAGCTGGAGATATGAACGGAGGCAGTCAGGTCCACAGCTGGCAGAGAGGTCTGATGCTTCTCCATGCTCCTCAGACAGGTCTGGAGTGTAGAAACTGGGTAAGAACTGCAGTATTACATGATGCAAGAGAGATTCTCTCTTCTAACTGTAACAAGACCTTTCAGCATTGTCTGCTGTCCCTGAACGTGCTTCACTTTAGCTCAGTATGGGGCACAGTGCACCTGCTTTTGTGTTTGCCTCATAGCAGTTTGCCTTGATATTATAGCAGTGTCTGCAGTATAGATTAGAAAGGAGCAGAGGTAGTTGGGGTAAAGACTTCTCTACTAATGGTAGTTCTTGGAGGATCTGACACTTCTGTTTTATTTAAGTAGCAGTCCCCAGGCCTAGGGCTGCGCAGAGTTCTTAGATTGCTCTCCATTTAAGTCAGCACACCAGTACTCACTACAGCATTTCTCTTGCTCTAAATAATGCAAAGATGCTCAGACCAACAGAGATGGAAAAGAGTAAATGGCAGCAAGCACATTTTCCTGCACTTTTATGGAAGCACCACTACATCTGACAGTACTGCAGGCTACCACTCTGTCAAGGACATGCTCATTTCCACCCTTCTAGCTCAACGCCCTGTCACAGCAGCTTTGATAAGAACCACCTATTCCTTAGGATGCAACCAAATCCTGCCGGACAGCCTAATCCCCTGTTTGTGGGGAGGCAGGATTTCTTAAGTATTGTGATTTAACCCCAGCCAGCAACTAAGCCCCCCACAGCCACTCCTCCCCAGTGGGATGGGGGAGAGATTTGGAAGAGTAAAAGTGAGAAAATTAATGAGTTGCGGTAAGGACAGTTTAATGACAAAGCAAAAGCTGCACACACAAGCAAAGGAAAACAAGCAATTCATTCACCACTTCCCATGGGCAGGCAGGTGCTCAGCCACCTCCAGGAATGCAGGGCTCCATCACACATAGTGGTTACTTGGGAAGACAAATGCCATCACTCCCAACATCCCCTCTGTCCTTCTTCTTCTTCTCCCAGGTTTATATGCTGAGCATCACACCATATGGTATGGAATATCCCTCGGGTCAGTTGGGGTCAGCTGTCCCATCTATGTCCCCTCCCAGCTTCTTGTGCACCCCCAGCCCACTCACTGGTAGAGCGGGGTGAGAGGCAGAAAAGGCCTTGACTCTGCAAGCACTGCTCAACACTAAAGCATCCCTGTGTTATCAATACTGTTTCCAGCACAAATCCAAAGCAGAGCCCCATAGTAGCCATTATGCAGGAAATTAACTCTATCCCAGTCAAACCCAATGCATCAAGTTACAAAAGTACCTGTAGACCAGTTAAGCACTTGTACACATTCTGCAAAGCATTGGCGCAGAAGCAATGCAGATGAAATCAAGGGGAGCTGAGGACTTAGCCTGAAGAGATATTTTTGGAGTGGAGATATCTTAAAAATATCTCCTGTCTGCATTTTCAGGAAAATGACTGCCTTTCACGATCTGCTTCCATGGTTTCCTTATTGTTCTAGCAGTTCCTAGCTTGTTAGATAATGTTGCAGTGGTCCCAGTGAAAAGAGGCATTAGTGCAAATCATAGCCAGACCTGAGAATTCAAATCCTCCCACCGGATACATGGGTGCGACCCTGGCTCCAGAGGGGCACTCCTTCAAGCATAAAATGAGGAGTTCTCTGACCTTCCAGGGTCCAGCTGGATTAGAAACTCAGCTCAAACTGTGCACAGCTGCGCTGTAACCAGCAGAGGAATCCCTGTGTACATGTTCAGCTTTTAGGTTAGCTTTCACTATTATTAATTTCCCTTTATAATCTCTGTTTCATGTTTACCAACACAGCGGCACATTCTCAGCTGATGTAAGTCAGCAGTGATCCATTGCAGTTAAGTGAGTGGCATTATTTTATAGCAATTGAGGGGATGGCCCCTAGCTATTAATTTTGCTTTGCTCCCCTCTCTTGACAGGAATAATCTCTTTTAGAATTTGAGACTAAATAAAAAATCACCCCTTGGATGGCTGAATCCTGTAATTCCTCCCGGCCTCCACTCTCCTTGCTGCCAATGGAAAAGAAAAGCACTGAGCACCTGGCAGGATCAGGCCCTCGGGCGGCTCCATGGCTCTGCCAACCCTCTAATTCTGGGGTAATGATAATAATCAGGCTTGCACGGAGTGTTGACACATATTTATTAATTGCAAGGTGCGGCTGGCTCTGCACTTTGCTAAGACAAACACTTGCAGAACAATGTGCACAGAGCAGGCTGGAAACCACCCAGCCATGCGTCAGCAGCAGCTGAAAGGGGAGGAAGTTGCTAACTGCCCCATGCAAGGAGGCAGAGCACTGAAAATCTGGCTGGAGGAGGAAGGATCTCCTTTTCTTGGGTTCTGTTTTCCTTTTATAAAAACATTTCCTCTTCCATTTCCAAAGTCCCCGACCTCACCACGGCCCCAGCAGCTTGTGACACAGACAGAGATGACACAATCGGAGCCAGGCTTCGTGCCAAGGCTGGCACTGATTAAGTGATGTACTTAGAGAGCAGGGGGAGGCAGGCCCTGGCCCACGAGCTGAAGGTTGTTTGTGTAGAGTCATGTATGTAAGGCAGCAATCATGCAAGTCCCAGAGTGGTAGGAGGGGAAGGGGAGCCTGCCTCCCTGCCTCCCTGCCTGCGAGATAGCTGGTGCTGCATGCCCAGGGGAGAAACCAGCAAGGAGATTGGGACAGATAAGAGCTTTAATTCTTGCTTTTGATACCAAAATTAAGTAACAAGTGACTGTACTGTATTTATTTACTGCTCTGTAAAGGGTGCCCAGTGACTCACTCCTTTTAGTGCTTCATCAGTGAGGTAATCACTCTCTTGTGAGCAGCTTCTTTTCTTTTACTTCAGCCTGATGATTTACATACAGCAGTACCAGATAAGCAATGACAGTGCAAGACGGCTCACTGAGTTCATACCTCAGCTTCAGCTGAGCTATACGTAGCAAAACTGCAACTAGCTTGAAATGTGTCTGTAGGCTCTTCTTCACTGCTCCTCTACTTGCTCTCCTGCACAGCTGGGAGCACTTCGAAGCTGTGCTAACTCATGTCACTTAGAGTGATTTTCAAAGCCCACTTATCTGCCCTGTCATAGCTGTGACCAGCCTGGCACTAATCAGGATGTTCAAGAAATATCAGCCAGTTACACACAATCCTCTGAATCAGTGAAGAGAAGAAACTTCCTTTCTCATTTTAAGTAGTCTCTATATGTCTAGAGTTGTCATACAGAAACAGAAACTCTACCTGATGAAGTGCCAGCGTTAATCCATTTGATGTATTTAAGTGAGGCTGTTTAACAGCAACATATCAAGTTAATGTAATACTGATGGAATAAGAAATGACATTAGAGGGTTTCAAAAGATTTCTTATCACAAGGAAAAAAAGGATTTTGATTTCCCATTTCATTTCTTTGTGAATGAAAACACCTTTGCTATTTACATTATTTACTGTTTACTGTAGTAGAGTCAGTACTAAAAATCAAAGTGATTTGCAGAGCCCTGCCAGTTCTTTTTATATCTTCTTTGCTGACTCAATAAACATCTGACACTCCAGTATTGTAACTAAGTACTGTACTGATTCTGCCCTCATTGAAAACATCTTTCTAAGAGAAAAGAATTGTTCTGCTTCTGCTAAAAATGTGATTTGTCTGGCGAATCATTTGTAAAAGCTTTTTTCCCCCAGTGTTACTGTGGCAATTGGAAGCAGTTAAGCATGTAGAGTAACTTGAGAAGCTATGTGAAATCTTCTGATATGCAAATATCCTTCTGTATGCATGGCAAAGAAGAGCTTTGGGCACGATTACATGAAACAGCGTTGCGTTAACAAACAATTTCCTTATATGCTATTTTGAAGTAAAAGTTTGCTCTCAAAAATGATTTGAATATTCCAAAAAGCCTGTGCTGGTAGGGGACTGGTTCTGAATTCAGACCAGTTATGCGCCAGGCTTGTTCTGTTTCTTCCAGTACAGGCACCTTTAATAGGGCAGGACAGAAGCCAAGGAGCCTGAGCAAGGTGCAGCAAGGAAAGACACTCTGGTAGCAGCTGATGGACAGGGCATTTCACTTCTTGACCTGGCAGAATGCAATCTTATGGGGAAAGGTGCCCTTCCCATCTGAAGAGGACATGTTGCATTTGGTCCGTATCTGCTCTTGGATCTAAATTCGGGCAGGGAAGAGACAATGGGAAACCAGAAAGAACAGCCTAACTCAGCTGCACTATGGTGTTCTTGGATGCCAGCCACAGGCAAGTCGTCCAGGTAAGCAGAGAACACAAAGGAATTTATGAATACATAAATCATAGGAACTGAAGATGGAAAAGGCCACTGGAGGACGAGCCGTTGCAGGCCGGCTTTCTACAGGGAATTCCCCAGTTGACAGTTTAAGAAATTTCAAACAATAGGGCTTTAACTTTCTTCTGGAAGAAATTCAAGGTGGTTAGGCACCTATCTGAACCTTCCAGCAACTTGGTGCGCTACATGGGACTGGCCCTGGCAGCTCTTGTTGCGGGTCCTTACATTCAGATTTCTTTTTGCTGTTTATTCTGGGCTTCCTCTGTAATGAAGCAAATCCAGAAGCAGAAGTAGTCATTTCAGGCCTGCCTACACTGTGGGTTTCCCTAGACCTCCTTCCAGTGGAAACTGAGACAACAGGAAGGAAGAGTAGCTGTGAAAAGCTCCCTGGGTAGACAATGGGTTTGGGTTACAGTGAACTGGGGAAATGCATTAAAATCATGAAACAAGGAAGCTTCATGAAGCATTGTTGTGGTATATATGCAAGGTGTCGCAGTTACACTCTGCCATACAACAGAATGTCCTCTGCCCAGCCAGGTCCCTAAGATTTGAGTCACTTCCACAAATTGCTCCTAGAAAAAAGGCTGAGTTTCAGTAACACAGGTCACATCTTCAAATGGCTTTGCTGGTTTGCACTAGGGCAGTCTGTGCATTAGCAGCTACTCCACAATAGATTCCCAAAGAAGACGTAAGAAAGAAAGGGCACACATTAAAAATGAGGAAACCACCTCTGCCCCTAGCATCTGAGAGTAAGGCTGCTAGAGCAAGAACAGAGACCTGCTTGTGCTTAAATTCCACTTTATGTTCTCTGTAGAGATGAACAGAATCTGTTGGCATTTTGCAATGATTGCAAGGAGCTTTAGTGGTTAATTATATCCGGTTTTTTGCCTTGCTATCTATGTGCATATTCACAGGAGTCCTAAATGGAGTTTAGTGTTCAAATGCCTAGGCTCTGGGCCAGGAGCGGTGCCTAGATAGAATATTGTAAAATGTCTCTTCATGTGCCATGATAAAATGCTTGGGGACATAATGTATAGAGCTATGAGTATGTCCGCAAAGTCATGAAACATTATGTCATCAGTGTTACAAGAGCTGCAAGGTTGCAATCTCAGAGCAGTCAAGGCAGGAGAGTAACAAATCTAAATGGCACACCACATTCAAGGGCTGTGTCATCAATTAGATGGTGAAACTTTTCAACCTGGTGTGCCAAGGGCAGTAAGGAGGTGGTTGGCCAAAATATGCAGGTTAGTGCAGTGGGAGGAGTATTGGAGTAATGGGCACAAAGTAAGAAAAGGGTGAAAAGTAGGCAAAAATGGTGGTGATGGTGGTAGGAGGGCAACAGAAGGCTCCCAAGACAATGACATGCTGAACCATTTCCTCCTGCTTTCACTTTTGGTGTATGAAAGGGGAGGATGATGGTGTGCTAGGTGACAGGAAGAGGGAAGGAAAAGGGACTAGGGTGTGTGATTAGTTTAGCGTTAGCCTATGGCCTGTTTGAATTGATTACCACCCTTCACTGTTCCTTTCACATCAGCCTCACCACCATTAAAATTAAAATGCTAATAAAATAAAAAGGACACACACTTCCTGCTGAGCTCTCTTGCCCTGGGCTGACAGTCTGTGCACCCGTGCTCAAGCTCAGCCTGCCGTCTCCATGCATCTTTCCTTCCTGTGTTATGGAGGGATCCTTGCTTACAAGCAGAGATGCTCTTGGGGCCCAGTCAACATGGCAGATCCCTGGGACCCTGATCAGGTGAGGGGAGAAGGGCAATATACTTAGCTAAGAAAGCAGTAAAGACATCCAGTGCTGAAATGGAAGAAGACAGGTGCTTACCTCCTAGCTTGCCCCTGTCGTGCTAGTATACTACAATTGGATCTTCCTTAGCAGATACCCCACCAGTCCGAAAGTATTCAGCAGTCCTGACTAACCTGAGGCAATCATAATAAAACATAGTTTAGTAGGAATGACCCATAACAACCCCTCCTCTCACCCACCATAATTTAACAGGTAGCACAACCGCTGCCAGAGTCTGACTTCTTTCCTCACAAAGCACTCCAGCTCCAAGCTCTTGAACTGAGAGCTACAAGGTGCCCCAACATGTTCCTGCTCCAACAATTCATTAGCTGTGGTTTTTGCAATGACTGTGCACTGCGGTATTTCTTCAGGGCTTCCTGGCTCTCCCCAGCAGACAATTTGATGCAGGAGCAGCAGGGTGTGTGTGCATCAGGCAGTGCAGTCATGTCCACAGAGGAGCTTGCTGCTGATTCCAGCAGTTTGCAGTCGTGAGTGAGATGCATTTGAGTGCAAGACTGCACTTAAACACAGACCTGGCCATCTGGCCAACATGATTGCAAATGGATGGACGACGTGCAGCTACTGATGAGTTTTGGCACTCCACGAAACAGAGTGGAGAGCAATCGGAGGCCAGTCAAACTGGCAGAGAAGCATTAATCCTCGCTCTAGTGAGCAGAGCAGACTGTATCCAGCATTAATACCCACTGGAAATTGTGCTGTGTGGGTGCAGGCTGTTTCAGTGAGAATATAGCTGGGCTTGCTGGCAGTCTTATGCCAGCAGGCTCTGAGAGTAATAGCCGGTGTAAGAGTTGGGAGGCATGGGTTTAATTTCTTTGGGGATCCTGGGGCAGGAAGGTTCCTTCCTCTTGGTCTGCCTTTTGTCCTCTTCCCTGGCACTGGGAAGTGGTGAGTCCTTTGGAGCAGGGGCTGTCTCTTCAAGTGGGTATAGATACAGCGGGTTGAAGGTCTAGTTTGGGTACCTTTATCTGCACACAAATGAAGTTCAAATAATCATAGTGAGATCCTCGCTTGCTTAATTGTCTATCATAACTAAACTCTGCCTGGTTATCTGTGTCACAGTGGCTAAGAAAAGCGTGGCTTGAAAGGGTTAATTTGTTCAGGGGGTGGCAGGAGGAGGTTTGCAGGCAGAAAGGAGGAGCAGGAGAGTATTTCTGTATTAACATGCAGCTGGTTAATGCAGCTGAATAGCCCTGGCTCAGCTGTTACCTTTCTCAAAGCCAATGGCAAATGATGAAAAACCGTGGTAATATCTGTTAAAAGTTTGTGGAAGGGGCCTGCTCAGTGGGAGCTTTTCCATCTCACATATAAGTGATGATTTAGAACAGAGAAGGATCCCCTCAAGGGGATTTTGTGAACCATGCAATGCTAATTAACTCCATTGTTGTATTTTGTTTTGAACATAAGAGTCCCTCTGGGATTGCAGCACTCTCCTCCTGCGATAGATTTCCATTTTGCACCACTGTATAAAATCTCCTCCACATCACATCAGCAAAAGGGATTAACAATAGCGAGAAGCATATGTGCATAGTTTTATGGGGTTATGGGGAGGAATGCCTCTCCTTTCACCTCCCAGATGCATTCTCAATAAGGGCCATTCTGTACCTCCTTGCTTTTGCTGTTTCTTTAACCTTGAATTAAAAACAAGTGTACATCAAACACTGGGCAGCATCTCCCTTTGATCTTCAGCATATTCAAATAACCTCTGAACATGCTGTGCTGGAGTTTGTTGGAGTGGTTGGGTTTTTTGGGCACGAATGAAAAAAAAAAAAAGAAAAAAGAAAAGCCCAACACCCAAAAAATCAACAGAAGTTTCTGTCCATTTGAGGCTCTTACTGTCCTGAGCCAACCGGGTTAGGAAGAAACCTGCCACTCTGTCTGCTAGATCTGCTCTTCATTTTCTGGACTTCTGGGGTCCCACATAGGCCTGCCCAGACACCCTTCTTCACTGTTTTCACGTTGAGCAAAGTGGACCCTGACTCACACTTGTACTCTCGCTATTGTACTCTGGCTATTATGATGCAGCATCAACATCGGAACAAGGACAAGAGCAAGGAGCATCAGGTCTTTCACGTGAATCACATGGCTTCTTAATTCTTCAACTTCAGTCTCTGAGAAACCCTGAGAAAGCCAATGTGGTGTTTTGGGTATTCTCTTTTCTCCGTTGCCTGAAGTTTCAGCTTTGCACAGGCCAGTATTTACAGAGCATCGATGTCCATCTTCCTTCTTTAGGCAATTTTGTTGTTTCATGGTTGCACTGGGAGCAGTCTGCCACCAGCTGTAAAAGGGATTCTGCATGAAGTCGACAAATAGGAGACGGGATTTGCAAAGAAGAGACTTTCTCATGTACATTATAAACTTAAATTCTGAAGTCTTGATTCTTAATTCTTGCTGGAATATATTTAATTATAATCTGGGGAAGTTTGAGGCTCTCTGAATGAAAGACAGGAAAGACAATTAACAGCATCTTCAGGGTTATAAATAACACAAGTCATAGGGGAGTCCAAGTAATGCTGCCTTTGCGTGTGGGCCCTGAGGGCACAGATGTTCCACCTCCAGACCCAGGCAGAGCTGTTGCCCATCAGAGATCTTATCCCCTGTCTTCAGTCAACTAAGCTTAATACTGGGTGTATTGAGCAGCTTTGTCAGGGATCCAGTGGGGATGCTCACTGAGGCAACAGCCTCTGCGGCATTGCTACTAGACTGATGAAGTAAAATTTACCATGTAAAGCTTCCCATTCTCTCCACAACTGCAGACTCCTTTTTTCCTTTCCAAAAGGAGCAGAATCAATTCCAAATCATTTATAATGCACCACCTTGGCTGGATAGATTTTCCCTTGGAGTAATGCATTCAATGATGCCAGCAGAAGGTGATCCTGGAAGCCCTCTTGTTCAAATACTCTGACATTGTCTTATGCTGTAGGGTCTTGAGGGCTATTACGGTAACAGTTGTAGCTGTCTATTGCAACAGTGGCCTACAGAGCTGCTACTAAAGCAACGCACTGAAAAGATGTTCAGAGTAATTCTTTCTGAAAATGCTGCTAAATCTTTTCTGCCTGAGTGTTACAGGCCCATGAAAATACATCTTTTCCTTCTTTTCTTTGCAGTCCCTTCATAGCAAATGACAAAATTAAAAAGGTAAAACTCAAGGGACTGAACTTTCCATTACAAAATCCTCAGTTTACCTGAAACAAATGTGGTGACGTAGTGACCTCAGCATCTCACTCACATCTATAAAAATAACCAGAGCAACCCCATAGGTTTAACCCATTCAATATCCAAGAGAGGGAAGGGTAAGACCCAGCCCATTTTTGAGAAGCATTTCCAGTGCATCATTCTCAGAGGGATTGCATTTGCCAAACCCTGGTGCTTTTTTTACCCTTTAATATATATAGCTACAATGACGATTTCAAAGAACATAACAAGCCTGCAAGTCTTTTTTCCAGTCCTCTCTGTAAGTTTGTCTTCCTTCAGCACTCACTGACCATTGGCTAGTTAATGTGCAGACACAGAGAGTCAGCAAAGGTTCTATCAGTGTGATCGTCACCACTCCAGCCAGGGATCACCTTCTCAGCTCTCATGTAGCTCAACAAATTGATCCTTTATCAAACTGCTGCAGATAGTCATTGACCTGAGCAGCTCAAGCTTGTGTCTAAGAGCTGATGAAGAGTTTCCTGATGAGTGTGTGGTGAGGACACCAAATGCCATGCAAGAAAGCGAGTCCTTTTATGACTGCTGAGATTGCAGCAAGCCAGAGTGCAGTGAAGGTTTTCCACAGATACCAAGAGCAGGTTTTGCTTGAAGGCTCTCTTTTTCCTGGCACCACAGAGGCATCACTCCCCTCACTCTTCTCTCTCATGGGCTGAGTATAGAAGACACTTGAACTCCCAAAAGTTTCATTCCCTCTTCCGAAGGGCAGCTTTCACAACCCGCAGCTAGGCTTGCCCATCTCTGCTTTCCTTGCTTCAGCAGGAACATGGAGGTACTTCTGTACTGTCCGTGATAAAGATACTTAATGCCAACATCTGTTTTTGTCTTCCATGCATTATGATTTTCCACACCCTGCTAGAATGAGTGAGAAGCAAGTCTACTGCTAGGAAGAGGTTGGATATGGGGAAGGGAGACAGAAGGAAAGGAGGAAAGGTGAGAGCTGCTTTCACAGCCACTGAGCTCTGTTACAGCCAGATTCTGAGCTTTGCATCACCCTGTGAGCAGTGTTTCGCATCAGACAGAAGTGAGTGGAAGGGTAGCTAGCCCTGCTCATCACAGATAGCACACACTACTTGCAAATATTATTTTAACATGTCCCTGCTCTTCCCTGTCTTGGCGTAATATTTGCAGTGGATAATTTCTAAAGCCTAAATAACATAAGATCATGATTGAACATGCTTTTCCTCAGCTAAACTCCACCTTGTTCCAAAGTAATTGCTTCCTTTCAGTGCCCCTTGTTAAATCCTCAGGAGAACAAGACACATATTCAGCCTTTGAGTCTTGCAGCAAAACCACAAAGCTCAGTGGTCCCCCCCACGTGTCTGGGGGCTGCTGTATCACCCCCCAATCCATTGCTCAGCCTTCCTCTGTCCCTCTCCACTATCATGAGTCAAGCCCAGCTCTGTCCATGGACAATAGGTGTCCCCCGCCTGGGGCTGCCAGCCATGCAGGTCTCCTCTGGGTCAGGTCCCTGAACTACTCAAAATCTCCCCATCAGCTGCCAGTCACATGACAGGAGGCAGAGGTGGGTGTTAACGCCAGGATGCATTTCAAAGCCAAAGAGCCCTTGTTTTAAGTCTGTCACAAGCTTTGTACAATAATCTTTCTCCCAGAAGATTGGCGATAAAGCTTTTAAAATTAATTTGCATAATTGGATCTTTAATTCTTTTTAAATGGAAACCAAAATGGCACTGTTATCAGCAAAAAGGACTTTCACAAAGGCAAAGGGTTGGTTGCAAGGTGGAGATGTGTCACTGAGCTGAAACTAAGCCCACATAAAAGATAGTTAAGCAGACTGAACCAAATTCTGGTTGTGGATAGAAAGGAAAGTCTGAGGTAACAGCATGGAATTCAGTGAAATTACTTCACACTCGTGTCAGCGTATCTGAGACTTGGTCTGTAGTAACTACTTCAACTTCTCAGCTCTGTGGTTAATTAGCAACACTTTCAATTTATGGCTCTTTTTTATTTAAGTATTTATTAGATTAATAAACACCACAGATATTTTTATGACAGTGGGGCAAATGTTCCATTTGTGTAAAAGACCAAGCCACCATTCGAGTCAATCTGACTGAGATCATTTAATACGGCAGAAATTTTTGCCTACTGAGATACTATTAGGAGAGTTGGGCATAGAAAACCAGACAGAGTTCAGCCAGTGAAAAACTGTTCTTGTGCGCTTGTAAATGAAAAGCAATATTTCAAATAAAGTGCAATGTGTTTTACCTCCCACCCCTTTCCAAATTGCATGTGTGTCTTTACATGGTGTTTTTACATTAACATATATAAATAAAGCTATTTTAGTAGGTAAAATCCACCATACTTGTTTCTAAAGAGCTGTTTTTATGAAGAGTGTACAAATGACAAAGTACAAACCTGTTCTACAAGAGAGCTCAGTTTTCTTCCCCTGCTTGCCACAATCCATTCTTTAATCAAATATCAAGAAACTCCATTGGTGTCCTCTACTTACCATCACTGTTAATTACCCAAAACAGCCTGAATATCAGCTATAGTCTTATGGCCATAACCTTAGAATCATAGAATCATAGAAGAGTTAGGGTTGGAAAGGACGTTAAGATCATCTAGTTCCAACCCCCCTGCCATGGGCAGGGACACCTCCCACTAAACCATGCCACCCAAGGCTCTCTCCAACCTGGCCTTGAACACCACCAGAGATGAAGCATTCACAACTTCCCTGGGCAACCCATTCCAGGGCCCCACCACCCTCACAGTAAAGAATTTCTTCCTCATATCCAATCTAAACTTCCCCTGTTTAAGTTTGAACCCGTTACCCCTTGTCCTATCACTGCAGTCCCTAATGAAGGGTCCCTCCCCAGCATCCCTATAGGCCCCCTTCAGATACTGGAAGGCTGCTATGAGGTCTCCACGCAGCCTTCTCTCCTCCAGGCTGAATAGCCCCAACTTTCTCATCCTATCTTCATATGGGAGGTGCTCCAGTCCCCTGATCATCCTCGTGGCCCTCCTCTGCACTTGTTCCAACAGTTCCATGTCCTTTTTATGTTGAGGACACCAGAACTGCACACAATACTCCAAGTGAGGTTTCACAGGAGCAGAGTAGAGGGGCAGGAGCACCTCCCTCGACCTGCTGGTCACGCTCCTTTTGATGCAGCCCAGGATACGGTTGGCTTTCTGGGCTGCAAGCGCACACTGCCGGCTCATGTTCATTTTCTCATTGACCACCACCCCCAAGTCCTTCTCTGCAGGGCTGCTCTGAATCTTTACCTTGCCCATCCTGTAGCTGTGCCTGGGATTGCTCCGACCCAGTTGGAGGACCTTGCACTTGGCATGGTTAAACTTCATCAGGTTGGCATCAGCCCACCTCACAAGCGTGTCAAGGTCCCTCTGGATGGCATTCCTTCCCTCCAACTTATCAACCGAACCACACAGCTTGGTGTCATCAGCAAACTTGCTGAGGGCGCACTCAATCCCACTGTCCATGTCACCGACAAAGATGTTGAACAAGACCGGTCCCAGCACCGATCCCTGGGGGACACCACTCTTTACTGGTCTCCAGGTGGACCTTGTTAACCTTTGCTTTAAAACAGTGGTGAAATAGTAACACCAGAGCTGGGGAGAGCTGGTAAATATAAAGATAAGATATCTGTGACTTGTCAGTCCTCCTGGGTGCTCCATCACTGTTTGTGCCATGGAAACCCACCCCAGGTGGTGGGAGTACGCAGGAAGCCCACAGTTGAATTCTGCTCATAGGTACCCCAGTGTAAAACCAGAACAACACCACTGGAGCCACCAGACTTAATTGTGGTTTTCACCTGGGCAACCAAAATGCCTGGAGAACTAAGGCATGGCTGAGGCTGTGGCAGGCACTGCCAGGAATAAAGCTGAGCTGTCAAGGTTTGTCAGTACAAGCAAGTACTGCTGTTCAGATCAACTGTAAGTAATTTACAGCACTCACAGGTGTCAGTATTGCCCTTTTGTTGTTGCTATTTGGGGTATTTTATACTTCTCCAAGAATCCTCGTAAGAATAAAAACTGTGTTGATATAAATTGAAAACCTCTCATGAAATACAGTGAGAGCAACACAAACCACATCAGCGATGTGATATGTTTTAAGAAACACATGGCTTTATGTTTAATGAACGGAGGCTGTTGAAGGATTGCAGACCAGGAGGGCACACTAGATTTGTTGTTTTATTAGGTTCTGGGTTATGTACTTCTCCTTTTGCTGAGTATCTGACAACATACACCATTCCACTGGCAACTGAATGAGCTGGGGGAAGGAGGTCAGAAGAAAAACATTTATGAAGCACTGGGGCATTTTATTTTCTACCTTTTGAGAAAAGTGTTAAAGAAAAAAAATGTATCATTTTGTCTAAACTAGAAGCAGATGGAAAGAGAAATTGGATTTAAGTAGATGGAGAAGAATAATCATTCTTCACAAGCACAGAGAAGGAATTTTTAGAAATACATAAAATACACTCACCAACATCCAGTTTATTGAACTCATGCACTTAAGATGCATCAAAAAACCTCCAGAAAATATTTCACAGCTTGCAAGATGAATTGGAGGCACTTTCCATCACACATGGGATAATTTGCACTTTATGGGGTCAGGAACTACAGGGTTGCGATCAGACTGTGTTTGCAGGTACATGCTCAATGCTCTGTCTTTGCAACTTACTGAAACTAGAGGGTAAAGGGCACTGCTGAGGCTGGTATTTTCTGCCTTTCCTCTCCAGCACCACCGTAGGCCACTGCCAGAAGGATCAGTCCTTAATTCCTCTGTAACCCTGTGTGTCTGCAGTGAGGTGTCCCCACCACTTTACTTTGTACTTGAGATCCTGCAAACAGTGCTGCTCCATTTCAAGTTTGCCCAGGTTAACTTATCAGAAAACTGCTCTTTCCAAACATGCCTCAGAAACCTCTTGACATCCATCAGGTTAGCAAGCTGTGCAAGGTTGCCTATGGTTGTACAAGAGGGAGATTTGAGGCAAAAAGAGATGAACTGGAATCTGTGGCTGAGGCAGAAAGAAGAGCTAGATCACCTCTTACAGCAGCAACCTACATAGGTGTAACATGAGGCCACATGTCTAAAATGTGATGCAGAACACCCTCGTGTAATCCAGGCCTCCTGCCAGTATACCATGGAGCTGCCAGAATGATCCCACAGGAAATACAAACAACAGAGGTGGTCTCCACAATCCTTCCCCACTCCCAAACTTCAGCAGGGGGACAAGGAAGGTTCTCTGATTGCTTTAGTTTCTCAGCCCCAAGCCAACTCCTGAAGGACACAGGAACTCTCCTGCAGCCTTTAACATAGTAGTCTTCCATTTAAGACATCAATTCAAGACACATGGAGACTTGGGTTCAACTCCCTTCTAACTCAGAAAGGAGTTAGACCCATGCCTCTGAGAAATTTAGGGAATAGGTGGGAGAGAGGACAGGGAATCCTCCTCTTGATAGTCTAGCGATGCGTGGCAATGGATACATACTCACAGGATTGCAACTAAGCAGAAGGGAGCATTAATTCCCCCTCTCCTCTCCTAGGTCACTAGTTAGGGCAGGCAGTATGAGTGTAACTCTGCTCTTCAGCTCTTCTGCACAAACAATCTCAACACCTGGGTCTGCTCACCTCTTCAAAGTACCCCAGATTTCATACATTGGGCACTTTGCTGCTAGCAAAGCACTTAACACTGGCGTGATTTTACCTAGTAATGACTTTGTTAGAGTAATTCAAGCCCGTTGCACCAGGAAATCATCATTACTGTACTCTGCTTCCGTGACACCACCCCCTCAGGTGGCAGCTCTGCACACTTTCCACCCAAACCTCTTGGAGGTTGTTTTTTGAACAGTTCAGTGTAAGCATTTTGCACAGGCACCAGGATATTAACAGCTGGATTTTCTTACTCCCACACAACTCAAATATCCTTTAATTAGATACTAGAGATACTGCATAACACCAAGCTGTGTGGTTCGGTTGATACATTGGAGGGAAGGAATGCCATCCAGAGGGACCTTGACACGCTTGTGAGGTGGGCTGATGCCAACCTGATGAAGTTTAACCATGCCAAGTGCAAGCTCCTGCACCTGGGTCGGAGCAATCCCAGGCACAGCTGCAGGTTGGGCAGGGTAAAGATTCAGAGCAGCCCTGCGGAGAAGGACTTGGGGGTGCTGGTCGATGAGAAAATGAACATGAGCCGGCAGTGTGCGCTTGCAGCCCAGAAAGCCAACCGTATCCTGGGCTGCATCAAAAGGAGTGTGACCAGCAAGTCGAGGGAGGTGATCCTGCCCCTTTACTCTGCTCTCGTGAGACCCCATTTGGAGTATTGTGTGCAGTTCTGGTGTCCTCAACATAAAAAGGACATGGAACTGTTGGAACAAGTCTAGAGGAGGGCCACGAGGATGATCAGGGGACTGGAGCACCTCCCGTATGAAGATAGGCTGAGAAAATGGGGGCTGTTCAGCCTGGGGAAGAGAAGGCTGCGTGGAGACCTCATAGCAGCCTTCCAGTATCTGAAGGGGGCCTACAGGGATGCTAGGGAGGGACCCTTCATTAGGGACTGCAGTGATAGGACAAGGGGTAACGGGTTCAAACTTAAACAGGGGAGGTTTAGATTGGATCTGAGGAAGAAATTCTTTACTGTGAGGGTGGTGAGGCCCTGGAATGGGTCACCCAGGGAAGTTGTGAATGCTTCATCTCTGGCGGTGTTCAAGGCCAGGTTGGACAGAGCCTTGGATGGCATGGTTTAGTGGGAGGTGTCCCTGCCCATGGCAGGGGGGTTGGAACTCGATGATCTTAACGTCCTTTCCAACCCTAACTGTTCTATGATTCTATATGCTGGTGACAGTGTCTAACAAATGTTCAGTGCTAGTTCAGTTAGCAGACCCCAGTTAGTCTTCAGTCTTGGATATATAAATAGGCTAATGCTCTGGGAACAGAAGATTCCCCCCTCCCTGTTATTGACAAAGGAAAATCCACGAAGAAATTTGTCAGGCAGGAGTGGCGAGTGCGATGGTCCATTCTCTAGTGTCCTGGGCTCTCTGAGAGCTCAACAGAGCGGCCCTGCAGAGACTGGCATTCATCCCACAGGATCACCGCCAGGGAACACACTTTGCTTTTAATGGTAGAGGGAAATTTCAGTTTTAATTCCATGGCTGCTTTTCTCTCACGAGCTCAGAATAATGAGTTCTGACTCTTCAGAGAGAAAACCAACACATTTAACATTTCCTTGAAAACATAAGGGTAAAGTCCCAAACCCAAGGGGTTTTGTTTACAATTGCTGCCAGGCTGATAAATCCTGGAGACAAGGGAGTCTATATAAACAAAAAGATTTCCAGCAGTACAGGAAAACTGTGCTCTACAAAGCTATCATCACCTTCTGATAGACAAAACATTCATAGTTTATTGTCAGGAGGACTCTGGCTGAAAAGCCTTTGCCTGGGCCAGAACAGACTGACCTTTTGCAGTAGGCACCACAAGGCAGCAAACACTGCTGAGCTGTCAGAACTTTTGCAATAAACCCAAATCCCTTTTGATAAGGGGAATCAAAAGCACACACAGCCCCCTACTACCTCCTAATAATGCCTGTGACCTCAGTGGTGCCTTACAAATATGCTACATAGTCTGAAAACAAGATGCAACACCTGCTTCCTGGTAGCAGCCTTTAGTTTTCCTCTGGACAGGTGCTCAGCAATTTCAAATCAAGTTCCCCAAGTGGTGGGTTCAGAGCCATAAGACAGTTATCATTTCCTATCATGCTATCCTAGTGTGACCTGTCTGAGAAGCCTCATCAATATTACAGCAGCAAATAGCTCAACAACTTCCTTGTAAATAACACACTCGCACTCTGCTTTGTGCTCTGTGTTTAATGCCAATTCTGGATATTTTAGAAACATTGTGAATCTAGTTGAAAGCAGGTAGTAGTAGTAGTAAGATAAATGTTTTGCCCATCAAGAGTCAAAGTGCACACTGGTTACTCCTAGAACCTTTTGAGTCGCTGCTTAATAAGGAAACAACTCAGAGAAGGCTGCAAACAAACCTGAAATGGGTGCAATTCCTCTTCCCTTTGTAGTGTGTGTGCATGTATATACACCCTACTGTATCAGATTATAAAGTTAGTAACTTGTCCTTGTACATACCTAGCCTACCACCAAAAGTAACAATCCATTCAAATCTCTTGCTTAATTTGTGTTAAAAGAAGTTGCCAGTCTTGGGTGGTAGACTTGAAAAGCAAGAGAGATTCAGAGCCATGGTCTTGACGCTTAAGCCACAGCACACATGTTCAGCTGCCAACTCTAGGGGAGTTTAAAATGAAAAGAAGCTTTAAGCTTTTCATGTTTAACTGCTATTTCAATTGGTTTGAACAGTTATTTGGATACCAGAGTTCCACAGACCCCTAAATGCCCCTCAGTACTCACTATGCCAGGCTGCTCAGCATCTTCCTTACAGCCAAACCCCTTCCTGTGCTTCAGTCATTCTTCCACCTGCATCGAGATTCTCTGCAAAGTCGCTGCCCTGAACCCAGATAATTTCATTGAATAACTGCATATGATTCCTTTCCTTACAAAATAAATACAAACTCTGGATCCAATGAGGGTGAGTGCTCTTCCATGTGTCTTTCATTCAGGCAGTGAAATCCTAAGTAGAATGCAACCCTTTCTGTTTCACATTTTTGCTGGCAAAGTAGGAAATTCTCCACTCAGCACGCACATTTGCTGTAGTTTGCTTAGACACCAAGCCTCCATCTGCTCTGTCAGTTGTAAACCTTTTGCCCAGAGTCTGGGTTCTACTAGTCTTTTGCCCCCTTGCCTTCTTTCCTTATCTGAGGATAAGGATAAAATGCTATGGATAATAGCATTTTTATTGCTGCACAGCAGGGCTGAGAAGGTAATTAAAGATTCTGAGGTTGGAGTAAAGAGAAATGTATATGTGCCCGTGAAAAATGTACTTATTTTCATTTTAAAATGTGAAGTACAAACATTAATGTAACAACACATGTTTCGCTCCTCCACCCTAGACAACTGAATCCATTTACCTAGAGTTTGATCAAGTTACAGCACAACAAATCCTGTTTAAAAACATGACTCTCCTCTCTTCCTCTTTATTCCAATCTTAACGTGTTACAAAGCAAAACTCCAGACACTTTGTGAGTCACATATCACCACCAAATAAGTAGCAGTCATTGAATGGTGCCTCATAAAGGAGGCAGGAAACAGGAAAAGCTCAAAATAAAGCTGTTTGTAAATTAAAGAACTAAGGGGAAGAATGGATAGGAAATGAGCCCCTTATTTTTTTCTTCAGAATTATTCTGATTAATGAGGAGAAAGATCAATAGCCTATCTGCAGCTGCTGTGGGAAAGGCAGAGTGAAGAGTGAATCCAGACCCAAGTATCCCTGTGGTGCCAACACATCACATTCTGCACAGGCTTGGTATAATGAGCTGCAGGGTGAGATCTCCTGTGATTGCGTTACTTACCTGGCTGTCCGTTAAGTTCCTCATTATAGCTTGATGTGATCTGTTGCAGGGTACCAAAGAGAGAAATGTATAGTGTGTTGGAACTAGATAACCTTAAGGTCCTTTCCAACCCTAACTATTCTATGATTCTTATATATGCGAGTCGTCAGAAAAAGGATTGCTTTATTCCTGCAACACTGCTGTAACAAGACCCTCAAATACTCCATGCTTCCCTGTGCAATGCTGCTGCATACAGCTCTGAAGTCATGTGCATCGTTTCCACAACACATGGCAACACTGGGGCCCATGGCCTGATGTAAAGCGTTATTGAAAGCAGCAAAATGTTCCCACCAACATGTTTGGATTTTGTATTTTAATCAGCCACTAAATGAAGTACCTCAGATACTGCTGCTTCCTTTATTAATGTTTGGTTTGCGGACTTCATGATTATGTTTAGCAGGTTTTGCGGGGAAGCAGATTCCCAGGCAAAATGACCTGGCAGGCTGCTGAGGCCATTTCCATTGGTTTTGGAGCACTGTGTAGGGAAAGAATGACTGCTTTTTGGAAGGAGACCCTGGATGAAACAAGACAAGGCATCATGCTCTCATCCTCTTTGGCTTGCCCCAGCGACAGGGAGAAAGTACCCACACTATTTCATTAAGGTCTTGGCACGTTGACGGCACTTGTGGTAGTTAGAGGCACAAAGGAAGCACTTATCTCCAGTTGCTTTTCCCATCTGCAGCCATTCATTTGCAGATCTGCCCAGATATCAATCCACACTGGCATGAGAGATAAGAGCAGTCTCTGAAGCTGGGGTTCAGAGATTACAAGAGTCAGGCAAGCAGAGAGTTGATGGACACCAGGACTCAGATGCAGTTTGGGAGTGACTCACCTTTCCACTGCAAGACAGAGAGCAAGGCTAGCACCAAAAAGAAAACATTCGCAAAACGCATTTTGAAGTGAAAACGCTGCTTCCATTGCCAGCTGTCCAGAAGACACAGTCTCCTTCCTGGCATTACCCTGCTCCAAACGGCGAGGCAATCCAAGGGCTTTTAGCAGAAACCTCTTAGCAAAAGACACCATTCCGCAGCCACAGGAGTGACTAAACAGATAATAGGATGCAGTTCTTAAAGAGCAGCCTTTTTGTGTAAATACATACAACATTTAAAAATGTTTCTTGTGTGTATTTGTGAGATTAAGAAAAACAGCTGCACAATGCTCATATTTACCTGCCAAAGAAAATGCTTTAATTTGGTGGAGTACTTGACTGTATCCTTACACTTGGCTTAAGCTGCCTCTAAAACTGGCTCAGACCGCCACAAAACAACAGTTTAAACCAATTTAATTGTCTGCTTTTATCCCACCTGCCTTTCCACTCCTGTTCACACATTCTCTGTCTCCTTCCTCACACTAGCATTAGCACTTGTCTAACCCTACTCTCAGCCATTTGGGAATGCAAGCCAGATATGCACCTGTGACCCTCCAAACTCCATCCTTTTTCTACCAACTTAATCTGCTGGAATGACTCACCACCAGGGTAGATGCACACTAGAACCAGTGTATAAAAAGGGATGGAACTGCTCAGATAAGGCAAGGTGGGACCACGACGTTCAGACATGAGTTCAGAAATCTGGCAGCTCACGGCTGTGATCCTGCTCCCTCCACCTCTGCCCATGCCATTTAATCCCATCCCTTGCTGAGTTATCCAAAGCTTGACCTGACCCTCCTCTCTCTCTACACACACACACACACACACACACACACACACACACACACACACACGCACGATTTTGGCAAGATTAGTAAATTGAGTCAGCTCAGCGTGAGTCCTTACCAGCAGGGAAATGCATGACTGGAGGTGAGAAGGGCTGCTCCTTTTCAACACCAGGGAGCCATTAGATCAGCTAAGTGATGGTGTTAAGCTACACCCTCAAGCTTCTGCATGCGTTTGAGACCCTGTTACCCTCAGGCCCCGGCTACAGAGTTGGAGACAGAGCTTCGCGCTGCAGAAAGCAAGGCACTGACTGCAGTGAGGAGCTGAGCTATAACTATGGTTTCTTGCCGAGGCTCCAACAACCTTGGCTACTCCTCCTTGCAGCAGCTGTTCTACCTGGTGCTTTTAATAGCCTTGGTTTGAGATAAGGATACCAAGGATTAGGTCAGACCTTTCAGGAAGAGATGTCAGTCAATTTAAAGGAAACTCAGACACTGAAGTAACCTAACAGAAATAAATAGGAAGGGGAGGGGGAAGGTGGTGGACAGAAGGAAAGAAGCAAAGCCCTACGGCAGGAAGACAGCAGAGATTTCTGACAGGATACCCTTCACTCACTGTGGATTTACCACTGTTCTGTGGTAAGCCTCTGTAAGACAGCCTCTTAAATGTGAGGATAAGTTCTCATCTGTAATGAAGTTTTCTGCATACATTATGTAGTACTGTCTCTTCCACACTTCATATATTGCTGTCTGTACCTATAAATAGAAATGATGCCTGATGAGCATTATCATATGTTACAACTTCTGACAATGTGGTAAAGGAGAGGAAATGAGCAAAGGAAGTGGTATGCTCTACCAGAGCATACAAACTTTGCAGGGCCTTGGTAAGCCAGCTTTGGGTAAACCAGTGCTGTGAAACAGTCCCAAAGCATGTGGAATAGCAACGTGATGATTGAAGAGACAGCAGACTAATGGGTTTGTTGCATAACAGAGCGAAAGACCAAGTAATCTTGTGGAGAGATTGTAACACCAACAAAAATCCTTGCATTCTTTAAACCAGAGTATTGCACAAAGTGCATGGAAAACTGGGGAGAAGCAGAATAAACAGGCCAAAGCAGATCTGCTAGGCAGTGCTGGGAGGAAGATAATAGACAGGGTATTCCTGCAGTACTGAAGCTGAAGCCAAAATCGAGCCCCGACTCTCTGCACAAGATGAGAGGTCAGGGTTGGAACTGCTGATTGCTTTCCTTTTTGAGAATGTATCACCTTTGAATTGTTGGGTTTTCTTTCTTTTTTTTTTTTTATCTCAGAAAAGAAGAAAATTCTTCTTCATTCTCACACATTTTATGAACTGATGAAATATCTCAATGACTTGTACTCATCAGTTTTTTCTTATTTAGTATTTCAGCCTGGCCACTGTGCCTACGGGGCTAATGAGCTGTGGCCAGCAATACAATTAAAGATAGATTCGATGGCATCCTAGCAGACAAAAGTGTTTTAATTAAACTGAAAGAAAATTGCTGTTTATCATAGAGTAAGCCAGGAGCCCACACTGACAAAAAGTAATTCTTTTGATAGGAGAAATCAGTGTGGTGTCTAAGGGATGGGAAATTGAGGTTTAATTCTTGGCTCTAGCAGATTTCCAATACAGCCCATTACTTTGGGCCAGGAGCATGTTTTGATTTGTCTTTTGGAAAACATGGACAGTGCAATCTCAGCCTCCTGGGAGCTTCCTGGCTATTTTCGCTAGGTAGGATGGAGCAGAGCTTGCAGGAGGCTCTGCACTGCTTCTTATCAGGGCCACTTCCTTGTTCTTCCCACAACTTCATTAAATAGTGAAACTCAGAGGTCAGTCATGAAAAAAGGCCAAGACAGGTCTGAGCTAGCCAGGCTTACACTGAAAACCGCAGGATTTATAAAACACTGTTCCCTCTCCCACCCCATTAAGGCTCAAACAAGTAGCAAAACTTCATTTGACTTCACCAAAAGTAAAATTAAAGCCTCTGAGTTTTCTATTTTAATCAACCTCTGTTAACTCTCATCAGCTTTGAAAGTAGTATAGTTTTGAGCAATGCCTCGTTCATTGTGGAAGCAGCATATGGAGAGAGAAAGAATGGTAATGAATCAGTTCCTCCAGGATAGAAATACCGCAGGTATGCATTTCAAGGCTGGGTAGGCAGTACCCCCCATTAAAGTTGTGCAGCACTTTCATTTTAATACTATATCATCACTTGCTTCACTTTGTCAGCTTTTACTGCATGATCTGAAAGATTTTTCTGTTTTTATCCAAGGTGTTTATTTTTTTATCTTTTTAGCTTTGTCAGAAAAAAAACCCAAACAGATAACCAATCAAAAACCAACAAACCAACCAACTCCCCCCCAAAAAACCTCAGAAAAATAACTTTAACAATAAACATGTCTATTAGAATGTATATACCTCCACAGCTGCCATGGTAGACTTTATTTTTGGAGTGCAATAGAACAATCAAGTATGATCTATATGAAAAAGATGAGGAACCTAGAGTTGTTACAGGACTGGCAGCGTAGCTCCTCTGTTAATGAGTTCACCAGAAGTGAGTGAGAAGTGTCCAGGCAGAGGATCATTTAAACAAGAACTGAAGCTGATTCAAGGCTACCATTATCTGCCAATGGTAATCTCTCTTTTAATTCAGATTTAAAAAACTACAGTGCTTTATCGGTCTCTCACACTTTGTGGGGTTATCTTTTAAGCTACAGTGAATCCCTCCCACTTAACATCAACTTTCACCTGAAATAGAAAATACACCTATGGTTTTGTCAACTGTCATCTAAGAACCTAGGCACCTCTTGCAGTTTCAGTTGCTGGAACAACCAGTTCTTCTTTTGCAGAAAGGCTCATACACAGAAGTGTTTGTAAACTTTTCTCTTTTTTTCCCTTCCATCACATGAGATGTCACAAGTGTTGGTACCCACAATAAGTTGCTTTGCAGACAAGTGCTGGAGGATGCCAAGAGTGGGGTAAACCTGGTGCCCCTCCTGCAGCCATCTCACAGCTAGAAAACATCCCTCAGGAGCTGGGCAGCTGCAGCATCTCCTGAGTGGCAGAAGAGGCACCTTTCCTTCAGCATGATGCCTTCTAATGCATGCAAGTCCACAGCCTCTGATGACATTGTTGCCTACATACACATCAACAATACACAGTTTTAAATGGAGGAAAACAAGCACATATTTAAGCTATTAAGTATGAAGGGAATCATGCCATTATGTGGCTCCCCTTAAGTAAAAGTCTCTGGCTGTACCTCTTGCTCCAGCTTAATCGTCTGCTGCCAGGTTCCTTCCTCCTGGCAGAGTGGCTCAGACCACCAGAACCAGGCTGAGCACAACACATGGTAAATCAAACCCTCTCTTTGCTTATGCTACTAATGACACCTCAGATTACTAGCACTTAATTGAATTTACTTTCCAGTATGCTTTTTATGTTTTGTTCTTCTATCAGCTGAGACAACAAAAATCAATCCTTGTAAGTCAATTTCATTTAGGTTTATATAGAGTTTTACATTCAGATTTTCAATGCTGCAACATTTCAGTGTCAAATCCACGAAGGACTGTTTTTCACGTGTGTCTATGAAATTAAAGCAGATCCGTACCCAGGGTTGGCACTTTAACAAGAAAAGTCCTTTGAAAACAACAAAGTGTGGAGAAAAAACAATATCCTGGAGAAAAGTTATTTGAACAACTGAAGCAAATTCATTAGAGAGATCTTGTATGCATGCAAGAAATACAGTTATACGTATAAATACTTGGAGGATTGGTGACACAGATAAATAGTTACTGAATATTTTTTTTCTGTTAAGTTTTACATAAGAATTGATACCCAAACCTGCTGAAATCTTTCCCCTGGGCAAAACTTCCTACCATGTAAAAGGTCTTGATTCTGAAAACAGTCTTCACATGCTCAGCTTTGTGGATCAAGCCCAGTCATGCAGATCCACAAACTGTTAATAGCTCACAGTGCATGAATTTAACCGTGGGACAGGTGGGCTGAGACTCTGCATGGGTCTCGTGGACTGTCCCTCCTGCTCAGGAAGGGAGAAGCATTGTGAGAGCTGCTATGGGGAGTAAAGGAAGATGCTCACTGTGAGCTAGCACCTTGCCACTTCCCTGGAGAATTATTGACTTTTATATGTTTTACTTTTCAGAAAGGATTTCATAAAGATCTGGAGATAGTTTTTCTCCCTTGATGAAAAGCAGACTTACTGCTTTCTGGGAAGAACAGATTTGGAAAAAAAGGTCTTTAAAAGACAAGTATGTAGTGTTAAGGAGTTCATCCTGGGGAGTAATTTTACTTTGGCAGCTTGAAATATTTCTAATAATATTAATAATTCTAATAATATCTATGTAAGAACACGTATGAATTAGTTGTCCACAGACAACTAGCATTTTAATAGGTCTCCCCTTGCCACTAGAATGAGGCAGGTCTGTAAATTTCATGGCTGTGTACTATGGGTCTAGTGGAAGTGGCTTGCTCCTGTTTTGCCAAGGTGTAGTGCAACATGGCAGGGAAAAGCTGCTCTGTATTTTGGGATATTCATTTATGACTGGAAGGTGACATATTGATCCTTAATGCACCCATTTACTTCTGCTAGTCCTGCAGGAGGTTTCCATTGACATTTACCCCCTCTTTTTTAAGTTACTAAGTAAGTGCCTTGCCATCAGTTCCTGTTAGTGTTATATGTTTAACTTCTGCAGCGCTGGAACCACTCTCACGAACAGCACCATGGGTGATTGCACTTCTCCCCATCACGATATTGTTGAGAGCACTTGGAGGTTAAACCAAATCCTCTTTGGTTCCAGAGGTGCCAGTGTGTCTCAAGTAGGCATGGGTATATATATATATATGAAACATGCTTCAATGCATGTGTCACATGCATACATACATTTATACTCTCAGGTGGGCTGAGGAAGCACCTGGCTGGTGCCTGGTTTTAAGCTGATACCTCTGCCCTGTCCCTCTGTATTGCTTATCCTCCAGCCCTGGGTTTCTGTTCTACATGTCCTGGAGACAGTGTTGGGATGAAGAAGACAGTAGTCTGAGGGTCATAGGGCTGTGGGCAGCAGCTGTGCCCTCTCCTACCACCCTGAGCCTGGCTTAAAATAATATAGGAGAAGGATTTAGGAATGAGAACACATTCAGCATTACCCTTCAAAGTACATTTGCAGGCTTGATGCAACCTAAGAAAAAGCAGGGTACATCCTCCACAAATAAGGTCCAGCCATCGAGGTAAACAACATGTTGTCTCACCTCTGCACACATTCAGCAGGCTCCAGAGGGAGAAGCCTCCCTGCTGCTCAATATTTTTCTTGTTACCAATTACACCTTTCACCACTCCTCAAAAAAAAGCCCACTTCTAGATCCAGATGCAGGGTCCCAGTCTCAGCCCCTGGGAGAGGGGTTTCTGCAGAGGGGACAAGCTGGGGGCTCAGAACCAAGTGAGCTGCAAGCTGGATTTGAAGCAGGTGAGGAGAGAGAATGGCATCACCTGGCCAGGCAACATCCTCTTCTGCTAGTTTTGGATTGTGGCAGCGTTAGCAGAACTGCTGCCAAATTTCGCCAGGGACCAAGGGCATCTGATGAGTGGGATTAGGAGGAGGAGAGGGAAGCCCAGCAAGCCCCACGTAAAGCTGTAAAGCTGTCAGATCTGGATGAGGTGCAGCAGTGGGTTTGCTCAAGTGGTTCAGCATCCTGCAGCTAGCAGAGCTTGTTTTGACCTAGCGGGGATGCTGCAACATGTGTGTATCGCTGGACAAAATTTGTAGCACCGGAGTGCAGTGTTTATTTCTGTAATTACTTTCCATTTCTTCTTGGGGTTTGACTGCATCTCTTGTCCTGCTGCCTCCAGAGCTCCAGTGCTCCCTGAAAATCAGACAGAGTTGTTATGCCTGACAGCTCCAACTGGCACATCTGCAGAGCTCACGTGACTGCTGTCATTTTTCATTTGCAGACTTTTCTCGATTTTGTATACAAATTGAAAGAAAAATGTTACAAATAGGATTATGTTTTTTAAGACCAGCAAGTCCACAGAGTATGACAGTATACAAGTAATAGTTGTCTTCTTCTCCTAGAAAGCTACTGATTGAAGTCATTAGAGTCTGTATTTGTTTTAAATAGATAAAATAGCAAATGTACACAGTAATGAAATACATTATTTCATGATGTATATTATGAAATAGAAGACAATGAGATTATTTCTTTAAGCCTATCAATTATTAAATTATCATTAAAATGTATGTATATAAATAATTCCATGAGCATTTCTGATTAGATTACCTGGATATGACAGAGCACATTTCAATTATTCTTTGATGCTTTGCAGTGAGGTTTTAAATTCTAAGTAGATTCCAGGAAGATTTTCTTTCAAAACTGCAGCAGGAGGTAGTGGGTGGACAACACATAATGAAGCAGAACAGGAAACAGGAGAGACTTTTTAATTCACACGATTATTTCCCTGTGCAAAAGATTATGAAGTTCCCACTGCACACAGATTTCTTTCTAACGTTCCATTCTATTTATTGGATATGTAACATTCAGGGCATTTAATACAAAGCACTTACAATACTCCTACTAGAAGGCCTATGGAAAGCACTGTTTTGAACTTTGAGCCAAGGAGATGTGCAGAGACTATTTGTGCCTCAGTGTAGGTGCTGAGCACTGGGAGCATTACTTGCTCTGTCACATAAAGGAGAATAAAGAAGGGCTTTACCTCTCTTTTTGCAAAGATGGCAGAAATCTCAGGCACTGGGTGGACTTTCCCTTCCTCACTGAGATGTCAGTGCACCATGGTGAGACAGCAATGAGCTGTGAGGAACCTGGAGCAGAGGTGGTTTTGGTGTATCGGTGAGCTTAGCAAGGCTTTAGGCCCCTGATGTGAAGAAGCAGATTTAGGAACTGGGGAGCCATAGAAAAGGAGCAGAGAGGAAGGTCGCATGTGGCCCAGAGGAAGAAGGAAGCAGGATTCTTGCAGGGCCTTGGTGTGATGGTTTGAGAAATGCTCTTATAATTGAGAGATTTCAGAAAATTTAAATGGAAAGAGGTTGAGGATGGGCAAGAACACAGTTAAGCTTTGCTATGAGCAAGGTGTTTCCAAAGTGCAAAAGCACTTTCTTTGCCCTGTTTATGGCAAGTGGAGAAGGGAGCAGGGCTGTATAGAAATCTGTGTGGTAGGAGCTCCATTCATGTGAAGAGACTCCATTCAGAGCCTTACAAAAGATATGAGTCAACTGCAAAGAAAGGAGGCATTTCACAGAAACTGAAGTGTGACCCTTTGTTTTTCCTGACCCCAAGGTCCTCAGTGACACAAAAGGAGACCCCAGCACTGATTCTGTAGCAACAAATGCCTGTTGTGAGTGCGGGTATTTGAGAACCAGTGATGATAAGGAATGACCCGAGGTGCTAGTTTCCAGATTTTATTTCCCAAGGGACTGTCAAGGGGAAAGTCCTGCATGCAGCAAGACACAGGATGGAGGAGATGAGAGCACTGGGAAGCTCTTCCTAGTGGAATCATTCCCTAGAAAGCCTCTCCTGAAATGCATGATCTGATCATCCACATTTACTACTGAGACGCCTGGGTAGCGGTTTTCTTGGATTCAGTTCTGTAGAATCTATGGAAGTAAATACGGCTTTTATTCAGCTGTTGTGTGAAGTGGGATTTTTCTGATTTAGGACTGGCAAGGGATTAGGATAGCTTAGTAGCCTTGTTTTTATTTCAACCTTCCATCAGCCTGTGACTACTTTCTTTCTACAGTCAAAGTACACATGAAAGGCATGTTTTGCTGTGCCCTTTTCATTATCCTGAAGCGCTGCAGGTCCCTATTAAAGTTCATGATGGGATAAGGGTGCAGAATGATGCCTTCAAAGGTGTCATAAAAGTCTTCCTGGTAAATAGTAGTCCCCAAATATATTCCAGTTGTGACCTGAAAGACGCTGCTGGAGGAGTCCCAAGCAGTCATGCACTGGATCTGCAGATCCTTTGAGCTGAGGAAATGCATTTGCATATGCATGTAATGCTAAGGAGGCAGGCCAGTCCGGGTTTCATTACTGCTAATGATGTGTGTGGGAGAAGTGATATGTTTTATAGCCAGTGCCAGGTGTGGCACAATAAGGAAGTACTTAATTCATACAGACTTCTTCCTTGCTCCTAAGACCTAAAAATCGGGGGATTTCAAGCAGCTTCAGGAGGCCCAGTGTTTAGTGTCATAGTCTCATCAGTACTGCAGGAAGAACAGAGCTGTAACTGAGGTGAGGGAATAGGGGAGAAGGAAGCTTTGTGATTTACTATTGATGTCTTGGGGGAAAGGACAGGACAAGAAATGAAAGCGAATGAAAAGGAGAAGAAAGAGCAAAAGATGGAAAACCAGCAGGCAGAGCTGGCTCTGCAGGAACTGTGGCTGCCAAGGCTCAATGGCTGGACTGTGCAGGTGCCAGAGTTTTTACCCCGAGTCCTTGCTGAGTCTGGTCAACCCAAAATGCAGGCGAGTGCATTGGGCCTGGGGCAAGGTGTCCAACTTCAGAGACAGAAGTTTCTGAGAACTGGAAAGGAGGAAAGGGACCCCAGGATAATGCTGGGGTTGGAGTAAGTGGGAACTGCTGCACTGTCTGAATCATCAGTTGCATCTTCGCGCTCCAGCAGAGCCGCCTCTGCTTTTCCTGCTGCATTAGGCACTGCCTCTGGCAAGAGGGAGCAGAGAGGGGCCTGGAGGCATATTCTGGGCAGGTACTTGGGGAATACAGAGATTACTAGGCTCAGGCAACTTCAGGAAGAGCTATTTGAATTGGGATCAGGGCCTTGGGTGGCCTCTCAGAAATCTGTCAAGCAGAAGGAAGCAGCCAGAGAGAAGGGAAGGATGAATAAGGAGTAAATCAGAAGGATTAATGCCAAAGATAAGACAGCCATCCAGAGGGAGAATGCTTAACAGTATGCTGAAAGAGCAGCTCAGAGCATGCACTGCACCCAGAGTGTGCATTGGGTTGAGAGGACTGTGAAGAGAGCCCCAGTTTTGGGGTTTATGGGCCCCAGCACTCTTGGTGTTTTGTTCTCACATGGTCTCATTACACAGGACAGCAGGGCAGAAGGGCTGTGAGCTGCCATCCATTGTTTGGGCATCTGTAGCTCTGAACATGAAAACCTGAAGAAGGATCTTTCAAGGGGAATTCCTGACTTATTCATGGAACAGCAGCTGGTTTTAATGGATTTTAACTGTTTGGCTGCTATCACCCACAATGTGTGTGATCAAAAGGGTTATGACCCTGCTCATTCCTGGAGCAGTCTGGAAATGCTGTCTCTGGCAACACAGGATGCTTTTGGGTACCTTAATTTAAACTATGCTGTTCTGCAGTTTTCTGGAGAGGGAAATCAGCTGGTCAGTTGGACAAGGGAATATGAAGGCCACATGGGTAAATGCAGTTTATAGAGTTCCTTTTCTGATTTCTGCTTCATATGAATTAAACTCAAAGGGTATGGGACAGTGACATGTAGCTGGGTTACTGGAAATCAAATATCGTTTACTTGATATTGCAATTGAATTCAGAAAAGCTGTACGATGTCTTTAAAGAACTAAACTCAGTTTTAGCATTTGTGTGTCCCTGAGAAAATACTGAGATTTTCTGAAGCAATGGCCTTTATCTGCTGTTTTAGGACAACTGCATGATACTGAATGCTGTACTATGTGTGAGTCATTTGAATGATCCTCACAGCCAGTTGTAGGAGGGCAGCATGTGGACTTCACTATCTAGAAGTTAGAGAGATGATTTATCATAAAAGCTGAAGCAGGAATCAGCTAAATTTGCAAAGGATGTGGAGAGCAAAGGTGAGATAGAATAATGTGCAATATTTTCTAGATGTAGGAAAAAGGAGAAAAAGAGACTATGACAATACATTATTGTTCAGTGGGGCTGTGCTGGCAGACTGAATACTGCTGGGAATGGCTCTTTTCTCCTCAGTGACAACAGCAGGTTTCAAATATTGCTTCATATTCCCCAGGTTTAGCAGATGAAGAAAAAGAATTACTTGGGAGGCAAATAGAGCAGATTTGCAAATAGAGGAGAGTGTTTTATGGCCAGACTTGCAAACATTTGGCTCCTGCAGATGCCAGAAGACTCTGCATCTGCTTTAATCAATGTGGGTTGGTCCTTTCTCATTATTTCTTTGAGATCCCTGCGGTTCTTAAGGCAGTAGTTTTGTATTATCTAGGACAAAGCGACTGTTCAGCTTCACACAGAGGACAACTTACCTGCAAATTCAAACTGTGCAGCTTTTGATCAGTAAGAAAGCAAGTGAGAGCTGATGAACTGAAAATAGACATTTATTAAGAATTCTGTGATTCCCCCTCCAAGGTATCTCAGCTGTCTTTCAGCTGCATCTTCATTAGAGATACCAGAAGCTCTTCTGTTTATAATGTCTTCTTTGTATTTGGGATAGGGGGAAAAAAGATGACAGTAGGAATTAAAGACTTATTTTTCAAGCAGGTTTAAAATGTACCTGGAAAATTACTGCATTATGCTCAGCTGAGTGTAAATAAAGGCTGCGGAGTGGCAGACACTTCAAGTACTTCATAAGAAATATGAAATTGCCTGTTAATTGCTGTCTCAGGGGATATAGGTCTTTTATGGCAGGAATCTCTTCAGCAGATTGGATAAGAGGAGAAGTAATGCAGTTACTGTATTGGGCAAGATGCACTTGTTCTTTTTAATCCCTTTACCCTTTTGTTGTATTTTTACAGCAGGAGGCTTCCCTTCAGATGTGGAGGTACTTTGTGGCAAGTTGTAGCGTGGAAACAACTTTCAAAGGAAGAATGTGTAACAATTGTCCTGAGAAGGTGTTCTAGCTCAGAGAAGTCTGGTTTTGGGATTTTGTTTCATTTTTGAACTGCAGTTGTTCTTTCATGTCTGTATTTAGGATCTGTTGGCCTCAAAATATTGTATGGCAGGGATTGTAAACAGTTGGCTTTTGCAGACACCAGCAGACTCTCCGTTTGCTTTGATCACAAGCGACATTATTTCTTTGAGATCCCTGTGGTCTGTGGGGCAGTAGTTATACACGACCTACAACAAAGTCAGCATTCAGCTTCTCTTCATACTGAGGCCAGCTCGCCAGTAGATTCAAGTGCTGTGTCTGTTTAGTTATTAGCAAATGGCTAACAGAAAACCAAGCCAGCCTGGAAATACTGAATAGCGCAGTGGTTAGTATAGAGGCTGTATGGTGTCACCTTGACTGCTTAATTTTCAGGATGGTTGGATTGGGTGGAATTGTAATGGGACTGGGTCTCCCGTATGTTTATACTGTCCCTATTGTAATATATCTTCTTTACAATAAGATCTTTAAACACAAGAGGCAAGGAGAGAGGGGAGAGGGCAGGCAAGCACTGTATATAGCATCTGTAATGTTTAATTATGAGAGACAGGGATTTTCCAATATGGCTTGCAACACAAAGAATGAACATTATAGATATCAGCATCAAACTATATATTTTCTAAATCACAACACCCACACATTTCCTTAGCCAAGTATAAGTTTCCCTTCTATGGTTGCATATCTAAAATTAGCCTGAAGGTCAACTCTGAACAGAAATACCCTTACCATTGAACATGCTGGGATTGATTAGTGCAATGGGCTCAATTTTCCCATCAAAAGCCTTCATTTATTCTTTTAAATAACAGTTGGTTTTACAATTAAAGAGCTTGGAGAAAGGCAAAATGAGGGCTCCTGTATAAAATCATCATCAGTATTCTGCTTTCCATGCAAGGCTATTTTTATAGCCAACTATTTTAAATGTAACGAGACGGATACAGTGAAACCATAGCATAAAAGATGCAGCAAGAGGCTTCTGAATAGCAAGGCTGAGCAGCAGCATGTGAAAGAAAGGCCTTAAAATCTGAGAGATGTTTGTATATGAAATACATACACAACGAAGAATTCCAAGTTCAGAGATACGTTTTGAGAAGAAATTAATAATTCAGGTCTAAAACTGCTTAACCTGCAGTACTATTTTGAGAGGACGATGCAGCCTATACTGCACAAACGCAAAAGCAGCGTCTTGCAAGAAGTGCATTTATCAGCCACAGTGTTTTATTGAGTGTTTTAATAATACAAGTGTACATCAACTGATCCACAGTCAGAAGTGGCAGGTCCCTAAGAAATTTACAAGCACTTTTTTCTCTTTTTTTTTAAGTAAATCAAAATACATATTAATTTGTTCAACGCAGTAGCCTTTTGCGTGGGAAACACAAGGCTAGTGATAAACACAGTCTTAGTAATGCACAGTGATTCTTGATTTTAAGCTTTTATACAAAACTTGTTCCCAGTAGCATGCACCCACCATTAGACTTCAGTACAAAAAAATAACCCTAAACACTACATTTAAGTAGAAATGAGATATAATTCTGAATTCATTTGTTTTCCCCAAAGCCACATGAAAGAAAAAGTACAAAAACCAACCAAACCCCACACATTAATACAAAGCTTTGTGACAAAGCTCTATACTATTACAGATCCAACATTCTTTGCACTGATAACGAAAATTCCCTGTCTACATTTGAGGGAAACAACTTTCAAGTTAACAGAACAAAAAAAAAACCAAACCCAAACAAATAAAATAAAACAAAAAAGAAAGTAAGGACAACCTTTTGTCACAAAATGGTTCAAAATTTAATAAAAAATAAAAATGAAGGGAAGGGCTATTGATGCACTTAGTGAATGTGCTTGCACAGGTCCAGCAAATCCTAGAGTAGGTTCCTATGTGGCATATCGCTTGGTCCACTGTCTGGCCATTCTGTCGTGCTCTGCTCTGTTAGTCATATACTGAGTAGCAATACTTCCAACCAGGGGGTCAGCTGAAAAGGAAACACAAACTGTGAAATACTCGTCAGCCTTGGAAGGATGAAAAAGCTATTCTTAGATCACATTGATTTATCTGTCTTAGGTTTAACCGTAAGAACAAGGTGCCTACATATACTAGTCCCATTCTGACAGCACGCATGCATACAGGAAGAAAGGAAGAAGAAGATGGGGAGGACTTGGCTGGCAATTAGCTATACATTTCTGGTAAACATAACTAAAACCATTTTACAAAATTCTGCCTCGGAAACAGATGGTCCAGCAATTCTATTCTGAGCTAAAAGTCGTTTTCAGGTGATGTCATTTATGATAATTAGACTCCCACAAATATCAGTACTATCACCTAAGATGACAGGATTGAATTCTATTATCTGGTTCAATGTTTTTGATTTATTTCTGTATTTTTAAAAATACTTTGAGTTTTACAGCATAAAGAAAGATAAGGAATAAGGACAGTAAGTGATATTTTCAAAGCAACAAAAGTTAATTCCAGACTTTGGGAACTGGTATTTGATTTATGGGATCTTTCTGAACATCCACATGACCAGAAGGCTGCGTGGTTTGGTCTGGATCTACAAATTACTTTAGAAATAATTAATCAAAAGCAATCAGCCCTCTAAGAAAAACAAACCCAGACAAGGCTTTCCCAGAAGTGACTGTCTGCAATCAACATTTTTCAGACAGAATTCTTCTCTTTTCAATTTAAAGCAGACAAAATGTATAGGGATTTTCCCTTTCTTTGGGGAACCCTTGATATTTCTTCTGAAACAGTAGATTTCCTGAGACTGTACCATGCAAGTTCAAAAGCACTGATAGCTTGTTTTTCCCTGACTTATAACAGATGAACATAGCTTCTTCTAAAAGCCAGTTAATAATCAGCTTTGTAGTTGACTGAAGATGGTGCCATTGAACAATATGAATCTGGCTTCCCCAGTACAATTGGAATCTGAGTGTGGCTTCTGCATTATTAACTACTGAAATTCCTGGGACTAGATGTCAGACCTACAAAGCAGAGTAAATCTGAGCTTGTTCGTTTGTTTGTTGATGATAAGAGTTTATGACAAGAGAAATATGCTGGCTTAGCCAAAAATCAGTTGATTGTCTTACTGCCAACTTTAGTGAATATTAGTGAATAATATCTAAGAAAAAAAAATCTTTTGCTTTGAACATACACTCTGCACTTTCAGGAAGAGCCCATGATTTGAATCTTAAGTTTGCACCTTCTAAATTAGCAAGTCAGGTTATCACTGTGACTTCAATATACAAAGTACTGGTAGTCTCGGTCCTGCAAACACTTACCGCATATGCTTCCCTTTAATATCTTAATGTATTCAGAAGAGGTCACCAAGGCCTGGACTTTGCTAATCTCACATGCATGAGCATTAAGGAAGCATATCTGATCTAAGATACATTTAAAAAGTTTTAGACTAGAAAGTATATCACATCACCTTTTAACTCCTCATCAACATTCTCGCAGGTGAAGAACTATACAGGGTCTTACCAGAAGGATTTTGTTCTTTGCAAATAGGAGGCTAACAGTGTGTGGGTATTTATTTGAGAAGCATTGCAGGGTAAATGGGGAACTTGGCAATGGCAGAGGACATTTCTCTTGGCAAAAAACTTAGAGAGTAGCCACAAAGAAACCTTGTCATAATGTAAGGGTAGCTTGGGGATGAGCCTGACAGTGCTGCTGTGAATTCCCACACCCTTCTGGGATGTGACACCACTGTGTGAAGAAACACTTTCACAGACCCATGGAGATACAGAGATTAACGGTTGAACTTGAAAGGAATCCTTGGAGCAAAATTTGATGAAGATGCCAATTTTCATGCTGTTGGGGAAGGTGGGGCTTGGCATCTGGCTGTGATGGGTTGCAAGGATGGCCTTATCATCAAGTTCTTAATGAGGTTTAGTGTGTATTTAAAGTGCTGCCACAAAGAACGTTCTAAAACCTTATACAAGTCAGTGAAATGTGATATGCTGTAGTAAAGGTTTACCCAGTTCAAATCTGAAAGTCTTTTATGTGTGGGATGAATGTTTCTGTGAAAGCGTCTTTCACATTGAGAGCTGTAAATCAATTTCCTTGATATACTGAAAGGGTACTGAGGATCATCCCCATGATGACAGATGACAGTGTTTTGTTTTCTAGTCTGGGTTTCCGTCTATATCTCCATTTGGAAGCAAGGAAGTATTTTAACAACATACATCTTTGGAAGGTTTTGGAAGGTACAGGCTCTTCCTCTCACCTCCTCCCAGCACGGGAGGGTGTCTACATATTTTTGGGGTGGGAGAATCAGCGAGAGGAGTTTTTGCAAGAATGTGTGGAAATCTGTTGAAGCCCAGTAATATAGAGAACTGGGCTGTTTATTTATTCATATGTTCAAGCCTTTGTTTTTGCAGTGTTTTGTTTGGCAGTTGGGGAAAGAGCGGAGGTGACAGCTTGTAAGATGCCAGAGGTCTACATAGTTTTTGTTGTAGGTGTTGAAATTCCCACTGAGAGAGTGACCTGTGAATCAACTATCATCTTGGGTGCTTCCCTCAAGTCAGCGCCTCCCTCCATCAGTGTCTGCCTGTGTGAAGCAGGACTGCTGAAGCAAAGAGAGGTCCTTGCCTGCTGTAGCATAAGCAGGACCAGCTGCATCCACAGCCAGCTGCTGAGAGAACACTATTAAAAGGTGTTTTGGGTAGCAACAGCGATAAGTTGTTCTTTGCAATTTGGCTAGGTATTTTATTGGTTATAACAGTATAGAATAAAAGAACAAACCCACAATTTGGCAAAGCCACTTCCTCGTTTGAGAACCCGAACTGAAAGAATGGAAAAATAGCTACTGCCAGAGAGGCCCAGCTATTTCACATCCTTGTCAGAGGGTCTCGAGGTGTGTTGTCATTATACGTAGTTATTTACGATAACTTCAAAAAGGACTCTTCAACAGGTGTCTGAAGATCTGGCTTATTTTAACAGTTCCTGTGAAGCCATAAAACCATCAGGAGGCACAACTGCTTTGTTTGGGAAGTCAACACAGCTGGTGAGGAGGGAAATAGAGATTACAAGATAAAGCGAAGCACCTAAATTAAAAGATTTAATTCCCCACGACCCTTAGTTATAGTGTCCGAGTCCTACAAAATGCCAAGTATGAGGAAGAAATTATGGTTCCCATTAACTTCCTAAACTAAGTAGTACATATCTGAGCACCACCTGGTTCTCAGATGGGCTGCACTGTTTAAGGAGTATTGTGAAATCTCCACTGTAAGAGCCAAATACATATTTATAAAACAAGCACTGTGCAAACTATTGAATTAAGAGATAAAAAGGAAGACTGGCTCTCAAAATTCATAATGGCATTTTTTCCATTTTTCCATTTCTCATTACCACGAAGCTGTTTCTTATTTTCTACTTGAATGTATCTGTGGGTTTACTCTTGATGTTACAAATCTGTTTCATAACTAGGAAACTAATCTAGGTTTTTTCTTTTACTTATTTATTTTTTCAAAAGAAGCATGATTCATCAGTGAATCAGGGTTCATTGTAGATTGACTCCAAACAGGACTATGTCCAAATGACAATGAAAGCAAGGGATTGGAATACAAAGCTAAGCCAGAAATGTGTTATTGGAACAACCTCATGAAAGAAATGAAAATAAACCCACACTACATTAATATCAATAACAGCAAAACTATGCAACTCCTAGCCTGAAGGGGTAATGTTCTTTGGAACCTCTTGGATAACCAGATGCATAGTGCCTGGTTTCAGAGCTGGGGTGGCAACACCTGTGTGCAGCTCCTTCTAGGCCAAAGGGGCAGGCATGAGCACCTGAGCTCTCAGGGTGCTGGTGGCTGGAGATCCAGGACGAGGCAGAGCAATTGTGGGTGGCATTCTTCATTAGGGACTGTAGCAATAGGACAAAAGGTAACGGGTTCAAACTTAAGCAGTGGAAGTTCAGATTAGATAAAAGGAAGAAATTCTTTACTGCGAGGGTGGTGAGGCACTGGAATGGGTTGCCCAAGGAAGCTGTGAATGCTCCATCCCTGGTAGTGTTCAAGGCCAGGTTGGACAGAGCCTTGGGTGACATGGTCTAGTGTGAGGTGTTCCTGTCCATGGCAGGGGGAGTAGAACTAGATGATCGTAAAGTCCTTTCCAAACCAAACCATCCTGTGATTCTACAGAGCAGAGACCCAGGAATAGCACTGTGGGTGGTGCTGGCTGCAACAATCATATGTAGGGAGCTCTGGAAGTCATGCTGTGATGCACAGTGTCACCTCACCAGACAAGCTGCTGCAACTCTGTGGACCTCAAAATCCTTAAGGTCTCATAATTCCTTCTAGTCCCTGACTCTCACTTCTAGACATCTGCCCTAGGACACCTCTATAAACTCTAGCTTGTTTAAAGCTTATTTTTTTATCCAATACTCTGATTAATTCCATGTAAAATTGGAACACACACTTGGAGTTACAGCACCAAATTTCATGGTAAAGGAGAGCACAAGATTCATGAAAATATATTTAAAAAGCATGAAACTAAACAAGAATGGGCAGAAGCTAAGGTTCAGTGATGTAGCTTTCATGGAAATGTCAATCAAGAGAAGTAAAGTATGAAGAAAGCTTCTGGATGATTATAGGAAGGCTGCAGCTGCTAAACCCCTCTCACTCACCATATGTAATCCTCATGTTCTATGAGATTTATGAAATTATCCTGTATTTAAATGTAGTTTTGAAAGCTGGGTGAACTGGAACTTGTTCCTGGATTAAAAATGTTGGATGGGCTGCTCTACAAGGCCTTGTCATCTTTTGCAGCCACTTAATATGACTGTATAAAGAACATTTGTGTCTCATGTCTGTTGTAAGGCTAATCAAATTTACAGCCCAATTCTAGGTAGTTAATGCTGTTGGGGATTTGGATGAGCTGAGGTTTGGTTGTTACAAAATTTCAGCTGTGTTTAATGCTAGTTATACTGCTTTATCATTCAGAAGACAGACTGTAATTCTTCAAAACTAATTCTCCCTCAAATAAATGAAAATATATTGCTGTACTGTACTTTCCTTCACTTGTATTTTTACAGCTATTTCTATGTCAGCAAACAGCAATTTCAGAGCAGAATTCATCTCCTGGGCTTTTCAATGCTCTTTTAAACATACAGCAAACATATTCTAGTGAAATAAAAAATGGAGATGGTGTGCTTAACAGCTTGATTTCAATGCACCTTCTCCATCAGCTACATGATACGCAATGAAATTCCAATTGGTAGTGCCAACAGGGTTAGAGATATAGATTTAGACTTAAAATGTACATTACGGGTGTTTGCATGTATTATATATATATATTATGAGCATTTCTAAAGTAGAATTTTATTTCTGTTGCAGTATTTTACAGTTTTAACAGAGAACAGCTGATGGAGCCAGTTATTAAACCATAACAAGTGAGTTCTCAGAAAGATTTCTGGAGCACCTTAAAAGCTAAAAGCCCACAACCCTGTAAAAATCTCAGAGTTTCTTCAGCCAAATATTTACAAAACACTTTTCTGTTTTCTTTGGTCCAGGTTTAGGTTCAGCTTTGTATCAGAGGGAATTGGGAAGAGCAGGTCTCCAGCTGAAGAAGAAGAATTAAACTGGAAGAGGTTAGATGTAGCTTAAAAGGTCTTATTGCATTTCCTGAGCTATAAACGACCCCTTTCTCATAACTGTGAGAGGCAGCCCACTGAGAGGCTCTATGGAACTATCTGTACTAAATCAGTCACCAAAAATTAAATCTGCTTCCTTTTTTTTGGACAGGCTCTGTGAGACGTACAAGAAAACAAGTAATTTTTTACTAGTTGGACTTCAGTTACACATATAGAAGAGATTTTGGTTTTTCGAATACTAACCGGTGTTTTTTTAGGGCTGACTGTTTCCAAATATTCTGCTGTATATCTTCTTGAATTAAAAAATGGGGAGTGCCTGGAGTTTTTGAGAGTGTTTTTTAGGAAAAGTCCAGGTGCTCTCTATGTCATCTATAGGATTGCTGCCTTGGAGTCATCTTTATGGACAGCTCAAGCAGGACTGGTTACCCCAAAATTAAACCTTCCCCAAATAGAAGTTCATATTTTCAGTAACTACATCTTGTTTGGTGATTTCACTGCCAATAGTGGTGCAGGACAGAATTATTCCCATATTGGCTTGCAGTGAAAGCTAATTTTTCTGAAGCCAATCTTTGTGGCTTTTAATATTGCACCAACCTTTAAGAAATAGGTCCTGAAAGGCAAACTAAAAAATAATAATAAAAAAAAATTGATTGGGGAAAAAGCAGAAACTACTAATTCACTAAAACACCCGTTTTCTTAACAGCAGATGCTGACAACGCAATGCACACCAAAACCATCCTTAACCTTCATTAAAAGACCCCTCCCAAAACTACTTATATTTTATTATGCTGTTTTCAGTGCCATCCAGGCTAGTGTTACAAGAAGACCAGTCAGACAAAACTGCAGACGAAAGCAGTTTGAGACAAGTGACACCAAATATCTCACAGAACAATTTAATACTCTGAGAGGAAGGAATTAAGAGAAGATGACTTGTTTGTAATTTTATTTATAGTGTCACTTTACATCAGGAGCTTTCCATAGTTAACCACATGTCACCTGTTTTAAACTTAATGAACTCCAAGAAGACCATGTCAAGGATACTGTGAATCTTGATATGGAAAATGAGGTATATGAAATGTATCATAGTATCCTTCAGTGATCTTGCAGCAGCAGTGTGGCTCTCTTTTGCTATTATTAGTAATAATGCACAGACTAAGCAATACTATGGAGGCAGAGCCAGGTGAAGTGGCACACTGAATTACTCCACTAACCTTTCACCTTTGAAAAGAGTAATTGAAATCAGGGCACAAGTGAAAATGAGTGCAGCACAGCACTAACTCCTGTTTGTGGGGCAATAAAACTAGCCTCGCAGTTGGAAGTCTCATCAACACACATGTACGAACTGGAACAACAGAGTGGTTCAAATCAGAACAAAAGGTGGTAGCAAGGCTATGAATTGATTTACACACCCAACAAGCTGAACTACAATTTACTTGTGACTTTCATAAAATCACGGTTCCAACTATCCGCACAGAATGTATTTAGCCATCAAAGAGGCTCTTTGAGAACTCTGTGGAAGAATGATAACGCAATCAATAAACACCGTATAGAAAAAGGGGTACAAATAAAATGAATTGTTGGAATAAAGAAAAAAGGTAATCATTAGAGGAAAAAGAAACAAATTCCAGAAAGGTCTAATATCTTCTAGGAAAAAAGTTGGTGAAGCTAATATCAATTTTAGCAATTACAGTTTACAGCAGAAATCACATAATATGGAGCGCAATGAGTCTGCTTCTCATTTCAGGAACTATTTTTGCAGATTTGGCTGGTCACATCTCAACACTCAGTAGAATTATTTATACATATAGGCTACGTCAGTGTGTTTAAACGTCAAAATATGCCTGCTGAAATTGCCTTAGAGCCCATGTACCTCATTAGGCTGGCTACTATGCTTGACACTGCTTTGACAAAATGGACAACCATATGACCTTCCATGTTATTCCCACCAAAGAAAAATAAGAGAACAGGCAGTAAAGATGTCCTTTGATACAGCATTCTTACATACAAAGTGATCCAAGGTGTTCAAGCTAGAAGAGACAAAGGCTGACTTTGTTATGACACTTCTCAGTTTCAGATAAAACCCAGGGTTGTCTTTCCAGGTATAATATGGGAAATAAGCAAATACAAGGCAAATACATAATAATTTGAGACACAATCTTTGAAACAAATCTGAATGCTCACCCTAATCACCTCTGCATCTAGAGAACTAGGTGAAAACTGCACTATATGCCTTAGCTTTTACTGTGTAACTTTAAAGTTCAAGTTTGCCAAAAGTTTTTGTCGCTATATAGGAAAGCTGATCTAGTGGTCAGTGTGCTAAAGCAGGGCTTAACAGTCTTGCACCAGTCTTTCTGTGCTGTGTCTTTTTCCTGGAAGAAATCAGAGCAGGTGCAGGAGGGGAAAGGATAGGGGTGAGATCAAGCATGGAAGACCCTGAGGTTTTGCTCTATTGTACAGCCAAGGTGTAGCCAGGACACACATCTGGGAAGGTAAGAAGAAGTGGTCACATCATACTGTTTGTAAGAGATGAAACTCTGGAGTGCTTCTTGGTCTTCATGGTCTGCAAGTAGCCACAATGACTCCCAGCAAGTTAAGTGTTTTTACAGTGGTGATTTAGTTTCCCACCTGTAAAACTGGACTAATGCTTCTCCATCACCCAGGATATTCTGAGGATAAATATGCTAAAAATTGCAAGGTATCACACATGTGTATCATAAAGAGACTGATATCCATGACTTGACTCTACATTTTGAACTCTGTAGAATTGTCAGAAACACATTTAACTTCTGCTCATACAGTGATTGAAGTTACGCAAATATTAAGGCATGTGTGACTTGATTCCAGTGTCCAAACTATTGTCTGGAGAAAAAAGTCACTTATCTTCAAAAATAAAAGAGCTCTGCAAATCCAGTTTAAAAATTATCCATTTACTAATATAGACGTTTTGGATAGATGGAAGGAGAAATTAATTCCTTTCTCAAGACCTGCATTTGATTGCTGTCAGGCTACCTACCACAGATCTGTGTGAAAGATGAGACTGCCTAAGAAAAAGATGTTTCAGAAATAAGGAGTATTATTAACATGGCTTTTAAAGGAAAGCATTGGCAGTGATTCATCTCTGTATCTTGCCAAGGGAAATCATTCTTGTTTAAAGAGTAAGCTTTTTTTAAGTCTCCACTTTTTAGCAGGATTTCTATAAACTTCACTGGCTGACTGGGAGTTAGCTGAGGCAATCATGGATCGATGAGGCACAGAGTACTGATCTTGAAGAGTTGTCTTTAATTAAGGAAGAACATGCATCTATTAGAAGTGCCAGCATGCTGGAACAATTAAAGTTCTGAAATAACACGCTTCATTTTGATGCTTGGATGCGTCTCAAAATTAAAAGCACAGATGCATTAGCAATGTATCTGTTCATAATCACGAACTCAATTGAGAAACACTCATGGTTATTAGAAAAAAATAATAAAAAGGTGTTAGTAAGTAAGAATTTGACATACAAGACATTATGTGGCACATGGCTTGATAAAATTTGCAGAAAAAGTTACAGCAATACGCATTTTCCTTGTGGAAGATGACTGAGTAGATAATAAGGAAATCACATAAATAAGGAAATGCTGTTAAGCAACCAAAATGCTAAGATCCGTAATGTAACTGGTATGCATCCATAGGGTTTTAACTATATGTTCAGAAAAAACACTGTGGATTCTTATTTTTTGTCTGAATATTTACTAGAGGAGGGATATTTTATAGGAATTCCATTGTGTTTAGCATTTATTTCATTTCATAGAATCATATAGAAAAAACAACCAACTTTCTTTTGAATTTGTCTCTTCTCACTTATAGATCATAGAATCATAGAATAGTTAGGGTTGGGAAGGACCTTAACATCATCTAGTTCCAACTCCCCTGCCATGGGCAGGGACACCTCCCACTAAACCATGCCACCCAAGGCTCTGTCCAACCTGGCCTTGAACACCGCCAGCAATGGAGCATTCACAACTTCCCTGGGCAACCCATTCCAGTGCCTCACCACCCTCACAGTGAACAATTTATTCCTCATATCCAATCTAAACTTCCCCTGTTTAAGTTTGAACCCGTTACCCCTAGTCCTATCACTACAGTCCCTCCCCAACATCCCTATAGCCCCCCTTCAGATACTGGAAAGCTGCTATGAGGTCTCCACACAGCTTTCTCTTCTCCAGTCTGAACACCCCCAACTTTCTCAGCCTATCTTCATACAGGAGGTGCTCCAGTCCCCCGATCATCCTCGTGGCCCTCCTCTGCACTTGTTCCAACAGTTCCATGTCCTTTTTATGTGGAGGACACCAGAATTGCACACAGTACTCCAAGTGAGGTTTCACGAGAGCAGAGGGACAGGATCACGCTCCTTTTGATGCAGCCCAGGATACGGTTGGCTTTCTGGGCTGCAAGTGCACACTGCCGGCTCATGTTCATTTTCTCATCGACCACCACCCCCAAGTCCTTCTCCGCAGGGCTGCTCTGAATCTCTTCTCTGCCCAACCTGTAGCTGTGCCTGGAATTGCTCTGACCCAGGTGTAGGACCTTGCACTTGGCATGGTTAAACTTCATCAGGTTGGCATCAGCCCACCTTACAAGCGTGTGAAGGTCCCTCTGGATGTCATTCCTTCCCTCCAGCGTATCAACCGCACAGCTTGGTGTCATCGGCAAACTTGCTGAGGGTGCACTCAATCCCACTGTCCATGTCACCCACAAAGATGTTGAATGAAACAGATAGGCTACAATCATGTGTAATAAGATAGAATACTGAGCAAGAAAACCAAGAGGTCCAGTAGGATACACTTAGCATGTGAATTCCCAGGAGAGAGGGAAGGGAGGGACTTTTACTGCATGGCCTGGTCATTGGTGACATTTATATACTGAGAGGAAAATGAGTCCTAAAGGCATCTTCACTTTTAGGAGACGGAAATGAATGCAAGCAATACCAAGATTTTCAGCTTAAACACATCAGGATTTTAGGTCAGATGCAGGAGTCATGTGAATCCTGCTCTTGTATCTATACCTTTGTTCCTTTATTGCAATTAATACTCGGAGTAACTAGAAAAGCTTATGTTATGAATGCTGCTAATTTTGGTTTAATCTGATTTTTTCCTCATCACTCTATTAAATCTCATTATTGACACATTTAAATCCAAAACTATGATTAGGAAACACATACAAAATGTCAAAAGAATATGAGAGGCTTTTATTTACAAAAGGTAAAGAATTTTATCCCTGCTAAAGGCCAGTAGAACTCTTTCATAACCAGACTGAAATCCCTTGGCAAGTTGAACATCCCTTGGAATACGAATTTAGCTGTGCCTTGCATTAATACACCTTTTACTGTTACCCAATAATAACTCAAAAAAATAGGCCTCTCCATTTCCTCTGTACTTCCATTTCTCCCAGAGAACACATTGAGGGAAGTTGCAGGCTGTATCTGGCTCATATGTCTCTAAGTTTATATCTGCATCAAGAGGCAGTGGAAGGAAAATGCCTGGAAATTAATTTGTTTAGGATTTTTGTTTGGTCTCTTTGATGGGGCTAGATTCTTGAGGCTTTTTGGAACTGAAGGCATGGGTTATTTAAGCCCAGTTGTGTGACTGCAGGTTGGGACCGTGCCATATGTTGCCATCTGCATCTGTCATCCACACTATTGTGGAGGAGGCATCCCAAAATGTTACTGCATTATAAACATCAGAAATAGGGTGCCACCCAGCAGACAATGGGACAGAGACCTCCTGAGTCAGTCTCACTGCTAACACGTACATTTGAAAGGTTTCTGACAGTCCAGAGTGGTGAAGTATGATCCCTTGAGTGCTGCAGAATTTGCAGCTGCTGCAGAATTTGCAGCAATAACTGCACTACCAAAAGAGGCATCCAAGGAGGATGCTTGTACCAACAACACAGAGTGGTTCAAGAAAGTCATCCTGCCCTGAAGATCTGTACAGGGCAGTTATGGCAATATTTCTGGAGGCTGATCACTAAGGTGGTATCATATGAAAGGAGCAAGGTGGTGTGAGCTCTGACAGTGACACGAATCAGAAGGTGAGTGGGAAAATAACCTCATTTTGGTAACCAAATGGACAATCCACTTCTAAATTAACTTCAGAACATGAATATAATGAGACTTAATTACAAACGGGTTCTAATAAGATTAGAAGGAAAAACAGGCTAAACAAAATAATTAGCATTCATCATGTAGGCAGGTTTAGCCCTTGGATTAGTTGCAATGAAGTTACATGGTAATGACGAATAAAGACTGGATTTATGGTATTTACAGCAATAATTTTATATTTAGTAACAGGTAAAATAACTTTATTTGGAAATCCTATCTTTCCTGTATGAGGGGACATATTGGCTCCACTGTCATGCCTGACTAAATGATAACCACTTTGAGAAATGATTTCAGGCACAGGCATAAAAAGACCTAAGATTGAGCCATAGGAAAAAACTACACAAGGTAGAGATGGAAAGACATGGACGGTCATGAAGACTTTCCTTCTGCTAGCATAATATTGTGTCTTAGAGTGTTCTACTTACATGCCACCTTATCTGATCAGTATTATAAAGACCCAAGCAACAAGGATTCCAGCCTTTGAGAATTTTCCAAAATCTAATTCATCTTAAAGTTGCAAATGGTCTACTACACAGAAGGGCCTTTTTCTAAGCCTTGTAGAGATGGAAAAATCTACAAACAATTTATTAACCAGAGCTCTATTTCTCTATCCTGTACGAATGTGAAATCTTGCAGTACAGCCCATCCTTAAATTACAATTACACCATACATTTTGCTATTTAAGTAACTGTCTGCTACTCCAGTCAATGCACCTGAACTTAATTTGCTGTGAAAATAGAGATTCTGAAATACACACTGAATATAATTTGGTTTATTTGTTGCCTTTGATAGATCTGCAAACCTGTAAAAAACAACCAACCTTTCCTCCTCTCCTGCTGAATAATGTAGAAAATCATCTATGCAAAATAATAGAGACATGTCTTGCAGTAGTGTAAATCATCTCTGAAGGTAGAATCTGAATGACTCAGGAATACTAATATCTGAAATCTTACTCATGAAAGGGAGAGACTAAATGATTTAATAGCTAACATACTTATATCCAGGATTATAAATTCTGCTTTTCAGGACTGACTCTACATTCCTGTGAATCTGTTAGAAAGCCAAATGTAGCAGGCTTCTTTTCAGGAGCTTAAAGAATGTGGAGCAGTGTGATTTCTATGGTGAAATGAGAATAATTGTATTTTAAGAACAGGAAGAAGCAACCTTAAAAACAGTTGCGCTAATGGGGGTCCTGAGGGTGGTTTGTAGGCAGTTAGAAGCATATGGCAAGAAATATGAAAATCTGTCCTTGCCTTCATGCTAAAAAAGGTACACAGAAAAGAATCAAAACACCCAAACACCTCCTTAGTAAAATGGAAGAATCTGAGGTACAAAAATTCGGCAGGTGTAATGCCAGTTCATTCCAGCTGAGATTTGAACTATTAGCACTAACTGGGAATAATGAATGTTGATTAAATTGCTATGAGATTAGAGAATGAAGTGTAGAAATACAGGGAAAATGTGATGTCTAAATTTATTGATTTTGTAGTTGTAATAATTTTTCCCTTAAACATATATAGCTCTATTAGTGAGAAAATTTATCAGTATGATCAGTTCAGCCCACAGGTGCTGTATCTACTTTGTTCAAAAGATTCATATCTATATTGGAGAGACAAAATCTGCATGAAACAAAGAAAATACATGTCATGATTGTAAATGATTGAAGTGTATTTTGAAAGTAGAAGGAAGTTTACCTTGTACCTTGGAATTCATTCAAACTAAGGTAGGATTCTATATTCTATATAAGAGAAGTAACTAACAGCTGTATTTCCGTACTTCACATTGTTAAGCATTTAACATTGATGACTTATTTTGGTCTGAGTTCACACAAAGATGTATTATGTGCATGTACTAAATCATCTGTCTTCTCTCTGAGGCACAATAGGCATAAGAAACCTTCACTGGCATAATTTTAAATTGCATGTTTATTGAAAAGAAAATGAATTATAGCATTTTCTATTTGTAGCATACATCACTCGTGTTTTCTCAAGTACTTTTAATGCAAAGATGGTTAAGGTAAAACTCAGAAACCCTATGTTTCTTGAACAGAAATGCACAAAATTTTAAACCCCCTGTATGTATATTTACATACATATAGCTTCTATAAGCTTCATGGTAAAAAAAATAATCAAAATTCCATGTATATTTTTTCCAGCTTTACTTCCATTTTATGATAAGACTGAATTTTGTGTGCTCTAGAAGCCCCTTTTATGCCCCCTTTGAAGAATAATAAAGATTAGGACAGCTAAAGTTGGCAACAAGACTCTTCTCTCATGAGTGCCAATTACATCCATTTACATTTATTTCTTGACACAAACACACAAAGCCTCTTTACTGATTTTGATTTTAGTCAGTCTGATTTAATCAGACGCAATTTAATAAACTGATGGTTGGGTATTTATCTGTCTGAAGTCAATATTTTCTCACCTCATCTAAAATAAAAACAAAATAGAAGTAGAAAACTTATTAAAAAGGACAAGAAATCATGAGCAGCATGGTCAAACATTTCTCATTTAAGGAATAGTTGAAATCTAACCTTATTTCTTCTAGAAAAAGAAAGACAAAATAAGATGTGACAGGTAATTTTGTAGAGAAGATTATAAAAAAAGTGGTCTTGCTTATCTTTTTTGTAGTAAGAAAAGAACACAAATGAAACCCCAACACATTTAACAAAAGTTAAAAGGAAGTAGACACTTCATACACCAAATATTTAAATGCAACCAAGAATATAGGGTAGGAATATTAGGAGGTAATTTAGGAAAATTGAAAAAGAATTAGAAAACACACTAGTCATGGCACCACCTAAGTTACCATTGCAAATGTCATTACTGCTCATGCTTCAACACATAATCTGATTGTTAGCTGTGGTTAGGAGGGAATTTCCTCTCCAGTATATAGCTGTATGAGTAATTTGAGGAAATTTCACACTTTTCGCTGAATCACTGAGCAATGAGGAGCTACAGGCAACATACCTGACTGAACTAAGTAGTACTGTTTTTCTTCTAGTGATTATTCTTTGTAGCATTACAGATACATCAAATAGAAAAAAGGATAGAGTGCATGACTGGTATCTGGACCTACATCTAATGACTGCTTCATGTCTTAGATACTACAAAACCCAGATTGCACATTTTTTTTCTAAAAAGTAATCTTTATCGTTCACTTTCTGAATGACATAAACCCACCAATTTTCTTATGTGGATAGCTCCAGACACTTTCCAGAGAAAAAAATGTTTAAACAGACTGTAGACTTTTGAAGCCATAATTGAGGGTTTGAAATTAAGTATTTATAAAAAATCTTACTTCTGTAGTTGTGTTAATATTTTCAGTGATGTCTTGTGAGCCTTGAATAGCCAAAATTAAAACACATGAAAAACCTCCATGCTCACGAAGAACACTCTTCTACCCATGAGGTGTTGTCAATGTGCAACTAAAAAGAGCAAGGATTCAGGCCAACATAAACAGTAATCCTGATCCAAGCCTCCTCCCTCTGCACACATAATTAGGAGATATTCCAAGACGTATTTTCCTGAGAACTACTAAAGGGATGACAGTTCACAAATGTTTTTCCTGCTGTTATAATAATCCCAGCAGTCATGAGTTCACGTTGAGGGGACTTACTCAACTGATAAGAACAAGATCTTGGAAATGCTTCATCAGCTCTTTATGGCAAAGCAAATGAATTCTGTTTCAGTGCTTATCTATGTGTAATTTTCACAATGTCTGCTGCATTGCTTGCATTTACATATATTTAATTTCATGTTTATCGATCACATACACAGAGTTTAAGACATATAGGTGTATATATCTGCAAATATTTAAAGACCAGATATACAGAAGGTCTCTTCCAGGCAGTGCAGAAAGGCTCCTTGTGGGACATCAGATGCCTAAATCCCATGGAAGTACTAAAAACCCCGCCAGCTGTCTGCTGGCATCTTTAGGTGCCTAAATGCCTTTAACATATTGGTACTGTATGTCCAGCTCAGCATATGAGAAAGTGTTTCAAACTATAGAACAGCAATTAGTATTGTATGCATACTATAATATCGATAGTATAGTACAGAATCTTTTAAAAGGAATGGAAAGAGAAGCCACTGATAGATTATCAAGACTTTGTAAATATCAGCTCTAAAATATATAATACAATCAGTCTAAATGTGTACGTACTACTTCAATAAATATATAGCAGGTTCTGCAGAACAGGCAGAGGAACATACATTATTTAAAGATAAATAGGTAATTTCTACAAAATAAAACTTTGTTGCAACTGATGAGATTGTTTTGCTCATGCAAATGAAGTTTATGGTGATGGGTTTTTTCCCAAGACAATCCCACACTTGATGTTGTTCTGCACTCACTGAGAGCAGAACAAACTCCATCAGTTTTATGCTGCATTTTCTTTCATGCTCCTTAAGGACAACTTTTTATTATGCCTTCATCGCAAAACTCCCATCCATTCTTCTCCCAGTCCAACAGCACCAAGACAACAGAGCAACCATGCACTGCATTTTGTATTTGCTAAGCAAAAGCCTCCAGAGCGACCTCATTTCGTTTGGGAACAACCAAAGGCAGAGATTTAAAAAGGGACAGAAAGGTTATGCTGCAACTTAGACCAGATTAAAAAACATTACTACATGAATTGACTCCTCACCATTCTTTTGTTTACTGTCTCTCACTTGTTTCCATGCTTGAGTGACAAGGCATGGAGTATTTTCCTGCTCCAGATACAAAGAGAGCATTTTCCATTGCGCTGAAACAGCCCAGAAACCTGCCCATTTCCTGACAGAGCACAGCATACAAACTCTGAAGAAAAGGGAAAACCAGCTCCGAGCTAAGGAATATAAATAACCTCAGACAATAGAGCAAATTCTTTGTTTACATGACCCTCTGATGCTTACAAAAAGGATATATGGCAAAATGAGATTATTTTGTTGTATGCCTGAGAGTACTGTGCTGTGATGTTGCACCTCGTAGCCTGTGAGTGCCGGGGAAGAACCAAAGTAGCATGGCTTAGCCAGCCTCATAAAATTCAACAAATTAAATATTGTTTTGCCAACTTCTTTCAGTCAGTGTCCAGAATATTCATTACATTTGACAAATGTACTCAAAAATGGTTTGGATTATTACAGAAGGAGTATTTATGATTTTCCTGTCTTCTATATGTCTTGACAAAAATGTTCTAAAAGGAGGAAAAATTTCATTACAACCACAACAGAATATGTTTGGACACAAGAAAGAATAGGAGTCCTTCTTGATAACTTAACAAAGCCGCTAAATAGGAAGGAAAAAAATCAGATTGGATTCTCCAGCAAAGTTTCTGATAGTAGTAAAATGTGCAGATTATGGCTTTAAGTATAAAAATTACAAAAATGAGGAAAATGAAAATTGGTTTATCCCTTGAACTTACTGTCATACAGAGTTTCTAAACTCACTTCACAACTGCGGGTGAGGGAAAAAGAAGGAATGCTAATTGGAAAGTCTAAAAAATTGCAGAAGGAACATTTGACAGGAACAGGCACTGACAGAAAGCAGCCTCCCCTATGAAGAAGCACCAGATGAGGAGAAACAACATACATGCTTCTCGTTATATTGAGATATATAGAACAGAGAGAAAAAAAGTACATCCAGTCCATTGAGTGGTGAGGGGCACGGACCTGTTCTTCATTACCTGGGGCTGGGTAGCTTTTTAAAGTCTGAATATGGAAGCCGAACAGCAGAGCTGTCGCCATAAGTCAGCCAAATCCTCACTCGGAGCCAAATGCTCCAGCATGGAACAGACTTTATTTTTACAGCTATGTTACATTTTCCTTTATTAAGGTGCCTTAGATTTATTTTTAAACTTCTTTTTTCTTTTAAATTTGGACAGGCTGGCACTTTCAAATCTCCCAGTTATTCTGAAAATAGATCTTTTTTATCGATACAGTGGACACCTATTAGGGTATTAACATGCACGCCGGTATGGCCAGAGCTTATCAGCTGGAAAAACAGAGCTATTCTAGTGGAACCTAATGTTTTGACACATGCTTGCTCTGTAAGTGCCCATGGCAATTCCGAATGCTAATGCCCCTGTACATGAGATGATCAGCCCAAAGCAGAATCAGGAGAATGGAGTGCGTCAATAGGCATCAAGTCAAAACAAAGACTGGCAGCCTCACGCTGACTCCTAGTGCGAGATGGGTTTTCCTGCAAGGGATCAAGCGAACCTACTTCCCTTTGTCTTTTCCTCTGCAGAAGACAGTTCCATGGGTGTTGCAGAGGCAGGAACTCCTGGCAGCGTGGCAAGGGGCTTCCTTAACTGGGCTATCTAAATTCACCTGTCAATATCTTATGCAAATGGATATTGACTAAAGAATTGCTACAAACAAGCATTTGGATGAAGCTTAAATTTTCCAAATACTAACACAAATTCAAAATGTGGAGGTGCCCAAAACTTTCTAAACACCAGATCTGTCCATGTTGCACTTGTGTTTGTACCTTCGGGCCTCCTTCTGCACCATGGCTGTACTGACTCCAACAGCAAGCTTTGGGGAACGTCACTGAAGGCAAACCTGCCAAGGGATGGGGCAGTGGCATTGCAGGACAACAACTTCCCTCTGAGAATGTATACTGCTTGCTGAAAGGGAAATGGATCGAGAAATCCAGACAGTGCACTAATTCAATTCTTCCCTTCATATGCTGCCTGTACTTCAATCTCCCCAACCACTCTTGTTTTGCAAAGATCCTGTAAACAGATAGCAGTAATTTGTAGCAGGGCAAGTACTGTTTCGGTTTTCAGGACTTTTCTGCTTATGTTGAAGTCATTCTCCAAAGTGCTGTTTCAGATCCCATTGAGGATCAAAGATATGCATTAAAATACACTATTGAATCCTTTTCTCCAAACATGACAGAACTGAGATTTTATACTATCAGCAGCAAGAGTACAGAACCTTTAGGATAATAACAACTAAAAAAAAGGAAAAAGAAAAAGTAATCATAACAACTGAATCCCATTTATATAGTTACCTAAATACCAGCACCCACATGCAGGTGCAGGTGAGGGTGTTAATATTTTTTTGGGCAGAAAATTTAGGCAAACCTAAATTATGCCAAACCACATGGATAACTTGTAATTGCAATAGAAAACCAACAATAGTATGTTATCCAAAATTGCCAGTTAAACCTACTCTGCACGGAAAACAAAGAAGTTTCTGGGGAAGATAAAGGCAAAATATAAGGATGACTCATATAAAGAAAGCTTGAAAGCACGTCTCATGTCCCTTAGTGAGGCAAGTAAAGATCCCCATAATCTTAGGATCTTGTTTGGCTTTGTTTATCTATGCTTAGATAAATGTAAGTAATTAAAATGCACAGCCGTGTAACAATGTGGGTTAACAAAGTATGAAACCATCCAGTAAACTCATGATTCATGGTAGCACTTGTAAAAAACAGCACATGTACTTCTAACTGAGACACATTATATCGAAAACCACAATATGTGCTCACATTTTTTTAACATAAGCAGTCGACTTTTCAGGTATGCTGAGAGACTGCAACTCCTCTAAAAATTGATGGGGCTCACACCGAAGTAATGTAGCGATGTCTGTCCCACTCATTTACTCTTCTAAGTACATTTACTGTGAGGACTTGTACACTTCAATCACAAACTATGTTCACAGCAAACTGTACACATAACACTGACCACACGGTCTCACACTTTCTGGTGGGTTTAAAGGATAACAAGAGACAAGCAGCTTTACATTGCTAATATAATATGCCACAGAAGTGTGTGAGAGCAGTGAGACCAACTAATCTGCCTAATGCGGACCCAGGTGAAGTGGATACCGTTGGTAGCTCTTTGTGCATTTAGTTTGCCAGAGGTTAATGCCCTTTTCTAGCAAAAGCTTTTTCTTTCTTTTACTCTCTCTTCCTTTTATTTATTTTTTTTCCTTTTTCCCTTTTTGGCCTTTTCCTTCCTCCATCATTTCACTAAACTGGGTTAGAAAGCAGACAAACAGTGAAAATGACAGGGCTAAGAAAGAAATAACCTTTGATGGGGCTGCCAGTGAGATAGGGACATTCAATAGGAAGGAGTAAATATTTCCACCTGGATGATAGTGATGATGAGCAGGTTAGTCTGTCTGTGATTCATGCCCCCATGAACTCTGTGCGAGTTGGGCATATTCAGGAAGGATAACTGTAGAGTGATGCAGGGGCATGAGACGGCTGTAAGGGCAAGACAGGGAACAGAAAGCTTTTCTTATGGAAGGAGGCTAGTAGACACTGGTCTGGTTAGTGTGCAGCAAATACAGAGCACGAGGAAAGAGGATGGCTCTTCATTAATACGCCAGGAATGAAAAAGAGGAAAACAGTCACCCTATAGGGTAAGAGTTGCTTAAAAACAAGGGGTATAAAATTCCCACGAGTCAGTTCAGATTAGGAATTGGGCAGAGGTTTCTAAAGAGCAAAGCAGTGAGGCTCTGTAGAGGCCCTCGGCCATTTTGCTCAGCCAAGTGTTCAGCGCAACCGGGCACATTTGTGGGAAAGCAATGCTGTGGCTATTCCCCATCCCAGGCTGTGGCTCTTATGCTCTGCTTGCACCACTGTGCACATCCCCATCGCAGGAGCTTGCAGTCTGGCATGGTCTGCCACACAGGGAGAGGGCCAGGAGCAGCACTGAAGCATTCAGTTTGGAAAAATAATGTAAGGGATAAAATCCCCACTGACTGTTGAGCTTGGGTGTGGAAAAAACAGTAAAGAGCCAGAGGCAGAGAATGACACCAAAAGGAGGAGGCTGGTGTGAGGGAGATGTAGCAGGCTTTGCTCTGATATCCCAGTCAAGGATTAGCTATGTGTTAGTAAGCAGACATGATTCAATGTTGTGTTGCTCAGACACTGGGGATGGCGATAATCAGGCCAGCCAAGTTCAGACTTTGAATGTGTGAAGAAGGAGGCCACATGAAGAAAAAAGTTGCAGCGCAGTCTTGTTGGTGTTTCAAATTATTTTCTCTGAAGCATTTGCAAATGAGGATTTTCATGGGACTCGATAACCTTTGGCAAGGGCAGGGATGGCAATGACCAATTGAGAACAGCAAGCATTTTAACCCACATCAGCATCACCAGCTTTCTAAATGTAAAAATAATTAATTTGTTTTCATACTTCAAGCTCAGTAAAGCCACAAAACCTCAGGGGCTATCCACACTTGAAAGCTCGTTTGGGTTAAGGCAGTGTGGGAATTCACACTCCCTGGGTTCTGCTTGAATATTTAAAGTACAGTTGACTTTTACTCCAGGTACGAATTTTTCATTACTTTACTTAATACATTTTCAAAGAGGGAGTGTCCACACATAGAGTTACTCTGAAATAACTAACTAGGCACATAGGCAAGTCCTAGCAGCTAGCTCTAGAAGTAAATATTGTCAGCGCTCAAGCACAGAGCCTATGAGGTCTTGCTCACACACTCGGTTTCACACAGATAAATGTATCTATCTCATTTGGTAGGGTTGCTAATGCACATGCCAAAATATTTACAGGATTGGGGCCCTGCTTTGTGGAAAGAGATGCATGCTGTGCCCTGGAGTGCCAACCTAAAGAAAAACATGAATCCATGGGTTGAATTCCAGTGTATCCCGTCATCTCTCCCATCTCTTTGATACTATTCCAGTTGGCTCCCTCAAACTCCCAGATAATTCACACATGTTCACCCAAACACAAACCCTATGGTACCCCTTCCCCCCATGAAAAAGTCAGCCAGCTGTTACAAAATTCAGACATTTCATTAACACAGTTTACTGGCTGACACTGCCAAGCAAAATAAAGACAATTAATAATAATCAGGACTGAAGGGCCCGAGACAGCTTATGAGTAAAGGATTGCATTGGTTGTTTAAAAAGGAAAAACTCGTTCCTGCCTGGAGTGATAGGGAACAAAGAGCGGTGATGTATAACCGGGGAGGAAAGAGACTCTCTCCGTGGCTTTTGTAGATTACTGTCTGAATGACAGGAGCGGCAGGAGCAAATACCTCTTTTCATTTGCTCAGCCTGTTGGAGAAGAATAGCAGCGCTTGCCAATGAAGCTGCAGCTGCGCTCCAGCTCTGTTTAATCGCTGTGTATGACTGAGGGTTAATTAGCTGCCATTCTTACTGCTATTTGTTGTTCTACTGAAGATTTGCATAAATGTAAGACTAGGGGGTAACTGATACTTGATTTTTCCCTTCAGAGTGGCCAGTGGTGGAAAATTCGCCCATCCCAAGTGCTTGTGTTTGTGGGAGATTCAGTGTTTCCTTTCCATTTGACCTAATCTCCTTTTGGCTAATGAATGGTGAACAAAGAGTTCAAAGTTGCTTATCAAATCAAGGCGCCTGTTGGGTTTCTGCCTTTAGAAAGGGGCAGACTAGTTAGATGAAGAGACGACTGAGGGATTAAAAATTATTCCCAGCTGACAGAGAGGAAAATACATATATGCATGTTTCTATATCTGTATATGTCCATATATATGTGATATATTTAAGTGATAGTTATCTAAGTGATATATATGTGATCTATCTGTCTATCCATTCATCCTTCCATCCATCCATCCATCCATCCATCCATCCATCCATCCATCCATCCATCCATCCATCCATCCATCATGTTCAATCTGGATGGCAAGGAACCAATCATTTGTTAATGATAAAATGTTATTAATAACTAATGGGAGAGTCAGCACAACCAGAAGAAGATGTAGCATATTAGGTAATATGGTGAAAAGTAAGAACTTGCAAGATTTTGTAAGTCTTCTGTTGGATGTAGCTAACATTTAAAGTTCACTTTTTAATAAAAAAAGTATTTAACATGAAAAAGGCAATTTCAAAGGAAGGCAAATATTGCTCAGCAGTTCACAGCTACCTGCCAGCAGTGCCTCATGAGAGGGAAGCTCACAATATGAATTAAGGAATTGCATTAATTCCTCAAAAAATCATAGCAAAATTTTAAGATGAATCAGTAACAAAATCCCAAAGTAGTTTGTAATTAAAGAGAACATTTGAAAATGAAACATCATAATTTTTTTTTTATTTACTGTGATCAGGACAATGCTTATGGCTGCTAACCAAAAAAATAAAGAGAAGAATAACTTCTCATTTTTAGTATGTTAACTTGTGCATATGATGATATAGTATGGGTAACTCTTTTAAGTGTTCCCCGTAAACACTTGGCCTGTTACAATTGTTGTTGACAGCCTCTGTAAAATAGTGTAAGGGAAAGAAAAAGACTGAGACGCAGAGGTAGTAGATTTCTAGATTTCAAATCGCTGCTGGAAAGTGGCTTTCAAGTTGACTGCATCCCTCTAAATAGAGGTGACCATAAGTGAGCACATAGTTATTGCCAATTTCTAAATCCCAGCACAGCTTTGCAGTGTCCCTAGCTCTTCACCTGGTCTCTAAGACCCATGAGCAAATATTTGTTTTCTTTTCTTTACACTTCTAGTATCATTCCACCTGACTTCCTACAGACACCTCTGCATATTTTGGGGTAGACACTAACAGAAATCAATCTTTCAGATTCAGAGGTGCAAAGCGCATCTAATACACCTGAAATAAATGTGCCTGAAATGGTAACACAGGGCTCCAATACTGCTCCAAGCTCTTAGATGGAATGAACGCTATGGGTTTTAATGCTATATAGATTAACAAACCCACATGAAAATAAAGACAATTGCATTTTTGACCACTTTCACCTTATTTTGAGCTTTGAAATATTCCAGTCTTCTGTTATAGCTTTTGATTCTGCCCTGATTACACAAGAATCTTACATTCAGCCCTTTGCAAAGGAATTTTTAGCCCTCTGGGTATGGAGAAAACTTTAAAAACAGGAAACTTACAGGCTTAAAAACTAGATGGCAAATTAAAAAAAAATAAATATTGACATGTACAACACAAAGCAAACCAGCACCAACCCTCACAACATGTAAACAGATCATTTTTCTTCAATAATTCTTTAATAATTTCGATATACTAAGATTTTCCAAGGCAACAGTCAGAATCACCCACTGGTAAATAGGGTAAGAGAAAGTGGAAATTACAGATCTAGTGGTCAATGGCGGAAAACAAATCTGAAAGAACTGAGGGGAGAGGTTAAGTGCTATGCTAGTTCATAAGAATGACAGCTTGCTTTGAATACTCACACTGGCTGTCCAGGATATTGAATAAACCTCATTTAAATTAATTTTCATTATTTGTAAAGTCTGTGTTAGACATCTATCATTGCCAGTACTATTAATATTCTTTTCAGAGACCATATTATCAGCATATTTAAATGAAAGCTTTCCTTTTCAATATTTATTAACTCATTAATATTTCTTGGTACTAATATCCTGGTTGGAATGCCCAAATTAGTGCCTACTACATGGCATTTTCTACTGATTAAGCTTTCTGAATTAAAAAATTTTTATTCCCAAGTACTAAAAATGCATTTGAGCTCCTGAAACTGTGCTTTCTTTCTATACTATATCTTAATTTCAAAGAATGGCATATAAAATTTACATTTTTGTCCTTTTTTTTTTTTTTAGTAGGTCGTAGTAAAACAGTGCACTGACCATGTCCTAGTAGCTGACTGAACATGAACTGTGAATGACTGTGTATGTGAATGTTAATTTGTCTTACCCGGGTTGCAGTCTGTGAGGAGGGAGCAGATGGAGAGGAGGACTTTAGAAATGGTTAACGCTGGACTCCAGTTGTCTTTTAAAATATCCAGGCAGATGACGCCTTGGCTGTTAATGTTACAGTGGTAGATTCTTGTCCGAAACGTTACCTAGAAAAGACAGTGTGCCTAAGTACAACAGTGTTCAAGCCAATAATTACACAATTAGTAGGCTATTATATGAACAAACATTCTGCTTTCCTGGTTGAAATGACAGTACTCTGCTAGTGTTAGTTAAAGACCGGGCAAGATACGGATATTCATAAGAAAATAAAGTCTGCCTCTTCCACCTGCGGCCAGCAATGGAACTGGCTTGCACAAGGTGAAAATGGGACATGTTTCCTGAGCTCTTTCTTGCCTCATTGATCTCATTATTTTTGTATTCCAGCACCTGATCTAGACAATGTTCATAACTCAGTCCCATAGCTACTTCACACTTTGAAAGGGGCCAGAAAAAGACAGATTCTTTCACTGACATCACATGTTCACTTTTTGACACAATAGGTGAAGCTAAAAAAAAATGCGGAGGCATCACATCAGTACCTTTGGAAAAAATAAAGTGAAGTGTCTTTGAGAAAGGATGCTCAAATAAAATGCTTTTATTTCCAAATTTTAAACTACAGATGAATCAGTAGAATTGCTTACAAACATATTTTGGTAGTTAATTTTGAGGTTTTCTGTATCCATTTTATATTGTCTTGTAGGTGATCCTATATGTAACAAAACAAGGAGGAGATTGCTTCTTTTAGTCTAGAATGACATGCTTCTTCAAGTTGAAGATACAGGCCTTTTATTTTAAAAGAAGTTCAGCTATGAAAGTCCTAGTCCTCTGAACTTTGTATTTCAGAATGAATACTAGGGCTACGGCATAGGAAGGGGCAATATTAAAGAAACACCTCCTGGGAGTCAACAAGGACTAATTTCTCCACCAGTTCTGCTCAAATGACAAGTCAAACCAGATGGTTTTAATGAAATCTTCATAACACCTAAAATGAAGATGCACAGTTTCAGAGTTCTACCTCAATAGCAATAATGCTGCCAACAGAGAGGCTGATTAGGCAGAAAACAACAGTAGACAAAGCACCCTTCACTTTAGGAAAGCTGTGCTCTTCACTATAGTTGGATGGTGCTAATAACAGAGTGCTTATACACCTATCCTTGCTCTACTGCACAGATAAACCTGTGTCTGGAGAGTAATGGAAACTGTTGGCAGGCATGAGCCTGTACTGATTTTATTGAATATCAGAAATCTCAGTGATTTCAGTGGGATTGAGATCAGGCCACTTATGAGTGAGCAGAAGAGAGGACACAAGCGAAATACACAGTACTTGGTTTAGTCCTATTAGAAAAAAAAACATTCTTTAACACACTGGAAAAATCTTCAGCTTTAGATTAAATCAAACAGCTTTGACAAAATAATGGAAAGAAGAGGTAGTGGATTTCAGGTATTAAATCACTACATTCAACAAGAAATACTTTTTCTTATAAGTACTTTCCCACATAAATCTGGGAAAGCACTTTTGGAGCTCACTGTCATACACCAGTGAGTTCTGTAACAAAGATCCCAACAAAGCAAGTTAACCGGTTTTAAATGCAGCTATGTCTAAAGGCATTGCCAATTAATAGGATAATTTAATACTTTGCCACTGCATACCCTACATATTTGTAGGTTTTTTCCTTTCTTCCCCCTACAGTTGTGGTTTCATTTATTGTTTTCCAGCCTAAGTGCTTCACTTCTAAACTTTCTATGAGAATTTAAAATATTTCTGGCACAAAGAGCTAAATTCATCCAAATGCTATATGCAGATGATCTATTCCCAACCCCCATTTGGAGTCCAAGCACATTCAGCATTTGGAGCGAAGGTAGTCTTCCGCAGGATGAAGAAGATAGCATTTAGGGATTAAATTAAATGTTCACCTACAAAGAGAAGCTATTTTAAATAAGGAGGGTTACAAATACAGGCAAGTGGTAAACTAGCTTACATAAACTGCGTGTTGAAAGTGTCCACAAAGGGAGCTGGTGTAGAGGAGCATCCTGTGAATTGTAGGTCAGTGCTCATTAAGTCCCCAGATTAACTCCAGACACTCTTTTACTTGAGATACAAGAAAATCAGGGAAAGCCTCTTAGCAGCATGTCCCAAGACTTAGGTAAACACTTTAGCACCCGCTTAATTTCCAGTATTGTATGCTTACTTCACAGAACACTTTCGGAATAAAGTTTTTGCTTAACTATTTTTCCTCAACAAAGGTGCTTTCCTATGCTTCTATGATGAAAAATCTGAAGACTTTGTTCAGTGGTATCTGAATACACTGAGTAGTAAGACATATTTCCCCCAAATGTAGGGGAAACACACTGAATCCATTGCACAGATTAAATTACACCCTCTAAATTACTTATAGACAGGTCAGTCTGAGCTTGTAACCTGCTTAAAAGAAGGCCATCAATTTGAGCCTGTATTTTAATGTGTTCTGCTGTCAACTAAGATGACAGACACATTGTCATGTTCCGCTGCCACAGTTGCTTTTAAAGCACTGAAGCAAGGACACCGGGGATTCAGAGAGCCACTGGGATCAATGGAGGCTGCTCATGTCTTTTATAAACTGTTCAACACCCCATTGCCATCTTAGGTTATCTGGTGGATAAATGTAGGTGGGCTACCCTGTTTGTAGTTGGAAAGCTATTGTTAGCAAATACTTAGACCTGAAATGAAGCATGTTTTCACTATGAGCACATCTTAAACCCATGATGCTGAGGAAGGCACCCACTCATGAGAGGAGGGTTGCTGCTTATCACTGACGAGCATGTTACTGACTCGCCAAACATGCCGATGCACTTTAAAATGCCTGCTTAAATACAGAGACCTTCTAATGGATACATATCAAAGTTTTCAGAATTTCAAAAGAAGCTGTATTAATGACAGCCTTAATATGCTGGGAACTGTGGACTGATCGTGGCAGGTAACGATGTTCTTGTTCCAAAGCAGCAGAGTACAACTGGGGTGACATATTACTTACCTCATCCAGGTATTGCCTCAAATTGCAGCTAAAGTGGCAAATCATAGAGTCATAGAATAGTTAGGGTTGGAAAGGACCTCAAGATCATCGAGTTCCAACCCCCCTGCCATGGGCAGGGACACCTCCCACTAAACCATGCCATCCAAGGCTATGTCCAACCCCACCTTGAATGCCGCCAGGGATGAAGCATTCACAACTTCCTTGGGCAACCCATTCCAGGGCCTCACCACCCTCACAGTAAAGAATTTCTTCCTCAGATCCAATCTAAACTTCCCCTGTTTAAGTTTAAACCCATTACCCCTTGTCCTCTCACCACAGTCCCTAATGAAGAGTCCCTCCCCAGCATCCCTATAGGCCCCCTTCAGGTATTTAAAGGCTGCTATGAGGTCTCCACGCAGCCTTCTCTTCTCCAGCCTGAACAGCCCCAACTTTCTCATCCTATCTTCATATGGGAGGTGCTCCAGTCCCCTGATCATCCTCGTGGCTCTCCTCTGCATTTGTTCTAACAGTTCCATGTCCTTTTTATGTTGAGGACAGCAGAACTGCACACAATACTCCAAGTGAGGTCTCACGAGAGCAGAGTAAAGGGGCAGGAGCAGCTCCATCGACCTGCTGGTCACACTCCTTTTGATGCTGACATGTAACTTCTGGGATGTTGTGTTTACCATACCCGCATTTTGAAGCTATGCAGGGTCATTCTTATGATATGTGTGGAGAGAAACCAATTGGTAATGACATTCCAGGGGAGCTACATTTTCTTTATTATGATCATAATTTTACCTTTGATGACACTTAAATGGTTCCTATAAATGATGCACTCTAATTCTATTTATCCCCTAATGAAAACTCCTAAACAACCACATGAAGTCGCTCAAGGGACTTTGCGGCTGTATAGAAGTTATCCTCAGACAACTGAACGGTAGAGGAGTAATTTATCTTCTTTCTTGAAAGATAAGTGTCCCCTATGGATTTTACTCTCTTTGATTCTGCTGTTTCAAGAAGGTATCTAATTTTTTGTTGAATAAAAGTGCAGGGCAGGAAAATCTGAATTACAGCAAATAGTGAAAAATGGGACTATCTTCTGAAAACTCTAAAAGTTCTATAAACAAGCTTTTGAAAGGAATTTATACTAATTTTTTGAAGTAAACAATAATAAACTCGCTTACTGCTGATTGTTAAATGCTTCTGAATACTGTAAATCAGAATTAAACAAATAAACCACTCCTTTTATACAGGCTCTAAGAAGAAAATGATGTTACATGAAAAACTATTAGAGAAAAGAAGTACATGTAAAACTATGGCTGACTGTTCATTGAATAAGTTTTAGAACCAAAAACCCACTGCTTATAAAACCTGGGTAGAGGGAGTTGAGATGGATTTCAGTGAGCAAGTGGAGGCAACTGGCTGTAGGCAAGATAAATCACTCCTGGATCTCAGAGTGATTTTAATCACCAGGTTTCCAGCATGATGTAGTTCTAAAATCATTCACTATCTCTCTTTTGCACGAAATGTTCCTATATGAAGTCTAACCCCAAACACTGGAGCATTGGCATTCACATGTATGACTTGCTTAACCTTCGCTGTGAGATTCACAGACAGGCACATAAAGGTACCACAGCTCTGAAAGGGCTGGCCCCATAAACACATTTCCTGCAGTTTCATACTCCACTGAATTCATCCATAATTCTCTTCACAACTGTATAAGAAGGAAGAAATTATTCTCCGGTTTTGCATAGTATCATGCAAGGGGTTACAGCGGGCACCCAGGAATTGCTTTCTTCTGCCTACTTGGGTTTAAACCCTTGTCTCCTGTTCCTCATTCCTCCCACTGAAACCTGCTGTCTGTGTAGGGAGAGATGAAATACTACCAGAGTCAACAGAATAAACAAAACCAATCCCTTTTGCTTGGCCAACACTGGAAGCAGGGCTGAAATCCCAGGGCTCTCAACCCTGCAGTTTTGGGAAGTCCCTTTCAAAGTCTTTAATTTCTTACAAGGATGCAATCCTGCATGCCTGTCTGAGGTGAAACTTCTGTCTTCCTCAAATATTCCCCAGGAGTTTTGTTTTAATAAAACTGTAGTGACACCACTCAAAGTGGAAGAAGTTATCCTGCATACAGGAAAGGTTATATATATATTAAAAAATAAGATGACATTTATGATGATGTTCATGGAGCTCAGGATGGGGTATGCACTTCCCATCTCAGTTTGTCAGACTTTGTGAGCAATAGATTTGTGTGGTCCAATAGAGAGAATACTAAAAACAAGATCAGGGCTTTAGTGTATTGGAAAAATATGCTAAACCAATGTAAATGAAAAATATCTACAGCTCTGAGTGACACAATGTTCATGCAGTAACCAATTACATTAATTATCATCCTCAAATTTCTTGCAGAGGGCACTTCATTTTATCTGTACTCACCACTGAGTCTGCCTTTCTCAGACAAGGTGGTCCATCTCTGGTTTTTAACTACAGATTGTAGCATGCACACGAACAGTTGTTGAGATACTTAGTAGATTATCACAGAAAGTGCATTACAGATGACTGACTACACGATGCTCACTACTAAAGAGCATGATTTAAATACATGCAAAGAAATGAACTTCAGACAGTTCTTAAAAATACTTGCTCACACCAAATTTCAATTGGCAAGGAATAGCTACAGTTTATTTTATCAAGGAAAATGCCACCTGCATTACCAGGAAATATGAAATTGTAATTAATTTTGCTTGACCTACAAAAAAGTCTGATATGCAAACTACTCTAGGTTTCTGTGCAAAATGCACCGTGAGAGAGATAGGTAGCCAGAAGTGACAACAATTTAAATGGGATATAATAGCATCCACGAGTTAGCCTTTAGTATTACTGAAAATGAAACAGTATGCAATGTGAGTAATTATTCATTACATTCATGGTAATTACAAAGTTGAATAACTACTCACACTGTCTCATTGAACAGATTGTAGTAAAAAAGGGGAAAAAAAGTTTGAGTAAGCATAGCAATATTAAAAGGGACCTTGATAATTGATGTACCTGAGAGGGCAAATAAAAAATTACCCTAAAATGTATAATTTTTTTCTGAAAATAAAGGAAAACCAAGAGAGAACAAGGGAAATGGATTACTGCTTGGGTTAGGGACATTCGGGATAGAAACAATATTGTAAGATGCAATGCATCAAAAGCTTTCTCTGACAGTCAATATCAGTTTTTATAAAATGATTTTGATTTAATCAGCATAACTTCTCTTACAACTAGTAATTCCATATGGAAAGTTAGCAACAAAGTCCTGTTATAGAGATTAAATTTATTTCTTTAAGATTTACTGGCCATTTAATAAAGTAAATCCTCCCTTTCGTAGTTTAAGGCACACAGGCTGTATCGCCCTACATGCATGTCTCCCTGAGGTTGCCAGAGTACTTCGCATTTGCTTTAACACAATCCAACTCTTCTAACCTAAATATGAGGAAGCCTAGCACATAGCAACACTTTTATTCTAGATGAAAAAGATCTCATATCACCAAGTGAAATGCAATATCTGGTGTTTTACTGTTCTTTCTAATTCTGCTAGGCTTCTGTAAGGAGGCGCGTCAGCGTCCTCCAGCAGTGGAGGCAGAGAGACGTGGCAGGCACAGGGCTCTGGGCACAGAGCTGCCAGTCAGTGGGCCATGTGGGCAGGCTGTGTCAGGTACTTCAAGTCCTAAACTTTTTTGTAAGTAACCTCACCAAATTTTGTCCTCACCAAATTTTAATAGCCTTTGGGTATTTAGGTGCTCCCTACATGAGAAGTTCAAGAGAGACTGACCTCAAACCTCTAGTTTTCTGTCCTAATCAGTTCATCTGCTCTTATTCTATCGTAACAATGTACATAAAATTCTCTCTCACATCTGCATATACAGCTGTTTGTGAAAGAGGACAAGAAATTATGTTGATCTATGATGTATTTTTGGACCATGTGGATTTTATGCAGTAGTAAAACGTGTGACATGGCAGAATTATGTAGTTTCTGAAACTTCCAATAGACATCACAAGTCCTCTTTTGAAAATATATTTGACAAGCAGTATGCAAACCACTGCTGTGGGGCAGAAGATATTCTCCATAAGATGCCTCTGCAGTTCCTTTTGAGGAACTTTGTGTGGTAGGTATTCGTAGGAAAAAACTATGAACCACTTAGTTTTGGAGAGAGCAACCAGGAAGAGTTTAGTTGGATAGAGCCAATTGCATCAAGACTAAATAAATCAATACAAATGACTGCTATAAATTAGTATATTAAAAACAGAGAGAGAAAAAGAAGGCTATTCATTAGAAGAAATGGCAATTCAATTTGGCAATTACTAGAAAAATTATCAGATAGCCGAATTCAAACGAAATCTCAGAGATTTACACGGTTTGCCCTATCAAATGTGACTTTTCAATTTATTCACAATAAAAAGTAGTTATTTATCTTTCTTCAGCTTAACATATTTCTGCTGGCATCTCTGTCACCCACTTTACACCTCTGTGATTCTGTTATTTTGAGGGACATTAAAGTTTCTTCAGGAGCCACACGGTTTGACCTGTCCCGAGCTCTGTATTGCTGCATGCTGCCCTATAGGTTCAAAATTACCTGAAGATACAGGACCTATGTAACAGACTAAGTTTCACTGCAGATGCTGCAAGCGTGGGAATCGCACACTACAGTTCTCATGCCTGGGAAGAGCCACTGTGAGAAGAGCAAGACTGAGGCTGATACTGCTAGCTCTGACAAGAGCATGCTGGTGGTAGGTTGTCCATTTCTCCCTTTCAAACACTCCTGTTCATCTGATTTCTGCCCACAGCCACCCAAAGGCTCTGCTTGCTGGGAAAGCCTGCCAATTGCATCGATTGTCATGGATGAAGGATCCACACAGACTGCTCTCAGCAAGAAGGCTGGCTGAAGGACAAGGGAGTGCGGAGGCACAGCAAAGAGGCTGGGGGAAGGCAGCATTGTGGGAATGTGCCAGGCGATGGACCAACAGAAGATCAGGAGGAGGAGGATAGGGAGGGCAGGAGGCAGCTGAGAAATGCTGAGAGCAGCACAGCACAGCACAGCACTAAGAGCTAATGTGATATGACAGAGGCTATGAGAGAAGTATGATGAGGCAAATGAGCATAAGGGATAACAGTGACAGGAGATCATCACATTTGAAGCCTAGTCAAATGATGGCAGTATCGGGGGGGGGGGGGGTGGGGTGGGGTGGGGTGGAGAAGGTAGACAGAAGCGTGCATTAATTGCAACTGAGTTGCAAATAGCAATGATCAAATAGGCCGTACTTAAGGTTGAAAGCTTCAAACGCAAATTGTACTAATAGTGACATATGCAAGTTAGAGTGCGAGTCTGCCTTGTAAGGTTCATTTTAACAATTTAGCTTAGAAATAACAGGGCACGCTTATTTTTCCTCATCTATTCCTGTAAGCAGTGTTTTTCTATTACGCTGCAACTAAAAGTGTCCTTAACAGCTAATCACATATAAAAGATGTGGAAAAATAGAGTGGAAGCAAGAAACAAAAAGAACTACCTCTTGTACATGAGGCTGAACTTATGAAATAGGTAGAAAGTTTCTACCACAGCAGAAGGATTCCACATAATGCCTTAGTGCCTAGAGATTGGTACTATATGACAATTACATGAGAAAAATGAAGACACGATTAATATTCTATAGACACCACATTATATTTACAAAGGAAAAAGTCCTCCTTGCAGCCTAACCATTGATTTAAACCAGCTAAGCTTTCAAATGCTGAGAACAATTTTTCAGTCAGTTGATAGACCTAGGAGATTTATAAGGAGGAAACGGAGTTTTCTGTTATTCTAATTTTGATTTAAAGGTGATATAGCATATTGCAGCTTTCAAGTCTTTCAAACCATTTTTCAGTCATCTGAGATTAAAGTCCCTAGCAAGATTAATTGTAGAGTTGGGATTAAGAGATTTTATAAATTACTCAAATTCAAAAATCAAGCTAGCAGAGTACCAGGATAATGATAGATACATCCATATTGTATCAGCCAGAGCTAAATTGAATTGACACTGTAATAGACTGAATGCAGTCAAATATGAGAAGTTATTAATAAAGATTATTCTTAATGAAAACGCAGACACCACTGCACTGACAATTCCTGGGGGGAAAGTTCTCTTGAAGAGCATTCATTTTTCTACAAACCCCTGTATGAAAGACTGTGGTATAACTTCCTGATTTGTCAAGGCTTCCTTCTCCAGAGGGACGATATGCAGGGCAATGAATTTATTGCCCTTCCTTCAATAACTATAGTGTACATAAAGATACAGTGTCAATTTGCTGTGACGGCTAAACTTTAAAGGGCCTCAGATCAAAAGTTTGCATACTCGGGGAATTCACCGATTTCTCATGCAGACTGAGGACAGAAATTGAGCTGAAATTCTTTCTGTCAGATCAGGTTGACTGAAAGATGTGATATCCCCTATTCATATACATGTCTGCATATATATATATATACACACACAAATACACCCACAGATGTACATGCCCACACACCACAAGAGACATCTATCTATGTGTAGCTATATATCCCATTCAATATCCCAAAGAAAGAGACAGTGGAGAAGAGAGAACTTTACGTTGTTAAAGCCAAGGGGTGAACTGTCTGAATCCATTAAGGATTCAAGGAAGACAGCAGGAAAAAAAGATCTCAAAGGGATTTCTGAAAAAGGTCGAGGGGTCATTAAGGCACTGGAGAAATGTAAGATCATTTCCTTGGCAGGCCATGTACGTATGTCTTTTTTATTTCTTTAAGTGGTTGCTCTGAACAGGGCACAGCTTTCTCCTTTCTTCAGTCCACTTCGCTACAAGGAAGATGCTGTATTTTTGGGCTGAAGTGAAACCTCAACTTGTGACCAAGTCTGAAGCTTCAGCAGCAACTGGCCTTTAGGAGAAGGTGAGATTATGCCCACATCTGCGCCTCATTTTGTTCCATACCTTCCTCCCATCTGGCATCTCATAAAACCAATGTGATACTTAGGACACAGCTGAAAAGAGAACAGCGATTCTTCAGGCTGCCCGCTTTCTTGCTGACTCAGCCAACTGGACACTCAGCTAATTTCTGCAGTGCCTTTGAAGCTTCCTCACAGTGGAGCCGAGGAAATACTTTTAATTGATTAGAGCCTCCCACAAAGCCGAAGGTAATTTGTCAGTTCTCAGATGAGCTCTTCTAAAGATTGTGTTTTCTGGTGGTAAAGATAAATTGGCGTTAGTGTGGGATGGCCCCTCCATTACTCCTACTGCATCAGTCACACACAGATAAACTGGTTTTGGAGAAGAACAACTGCCTCCTCTGCATGAGAGTGCAGCAGTTGCGAGTGAAGCCAAATGCCATTGATTTAAAAGGAAAGCAGAGCTGAAAAGGTCAGTGACCTCTGGCTTGGAAAATCTGGAGTCCAGTTTCAAGGCATGAGACAAAGTTGAAAGACTGAAACAGACTGACTTCAAAGTGAAAAACAATGAATATCTTGAGAGCAAATTATATTCTTTACCACATGGTGTACTCTGTTTTGGTGAAGAATAGCTTAATTCGATATTATGCTTAACTTCATAGAGACACTGACAGGTAAAAACAGACAGAAAGATAATGATGGTCTTGTAGGGGAAAGACTAGTCTGTACAATCTGATGGCAGTGATGCTTGACTATACAAAACTAGGAATGTGAACTGAACCACACAGTTTAATTAGGGGATGTAATAATAGAAATAAAACTTGAAAATCTGAAGAGCATGTTGAAGGCTACAAAGGTGTAAAAAATGAATACATAAAAATGAATGTTTTGGATGGATACTTTTTCTCTGTTTAAATAAAACCTGAACAAGTGTGTGACTCAGTGTCTTTTATGTCATAAGGACAATGTGGGAAGCAGGCTAACTATCTAGAAGAACAAATTAAAATTATACATTTGTTAAAAATTACCCCAAAATGCAAGTCAAACACCTTTACTCCATGTGCAAATGCACTCTCAGATGTTCAACTTTATTTTAATTAATGTTTTCCAATATGTAGAAGGTTCCAAATGATCAAAATAGGCATGAACAGTGTTTATAGAAGGAACCTGGATTGCTTAGAAAATATTGAGAACTTTGTATAATACAAACCAAACAAAGGATACACCATAAATGTATTTAAATTATAATAATAAAAATAAAAGACACTTATCCAGAACCTGCTCTCAATATATTTTGTTTGGGTTAAAAAATATTTTACCTTTCCTAACATCCATGTGCAATATATGCATGCACAACAGCAGAGTGCACAACAGCTGACACTGGATAAGGAAAAGGGATTGTGGAAATCTTTCTGCAGATTTTAATACGCTTTGGATTAGGCCCTTTAAGAGTAACTATGTTATGTGACAGGGGCATTTGCCTTTGGAACCTCAGGCTGGGTCAAGTAATTGCATCTGGGAAATACAGTTTCTGCTTCTTCCCAGGGCTTCTGTGGTTACATTTTTGGAAGATCAATTTTGACAGTACTCACTTAAATGTTTCCTTACTTCATAGTAAAAGAGGGATGAAAATGGCCCACAGAAGTCTCAGGAGTAATGTATAAATTCAATCAGAGAGAGAAATCTGAATTGGACCCTTTCTACTATGTACTTACAGGAGAGTAATCTTGCCAACACTCAGGAAGACGTTTTATGTCTTTCTCAGTACATTCCACAGTCTTGTACTTTATTGCTATACTTTTCAGGATGATAGAGCCATAAGGAGTGGGACTATTCTTAGAAAAAAATCTAAGATGATCTATTCCCATAGCCCATGAACATATTTTGATAACAGCACTGATTATCACAAATTTTGTGGAGAAGAAATGTCCATAACCAGTGACCCAGATAGCGCTGTACAGTGAGGCCATATATTACACTCCACATACCCACTACCTTTGTTTTGCTGGAAATGAGTGTGTGGAGAGCATATTTAACTACCATATCTCAACAATACTGACTGGCAGCAGCTACCTTATGACACTCATCTTTCCACGATGCTTTATTAAACAGATTTCCCAAACTATTTCACCTATGAATCAATATCATAGGGTCTGGAAAATAGGTGTAATGAAATAGCAACAGTTTGAGAGATCCTACAGCAGGACTGAAAATAGGGGTAATTTACAGCAGTGGCTGAAGTGAATAGAATAAGAATCCATGCGTACAAAATATGCTAGCAGCATTCAATTGTATCTGACATTAGGCCCCTGTGCTCATGTACTCATTACTTTCTTACAGATAACAATTTCCCTCATCACAAATACTGGCCTTTTAGTAATACAATATGCCATCATCAACTCTCTCATCCTTTATCAAGCAGTACATTTTCATATGATTTATATGCACACATTTCTTACAATGACAATTGGCATCAAGATAAAGGCAGACAAACAAACTCTATTGCAAAGCAGAAAAACAACCTCTTTGCTTGATATTTCATTAATAAGTAATGCACAGCTGCATTACTCACGTCTCAAAATAACACAGTCGCCAAACACAACTGAGTGTGGATCGACAAAATCCTCACCTCACAGTGAAACAGTGGACTTTCACCTTCTGTTTTCAAAGGATGCCTATTGTGTATGTTGCCTCAACGCTCAACAGATTTGACAGAGAGAATGACAAAATGTATCCCTCCAACCTTTCAGATCTAGTTCTTTACATATTGGATTTGGACCACGCTCCATTTTATACCCAATAGTCAACATAGTGCACATGCCAATATCCCCTAGATAACATAATTTTAATTTGCAACCCTTGCATTACAGTTACTACAAACAAAATAAGACCAGCAAAGAAGTAAACAAAATGGACCTGTTAAGACAGACTTTGTGCAGTCAGTGAGAAGCCTGGACTGGCTTGGGCTGGGAGAGAGGAAGGAAGAATAGTGCATTGCCCCAGCTCAGTGTGTCCAAAGCTTTAACAAACTGAAGGAAAAGTTAAAACGTTTCAATGTCTTTCTTCACTGTGTAATCACAGTCATCTAAATCAGAAAATGTGCAGTCAACAAGGTCTACAACCCCTGTGAGACTCAAAGCTTCCCTAAACTGGAACACTAAAAATTAACAAAGTTAGACCATCTCTAATACTGCTATAGTAACCAGTGTTTAGGTCATTGGCTGGGAAAGTCCAATTTACCAAATGACAAGTACTTACTTCGAATTCACATCTCTCTTTTTTAAAACTTTTCCTGATAATATCAATGCTAACTACTACAAATATTACTACAGTGGCATTACAGTTCTGTTTAGAAACACTTACCTTTCAACAGTGTACTCTTGGTAATCAAATAAGCGTCAACTATTCTCTGTTTTAATGCAATACCCTTCTATTATGGACCGGTGTGGCTTACCAACCCTTTCAGAAATGCGTTAAAAAGTAGGTAAATATTTTTGCTCCCATAGCTTCTCTCATAGAGCTGTACCAGGCCCTCACTCTCCACGCTGGCAAGGTTAACAATTTACTGCTTTTCACTTTGTTTCATAAAAGACAGGCCCATCAATTTATTTGATTCTATTAACAGCCCTGCAGGGTAAATTTTACCAGTTTCTGTTCCTGTTAGTGAATATGTGCATTAAGAATTGCACTCTGTCTTCCAGATAAGGTTTTACAAGTGTCACGTACAAGACATTGGTAATTCCTTATCTCTACAGGCAATGCCAGAGGATGCATCTTACTAATGTGCCTTCTTTACAGATGCATTAGATAGTTGGTTTGAAATAATCCTGTGACCCCCCAATAAAGCCCAGTTTTGACACCTTCCACCCCCCTCGCATTTATTGCTACTGCTTATCAGTAACACTCTGCGCTACCACATTTAATCCCATTTCTGTTTTTCTAGTCTTCCAGATTTTCCTGCTTGATATTCTGAGCCTACTCAATCATGGCTATGCCAGCACCATATTGATACAGTTCTATGCTTGTGATTAGTGTCATTATTAACAGCATTAGAAACCAATCTGTAAGGAATTCTGTAAATCTCATGTCTTTCACTCTGGTTTCTTGCCCATGCTGCCATATTTCCACATTCTTCCATTAAACTGATGTAAGGCAATGATCATGAATAATAGTGTGTCTTGCATCTGCAGAAGTAATTTATATGGAGTAGTGCAAAAGGTGCATATCTTTGTCAAACTGCCATAGACCCCTGGTGATTGATACGGGTCAACAGGAAAGATTGCTGCTTACAAAGGGTGCAACTCAAATATAAATGCTTTCACATTAGCAACTAATCCAAATCAAATAAATAACTGATGGAAATTTTACAACCATTTGCTAAAGAAATCTGTACCCATCCAGCTAAACTGGCAACATACAGGCAAATTTTAGGCAGCTATTTAAATTCTTTCCATCAAAATGCTCAGTTTAAATATTCATTATTGCCTTGAAAGTTTTATGTTTCATCCTACAATGATACACCAACAGACACACACAAAATAACACAAGGAGAGGACTCCTATCAGAATTCTAATATCCGCCTACTAACCTTCGGTGGTTTAAAAGGATAGTCCGGTGAAAAGGTAATGTCAAGGAAGAAAACTCCACCTTCGTATACAGACCCTGGAGGCCCCAGTATAGTTGACCTCCATTCATAAATGTTGTCTCCTTTGGGTCCAGCACTACAACAGAAAACAAAAATATAACATAATAACTACATATAATCAAGAATATACTCCATCAATTATACTCTACTGGTAGTACCGCTGTTTTTTTCAAGTTAAAAGTGTGTACCTTTTATCACTACAAGTTAAAAATGTGTATCACATTTATTAAGTTAGTCCTGGAACATGTAACGGGTGTCCTAAGCTCTATCAGTAAAGTGATATATTCAGCCTGGAAGAAGTATTAAAATCACATTATAAATTATTCAAATAAGCACAGAAAAATTCCCAACTGAATCATCTCAAATATTTTAGTGGGCAGATGTAAAGTATTTGCAGTGCAAGGATAACAGAGACTTTGCTGAGATACCTTGTGACTGTCCTGCCTCAGAAGCCATCCTATTTTCGACTACCTCTTCATCCACCTACTTCATCAGTCAGTAGCAGTGTAATTACACACATTATTATACAGCACAGACTGTACTAAAGGCTGAGCAGGGTACGAACAACCTTGCAGATGTACTTTCTAGGTTATTAATCCAGTCTCTACTACAGAAGGGTGCTTTTCTCTGCAAATGTTACCCTATCTGAAAAATATTATAAACAGGGAGCAGGTTAAGCTGTTACAGATCCACAAAATTGTTAGGGTTGGAAGGGAACTCTGGAGATCATCTACTTCAACCATTAAATTCAATGTCCTTGTTTAAAAACACAGTACTGAAACAATATTACAAAACAAAATCCAGTATGTGAAACAACAAAAATCTCTCACTCACATGGTCAATTCCTGAGAAAAATAAAATTAAAACCTAATAAAAGTTCTTGGGCATGACTTGTCCAAAAGACAACACAGCCTCCTTTCATACAACATAATGCCTGTCTATAGAAGTACATATGTTACTCAGGGTGGCCTCTTAAGAAACATGAAGGTTTTTTTTCAGTACATAGCCTGCTGATATCAGTCACTGACAGAGGACTTAAATTCTACTTAGGATCAATCAGGATGGTAACTTCTAGATACCTGATTAATATTTTTGAGAGGAAGTTGATGCTGGTACATATTTCAAATAAGTGATGTGGTATTGTCTTTAGGCATTTCTTGTGAAACAATTCTTACTATGTTTGCAATAAAGATTTCCACAGCAGGCAGGGGTTTGTGAAAAAACCCTATGTGTAGAACAGATGAAAGCTCTTGGCTATGCTCCATGCCTCACAATGTACGCAAGGCATACAATTATTATACGACATCATGTCATGTTTACTGCTTAACTATTCATTTTTTTTCACTGAAAGTAAATAAAACCCTCCTTCACCTGAAATTCCTTGGGCTCCCTTCATTAAAACTTTTGACTGCATGATTCCTGGCATACAACTGGGGACTTAGTGCTGCGCGGTGTGCTTCATTAGTCATGGTACTTACATCAGTTTTCTATAGTGGCTGTTAGTGCTGCTTGGCTCAATAAACTATGTGGTTTCTTAACAAAAATGGGTTATAAAGACTGTAACATTATGGAACTTTCATTTTTATCAGCCATAGTAACAAAACTAGCAATTGTTTTAAAGATAAAGAGTGGCTTTTTAAGCGTCACAATAGCAGAAGTGTTGCTATCCATATTCCACAGTGTCTATATTACATCAGGTTGCTAGCTGCCAAACAAATTTAATTTACACAGTTCTCAGTTTGCATTAACCTTTGAATAATAAAGCACAGCTGAGACTGCTGTAAGAAATAAGCCAGAGAATGAATAATTAAAAACACCTCCACTGCCTTTAGAAAGACCAATCCTGAATCAACAGGGAAGGTTTAATTGTGACTGAACTAGGTATTAAGGGTCTAATTGAACTCTTTATAAGCCCAAACAAATGTGGTCCTGCATCAGTGCTATGGTATACAAGGTTCACAGAAAATAAAACCCTTGCAAAAAAAAATCAGGCAATTAGTTCAAACAGAAAAGACAAGAAGCAGGGGCAGTCTAAATCTTGCATAAAAAAAGCACCCTTAATACATGAAGGAAATCCTTTCCCATTTTCTGCAGGAAAATATTCTAACACTTGGAGAAGCAATGGCACGGCTGATACCAGCAGGTTAAAACGGAAGTGATACAAATGTTGACTCCAGAGAAATGGTTGGAAACAGCAAGTAACAAAAGCAAGCCCTGTCTTTTTAGACCTTATTTAGCCAAGAAGCAATGCTTGGGTCCTTTTTGGGTTTGAGCGAGGCTCACTTTTTTGATTTGAACATCCTCTGATAGTGTCATTTTCATAACATGTATTATTTTTATTTGTTTTGCCTATTTATTTAATTTCATTAACATTTTGAATGAGCAGTTATTAATTAGAATAGTTGGAAAATGCTCCATCTGCCAGTTGAACTGTTTCGGCATGTCCAGCTACAAGCCCAGCCTGATCACATTCTGAGGATGCTGATTAACATTAATTGAAGGTTTTCTTTGCAAATGAGAGATGAAGCTTTATTAAGCATTATTATTAATTCGAAGAATAGCTCAAATTGTATGGAGTGTGGGAAGACTGCTGTTACTAACGTTGCCAGTCAGTGTGCTTGCCGGCAGCAAGGCTGTTGAGCCAATGTAAAATGCCGATCCACGTGCACAGGCAATGGCTGGTATTCAGGGCAACAGCATACACAAGTGTAATGTTTTTTTCACTTGCACATTAATAATACAAACAGTTTGACAGGTGTATATCTTTGTTTTCCTTCTTTTCTAATTGTTAAGCCTTTTATTTATCCATATTATTGGCAACCAGAGCAACGACTCATCAGGCTTCACCAGAGAAAATTCCCATATGTGCAAGACCTCACCCAGAGCCTTATTCTATAGGGTTTGTAAGGCAAGAGGGTTTAATTGTCCATCTCCTATGTGGATATCTGCCCAGCACACTGAAGCCCAAATGGTTTACATTCAGTATGGTTTATGTTCCAGCTCTATTAATGTTACTGGCAACCAAACAACAGGTCTCAAAGAAAGCAAACCAAAGAAGCCTAAAGTTCTGTTATCTTTGGAAGGACAGATTGAGATGTGCACCCATTCAGCAAAGGGCAGACTAAATCTGTCTTGAACTCAACTGACCCAGGGCCAGAGCATACTCATGCTGTCTGTTACTAACCTACTGCTAAATCCATCACCTTCAGGGGGTAAATGACAGTGGCTGTGGCAGCTCCAGGTGGAAGTGACTGAACTGTAAGGATAAGGTGGTTAGGAGAAGGGCAGGTCTGCTGTCAGAGCAGCACCACAGCCTCCAAGTTTGAGCCCTGATGTGAAAACTTGGTGACTGCAGGATGAAGCAATCAAGGAGCCCAATGAGAAGCATAAGGTACTGCCTGTGTTTCCAGCGTTATCTCCCAGGTGGAATTTGTAACATAAGGCCAAGCAGGTGCAGCTGAGCATAAAGGCTCTGCAGACTTGAAGTTATTAATGGCTTGTCAAGAGCTAGCTTTCTGCTGTCATTATTCCCCCGTAGCTCTTAAGACACTCCACAGAATACCCTCTTTTAGCCACTGGGGAGGCTTTGCTTGCTGGAAGAGCTGGGTGGACACATAGCTAGCCTTCTTCCTGTTCCAGAATGACATCAATATGAGCATAGGAAATTCAGGACAAAGGAGTCAAAACATGTAAAGTTGTCTCCTTTTTATTTCACTCTCCTTTGCCTCTCCTGATATGTTTCAGTTCTGCCATTGCTTCCCACATACCTACTTGGAGGTGCAATGTCTGTACATCAGTTACAGTTAGTAGCAAAATACTTTAAATGATGCTATAACTGAATTCATTTTGTTTTAAATGCTTAATGCACTGAATATTTTCTATTCCCTCAACAAATTTTAGGCAGGCAGACTTGAAAGTAGCGCAGCCAAAAAGTGCATGTCCAGTACAATACATTACAAACATCAAGCTTTCCCTGCAGTTAGAATATCCTAAAATAGTCAATTTAAAACAATGTATTAGGACAGTTGTATGAAAACAAAGCATCTATGTGACATACCACATGAAAACTTATCTGGAGAAGTTCTGAAAGCACAGCTGATCTTTAGTTTTGGCAGAGCTGTGTTTTGTACACAAATTTACTTAATTTCCAGAGAATAACAAAACAGGTAAATACAGAAGGTAAAAAAATATTCCCTTGTCCATCAAGTAGACATATAGAATAAATTAGTAAAAATAATGTTATTACTTACTAATCTAACTTATATTTCTTGATGAAGGGCCACATGCACCCCCGATGTTTATAACTGTAGGTAGCATAACATCATAGTGTGTTTCTGGTGATGTGGAAAATGAAAACTAGTTCTATGCCTCCCCTCAAATTCTTAGTCTCTCAATCTTACTGGTATGCACCTATAAAGGCGTAATTGTACCCTTTAACACAAGGGAAAGGTAATCCTGTAGCACGAACCAAAGAAGTAAGATAAGGAATTGTAACTTAAATTTCCTTCTTGATCCAACACACGAATGATGTGTTGGCAGGAGTGATCAGGCCAAATAAAAAAGGAAAGTGAGATGGCCGGGAGGCCTTCCCATTCCTCACGGCTCAGGAAGAAATGGAAAGATTCTTCTGGACTAGGTGAATTTAAGTTCATTTTTATCCTCATCCTTTATAACATGGTAGAATAAAGCAGGACCAGGATATCATACTAATATACTACACATTCCATGGCATTGTCTATGGCATTTCATTCTTAATACTGCATTGTTTCATCTGAATTGCCTCAGGAGACAGAACTGGGGTTCACCTGCCCTATGTGCAGCCCATGGAGGATACAGTCCCTCTCAACTACCTTCGGTAACATGTGACAGCGAAACAAGAGGGGTACACTCATGATTCTTCCTCTTCCTTTCCGTTTATTACATGGAGCCTTTACTTGACTGTTTAAGAGACTTCTCTGAGGAGAACAGCTCACCACAGAATTATCTCTGTTTACAAGTATTACAAGTCAGTTTCCTGCAATCCCACTTCTCACATATCTAACAGTTATGCTGGAGCAAATTCTGCCTCTAGCTGTCCTCCGTGAATGCCTCTGGGAAGCCACTTGCCCAGAGGGCACTGTGGATACAAAAGTATTGGAAGATTGGTAAAATAATGTAAGAGTGCAGCTGTTGAGGGAAGAGGATGGATGTGACAACACAAAAGATTGCAGATTCAGCTTTCAATGAAATACATCTCTTGAGAAGCTCATACGAAGCCTCATTAAAATAAACCCAGTACATACCTCTGCTCTCTGTTTTGAACTTGGTGCCAATACTGAAACTGGTCCTAAGCAAGCGTTGCTTTGGAATGTACCACATCTCGCAGATGCCCCCTTGCTTGGGAACAAGCCAATGAGACCAGCAGTGGACCTATGCTGGCAAGGTGGATAGACAACCTCAATTTGAGAAGAAGTATGTCACCAGGTGCTATGCAGATGCTAACATCACCAGGTGACTCAGACCCACCTGCACACCCGGCCCAGCCCCATTCAACACAATGCAAAAATAGTGCCATTGGGAAGCATTGGCATCACAGCCACTGCTTTATGTCTTTGTCTTTGGAACGGATACACAGTGCAAGCAGCACTGGCTATGTGTTAAATTTCTTCTGCTCTCCTCCCAGTTCTCTCTCGTCTCCATTCTGGAAGCACACCTGATCCACCACCTCTTGAGCCTTCACCCTTTCTCTTCCTGTTTTAGTGACAATCCTCCTTCATAGAACCTGTATTTTCTATTTTCTGCTTGAGGGTGGTTTCTCTCCAACCCCTTCTCTGTATGGTGGTAATTCATTGCTCCTTCATCATAGTGGAGACTTCCTCCCTTCAGGTACATGCAGATCCTCCTCCCCCTAACATGCCCTTTCTTTTTCTCTCAACAGCCACCAACACATCCTCCTATTTTTCATCTTTCTCCAGAAAGGAGGGGGTGGAAAATGGTGCAGGGGAATTTTATTATAGTACAGCAATTACTCATTTTGTTTCTTTCCTTCCCTGGTGCCCTTCTTCAGGGATGTAGAAAATGAAGAGCAAGCAGAGGGGGTGCTGGAGCAACAGTGGTGTATGGAAGGGAAAGGGAGTCACAGCTGCCTGCCCAGATGCTACAGTGATATCAGTAGCTACTTTTATAAATGTATGTAATAAACAGTTGCCACAGCAGCCAAAGGAATACATTTCTACAAAACAAAAACAAAAGAGCAGTGAGCACTGAGACTGCCTGTGGCAATGGGCACAGTGGTATGGGTAATAACGCCTCTGCTATGAATAACATTAGCAGGCTAGTCTCCAAGCAGTAAAATCAAAGAACAATTAAAGAAATAAACCTCTTTAGAATTAGAGATAAGTGCTTACTTCAGCTATAATACTGATGACTTAAACTCTCATCAAAGAATAAACCCTCTCCAAATTTGTACCTTTAGTATGCATAACCTTTTCTTCATGTCTGTTTTTCCTGAAAATCTGCTGAACACTCCATATCAATTCCTTCTTCTTGATGGTGCAAAAAGTGCCTTTATTAAAATTCTGGTACATGCTCATAGTTCTTACTAGTTATAATCTAGACCAAAGCTAGAAATTTTTCAGCATTAAATTTGAGGCCCAAGAGATCTGCATTACTATAAGAAAACTAACGATATATACACATTTTTAAAGAGATGTTAATTTTATTTTTAATAGATGCTCTATGTCATGAAAAAGCTTGGGTTCCCATGCTCTAACAATCTAACACTCAAATTTGGGTCTATGCTAGATCCAGTATTTCTGGTGAACCTGCAATATTACTCGGAATTTATGTCTTATGTGTGTTGGAATATCAATAAAACTAGATGAAGTAAGAAAGGTTCTTGAGTAGGTGTGTTTCGTAAGGCTTAATTATTCTTACTGGAAAATGAGGGTGAAGTGGCTGGACCACTTGTCACTCAGAAAGGCTTTGACAGAAAGAGAAACTTCAGACAAATCCTATACACCCCTTAGTTTCCATTACAGCGAGAGAATTCAGCTGGAAAATTTGGATCAGACTTTCTTACAGTTTTTTTGATTGAGACCATCTTCTCATAAGAAGCTTAAAAAAAAAGAGTACTTTTAGGCAAGCAGTAAGAGGAGGAAGATATTAAGACATTTTTCAAACTTACGCTACAATTCCTTCAAAGTTGTTATATCCTGCTTTTATCGAGTGCTTTTTATTGAAGCCAGTTACCATGTTCATCTACGCTATGGAACCAATATGTTTGTGGTAAATATGATTTGAAGAATATTTAAGAAAACTGATCCCAATGAACTGTCAAAGGAGCAGTAACGTATTACAGGATAACACTAGATACTGCTTTTTCTGCTTATTGAGAGCACTTGAACTCAGTATGGTATGGCATTTTTTTACTGTCAATCTTCTGTAGTTTTAGCAAGGTGTTATAGAGGTCCATTTATCATCCAAAGCAATATGCAGTTTAACTTTGGGGCTTCCTGCCACTTTATTCCTTGCAACAAACTCGCAGCACACCAGGCCAGTGTGCCAAGTCTGTTTGAGGAATATCCTTTTCTCCTTCTGATTGACTTTCTCTGCCTTCCTGTCACTGGAGCCATTAAAAAGTTTTGGCTGAAGATGCTGAAGCTTTCTTGTGTTAAAAATCAGTAAGTTTTGGCCACCGTAAAAATACCAAATAGAGTAAGATCCAGGCCAATATCACTTAGTTGATTTTATTATTCACTTCTAAACAATACCACTAAAAATTATGAAAAGTATCCTAGCACTTTAGCAGACTGGTATTATTCAAAGAGTACTTTGATGCTTTTATTCTTTAAGGTCCTGTTTTCAGAGCATTTCTGAGATAGAAGCTGTCACAGACAGAACTGCTTCTAATGCACAAAATAGTTATTTATATTATAGTATCTACAGCAATTTATTCATTGCAAACACTATTACACAGTGTATGATCACAGCATGCTGAGTATTCACAATGAGATTTTAAAAATGGCAATTTTGTTAAGTATTCTCCACTTTGTTCAGCTGAAGAAAATTACATAAAACCCTTTACAAGAAGGCTTTCCTTTTCAGTGCCAGAAACAACCATTTGCTTCTTATTACACATCTACAGGCTCGACTCCCTTTTGACACATCTTTTGTTTCTTTTTCTTTTAAAGTAATACCAACTTTAGCTCCAGCATTTTTACAGTCCAGAAACGGACTGTATAGTTTAAACAAGATAAAATATTTATCAGTCTACTCTATGGTAGATGATATCAAGTATGATTTGTAGCCGTATTTTAGCAAAGGAGGAAAACACAAGTAACAAGGAACAAAAAACACTGCAAAACAAAAAAAAAGAGACTGTTCTGGGACCTTCTAATCTGACCTCCAACCCTGCAACTTGCCAAGTGGTATTATTTCCATGTTCATCCTAATTTGCTTTTCCTTGGCTTTTTTTTCTTTCCCAGGATTGCCATTTATTTTTCAGAACATAACTACCTTTTAATTTCACAACATTTCCCTTTCCCAAAGCAGCTGTAATTTACTCTTCCATCTTTCCTAAGTGAAACAGACACACAACAGTGGGGTGGCACCATCAGGCACTATATTTTTAAATCCTAAATCTAATTTAAAAGGCTGAGATGACTGAGTGTAGACAGTACAGAAACCCCATAGCAGCTGGAAGATTTAAGAAGTGTAGTAGGAAAGAAAGTACTCTTTAAAATAGCATTGACTTTATAGTTTCTGTGGAAACCTCAAGAGCAATGTGGGACAGAGAGGTAGACAGGGCTAAAGCAGACCAGCTCCAACAGGCTGGAAAGGTTTGTCATGAGTGGGTGCAATAGATACTGTAAGCTTGGGATTTGAAATCCATTTGACATGTTAATTTGATCACTTATAAAAAACAATTCCAAACTCCTGCTCATCTCATCAGAAATGGTGAAAAATAAAAAAACCAAACAAACAAACAAAAAAATCAAAACCAAAAACAAAAACCCCAACCACCAAACCCAAAGAAAACCCCAAAACCATGCACAATGTATTAGCAGTGAACAGATCAGCTGAACTCCGGCTCATGTCTCGTTCACTTTCTGATGATGGACTGATGATTTCATGTAAGAATTTTTGTAAAGCCTTAACCAAAAAAGACCTCTACAGTACCTTACTTTAAGAAATATTAGTGTAAAGATATTCTGCAATAGCTGGCCAATTTCAGTAATTGAGAATGACTTATACAGAATTATTTCTAATACATGTACACACACATTTTCTGACCATTATGAATACTGTAAGGCAGTAATATTTCTCAATGACTGCAAATTCTGCTCAGAAAGCTGGTTTTCCATATAATCAGTAGTCATTTTATCTTTCTCCTACTTGGAAATGATTTATCCAACTGCCTATAAAAAGGTTTGATTTGCTCAAGACTGTCCTCTTCAATAATCCTGTCTCCAGGCACTTGTCTAAACCAGAGCCTGGAAATTTTGAAACCTTATGTAAAAAGCATAATTGTGTATCGGAGGGACTCAATTCTGAGATTTCCTTTTGTGATATTTTAGAGTCTTTAGTTTCTACACAAGCTTCTTGTAAAGCTGTCCCAAAATATTGAGGGCAATCAATAAGAAGAAAATTTAAAGTTAGTATTTACAGAGAGAGGTATCTCAAACATACAGGACAGCTGTGTAACCAGCAAGTCTGTTCTCTCTATCCTGTAAACAGAGGAACAGGCTTGAATACAGACTCCTCTTTTCAGTGTGACATTCACACATGCTTACATGCGAAATGCCTGCTTACACAAGGAAACAACTCTGTATTATGGCACAGATTAACTAACATGATGTTAAACACGTTATAAAACAAGTCATTTCCTCCCGAGTAAACAAGCCTATAAAGCCAACAGGCACAGAGAAAGGAAATTTGATTCTGAGATCCATATACTTCAAAAGCAGATTCCTTTTATTTAGTCAGTTTAGTTAAGAGGCTGTCTTATTTCTCCAGATCCCTGGTAAACAGAAGAAAACACAAGTGGAAGTTACTGGCAAATGGACAGTTTTTCCATAGCGTTTTTTCCTCATTTGAGATCATTCTCTTACTTCAAATATGGAGACCAGCCATAGGTCTGAGGTGAAAGAGACCTTAGAATGTTTCAGCTTTTGATTGAGACTGATTGCCCTCATTGCAGGCTACATTCTGACTTATCCAAAGAAAACACAATTTATAGGTAATTTTCTTTGCAGTGTCTGTGAGGACTGAACAATTCATGCCACTTGAGTGACTAGATGAAATAAATGGAGATCTGGCAAATTCTTGAGGAGTGTTTATGTGAGAATGGCACTAAAAATATGGCTTCTTCTACTGGAATAGGATATTGTCAAGATTTTTTAGCATACTCCTTCACTGGATCCACAGACAGGTTAATATAAAATACAACATACTTCAATTTCTCAATTTTCTACCATCATGATCTTCTCCTAGGATCTTTTGGGAGAGTTTCTGGGGCTGAGGTTAGGAGGAGGCTTATGAAGAACCAAGCTTTCTGTTCCAAGGTTGCTGGAAATCATCTCAGAGTCAGACCTGAAGTTACCAAGTCACCTTGCTAAAACAGTCCCAGAATGTGATTATGTCACAGACTTCTCTATAGGAATGGGGTTGTTCTAATGTGCTTTCCGCTAAAGGTGACAACTGAGGCTACATTTTTCTCAGTACACAGACCTCCCCTGTGCTCCCAGGATCAGGACTTCTGATTAGAGAATCCTTCCCTATGAACGGCTTAGTTTCCTCCCTTGTTTTATTCAAGAGCATCAGGATAAAAAGATGGAAAGTAGTCCTGGGAAAGATGATGGCAAAATTGGTTCAAGAAAAGAAAGATCCTCACTTGTCAACTGAAAGCCATAATGAACGTGTATGGCTGGAAGAAGTCCTCAACCTCTTTCTCATGATGGGAAGGCAAACAACCGATGTGTAGGTACCTGCTTGTGAAAGCAGTCATCAGTTTGGAGCTGGAGTTAGAGAACTAGGAGCTCCATAAAATCCCTCTCAAGGTTTCAAGTGAGACTTCCACTGTGGTAAGCCTCGCACATGACTTACTCTAGAAATGATGCCTTGTCTAATTAGAATTGACATTTCTAATTAGCAAGCAAGAATCATCATTCTAAGCTTCTGTTGTGGTTTAAGCCTAGTTAGCCACGCAGCCTTTCTCTCACTCCCCTCCTTTCTCCCCCTCCTGCTCCCAGAGGGATGGGAAGGAGAAGTGAAAGAATGTAACTCCCACAGGTTGAGATAAGAACAGTCTGGTAGCTAAGGTATAACACAAATCACAGCTGCTACCACCAATAATAACAATGATAAGGGAAATAACAAGGGAAGAGAATATAACCGCTCACCACCCGCCAACCGATACCCAGCCCGAACGAGCAGTGATCTAGCCCTTCCAGGTAACTGCCCCCAGTTTATATACTGGGCATGACGTGTTGTGGTATGGAATACCTCTTTGGTTAGTTTGGGTCAGGTGTCCTGTCTCTGCCTCCTCCCAGCTTCCCCTCCTCCCTGGCAGAGCATGAGACTCAGAAAGTCCTTGGTCAGGGTAAACATTACTGAGCAGCAACTAAAACCATCAGCGTTATCAGCGCTGTTCCCAGGCTGAAAGTCAAAAACACAGCACTGCACCAGATACTAAGAAGGAGAAAAATGACTGCTACTGCTGAACCTTCATGTCGTAATCAATGTCTCTGTCATACAAGAATGAAACTTCATGTATTTATGTAAGACTTGTTTTGTTTGTTTTTTTGTTGGCTCGTTCTCTTTGTTATAATCACAGTGTATGTTCCTTATATCAAGACATAATACCAGCAACAGCTCAAATTGCCCTTACAATTTCCTTGGCAACAACACTTGGAATCCTGACTCACACAGATGTTTTTTACATGATAAAAATTACATTTATGTTATTTTCTTGCCTATTTTCAGTTCCAGCTCATGTCCTTGGTTCAGCTGCTGGTGATACCTTCTCTCATCATTGTTTATTCACTTGTAATATTACTGGTTGTGTGTATTAAGTGACAAATGGTCAGTGTTTGAGTCAGAGCTACCACCTCAAGGAGAACCATAGAACACTACACTAGTCATGCTGATAATCACAATGCAAAAATAACATGTAGCTTAACCTATGAATGCTAGAGTTATATTACTTATCTTTATCGTGCATTACTGCTTATCTTTATTATCCTAATCAACGCTTGTTTAAGTCTTGTATATTCAAAGCAAACAGCTGGAGCAAATGGCAATGAGCTACAGAAATGTTCATCGTGTGGTGTCTGGGTTCAGCACTAGCCTAGATGGCTTCTGTCCAAATTGCTCATACTTGGAGGCTCTTTTGTAGTCTGCACTTAACGAATGGGGTTTTTTACAAATCCATTTCTTAGCAGACAAATGTCCTAAGTCATAAGAATAGCATTGCTGATTGCAGCCTTGCTGTCAATGCTGACTGGATGGAGGAGGAAATACTCTTCAGGTGCATGTGTTAGCTCTTGGTTGAGGGCCTGAGAATGCTGTGGGAACACATGGCAGGCAGCTGCCTGTCTTATTTGCAGGTTAATTAGGAATATATCTGCTAACTGCTGTAATGATCAGTTAGGTACTCTTCAAAACCACCATATTCGGTGTTTTAACAGAAAAAAATGTCCTGTTTTTTCTTATGCAGAGGAAAGGCATGGTGGTGATATTTCAAGCCATATTACTGTTTACTAACTTGGGTATGAGCAAGCTCAGCAATGGCTCACCTGTAGTGCTTGTGACATTTTAGACTTAAGTATACCAATTTATGTATTAAGAGGAAGAAAGTGCTCCTCTGTTGAATCATACTGAATCACAACAGTGTGTGTATGTATTCTTGTCACAGTTTCTGTGCTTTTACTGGGTTTTATGCCTTCAAAATAATCTTTTTCAAAATTAATGCACTTGCCAATTGTATAATCCTGGAAGTGAGAGCATCTGTTTCCTCACAACTGTATGCATAGCCTTTTGAAGAAAATGTTGTTTATTAATAGTAATCTGTTTTTATAGCTTCACAATTTCTTAGATAATAGGGTAAAACACAATTTTCCTTTCATATTCTCTGCATACTGAAGAGACAGATGCAATTGCTAGAGACTACTTATGCTGAGGGCAAAACTTAGAACTGCTTAATGTGACTTAATGACTAAAAAATGTGTATCATTTATAGATGACATCTTGTACTCTGCTAAGATATTATTATGGTCAATGAGTACTCTTCCCTGATGGTTAGTAAAAGGATTTGGAACTACATCTGCTTTTATTTTACTTGTTCAAGTAGACACACCAAAGGCAACTGAGCTAACCACGAGTCACATGAATGGGGTTTAGTCTTTGCTCCTAATCTTTTTGTACACAGAGGCTCACATAACAATATATATTGAAACACAGAACTGGGAGAAAGTGGAAAAAAAACCCCAGGCCTGAAGAAAGGCTATTTTACAGCTACGTAGACATGTAAACACCTCCAGGAATTCTGCTTAATAAGGCCAGCTACTTTCAGCTATCACTCCACTGCTCGTGACAATCTTTGCATGAAAGCATTGCTTTCTCCCCCCAGCAGCACTATCAAGTTAGTGCAGTTCCCTCGAAATACAAATATGTTGTATTTAAAGCTAAATGTATAGCATATGGAGGACTGGAGCTGTGCTTGGGAGAACACCCCTTCACCCACTGAAGGCACTCGGGCACGCCAACAAACATCCCTACAAAATGTGGCAAACATATTAGGGAAGATGTCAGAATACAGAAATTTCCTGTAGATTTTAAGTCAAGAGACACTCTTGTGTAACAGAGACCCCACAGGGTCTACACCTGACCTTGAATTACTTCAAGACATGATGTACACAAGGAAGTAGTCAACTCGGCAGTGTTTAATACATGAGCACTGTTTCCCCTATGGGATACATTACTTCGCTTTTCGTAAAGATACAGAATCACACAGAATCACAGAATCACAGAATAGTAAGGGCTGGAAAGGACCTCAAGATCATCGAGTTCCAACCCCCCCGCCATGGTACATGTTTCTTTACCAAACTAGGTGTATTGAACCCCAAAGCAGAAAAGCTGTGAGTGACTGGGAACTTTGCCAACTTTCTTGGGAAGCAAAGGCTCGATTCTGTGCACTCAAGAGTTGATCTGGTGTTCAGTGATGCCAGAGATAAAATGCCACTGACTTCAGTACACTAAAATGCACAAAAAAGAGCACTTACGAGTCACTTTTGAGCACATAAAATGTGCTTGCGGTTGTGCTTGCAGTTTAAAAATCTCTCATTTTTAGTGAGTCTTGTTAAAAAAATGAATCTTGCATGTGCAGTTGTACATTCAAATTTATATCGACCTACTTTAAATTGTTTTCAGTTTATTGTGTTAGGAAACATGTTCTAAAAGTGCACCTTCAGATGATCAAAAAAGCCCCAAACATTCAAAAGCAAAAAAGCAGTGGATGGTGGTGTGGTCCCTTTGATCAGGGTTTTTCCATTACAGCAATATTTTAGAATCACACAAAAATACGAACTGAGCTTGTCAGTTGACTTCTATTCCTATCACTTCTGCGGGGGTCTGAGATTGTGCAGAACAATTTCAATACAATTCTCTGACATTCAGAACTGAAATGTCAGTTCCTGTGCGAAATAAGAGAACGCAGTAATTTGGGAAGCCTATTAACTTGTTTGACAAAACTAGATTTATTACATTTTTCGTGTACCTTCCTCCATGAGATAATATTCTCTATTTAAAGAATATTTCTATTTTCATTTGCATTTTTACGCTTATTTTCAAGTAATTTTTTCACTAGCAGAGATTATTGTTGTGTTCAGGACTCAAATTGAAAAAAATTGGAACACTTCTACATGAATATTTTCTCTGTAGAAGTAAAAGGTCAAACAGAGTAGCACTAGACACAAGAAAATGAATCAGTAAACTGAAGGAAAGATAATCAGTCTGGCTTCAAGGTTAACTTTCTGTTAGTTACTGTAGGGTTTTGGGGTTTGATTTTTTAGCCCTCCAACAGTGTGTCCATCCAGTGCTCCTGTGCTACCCCAGCAGAAGCTACCTAAATAAAACCAATGTCTGACATTCATACCCTCTTTCAGAAACCCACCCTGCCCTGCAGCAAGTTGCTCCCAAAAAATCCAGAGCAAAGAAATACCCTTTTTGTTGAAAATCAGGAAACGGAGGTTCTGGCCAGCTGAGAGGTAAAGTAAATTTGTCTTCCTCAAAAACACGATTGTGTGAATAAGAGGCGTTCACAAATGTGAGTGGCCAGCCGCCTCCTCGGATGTGACTGTAAATACTGTGTTTAAATACAGAATCATAATATTTACAAATAGAAATTACACACAGTGTGTCTTTTAAAATGCTTGCCATTGTCCAGAGGTTTTTGTGGTAAACAAACCACCCTAAACAGTGGGAAGTAAAAATGGCTTAAAAATAATCTTATTTTTTTGCAAATGAAGCAGTATTATTAGCAACACCAAGAGCTACTACTCTCTTATTGATGCTGCTGTCTTATTTTATTCCTCTGACTTTAAATTCATAAACCCCATAAATCTATTTTATTTCACAAACAGAGCAAAGCCTTCAAAACCCAACTTTTTCTTGCTTTGCAAGCTCTGGAGAATTTATCTAAAAACCTGCAACACTCAGAAGCCCATACATCTTATTGTATTTAATATTGATGTCTGAACTTTCATGCATTTCCACAAAATGACAGGAGAGATTTAGTGCAATTTAGATGGCACTGCCACAAATAGAATTTCAATTTATGGTTACCAATATAGGCAAATTAGGATTTCCCAGCATTGTGAATTAGAAGTTTTGTATTGACGTACCTCTTGTCCAAAAAATAAGATACATTTTTCATCCTTTTTCATCCCTGTTTCCCTATAATAGCCACAAGTATTTTTCATTTGTAGGTTATAAAACATTACAGTTATTCATTACATGTGGCATTGTCATACTTGTTATAGCTATTGAGTGTACATTTCAATACCAAAATACATTTCTCAGTTTAATATGCTACTAATGAATCAAATAAAACTCAAATAGTTTGAGGCTTCAACTGATACTTTAACTTATTACCCCCATAATCACATCATGAGCAGAAGTGGTCTTGTACCTCTTACTCCATGTGCAGGCGGTTGCAGTGAAACTCACCGTAATATTCTTGCTCTGTTGTTTGTAATTCCAAATTTCAGAAAATGCATTTACATGCCTACTGGTATTACTTTTTCAGGGTACGTTCTGTTATGCTAGCCACCAGTGATGCCCAAAAATATACAGCCCAAAAATGCATATTCAAATATGGATCCAAAACTATTTTTTTTTTTTAGCATTTTAAACAAAAGACTTTGCTTTGTTAAAATACTTCACACTAGACCTCCTTGTCAGAGACTGACCAAGCAACCCCTGACTGGGGAGTGGGGACGGGCAGCTGTTCCTTTGCTGAATAGATTTTCACACCCTTTGACAGCCCATGCTTGCAATGCTCTTCATTCAGTCAATAACATTACTTATACAGGCACACAGAAGAAAAAAGAGCAATGCCCAGTGCTTTGCTGTGGGGCTTCCCACTGCCACTAAGGAGACTTCTCTGCAGTCACACATAGCACAGTTTGCAGTCTTTACTCTACAATATTTAAACCTTAATAACATGTTGCTGCAAATAATTCTGCTTGGTGATGCCAATGAAAATATTCACAGTACTATAAAGAGGAGTCATTAGTTATCTTCAGGTCTTACAAAATGTTAGGACCTTGTACCAAAAATGCATATAGACATGAACAACGTTTTGTGCACATAAAGCTACTTAAGGACGCAAGCTTCTCAGACCCATGATTCAAGCTGCAGCCTGCTGGTTTTGACACAAAATGGAAAGCTGCATTCCAGGAATTGAAATACATTTCTTTTATAGCACTATTTTTCAGCCAGTACGCTACCAGAAGGCACTAATAAGCAAGGACTATTGAGTTCTGTTCAGCAATGAGTAAAGTCTATTATCCAAGGATGCAATATTTCAGAATGAGTCCTAAGAGTTTCATGTTGGATTTTCAGGGGGTGCTGTTGCTTTTTGTGGGTACAAAACATGAGATCAGTACCCACAACAGGCACAGAATACAAGGCAATGTTATCAGGGGAATATTACAATCAGGTTTTCGTCTTCTCAGCAAGGATGTCCTGTGTTGAACATCTGCATCTGCTGCACCTCACAACAGCGGGAGACAATTTCTAGAGCTTGAGGTAAAGGGACCCGGCTTCCTCACCACAACTCCTTAGTATGCTAGGGGCTGTCTGTCGTAATTGACTCTTTTAACTACAGAAATAGGTTCAGCCTCATTGCAGCATATCCTGCAGGGAGAAGAAAATGAGAAAACAGACCATGGTACCTCTAATGAGTAGAATACTTCAGCACATATTCAGTCAGATTCACTGATTATAAGAATCTATTTACTCTAAACTGGGCAAGCAAAATCTCTGTCGATGGGTAGAATAAACACTATTTAGAGTGGAACCATTTGTAATGTGCTTTAACTGGCAATTTTCCCTTAATGAATAATATAACATCTTTCATACAAGGATTCAGCTGCTCTGTGATTTTTTTATTCCTGTATTAAGAGACAGGAAAACTGATGCACAGAATAAATTCCCTTAATAACAGAGCTTAGAATAATACACCCATTATCACAAGGATCACACTTGTCTTCTATAACCACATGAATGCAACCAGAGCAACAAAGTAATGTAAAACACCCACATATGTAAAATCAACATCTTTGCTTCAGAACAGATGGCAATATAAAATATGAATTAAGAGAAACTTCACATAAATTAAGGAAAAAAAATCTTTTGAATAGCAGATGATACCTGACTGTTTAGGAACTGTGTATGCACTTACAATGTTTCTTCTGCATAAAGGTATGGCCGTGTAGTTCAGTCAGCAAAGAAGAGATTACATATGCTTTTGTAGGCCACAGTGGTCTGCAAACTAGGCAGATTTGACAACACCAAAATCTCATCAAGCCTTTCTTTCCAAGGAACAGCTGAAGGAGTTCTGCACAAAGTCAATCTGCTCCAGGGAAAAGGTAACTTGAAATGATGAAGCCCAGTTGACTGGCTGCATACAGGAGCTGGAACATACTCACACAAAACCACTGGGTGTTGATAAGGTGTCATGAGGGTTGTGGTTTAATCCTGGGCTTAAACCACAACAGGTGACTTTTATTGGTAGCTATACTATACAGTTTAAAGTAACTGGAAAGTCTCAAATGAAGTTTTAATTCTTTATCATTAAAAATGGCTTTTATAGACTCTTTTTTTTCCCTCACAAATTGGGTAGTAGCTATCCCTCAACAGTCTGTAGTGGGACAAACATTTTCATCAATAACATAGACAGTGGGATTGGGCGCACCCTCTGCAAGTCTGCGGATGGAACTGAGCTAGTGGTGCAGTTGATATGCTTGAGGGAAGGGATGCCATCCAGAAGGATCTTGAGAGACTTGAGAGGTGGGCCCGTGTGAACCTCATGAAGTTCAACAAGGTCAAGTAGAAGGTCCTGAACCTAGGTTGTGGCAATGCCTAACAGAAATACAGATTGAGGTATAACTAGATGGAGAGTGACCCTGCAGAGAAGAAGCTGAGGATAACGGTGGATCAAAACTGGACATGAGCCAGCAGTGTGCACTTGCAGCCCAGAAAGCCAGCCATCTCCTGGGCTGCATAAAAAGAAGTGTGGTCACCAGATCTGGGGTGATTGTCCCCCTCTGCTCAGTTCTGCTCCCATGAGACCCCCCCTGCAGTATTGCATTCAGCTCAATAAGACAAGAGGCACATGGACCTGTTGAAGCAGGTTCAGAAGAGGGCCACAAAAATGATCAGAGGGATGCATTGCTCTCCTATGAAGAAAGCCTGAGGGAGTTGGTGTTGCTCAAACTGGAGAAGGCTCCAGGGAGCCCTTATTGTGGCATTTCTGTGCTTAAAGGGAGCTTATAACAAAAACTGAGAGAGATTTTGTTACCAGGGCCTCTAGTGTCAGGACAAGGGGCAACGGTTTTAAACTGAACGAGGGTTGATCTAGACTGGATATAAGGAAGAATTTTTTTTGTGAAGGTGGTGAGGCACTAGCACAGGTTGCCCAGAGAAGCTGTGGATGCCTCATCCCTGGAAGTGTTCAAGCCCAGGTTGGATGCGGTTTTGAGCAACCCGATCTGGTGAAAAGATGTTCCTGCCCATGTCCCGATGCTCAGTGGTTGAATTAGATGATCTTTGAAGGTCCCTTCCAACCCAAACCATACTGTGATGCTAGAATTCTATCATGTTGCTGTATATGAAAAAAGAAACCAGACAATCATAATTCATCATACTCTATGAGGATAAACACATTTCCAACATTTAATGTTCACTACAATAGGCACCTACTTTTCCTTATGCTCCCCAGTGTGTTCTTACAGAATATATATTCTTTCGAGAGATTACCAGTACCAACCAGAGCTGCTTGTAGCAGAATGAAAAAATCCTGCTTCTAATATATGCGTATGTAAAAAGCCTCTCATAAATTAAAGTAATGGGCCAAATGTTGTCATGGTACAATTTCACTGACTTCATGGGTGTTGTACTTGCTTACTTAAGGACTAAAATTGTTTCAGTAAGATCATTAGGAAAATAAAAGACTGCAGATAAAATTCTCTTCAATCATGGAAGTGAACTGTGTAAGACCACAATGGAGTAAAAATGTAAATAGCAGGATAAAGATAATTGCACAAAATTCCGTATGGGTACCAAGACCATTATTGTCAGAATGTGATCTGATGTAAGGAAATGCATATACATTACCAGAAAAACAAAAACAAAATAGTATCTCACAGGTTCAATACAAAAGACATTTTCCCCTTAGAGAAAACCTTATAAAAGGCTTCCTTTCTTCAGAGAAGGCAACAGAATGGGAGTGAAAAGCAGTAGGCAAAACCTCTGCATCTCCAAATATTATTCAAATTTAGAAAATGAAGAAGTTTCATTACAAGATGGGGAAAAAGATGTAGCTGGTCAAAGTCAGTCAACTCATTTATGTCTCAGCAAACACCTTAGGTCTGTACTTTGTCAATCTGCAGAAAGCAAAAGATTTTCTGACCTCATAAATAGGCAGGAAATGGCTTGTGTACCGATCTATCATCTTAGGAGACACTTGGCACCATTTATCCCAGCCCTCACAGAACCAGATACACCTACCATGAGGTGTAGAAAAGCTATGGTGTTTCTCAAAGTCAAGAGCAAAAAGCCTCAATTAAGAATTTATTATTTTTTAAATTATGTTTACTTTCTTAAAAATACTAATCTTGAAGAAAACTCATCTAAAATTTTAATTCTAAAGTTTAAACTCTGGAGCCTCTCTCTCATATTTGAACCGGGTGTTCAAGAAATAAAACTGCACTGTCTCCTGTACTGTATCAGAACATCACGCACACTCACTGATAGCAGGCAAACGTGAGGCCTGTGGCTATGGAGGGAGAGCTTCTTCCATGTATTGTTTCTAAAATCAGTACAATTATTTTGTAGCTTCTACATGCATTACTCCTTCAGCACACATTTCAGACTCGTTTTCAGGTAACTTGTTTTTCTGTGTCCTTATGGTTTTTATTCAGTAAATATCTGCATGGCCAACTGGGTCCACTACATTAGTGCAACCTCTAGAGTGAGTGGGACTATCTCTGCGCAGATGCTGTGAAAACTACCCTTTTAAGCAAAAATAAAAGGCTGTAAGAGAAGACGCACCTGTTTTTATTTAAGTTTTCACATTACCTCTTCAATGGTTTCTGCTTGCTGACAAGCAAACACATGACCTAGGCGTCAGCAGATAGAATTACCCATTAGCTGAAAGCGTGTATTTGCTGACTTAATGTGTTTAGCATTTGTCACATACACAGAGGAGTTGACAAATGCAATCTTCTTGTCCTTACTTAATAATTTCATGAAGCAAGAAATGACTCAGTTCATTCTTTTTCCTTACTTTACTTGTTCCTAACTATGGTAGTGTGCCAAAAAACAGCTCACAGCCATTTCCCTTCTCTAACACACAAAGTCAAAGTAAATTTCCAGCTGGCAAATGAAATGTAACGTTGATTAGGAATGCAATATAACTAAAATGTTTGACCTTTAAAACACAAAAAACTTGCATCTGAAATGCAGTAAGTTTGTCGCATAGCCACAAAGCCGTATCAAATCAGGAAATGGAGTTGTTAGAGCTGATTAATGCTGACTTTGCATTTTCATGATTTTTTGTATGTATGTGTCATAGTTCTAACCCTGTGAAAGGAACACTGCCAAGTCCTTGACTTCCAAAATATGTTCTACTTTTAAACCACTATCCTCTTGTGAAATTATGTTATATATATATTCCAATTATAGGATGTTTAACTAAGAGCTCAGAATTTACCTTCAAACAGACAAAGCGTATCAAAGAAAAACATCCGAGAGCTTGACACTGAAATATACTCTAAATCTTACCAGTTTCATGCTCTTGATAATTGCTATGTCTAAAGTCATCAGGCTGAACTTCTTTCATACTATTTGGAGAGTCATCCCAGAAAATACAAGTTCTAGAAAGAGCATGAATTTCTTTTCCCATGCTGATACAAACTGATTTGTGTGCTCAGACACTGTCTATCTGGTGTCTAACAATACGAAGTGCAAACCCTGAAACTCTGAATATGAGAAACCTTTAGTTATGTACCATTCAATCACTTAGACTCAACTGATTTCCTCATCCTGTGCATGGACTCAAATTCCATCCATTCAGAGGAAGACTGATTCAGGCACTACACTTCAGAGATTATTGCACCAGTTAGCTCTATCCAGGACTTTTGGCCTGGATCTGGGGTAAAAAATAAAGGTGAGGAAAAGTGTAAAGACTTCAGGTATGCACAAGTTCTCCAACTCTTCCTCTTGTGTTACAGGCTGTAATATCAAATACAGGGCTATGGTGAAATAGTGGCAAAACTTCTCTTACAAAGCCTACTATGCCACTTATAGGGCAAATGTTATTCCTGTTGAATACAGGCAAATTCTTGGAGCGGATTATCCTGGAAGGCATGCTAAGGCACATGAAAACCAACAAGGTGCTTGGTGACACCCAGCATGGCTTCACTAAGGGGAAATCCTGCCTGACCAATCTGGTGACCTTCTATGAAGGGGCTACGGAACTGATGGACAGGGGCAGAGCAGTTGATGTCATCTACCTGGACTTGTGCAAAGCCTTTGACACTGTCTCACATGACATCCTTCTCTCTAAGTTGGAGAGACATCAATTTGATAGGTGGACCACTCGGTGGATAAAGAACTGGCTGGATGGCCGCACGCAAAGAGTAGTGCTCAATGGCTCAATGTCCAGCTGGAGACCAGTAACGAGTGGTGTCCCCCAGGGATCGGTGTTGGGACCGGTCTTGTTCAACATCTTTGTGGGTGACATGGACAGTGGGATTGAGTGCGCCCTCAGCAAGTTTGCCGATGACACCAAGCTGTGTGGTTCGGTTGATACATTGGAGGGAAGGAATGCCATCCAGAGGGACCTTGACACACTTGTGAGGTGGGCTGATGCCAACCTGATGAAGTTTAACCATGCTAAATGCAAAGTCCTCCACCTGGGTGGGAGCAATGCCAGGCACAGCTACAGATTGGGCGGGGAGGAGAAGGACTTGGGGGTGTGGGTTGATGAAAAAATGAACATGAGCCGGCAGTGTGCGCTTGCAGCCCAGAAGGCCAACCGTATTCTGGGCTGCATCAAAAGGAGTGTGACCAGCAGGTCGAGGGAGGTGCTCCTGCCCCTTTACTGTGCTCTCGTGAGACCTCACTTGGGAGTATTGCGTGCAGTTCTGGTGTCCTCAACATAAAAAGGACATGGAACTGTTAGAACAAGTGCAGAGGAGGGCCACGAGGATGATCAGGGGACTGGAGCACCTCTCGTATGAAGATAGGCTGAGAAAATTGGGGCTGTTCAGCCTGGAGAAGAGAAGGCTGCGTGGAGACCTCATAGCAGCCTTCCAATACCTGAAGGGGGCCTATAGGGATGCTGGGGAGGGACTCTTCATTAGGGACTGTGGTGAGAGGACAAGGGGTAATGGGTTTAAACTTAAACAGGGGAAGTTTAGATTGGATATATGGAAGAAGTTCTTTACCATGAGGGTGGTGGGGCCCTGGAATGGGTTGCCCAGGGAAGTTGTGAATGCTTCATCCCTGGTGGCGTTCAAGGTGGGGTTGGACATAGCCTTGGATGGCATAGTTTAGTGTGAGGTGTCCCTGCCCATGGCGGGGGGGTTGGAACTCGATGATCTTGAGGTCCTTTCCAACCCTTACTATTCTATGATTCTATGAAATTGGCAGTACAGGCCGCTGGTAAACTGATATTTGGAATATATTCTGGAATTCAGGTTTTCCTTGTAGAGGTTAAAAAATATTCACCATTTGTCCCAACCCTGCTTTAACAAAACTGGAAAGAACTTCACACTGATTTCAGTAAAAATTAAGCTCTTCACAAATACAGTTTTGTATTTTGTTTAGCTGAATGCAAAAGCATGCTTGCCACTAGAGGTGATATAGCTCAACCATATCTCTTTCTAGAAGGGGCTGTCACAACTGAGGACAATAAGAAGAGGTAAACACAGGAAAGCTGTACAATTTTACATGCCTTTAGAAAGAGGAACTATAAGGGGAGAAGGATTTCTGGAATGCAAAAGAAAAAAGCAGTGGGAAAATAACTATTAACTTCAAGCTTCTAGCAGTTTAATATAAGCCAACCAAAGTACAGAAAAAAATGACAAGTACCTTCAATTGATTTTAGACTGAAACCTCTTCTACTAAGTATTTTAGCTCAACAGTATACATATCCTACCTATTCTGAATAGAGAAATCTGCATGTTAAAAATGCCAGGAATTAAACCAAGCATCATGTATTTCAATGAGTTTCTGCATTACAGCAAAATAAGATGTTTATGTATTCTCCTTGAGAAATGATGGGTAAAAACTGAATACCATTATGTGAGTCCAAAGCAGTTGAACTGAAACAGTTGTATGATACTTTGTGATGTCCGCATTGGTAACAGCAAATTCTGGTGGGGAAAATTCCCTCCCCAAAAATGGATTACACATCAAAGACGAGGCAGAAGGTACATTTTTATGTTACAGAATTCCTGGCTGCCAAAGAACCAACAGCTACTAGCAAAAGGAAATTTTTCGGATTTCCAAAAATATGCTTAAAGAAAGCCTATTTTTGGAACAAATATATGAGCTGTCATTAGAAGCAAGTTCAGGCTCAAACTACCAAACCAATCTCTCATTTAAGAGGCCTGGGGTTTTGAGTAACTATATTAGACATTTTCATGTGAAGACCTCACAAATACCTTTGAGGCCAAGGTGTGGTTGCCCAGTACTTCCCAAATTAGACTATTAGGTCACGGTTCAAGAAAGCTGTGTAATAACTGCTTAATCACTAACCCATACACGTCTTATTCTGACCTTCAAAGTGAGATTACGGAAATGGCAGCATCTAATGCAGGGAAACCCTTTCTGAGTTCACTTCAGCCCAGTAAGAGAAGCATGCCTTCTAGAGCACGTCCAGAAGGCTGTCTGTTCAGTGTTGTATCTGCAGAAGCTTTGTCACAATTCAGAGAAATACCCATGCATTCTAGGCCTCAACTGCAGTGTAGTTTAAGATAAAAAAACCTTTTATCTTGTAAGTCATCTCTGTTAATGATGTTCAAGGTAATCACAAGAGGCAGTTCTTACAGACCAGAGGCATACAGGTAGACAGTCAACCACAACAATCCCAAAATACTTAGAAATAATTTTGTCCATAGGAGGGAGTTTTTGCCCAGTGTACACTGCACAGCTGTTGCCCACCTAAAGCCTTATAAAACTCAAGGCTACTTAACCTCAGAGAAATGAGAGGAAGGGAGAAAGGAAGAAAAAAAAAGAAAGAAAAGAAGGGAAGGGAGGAAGGGAGGAAGGGAGGAAGGGAGGAAGGGAGGAAGGGAGGAAGGGAGGAAGGGAGGAAGGAAGGAAGGAAGGAAGGAAGGAAGGAAGGAAGGAAGGAAGGAAGGAAGGAAGGAGGAAGGAAGGAAGGAAGGAAGAAGGAAAAGAGAAAGAAACTGGAGACAATGCTGCAGTAAAGATCTTTTTTCCCTCATACCAGGCTGAACAGACACAAGTCCTGCCTGAGTGACTCTCAATCTCCCCAGTTGCTCCATTTTCCCTTTAATCATTCATAGTGGCAATACTCTCAGACAGTTCCTCTTGTCTCTAAGTAAACTGCACCTTGAAGCCCACTTGCTACCCAGAAGGAAAGGATTCAAAACAAATGCAGAAGGCCCCACTTTGCCCTGCAAAAGGCCACACAATTTTCTGGACCTAAAATGCATATCCATATTAAATATTTTTCAAGTGCCAGGAGGCTAATTACGTAATTAATGGAAAGTCTGACATTAAATGAGTTAATTTTGTTCTCCTCACTGTGGGTAACATCTACATTTGAAATTTTCTCTCAAATAGTTAATTACTTTTTCTAACACAGACCGCAATTCTCCCAAATGAGGGAAACTGGAGAGAAGCACGTTTGGAGCCCAGAAGTGCTGCTGCCTAAAACCCTGGGGTTAACACTGAATGGAGGAATATCTACCTCTACTGTAAGCAAAGCACTAGGAAGAACCGTGGCCAGTTTGCTGCAAAAGGTTTACATGATGGTTTCTGGAAAAACGTGCGGGTAATTTGTTCAAAGGATGTGTAAGGATGTGTTCTGGCTTTAGGGTCCCTGGCTGTACTCTGGATTGAAATCTGAGAGATCTGGGCTCAGTTCCTGACTGTCACAGACTCCTCAGTCATAAAATAAGGCAGAAGAGTCAATTAATTTCACTGTGTTCATTTCCAGTTGCAACATGAAGATGTAAATCTCCTTTATGAGGGGCGGAGGAGAAGGAGAACAATCACTTCTGAAAATATACGAGTAACTAAAATCCTTCCCTAACATCAAGTTAGTACACTTTCAGACAATAACAATAATAATCATAATCTGTTAATTCATAAAGAGAAACAAAAGCAATCATTAATTACATATATATATTTTTCAGTAAAACAAGCTGGTTTATGGAAAATATATTTTTAGTTAAAAAAAAAAAAAGGAGTGAATGGCAAATTTTACCCGGTTCTGCTCATTCAGGATTACTGACAAATTCAAGGATTTGAAAAAATTAGTCTGTAATATTGATTTAGACTTTGTCTCACACACACAGGCTGCAGTTTCATGAGTAACTTCGCCTTATTTACTGCTACTGAAAGCAGCAGTCCTGCCCTCCCCGTTGTCTGTGATTGTGTGCTCCAGCTCCCTTGTTTGCGCTGGCATCAGTGCTCGGGCAGCTGCGCAGCTGGACTGAAAATTAATCTGACCACAGAAAAAAGAGGGTTTTTTTATAGCTGAAGCAGCTCTCTGAACTGACAAGCTCTGTGCTGACACAGAGAGGGGCTGCAATGAATGGCTGAAGGATAAAGCAGAGGGAGGGACAACCTCTTTCAGTGACCCCAGAGATTTAAAAAGGCTTAAATCCATCAGGAAACCACTTCCTCAGCCTTATCCCCACTGGCCAGAGGATCCTTTTATATCTTTGGTGGGGAGAGCATCTTTGCACAGTCAAAAGGCTAACAAGTTACTTCCCAGAGATGCTATCTGTGCATACATAGGAAATGAAAAGCTATTCAAGACAATTTGGCCTGGAATAAAACAGAGGTAAGCAACACTGCATTTACCACAGGGCAGACTCTGGCCATGGCCAGTCACCACCACAACATTGCATGTGCTTGGCTTATGTCCCTTTAGGCAATTATATTTTTACTTAGCAGAAAATATATGACAACTCAATACTTCAGGTACCCAAATAATGTTAGGAAAAGATTTATTTGACTCACATTAATGAAGTAAAAGGTATCGTAGAAGTGATTTAATTAGAAAAAATAAATGGATTTGGTCCATACAGAAAAATTTGTCCAGGGAAACACAGGAAAATTCTAAAAGTAACACTAAATAATCCTACAAGAGATCTCCAGTATTACAGTTCCTGCACTCCTAACATCTTTTCCTTCAGTGCATCTTCAACAGAGTACTGATTTCAATACAAATACTAACATTTTTAGGATAAGCTCATACTTTATTTTGAAAAGACTTACTTTACCTAAAACCCAATTTTTATAATAAATGTTTGTCCTAGATAAAACTTTAATTTTTCAGAGTCTGGTGAGAACTTAAAGGGTCTCTAGTGACATTAGCTGCATGTTCTTTGCAGAATAATATTTTGCAACAGAATTGTTGCAGAAAGTAGAGCATAATTTCATTGAAAGTCAGAACATATTTCAGTAATATCCTCAACTTTAGTTTTTAATGATGTCGGTACCACACTGATAGTTCAGTCTTGTGTTTATGCCATTTCTAATACTCTTATAAAAATAGCAGAGTAAGAACAATGTTTCCAAGTGATTTAAAAACACCAACAACTGAAACGAATCTTCTGTGTAGTTGTGTTTAAATCAATTAAATAGATCCAGATCTTAGGAAAGTTCTGTAATTATACTTCAATTATTACCCAGCTTTAAAAAAGTACAGAAAGAGAAAGAAAAAAGCTTAAAGTTATCAGTTGCCTCATCTTCCTTGTTATTACTTTGAATATGTAGTGTTAAAAGACATCGTGTGTTAAAAGACACCAATAATGAGTTCTTCATTTATGCCAAGTGAGCTGATCATTTTCTTAGGATGAAAGTATTTCTCTGAGCAGTAACACTTACTTAAATAGAAATATTCACAATCTTCTTCTCCAGCTAATTAAAAGCACTTGGTCTGATTAAACACGAATCTGAACAATGTTTTCCATCCCCATCCCTCCCTATTCCATTATAAATCAGTGCTCTTGAGTGAGCTGAGTGTCTTGTTATAAATACTGTCCCTATATTAATTTTATTTTTATTATTTTAAGAGTTCTTAAAAATATTAGCTCAAGTGAAACATAAAGGCAGGAAGTCTTTGCATGAAGATCAGCTTATAGTTCTAACATTTTAATGAATGCCCACTTCCACAAAATGAAGTAGATAACATTTTGTGCTGTTGCTGAACAGTCACACGAGCCATTTATTAACTGGAAGGAAATTAGCTGACTCCCTCCACACGTGCTTTTCTTAGACCTCACACAGCAACTCATCCTATGGCTCAGGGACTCGGGGCAAATTACAGAAGCTGGCATGAACAAACAGAAATCCTCCATACATCACATTTACCTTGTAGCTCCTGTGACCCCCAAATCGATGGTCATCCAGTGGCGATAGCTCTGTGACAGTCAGCTCAGCTGCCTGGCAACTGTGGATGTATGTTAGCTTTTATCTGGTGCTTATGACTTTTCCCCTGACTCAACATGGGGTCATATGGCAGCAGGGAGGTTGGTCTCCCATCTCAGCAGCCCCAAGGCTGGTGGCTGGTGATGAGGCAGCCAGCTTGGCTTGCCTCCTTCTCTCTTTGCATCTCTAACTGCTGCGCTAGGCAGCAGCCAGGTTCTAGGAGCCTTTGAATGGCTCCCATCAGGCAGTCATTCTGATAAAATGGCCTGGCAACCTGGCAGACCACAAGCAGCTTTGCTGAAATTAAGGGTAACTTGAAGAATAGACTATGCCCTAAAACATAGAAAACTAAAGGATATTAAAAAAAAGACCCCCTGCACCATCTCTGCATCACGAGTCTCAGAACAGGGCTAAGTTGAACACGGTTGAATTAACATGCTATCTACACTTTTCCCATATTTATTATAAGAATTCACTTGGTTAACTTTTCTTATTTGTAAAAAAGGCCAAAACAAGCCTTGCCCCAACCCCAGTATTACCTATTGAAACTACCAATCAACTCCGTTTATAAAAAACCAGTTTTGTTTCAGCTAGCAGAGTTTGCAACCACATCTGAGAGTCTAATTCATTCTCCTAACGTAAGAATAAAAATGATTTTTAAAACATTGCTTCCCTCCCCCCCCAATATTACCACTGTAAATACTTAAATGGGTTACTAAAAAAAAGCCAGAATAAGACTTCGGTCACCTTTTATTACTTACTATACCATTTGCTATTAAGTTCATAGTACAATGAAAACCCCCTCATTAAACCCAAAGAATTAGGCACACAGAATATTTTCAAAGGAAGTCCTAATCGATGTGAACAAAACACCACGCTGTCAGTTTAGCTGTCTGCAAAAATAAATGCCTAAAGATTGTGAACTGCTAATGAAATGGTTTCTAATTTTGCCTGTAGAGCTCCCATTCACATTATGCAGGCTGAGAGATGATGGAGACACATATCCAAGAAAGATGATAATTATTGCTTTTCATAAAAGAAAGCAAGCATAGCTGTAAGATTACCTTCTGAAAGGCCTGCAGCTAGCTGAATTTGAAGTAACACCTTTACAAAGGTAGACGGTAATGTCTCATAGTATCAGAGGCTGGGAGGGAAAGACAGGAGTTTAAAGGAAAATAGCAGCTCCTCGTTTTGAATTTGTAGCCCAAAAATTTGAGGTAATTGTACAACTAACAGACCATGTTTAATCTGTGAAAGAACATTTGACAGATCAAACACAGAAGCTGTAAATTACCTGTAATGACAGTAATATTTTCATTTAACTATCTGTATATCAAACCACAAACTCACTGAACACAACAATAACTCAAAGATAGACAGGAATCTAAGGAGACCCAGCCTGTATATTTATTTGGTCCTCAGGTACACTGTTAAGCTGGAAGAGACAAATATGTTTGGTTTTCTCAGCAGTAATAGGGATATAAAAAGAGTTTTATGCAAGAATTAAAACACTGAGTGCCAAAAAAATTGTATTTCTGAAACATCACAGGTACAGAGCCAGGTGCGGAAGAGCATTTTGAGCTGGAACACCCACTTTAAGGGAATGGCTAAGGGTTATTTCAGTGCAGCTACCGAAACAAGGGGGAGCAGCCCAAAGGCTGATCTCACTGTGCTCCAGGGCACTCTGCCTGGTGGATCACAAACTTGAAGGAAGAATGGGACCATGTGAAATACTGGGATGAGTAGCTCTGGGATACCTGGCTACATCTTCTGTACCACAGCAGAAATGTCCTGGTACCAAAACAACGTCTTGGTGAGCATATAACTATAGGGCTTTATTGATACTCGTAGCAGAGTCATCATCTCCTTTGCTAAAGCAAAAAAAAAAAAAAAACCAACCCACAAACATAAGAACAAGGGGTAATGGGTTTAAACTTAAGCAGGGGAAGTTTAGATTGGATATGAGGAAGAAATTCTTTACTGTAAGGGTGGTGAGGCCCTGGAATGGGTTGCCCAGGGAAGTCGTGAATGCTTCATCCCTGGCAGTGTTCAAGGTTGGGTTGGACAGAGCCTTGGGTGTCATGGTTTAGTGGGAAGTTTCCCTGCCCCTGGCAGGGGGGTTGGAACTAAATGATGTTAAGGTCCTTCCCAACCCTAACTATTCTATGATTCCATAAGGAACCTCTGTATCAGTATAAGCGAACTGTGTGACAGCAACTGCTTTAAATACATGCATGGATTTAATTAAAGTGGTAGCATTTCATAATGTAAATAGCACAAAACCAATTAATGATAACCAGACATAATTTTCACTGTAAGAAAAATAATCAGAACAGGCAGTAAAACCATGTGCTATTTCAGTTACAGCTGCTTCTGTTTTTCCTGACGGTGAAGCACTTCATACAAATATTGTACTTTCAGTGCTTAGTGTTAAAGTCTACAAGGGGAATCAAGACCATACAGCAATCTGATTTTATTCCTCCCTCTTTTTTCTCTCCCATGAAGTCTCTTTGTGAAAGCAGTATTCTTTATAATTGTTTTACACCAATCAGAGCCCATGGTTTGCAATCTACATATGACATCCCTTATAAGGCATGACTAATGGGACTTTGTTTAGATCTTTACAACTGCACTATACATCTACAAAGTCTACATTATTATCTAACTGAACACCATATCCATTCTTAATGGATGGGATGATCTCTCTTGCCTGTTTTATTTCTTACACAGTGTCCTCAGCAATACTAAGGGCCATTTCTTCTCATCTTAAATGCCTGGAATCCAGACTAAGCTGCTCAGGACTGGGTTAGGTTCGTGAGATCCCTGCCTATGGGAGAATCAGATGCCTTGCAAAGGAATTCGGAGCAGACAGTAAGGCAGAGCAGGGAGCTGTTGAAACTAGCCAAGAGAAACACCAAAGCAAGGGCGTGCCTCAAATTCTTCTCCTTTTGCAGCCTAGGTATCTTTTTTATGGCCTGCAAGGCAGTGTCTATGTCAGATAGGGTTTCAAAGCCCCACACCCTTGCTTCTTCCTTTCACAACCAAAACACAATAGGTACCTACTCATCAGATGCTGTTGAAGGATCAAAGTACAGAGGATGTGGGACTAATTCCTGGTATATTTCCTTCTCTACTCTGCCATGGTTCAAACCTACACTCCTCACTTCGCAGCAGAACATTACAACACTACCATGCAATGTAGAGATATTCCAGCTGCTCCAGCCAATAAGCCAGCTTCATTTGGAGCTCGGCTCAGATGCCTCTACACAAATGCTCATAGCATGGGGAAAAAACAGGAGGAATTAGAGATGTGTGGACATCTACAGGGGTATGATATCACAGGCATCATAGATACATGGTGGGATGGCTCCTATGACTGGTGTGTTGGAATGGAAGGTTACCGGCTCTTTAGGAAAGACAGGCCCGGCAGACGGGGAGGGGGAGTTGCTATTTATGTTAGGGATAGCCTGGAGAGTATGGAACTCTGTCTGGGGACAGGTGAGCAGTCGACAGAGAGTTTGTGGGTCAGGGTTAAAGGGAGAACAGTGATGGGAGACATTACTGTGGGGATCTGTTACAGACCGCCTGACCAAGGGGACTTGCTGGATGAAGGGCTCTATAGAGAGATAGGAACAGCCTCACGCTCGCAGGCCCTTGTTCTCATGGGGGACTTCAACCACGCTGATATCTGTTGGAGGGATGGTACGGCCCAGCACAAGCAATGCAGGAAGTTCCTCGGTTGTGTGGAAGACAACTTCCTTCTGCAAGTAATTGAGGAGCCAACAAGGAGAGGTGCCATGCTTGACCTCGTCCTCACCAACAGGAAAGGGCTGGTTGGAAATGTGATGCTCCAGAGCAGCCTTGATTGCAGCGATCATGAGATGGTCGAATTCGAGATCCTCGGGACAGTGAGAAGAGCGTGCAGCAAGCTCACTGCCCTGGACTTCAAGAGAGCAGACTTTGGCCTCTTCAGGAACCTGCTCAGTAAGGTTCCATGGGATACAGCCCTAGAGGGCAGGGGGGCCCAAGACTGTTGGTTGATATTCAAGGCTCACCTGCGGCAAGCTCAGGAGCGATGCATCCCTACTAGAAGGAAGTTTAGCAGGAGGGCCAGGAGACCTCCTTGGATGGATAAGATGCTGAGGAAAATTCGAAGGAAAAAAGAGGCTTATAAAAGGTGGAAGCAAGGACAGGCAGCCTGGGAAGAATACCGGGATGTTGTCCAGGAAGATAGGGACCAGGTTAGGAAAGCTAAGGCCCACTTAGAATTAAACTTGGCTAGGGATGTTAAGGATAACAGGAAGGGATTTTATAGGTACATTGCCAATAAAAGACAGGTTAGGGACAACGTGGGCCCTCTCCAGAAGCTGTCGGGAGAACTGGCTATCCTGGATTTATAGAAGGCTGAGGTTCTTAATGACTTCTTTGCCTCAGTCTTCACTGGCAAATGCTCTGACCACACCACCCAAGTCTTTGAAGGCAGACGCAGGGACAGTGAGAATGAAGACCCTGGGCCCACTGTAGGAGAGGATCTGGTTCGAGACCATCTTAAGAACCTGAATGTATACAAGTCCATGGGACCGGATGAAATCCATCCAAGGGTCCTGAAGGAGCTGGCAAATGAAGTTGCTAAGCCACTGTCCATCATATTTGAAAAATCATGGCAGTCAGGTGAAGTTCCTGATGACTGGAAAAAGGGAAATATAACCCCCATTTTTAAGAAGGGAAAAATAGATGAGCCGGGGAATTACAGACCAGTCAGTCTCACCACTGTGCCTGGCAAAATCTTGGAGTGGATTCTCCTGGAAGGCATGCTAAGGCACATGAAAACCAACAAGGTGGTTGGTGACAGCCAGCATGGCTTCACTAAAGGGAAATCCTGCCTGACCAATCTGGTGGCCTTCTATGATGGGGCTACGGAACTGATGGACAGTTGATGTCATCTACCTGGACTTGTGCTAGGTGTTTGACACTGTCTCACATGACATCCTTGTCTCTAAGTTGGAGAGACATCAATCTGATAGGTGGACCACTTGGTGGATAAAGAACTGGCTGGATGGCTGCATGCAAAGAGTAGTGCTCAATGGCTCAACGTCCAGCTGGAGACCAGTAACGAGTGGTGTCCCTCAGGGATCGGTATTGGGACCAGTCATGTTCAACATCTTTGTCAGTGACATGGACAGTGGGATTGAGTGCGCCCTCAGCAAGTTTGCCGATGACACCAAGCTGTGTGGTTCGATTGATACGTTGGAGGGAAGGAATGCCATCCAGAGGGACCTTCACATGCTCGTAAGGTGGGCTGATGCCAACCTGATGAAGTTTAACTATGACAACTGCAAGGTCCTACAGCTGGGTCAGAGCAATCCCAGGCACAGCTACAGGTTGGGCGGGGAAGAGATTCAGAGTAGCCCTGCGGAGAAGGACTTGGGGGTGTTGGTCGATGAGAAAATGAACATGAGCCGGCAGTGGGCACTTGCAGCCCAGAAAGCCAACCGTATCCTGGGCTGCATCAAAAGGAGCGTGACCAGCAGGTCGAGGGAGGTGCTCCTGCCCCTCTACTCTGCTCCTGTGAGACCTCACTTGGATTATTGTGTGCAGTTGTGGTGTCCTCAACATAAAAAGGACATGGAACTGTTGGAACAAGTCCAGAGAAGGGCCATGAGGATGATCAGGGAACTGGAGCACCTCCTGTATGAATATAGGATGAGAAAGTTGGGGCTGTTCAGCTTGGAGAAGAGAAGGCTGCGTGGAGACCTCATAGGAGCCTTCCAGTATCTGAAGGGGGCCTATAGGGATGCTGGGGAGGGACTCTTCATTAGGGACTGTAGTGAGAGAACAAGGGGTAACGGGTTCAAACTTAAACGGGGGAAGTTTAAATTGGATATAAGGAAGAAATTCTTTACTGTAAGGGTGGTGAGGCACTGCAATGGGTTGCCCAGGAATGCTCCATTGCTGGCGGTGTTCAAGGCTGGGTTGGAGAGAGCCTTGGATGGCATGGTTTAGTGGGAGATGTCCCTGCCCATGGAAGGGGGGTTGGAACTCGATGATGTTAAGGTCCTTTCCAACCCTAACTATTCTATAATTCTATAATTCTATGATTCTATGCTGGGAAAAAACAGGGACGGGAGAGAGACGAAGGGGTCACCAGGCCCTTTCTGCCGAAATTGTGCTAGTACTGCAACAGAGGCAATTTACTTAGGTAAAAGGTAGTTTACAGTAGTCTTTTGCTTTCTGGACAAAGGTCCAAAATCCATTGCTTTTTAAATGGTATTACTCATTACTCTGATAATCTTATTCCCTTGGTATGTGACAGTCTCTTGAGCTTCTTCACACTTCTATTTAAATTCCAGGGACACACTGCTTAGCAGTGACATCCAATTAGTTCTGCACTTGATAAATAACGATATATAATTGAATGTCTTTGTAAGTATTAAACATGGAATATGTTCATTGTTAAAATTTAAAATCTTTAGTGATGTGATTGGAGCCAGTGAATAGCATTGTTCACATTAAAAGAAAATCGAGGGATTACAACACAGAATGCTTATGTTTAGAAATGGATCATTTGCAATTTCAGAAAATAGATAATTTACAAAGTTTAAAATAAAATGCATGATTGCATTGTTCTAAGCACTGAGGGGCTGAACAAAAGGCTTCCGCTTTCTTACCCGCATCAATTACGGTATGAGTACGAATAATATGAATTGTGATTGAATCATTACTAACCATTTCTGCATAAATTTACACTTTCACTTCACCAATATAACATTTTTATGATAGGTAAATTATAACTCTTTTAAAAGCAAAAAAAAAAAAAAACAGAGAGCATGATCTGTGACAATTACAAGAAGATACAGATGATCTCTCTATCCCTGTTATAGCTAGTAAGACTCCTGAATTGTATTTCATAGCCATCCTCCCCCATGCAAAATGCCTTCACTGAGTTTTGATGAAGCCAGGATTGGGACAAAGTTTAACCTGTCAGTCTCTTAAGGTAGTCCTTCTTACACTTTCAAGACAGTCAGAATTTGTGGACCAGGTCTGCTACACGAACTGGATTTGTTTGCTCTTCTGAGAAGGTGCAGTAGGTGCAGAAAGAGAAGCTCGCTTGCTTTTGGCCAGTGTTACAGGGATATACACAGTTACACAGAAATCTGAATAGCATCTGGTGGGATGACAGAAATTGTGGTATTAGGTGTGTGTGAGACATAACCAGGATGGGCATTGCAGCCTATTAGTATAGGGGATGGGCGAAGAGTGATCAATCCTGTCTTAATTATGGAGGCAGCAGATCGTTCAGCAGCTAATATTTCTTGTCTAGAAGGTGACAGTAAAAGATGATTTCCATATAAAAACTATACATTGCCATACCTTTCAAACGTAAGCCTTAATTTGGACCAAGAAAAAGATGAGATTAAAAGAAACTTGCACTTCAAGCATATGATAATCAGTCATCCAGAAAAAATGTTTGATTATATGTATTGTGTTACCTAAGTGGTCTTTGAAGGCAGAAGAGATGAAACGTATGTTTAAATATGTCAAACATGCTCAAGGAATATTTTAAACAGCTATTGTACACTGAGACATCTTAAGGGATGGGCTCATAGGACTGTAGACTTTGGCCCTTATTTCAAAGTGGGTTACACTGAGAGGCTGGACTCCAGGTTACATAAATCACTCCACACATGCGCATATGGGGACCAGGGACTGCAGCACAACCACTTTGTTACGTTTTCAAGTGAAAGTATTGTTTTTTTCCAAAACTCATTTAACATACCAAAACAGCCCACAAAATGCAGCAGGAAGCAGTGTAATGCTGTGTTTGATAATGATTTCTTTCCACGTTTGTGCAATTATCTCTCTAAGGACCTAAAGGATCTTTTATGAGGTTTTCTTTAGGAGTGTCTGGATTGGTAAAAAGGCCTTTAGTTTTTCTGTTCTCTGATGTTTATAAATTTTGTCATGTATCAAAAGGACTACTGATGCATATAAAACACTAAACAAGACTTAACGAAGGATAGCGTAGGTGTTTAACTGCAAATACCTGCTGTAAATCTTTCACGGAACCCTTGAAAGTAGGGGGCACAGAGATTTATCAGGGTCTTACATGTGAAGGCATCTCCATTTAAATAAAATGAAGTGTAGCATAAATGAAAGATTCGTGATACAAAACCCCTGTTTTATTATTAAAAGGGTGAGTATTTTCTATCACAGAAAAAATGAGTGACAAGTGTCAGCCAGGTTTCCTGCTTTACTCAAATGAAAACAAAAATTGCACAGTTACTTATGACAGTTTAGGTGAACGTTCAGACTTTTGGAACTCCCTGTAAAAAATAAGTTAACAGTGTTAAGACAAAAAGAGAGCCCTGCTGAATAATAATGCCCGAGGATGCTGCATAGACAATTCCAGCCTATCAAAAGGGAAAAAAAATCAGTGTCTACGAAACTTGCAAAAGACAAGGAAGAAGCTATGTTTTGCAGTCCTGTTTTACAACTCAACAATGACACTAGAAAGAGTGCCTGATGATTGGAATAACTGCACAAATACACTGATATCAGTCAACTTTACAGATAAATTAGTATGGCTTTCCTAGGAATATTCAGTTGTTTTGAAAGCTTAAATTATGTCAGATGGCTGTAGGATGCTCTCTTTTACAGACCTGTGCTAACAAATGTGCATTTGAAATATAGTCTACTTACTCTATACTCTTCATTTAGGTGAAAGAGTGTGTGCTGTATCTCTCTTAAACATCCAGAGGTAGTGTCACCGGGTCTTATTATCCAAAGTGCTGCCCCCACGTATCTGGTATTATTCAAAATGAAACAAGCAGTTCCTAAGCTTCCTCATGTCTTGCTGTTCTGTATGACATTTGCCTTCTCAGCATTGCTTCCCCGTTGTCTTACCATGCTCGTGTGGTTTCATGCAGACTCGCTCATTTGCATTGCCGCCTGCTTGTAAAGCATCTTTTGTAGAGTAGCATGAATGGCTGCTATGCAGATTGGGAGGCTCTTTATGGAGGACACCCTTTGTGATACTGTTCCCCACTACTTTCTGTGCACAACAAAATTACAGTCGAGCCATGTAATTTTGTATAAAGAAGCTGTGTGCAGAGCTTTTCCAATTGTAAAGATTCCTGGAACTTGTAAGAGCATTAGCTTCCCAAAAATATATTTTTCAAAGCAATTATTTAAGAAGGCCGTTTTAGATATTGCTGTGGCCATTACCATCTCTTTGCATGAAGGTGCTGGCAACCAGCTTCATCCCATAGTGCAACAGGACCAACCCACTGATACATGCAGGCACAACTACTACAAAAAGACACCCACAATCTCAGTAGTCCATGAAGATCTCTCACTCATCATGATGCTGAGTGCAGCCATCACCCTCACAGACCCTGGGATGAGAAAGGGGTGTATGCACCATGACCCTTCATCTTCTGTATCGCCAAGCAGGTGCACCCAATCCTTGGGAGCCTGGGGTGGCACTGTACAGCGTGAATGAGTTAGTGTGGGAAGGTGCATTAGTGCTTGCTATGGTCTCTTCTGCTTCCCTAGGATGTTTAATGGCTTTCTCCATGATGTTCAGGTGGTTCTAACCAGAGATTGCAGTGAAACATTTGGTGCAAACGTGGACTTCATTTCTTAGTTGGAGCATTTTTTCTTTTGTATAAGTAGTGCAAAAAACATGCCATATGTATGTAATACATTTTAGTATAGTCTTTACTAATCTTAAAAACAAATGCACCAAACGCCCTTATCCCCGTTTTCTTTTATGGACACCATGCCATACCAACATGCTATTTTTTAAATATATATCCATTTTTTCCCATAACTTTTTTACTATAATGCTTAGTAAATACTTAATTGCCAGCATGAAGTGGATTATTGTTACCATGTTGCAGGAAAATTGCACAGTGCTAAAGCTTGCAATAAAAATAAGCAGAACGCCCACTGTTAATACGCTGTAGTTAAGTGTATTAGCTGTTTTCAGAAGCATTAACTCCCACACAAATAGCAATGCTATTTCGTCCAATATATTATTATCAGACAGTGGAAATCAGTTGGGGACTATCTAAGCCTTTATGCCCATATGTATTAAAACAAAATTGTTTCACAAAATTAGGCAATTGCGTTGAGACAGCACTTAAGATTTTACTAGGTGTAAACAAATAATAATAATAATAATAATAAAGAATTATGAAATCACATACCAGTTGTACAAATGACTCTTCCCTGTTCCCCACCTGATATCTAAAATCATTGGGAAAAAAAATCTTTCTCCACCTCTCACTTTTTATTGCATTTGACGTCTCATTAGCTGGTGAGACTTCATCATTTTTTTGCTCTCGTACTTTTCACTTCACTGGAGTAGGAAAACTAATATTGGATAAAAATGATACACAAGAAGAAGTAATTATTAATGATCTTCATGTGGCAGGAAAGCTCTTCATGAATTTACTGATTATCCTTTTGTTTCTACTTCCTGTTCATCCGCGCCAGCAGTGACATAATGAAAATAATAATAATAATTTTCACCCAGATCCTCAAAGCAGTTTGCAAATATTAATTAATTGCAAACCTAATTAAGCCTCTGAGACAGATTTTATGGTCCTGTTGTTCTCTGGAGACCTACGTGAATCTCTCCTCAAAGCATATTTCTTCTCTTTATTGGCTATTGAAAACTGTATGAAGTTAAGGTGGGTGGAGGGGAATAAAATTAAGGGACAGGAGAGAGGAAGGGAGAGAAAGGAAGAGAGAAGGAGGGAGAGAAAGGAAGAGTGGGGAAAGGAGAGAGAGAAATGGAAAGAGAGAGAGAACAAACCCCTCTTATTTTACACAGTGCTCTGTTAGGCTCTACCTACCGGACATAGGGAAAACGCTGTGTTTTTACATCATTTTCTGTTAGCAGTAACAGTGAAGACGACTGACTATGTTTTGTTCTGAGGTAGTGCTATGTGACAAAAGCAGAGGTATGACTAAAATGTCAAAACTTCAAGCTATGTCTTAATATTACACGTTCTCAGATGAGGGCCATCATCTGGCACCCAGCAGGCTCTGCTTCACACGTGGCTGTGGTTTTGGGTTTGGACTCAGCTGCTGTCACGCAATTGGGCGTGCCGTCACATAGCAGGTGTAAACCCTGCCACATCCCCTTTCTGGTGTCAAACCGTCACAAGCCCAAACAGCAACTTTTCAACAACAGCAGAAAAACTCTTGAAAAATGCATCTTCTAGGGAAGCTACTGAAGATTTTCTGCTCTTTTTGGGAAGCATACATTCGGATAAAGCCAGGATGTGTGGAACGACTATTACAAAAAATGCCTTCTTTTACACCTCTTGTTTTTATGGTGCTCTTATTTCTTTTTCAGAAAATCCTTCATCACTCTAACAGATTAAAATACAGAAAATACTGCTGGTTACCATTTTCCTCACTTTAACGTCATAGATAGTCAGGTCATTCTGCCCTGCAAGCACTATTCTGATTTTCAAAAATTAGGGAGAATAATTTCTGTCCTAAAATAGCTGCTGTTTAAGTCTCATCCCCTTACAACAAGTAAAAGAACAGGCTAGCCAGCAAAACAATTTGCTTCAAATCTCTGACTGTCACCCAAATATCTGTTTACCCTAATAGAAATACACAGGCTTCCATAACATAGGTTGTTCACCAAAGGGAAAAAAATTACCCTGTCCTACACATATCTTACTGACATGAAATATTCCTCCTGCAAACAGCACACAGGCTGAGGAAGAGCCACAAAAGAACTAGAGCTCAAGTGATGTTCAGGACACTGCAGGAGTGAACAATATCATTCCTGATTCGCACAATATCAACACTGGGATGGTAAGTTTAAGACATTTTCTTCAAAACTGACATTAAGTGTTTGAAATCACATACCCTGACTATCATAATGTGAAAGTGTGAATGGTCTTTGTAAACCTCAAATCTTATTTTTAAAATTCGCATTTTTCCCTCTCTTCACCTGATAGCCTTACAGTGGACTGCATAGGGATCAAAAGGATTTACAAGTAATATAGTTGATTAATTCTACCAGAAGCACACACTATAATGAGTATCTGACTTTAAAAATGAAAGCAACTCCTCTGAAATTTTGGTCAAAATTAGCAATTTGGCTTACTCAGTTTGGGAGAAGAGTAGTTGAACAGATGACAGTGGCTCTGTTCCTCCTAGCAAGTCCACATTTTTGCAATACAAAACTGTGGGTAATGTTTCAGAGGTGAAATTTGTATGAGATGAAATAGCTGAATGCATTGAAGGATTTAATAAAATGATAAAAAGATAAAACAACTTGTAGCTTTTTCATCCAATCATTCTATAAACTTTTAAATCTACCATTTAAATAAAACCCAACCTACAGGCTTATAAATCAGAGCATAATTCTTCAAGAAACTGAAAGGCTGAGATTTGAAATTGCATGAGAGTCTTGCAGAAAGGGAGTTGTAATACATTAGCAATGATCTCTGGAGCAGCAGATGGAAGGAGTAACTCTGTCTCTTACCTTTATTCACCATAAGCCATTTGACTAATTAAATTGTATTTATGTAGCAAAAAATAATATAAACTAACACACATCAGTATAGCTCTTCAGTGTACATCATCCCACTAATTTTTATGGTGTTCTTTCTGCAAATGTCGTGTATTTTTGTCCAGGTTTCCCCTCTTTGAATGAACTTGCTTTATGTTTCTGTACTCCTGCAAAATAACACAAACTGTTAAAGCTGTGATCTTCCTATCTGGCTGAGTAAACACAGCTGATTCTGGAAGACAGAAGACCTGTAGAAAGGGTTGGGGCACTTCAGAAGGGTTGAATTACTAATTCAACAGGTGGCAATTTTCTTGGCAAGAGCCCATAGCACCAGACAGTGAGGGAAGAATGCCATTTCCTCTTTCATTTGAGAGTGAGTTTCTTCTGTTTTGACTGATCTGATTACCACAGGGACCAGCCAGGCGAATAGCAGATCAGGCCTCCATGCACCTTACACATCCTAACACAACAGCTTTTTGCTTTCTCCTCCAAATACCCAATACTTTCATTCCTCTTCGCCTTCTCTTCCAAATACCAGCCTTCATTCCTCCCAACTCCTCTCACCTCCATAGCTAACACAGCACCATCTGCCCATGATGGGCTCAGTGCTGTGAGCCCCGCTGCAAGGCATGGCAGTGCTCCACAGTCCCCACCCCAACCACACACGATACCACAGCATAAGACAGTAAGACAATAGCTTTTGGGAGTGAAGAGAGAAGTGAATGTGTGTCACAGCTTTGGATCAAAGCTGTCAATAATGCACTCTAACATGCAGTCATTTATTTAGCATAACTCTGCTGTGGCCAGCAGGTAGCCCAGCACATCCCTGTGGCTGCTGCTTTCAAGCTCAGTCCTGGACGTGGGCTAGGCACACCGTCCCCTGTGGAGTTCTCCTTGGGTAGGTCTTTTATCTGTAAAACTGTCAATACTCTACAAGAAAACTCTGAATGGCCTGTAGATCTGAGGTGAAGTTTAATTTGCTTCACTCTGACCTGATTTTCTCATTCCCCTGAGTGAGGATGATTCCCACATGATAAAGTAGCATGGTATGTGAGAGTGAATATAGGAAGATTAATTAAAAAATAGAGAGCACCAGGACCTGCAGGGCCATAAGATGTGTGGGAGAAGGACATTGGATGTCCACCCAGCCAATTCAGTGTAAACCAGGCAAAACCTCACTCTCAAAGAAGCAAGCTAAAACTACTCTGCAAAACTAACAGAATCAGCAAACTGAGAATGACTGGTTCCTGTGACTGCACCAACAAAGAGCTTCTCAGTTTGACTTCAGCAGGGATCTACCGTCAGGATCAGCCGACAATTGCAGCCTGTTGTTAAAAGTTGCCTTTAATAGATACAGATCATTATTCTTTGTCTTGGTATCTTCCAGACTGGGAATAATTCCTTCCTTCATCTACACAGTTACTCTGAAAGTATTTATAGATGATAATCGTGTCCCTTCCTTTCATCCTGCTGTGCTTTCTCTAAGCTGTAGGACTGTCTTACCATTGGTTATATTAGCTAATCCTTCAATCACGTTGTTATTAAGAAAAAATTGCATGTTCAGATATAAAGGCAATCAGAACTATGTAATACTTCAGATGTTACAGGTTCCAGTAACGTGAAATACACAAACTGTGGAAAATCAAGTCTAAAAAGAGAAAGGGATATAAAATGTCTCTCTGTTCACATTCAAAAGATTCTCTGGACGGGGTCTGTGAATATTCATTGTACAGGTCAAAATATCTGTTAGTTAATGCCAGTAACATACACAAAGGAAAAAATAACAAAGATTTTAGTAACATTCAGCAATCAACTCAGTAAAGCTTCTGCTCACCATTAAATCAGTTGTGGGCTTTTCATAAAATATTCTAAATTACTTAAACATACAATTGAAATGGTGAATCAGAATGTCTTGCCAAAATGTCTTCAAGGATACAGACAATCTGAACCACACACAGATCTTGTTTTTAATTTAATTCAAATATGTTATTAATTCTTCTTCCTCTATAACCAATAAGCCAGATTCTTATTTTAGCTAGCTCTGGATGGAACTAGATGATCTTAAGGTCTTTTCCAACCCTAACTAATCTATAATTCTATGATTCTCATTGAAAATTGCAATTTTAAAAGTTGGCCTAAAGTATCCCAATTAAAGAAGAAAAACATTCCCATTTTGTGGTTTTTTTTTTTTAGGGATTTGTACTTAAATAAAACTTTGACACCATACATAAGGCTAATACAAATTTGAAAGGGTGTACTAATCTGCAAAAGGTGTTTAAAAACTGGTACACAGAAACCAACATTAACTAGCAAAGCTAATTAAACTGTCCCTATAAAAAGTTCCTCATTTCTATTTAACACTGCCAATTTTCAGGCTATTCATGAAATATTTTCAACACTCCCAAAGATGGTTTCATGTTGCCAAGATTTCTTCACCCTCCCCTTTCCAACAAATGAAATTAGACTCCTTTCCATGCTGACTGTCTACCAGTTTATTTGGTGATAGATTATTGTTAACTGTCTTCAAAAGAAGAAAACACTGCTTTATTTGCACACATCTGGTAATGATATTTCTGGGTCTAGACAAGAGAAATAGCAGTTAGACAAGTTATGTTACTGAACTTAGTTCTGTAATTCCAAAAGAATAATAAGCTAAAACTTGAGAAGAGTGATGTAGTTCAGTACAGTTAAATAAAAAATAAAAATGCTACTCAAATGTTTTATTCAAGGCTTTCACAATTGAAATAGGGATTCTTGCCATCTAAAGTGATTCAGTAAAATAAAATGATTCATATCAAATTAAGCTTTAAAATGAAACAACACACTCCAGTTAAGTGAAGGAATAAATAATGACAAACCTGTTTTGTTATAAAAATATTTGGGAAAAAAGTTTTTATTCCTAGATCTACCAAATGCAATGCACTGCACTCAGTTTCATTTCCCCGTCCCCAAATTAGGAGGCATGAGATTATTTCAGTAAGATTTACCCTGGACAAATCACAGGCAGATTTCTAATCCACTTAAACTATTAACTCCATGGATTACACGTGTTATGTGAAAAAATTTAACAAACAAAACCGAGCCCTCCTGAACATAAATACAGTACTATTTTTAAACGGCCCAGACAGTTCTATAAAGTGGATGACCAATTTGTCTCAGAGGAGATCAGTTTCAGACATAAATGTTTTTATCCCTTATAATGACAAAAATATTAAAGTGTTATTATGTATTTCTGTCCTTACCAAAAATTATCAATAATCTGTTCTTATATCTCCTGCAAAACTATAATGATCATCAACTATGTAAGAACTTGCTGCTAGCTATCACAGTTTGGAATCTTGATTGTTATACAACATTTAATTGATTTAATTATTTCACATACATACATTATATGGCTTTAGTATTTCATATACATATATAGCTTTAGCATCCATACACTCTAAATCTATTTATCTATATGATTTATTTGTGAATTTAAGTATAATTATACTAGCACCAATGCAATTACAATGCAAACTGCTTATTTGATAACAACTAAATTTATGCAGCATCCCAACTGCACTGAACTCAGGTAAACATGACTTGTTTCCTCCCATCTGAGCCATGGCTTCACTGACAGCTCAAACTGTGCAGAGATTGATCAGATGTAAGTATACTACCAACTCAAAGTAGGTCACCTGCATAAAGCCCATTTCTTAGGATTTACCAAAGGCAACAGGGATTTTTATCATAATATTTAGAATTAAACTGATTATCTTTAGAAATCTCCTCAAATCCTCCCAGCTAGTTACATGAGACTGTCATATAGAGTCTTTTCAACATGGAGGACTCTGATATCTTGTTTCTATCAGTTTAGAAAAACCTACAGTGCTTTAGTTCATTTACTTTGCCCCTGTAGTTTAAAATGAAACACTGCCTTGGGCTAAGGAACTTCTGTCAATGATAACACAAGGTTACAAATATTAGTCCAGGTAGTAGAAACCAGATTAAGACTGTTAATCTAAATGCCAGACTTCAGATTTTCACCACTGCATATTTTTATATGTATTTATCTCAATGAAATAAAATTACTATCTATCTCTTTTATCACCTTAATTTTTCCTGGTGTTCATTCACCATGACAATATTTGTAATAGAGTCCTGTAACATTACATATATCAATGTAAAAAAGTGGAAATAAGACTTAAAGTCAGCCCCTAAAAGTGACGTACCATAAGAGTCCTGGGAGTGATGGGTGGAATTAGTTGCTTACTATTTTCTTACAACAGGACGTTACAGTCATGAACATGAACAATTTTATTCTGTTTGGATCATATGAGGCTCAAACATATGTGGAGTCATATCTGGATTCAGCAACCAGCAAACAAAACCGCTGAGCTGAAGAACATGCTTTATCTTGTTTATTTGTGAGACAGAATTTCAACAGTAAGGCTCTAGACTCTTGCAACTGAAAAGTGTGTGAAATTAATTTAACATTCCTAAGCCCAACCCACTGATTTATAACAAATTGTATATGTTTTTATATAACTTATATGTAAGATTTTATGTACTGATCTACTGTTTCTTATGACTATATTAATATAGGATGATATTTTAGCACAGGAAACAAGGAGATTAAAAGGTGCCTTATTTACATCTCATTTTTTCTCTACATCTTTCAGCCTATTTTTTTTTTTCCTAGTTTCTATCCTTTCTTTCTATCAAAATATTTTCAAATGGTCCAGGAATAAACAAGCAAACAAAACAAAACTCCATGGCCAAAAAGAAACACATCTTTTCAATTTTTGACTCATCTTCAGTTAAGTTCTGGGGAATTTCAAGCGCTCAATAAAGTGTATGCACCAAGAGGCCCATTACTCACATTTGGCTGAAGACTGTTCTTTGCTGTCAACCACTTGATCTGTATCTCTTCCTTTTATTATTTCTTGTCTGAATAAACAAGCTTTTCAGGAATGAAATAATTTCTTCATAAAACAAATTGTACTAAAATTTTAAGTTATACAGTGGCACTTTCTTGAAAGAATCAGCTTTAGTTTCTTTCTTCAATTAGTTTAGCATAACCCCCCCCACACTTTATGGTACATGAAGAAGACGTTTTTCATGTAGCACCATGGATATCAGACTAAACGAAGTATTCTGCTGCCTGATAATTATCTATGCTTAAAAGTTTAAATCATTTTTTTGTGCCTTCTATGGTATCCTGCATTCTTGCTTCTAAATACTTTAAGGTCACTTAAAAAAAGGATTAAGAAAGAAGCACATCTTGTGCTCCTTTTCATTGGTGGCACAACCTTACAACTCCTTTAGAGGTAGCTATATACATTTCCTTTGTGGTTATTTCAGTGGCATTATAAAAATAAAAAGCAGCTGACTTCTGTCTTGCTGCAATTGCACTCTTTGTCGTTTCTTGTAACATCAAGTTACCAAATAGTTTGCGGTTAGTCAGAACTATTGACACAGCTTACTTCTATTGAGTCTGTACTAGAATTTTTAATGTTTCTTTTTTTTTTTTTTTTTTTGTATTTTTTCTCATTTTCTCCTTCATTTATATAATTGAAAAGGTAACAACTGTAATTAACATGATCATGGTATCTTCAGTATGTATGTATCGAACTGGATTTTCAAGTAGATTCATATATTTCAATTCTGTTATTTTTCCCAAGGCATTAAGAAGTAGTGATGGTGATATTCAAGTACAGCATCTTTATCATCTAGGGGAACAGAATCTTACCATTATTTCAGAAAATACTGTAATTTTCCTTAATAAAAGTTCTCTTTTAATTACGTATGCTACTCAGTTTCACATTCACCCATACAGTAAGCATGAGAAGTACCCTAATTTCCTTCATGATCATAAAAATATATTGTAATCTAAAAAATGGAACATGCCATTGAACAAAGATTTTCTTAACAAAACATTAGATTCAATGAAACCCAATTTCTGCAAGTATATGGTTTGTTAACTCATGGTATCAAGGCCTGAACAATACATGTATCGTAAAATAAAGATCTATGTTTTGACAGGTGCTAACTTTTTAATCTCATTTGTATATTGCTAAGCATATTTTAACAATTAAAGTAGCATTTGCAAAGGAATACTGAGTATTTATTTAAATATCACCAAATTTGGCATTTGGAGACATTAACACAGACATTATAATATTGTACAACCTCACATTTGCTTTAAAAATTCATAGAAACCCTACATTAGCATAAGCTCGCCTTTCACTATAGTGGGGTCTGAGTGATCCAATGCTCAAAAAGCCTTTCTTAGTGCATCATTCAGTACTTTAGTGTGCATGATCCTTGGGTAGGTCCTTGACTACGCCTCTATCAGACATGGTCAAAGAACTCAAAACATAAATAACAGACATGGTCAAAGAACTCAAAACATAAATAACAATTGATGTAATTTAACCCACATAATATTATGTTAAATATAGTCTGAGTGTTTCCTCAAATGGTAGTTATGCTCTTGAAAACATTAAATCAGCGTAAAGATTGAAAGATGTCAAAATTATTGACAGCTAAATTTGAAGCCATGTTAGCTTTTATTTTGTTTGCCCTTGATTAGCAATAACTTCGAAGATTGAATTTTATTAATTATCTTGGAAATGGTCTTTCCCTGTAAAGACAAGAAACATCAAGCATAATAATCTATACCCTTAAGAAATTTACAGTTTTTTCTGTAATATATCTGACTGCAACAACTGAAATACTTCTGGAATGAGAAACCAAAGGAGTGACTGCCCAAAGAATAACATTTTAGGTACAGGTTTCTTATGCCTTTCAGCACTTACAGGTCAATATATTTGATTGAATGGATAGAAAATGCAGAGCTCAATACCAATTTATATGTATTTCAGACATTATCTGTGTATTTCTTTCTTGCCCCTATAAACACATCATCTTTACTCTCCTGATACTCAGAAACTTCTTTATGTAGTGATCCTCATGAGTAAGCTTAAACAGTTATTTTAAAGATTTGCCTGGAAAAAGGAGCTGTATTGAATGAAATTGCTTCTAAATACCAGTTTGCCAGAAACTTAAACTCTTTTTTGTGAAATTCAGATACTGTACATCCTACTGATGAAGCCAATGGCTTTCTAAAGCTTTTAATAGTAGCTGCAATTGAAGCAGAGCCCACAGAACTCAATTTTCAGGTTATGACAGCACTAAGTCTCTTTGGTCTGGATTTTTAAAGACATTCAGGCATTGATGGCCAAGATAATTTCCATAACAAAGTTGCGTTTTCAAAAATTACATATGCAGCAATTAAAAAGGTGTAAAAAATTACATAAAGCCTAAGCTCACTGAACATCACAAACCTTCACTGCTAAAATACTGTATAAAAAGTTAGCAAGGCTAAAAAAAGCAGGACTAAATATTTTTAAAACATGGCAGCTTATTTCTGAGAAGGGATTACAGTATCTGAATAACACAGTTCAGACTGTATGGCATAAGAAATTTTGTAGCTACAAGGAACAAGACAATGAACTGCACAAAAGGAAACTCCATATGTAAACATAGAAGAAAATAATTAAGATGCATAGATTTAGTGCCTATGCTTCCCTGTTCCCTTGACAAACTTTTTTTCTTGCTTTTTTCAATTCCTCTTAATAAACACAGCTATTATGGAAATAATAATTGTTATTTGGTTATGCGTTTTACCCGCTCACCCTAAGCAACCACACAAAGCTACAGGGATGGGCAATGTCTTTATAGTCATTGGCTATTCAGAGCTTAGTTCCCCTCAGCTACCAAAATCTGCGCTGCTGAGAATGACTTTTTTTCTCATGCACACTGCTAAGTAGACCTGACTGACATCTTTGCAGTTCTAACTCTAAATATTTATACTACATATATCCCTTTGCTAACACGACTTATTGCAGGGTAGTCAAATAGGTTTAGCACCTCATCTGTCCAGTAGCTAGGGCTAAACACACTGATCTCACCAAATCCAGGAGAGCTGCTCATTATTTTTCACATAGCAATGACAACAGGTTCAAATCAAAGGTCAAGATCCCTTTAGGTAATAGTCATTGCCTTAATGAAAACATGGACCCAGTCCAAAAAGATAATACCGTATTTTTCTAAACAAAGGAGTAATGACTCATACTAATCTGAATAAATCTTAATGTAAACTAATTCAAAGAAGCTAGTGTATACATAGGAAATACAATTTCAAGGAAGGAAAATTTCCTTCATTAGATCAACTGAGGCAGGTGGAGAGAAAAGGCATGCTTTTAGATACACATGCTTGGCCTCAAGTTCTGCCAGGGGAGGTTTAGACGGGCTATTAGAAAAAATTTATTCACTGAAAGGGTTGTCAAGCCTTGGAACAGGATGCCCAGGGAAGTGATTGAGTCGCCATTCCTGGAGGTATTTAAGAGACATGTAGATATGGTGCTGAGGGACAGCAGTGGACTAAACAGTGCTAGACTTACAGCTGGACTCGGTGATCTTAAAGGATTTTATCAACCTAAATGATTCTATAATTTCATGATTCTTTTACCTACACACACAAGTACCACAGGGCAAGGTATCTCCTCTATGGACATTTGCTACTTGAATTGAAACTATCACATCTGACATAATTATGATCCCTCAATATATAACTGAAATTCAGGATCACAGGCACAGGTCTTTTTCTTTCCCAAATGTTAAAGAAACTGGACTTTTTGTTGTTTCCCTTGACCTCATTGGTAGAATCTGATTAAAAGCAAACACCACAAGTCATATTTTTACAAGTCTACGAAGCTGTGAAAGCATTTCTCAACCTGCTTAATGCAACAACTGTCAACCAGCAAAAGAAGATAACTGTTACGTTACATTTGTAGCTGGAAAAATGACAAGGTAAAAAAAACAGTTTTTTCTCAGCAGTTTTACTCTCTGAATGAGTTGCAATCTATTGAGTTTGCAGCAAAACTACAGTCCTTTTAACTGCACTTTATTCAGTGGTACTGCAGCATCAGTACAGGGAATGAGACTGAGCGGTAGCTATTACCACCTCACATTTTAATAAGTAAGTGGCAACCATCCCCCAATATGTCTTTGAACTAGGAAGCATGAAGGTGAGGAGAGTGCTTTTAAGTGTTACTATCTTTTCTGCTACATCCCACAGAAACACTTATGACAAAATGAGAATCTCCATGGGAAGGGTGTTGTAAATATAACCTTTTTGTGTATCAACTGACTATGCTGTTTCCTAAATAAGTAAAAAGTTGGCCATTCTGAATTTTTAGAATACTTTCCCTTTACATTTGCAACCACCACTGCTAAACTGACATACTCATAGAATGTCACAGCTTTTTTTGGTGGTGTTTTCACACTGTGATGTTTTGTGGAAAGACTGCTCAGCCTTTTGGTAGCACTTTTCAAAATACACCACTTCTATTACATTGACCATGAGTAATTTAGAACAGAGTAAAAAATGATAAACTACTTCCGTTTGTGTTCATTCATTTTCTAAAGGTATCTTAAATTTAATTTGTAATACTTTTTTTCAGTTTTTCTCCTCCTTGGACTCCCAGTCTAATTTGTTGACAGGTCAATGATCTGCTTTCAAATCCTCTACAATACAAACATAACCCCCCTTTCTCGCCTTTTCAACTTCATTTTTCTAGGCTGTCTTCAGATGTTTTTCTCTCTCTTTTGGCCGTCACTGAGACAGACTGGTAGTATAAACCTGGCAAATGTTCAGGCTGCATGGGTAAGCTTTTAAAGCTGAAGTTCTATAAATAACATAGGCACATACAATTTAATGAGAAATGACAACATAAAAAATAGTAGATAGATGACACATTTATCTTTTACACAAGAATTAACTTGCAGATCTCAGTTTTTCAGAGATCAAGGAAGTCAAATGCTTCACAGGCTTAAAAAAGTTGATTGCATAGAGATGAAGGGAAATGTGATTTGTCTCATAGTCTTCTTGTACATTTTGCAAGCATCATTCAATGCAAAGCACTGGCCTCCCAGTATGGCTGCTTTCTAAATATGCAGCAGGGTTAGATATCCAGAATAAGTGCCCTGAAAGATTTGAAATATTACTGCGATAGCGAGGAGCTCACCAAGTTTACCAATCAGAATTATTTTCACTCAGTTTTTTACTATGTGATAATATCTGCAGATTGACTTGGGAACCCATTGTGGCAGACGTTATGCACACAGACAGGATGAACTGCTTCCTCTTCAAGGGAGTTTACGGTTGCATCCTGAAATTAGTGGGTGGTCTTTCTGGTCCTTATGAAAAAATGAAATGGGCATTAAATGGGCAGCTCAAATGAAGTGGGCATTAAAATTTCAACAGCTGTAAAAACGAAAACATTCCTATATAATAGTTACTGTCATTGCTATATTATTTAAGTATTTTGTTTATTACTTGATTGGACTTGTATGATTCTACCTTTTCTCCTCGGGGTTAACAACCACACACATTTTCTCCCAACAGTTTGGGCACAAAGCATTATGTTCCACTAGTTCATATGAATATTCAATATCCACATGTGATTTTCTCAGTTTTTTGCTGCTGTTGCTATATAGTACAATTCAGACAAGGTCAGCCTGGGATTTCTCCCTCTGGAAAATGACAGCAATAAGGAAATGACTGGCATAAGGAAAATGTCAGCAAAGCAGCTGTCCAGCTTTTAGGGCTTTTTTAGAAGATCTTCTTGCCCTGGCAGGATGGATCTTTCTCTTTGCTTTTCTGCAGCAGCACCAATCAAAAATAAGTATATGAGGCATATGCCTGTATATCAAAAGGGCAATTTATGTATATAGTTGTAAAAAAAAGTTAGCCAAATACCTATGAAAGCATCAGCCAACTCAGTGTACTTAAAGAGTTACGCTAACTGCAGTTTACAGCGTCCTATAATCCACTTCTTAATCTGTGAAATATTTAGTCTACTAATAAGATCTCAAGGTCATAGTTATTTATTAATTAATCAATTTTAATATCTTGATTTGTGAGATAAGGGAAAAAAACCCACACATTGCTTGTTTGTGCCATGTGATACCAGAAGCTTAATTAAAGCTATTTAAAAAAAAAACTCACTGGGTGCCATAAGAGTGCCAGGTGCAGAAGTCTTTATCTCTAGAGGGAAAAAAAACACATTTTACTGGCCATAAAAGCTAAATTTTTCTAATACCATCACCAATAAACCTTCCAGTTAATTTGAAAGCACACAGCGCTTGTTACAGGGGAGGACAATGAAAGTATTATCTGGGACAATTTTTCTTCTAATGAACAAAAATGTACAATTAACTGCAAGAGAGCTCACGATATTGACTGAACATAAACAACTGGAGACTTACGTACTTAAGAAGTATTAAGGAAAAAATAGTGGTATCCCAGTCTTTTAGCAAAAGGCGACTTGGGATGTCCAGTGTAGAATGATGGTAAGAATTCAAAGTCTGTTAGTATAGGTAATAAGTCTAAATAGTCTCCTGCTATGGAAATGCGCTATTGATTTGGCCACTTAGCTTTGATAAGTGGGTGTCATATAGCAGAAACCATAAGAAGGAAGAATCTCATAATCCTGGCACTGAATCTTAGTTTATTGTAAGAATGTCAAAGTCGATATTTTAAGAAAATACTGGTATCTATGACAATGCAGGCTGTTTTCAAATGACACCCTCTTCCCCTCAGCATGGCAAAATGTCACAAGCATTGATATTTCATTATAAGCTGCCTCTTCCATCAGAGAAGTTGCAGTATACAACACACAATTGTCTGCAATCCAGAATCCAGTACTTGCTCTACATATTGATAAAGATTATTTTGGAATTTTTCATATCATCTGCTGGCCACAACATCCACGTGCCATTAGTGTTTTTACATCTTCAGTTTACTTCTCCCTCTGTGATCTACTATATACAATTTACATGTCCAAAGCACTGCACCATAGAGCTGATAATGAAAATGCTCTGCAAGTAGTAGAAACTTGTTCCAAAACTTTAACAACTTGTTGAAATACTATACCTTATTATTGGTTTAAGTAGTTAATACCTGTAAGAACCAATCTAAAACATATATGCTCAAATCACTATTGGATATAGTGGCAGGCTTTAAGAATTTCTGCAAATCCTGTGGAGAAATTCCAGGACAGCAGCTTGCAAAACCAAAAACTAATGAATTCATACACCTTTATGAGGAAAGGAGATTTACTTCCTCCAAAAGGCACTAGACAGTATCTAGATCATCAGTAGACAAGCTTGGGATGGAAATGACAGAAAGTGCACTGAAACAGAATATTGAATAAATTAGCTAAATTAGAGTCCTATATCTGTAAACTTCAGGTTCAGCTGTTAATTTGACTACATCCAAAACATCCACTAAAGGTTTTGCATTAACATAATGGCCCTGAATGAAGAATAGCTCATGATTAAATGGGTGTTTCTAATACTCTTTTCTAGGAATCAGTTCTATAACCAACACTATGCAATCATTTTCATTAGCGATCTGAAAGGCGATTTCTGATAAAACCACAGAATGCAACACAGGTTGGTGAAAAGCAAAACGTTAAGAGGACATTGCAGTCACACAGGGCTTGTCCACAAGGTGCAGTGACAATGAGAGAGGAGCCCAAAGCACATGGAAACCTAATGGGAATCGGTTAAGTATTCTCAGCACACTGCAGCGTGCTGAGGACTGAACACTTCAGATCTCACAGCAGCGACATTGATGCTGACTCAGCAAAGCTACTTTTGCATTGAGGTGGACCATGGGGCTCCATCTTGGGGCTGCCTAATGCACACACATCTTGAGAGTATCTGGATCTCAGATGTAGAGGTGACTGCAGGGCAATCTGGATTGTATCATAAACTGAGCCCAATCAGACAAAGTATTTTAAAACACTGAAAACATTTAGGAACAAATCATGCAGGACAGGTCTTCAAAACACGGGACTGTAAAGTCATGGTTCTAAAAATTTGCACTGGATAAGCAATGTTGCACCAATATTCAGTATTGTGCAGAGGCAAAAAGGACAGTCAACAGAGAAATAACTTTACTTATATGGATAGTGTTGGAATACTACATAGCATTCTGGTGCTCATATTTTCAAGAGCTATTGGAAAAACCTGGAGTCAAGGTCTGGAAAATAAATGCCTTATTGTGAAAGATATAAACTGCTTAGTATTGGACTCTAAAGGAAACTTATTTAGCAAAACAAAGCGCAATGTGTATGTGAAAGCTAAAGCCAGATTAACTCAAATTGGAAATAAACCATAAACTTAAAGTAGTGAAACTGAAAATCCACTGGAATAAACTTCCAAGGGAAGTGGCAGATTCTTTTGATGTCTTCCTCTCTTTCTGGAGGGCGAGCATGAGATTTATGCTGCAGTAAAGGTAAACAGTGGAAATGAGGCTCTGTGATAAATAGGAGGTCACCCTTGCTCTTCGTGTCCTCTGTCATAAACCTATGAATCTAAAAAAGTGAAAAGCAGGTAACAACAGCATAAGATTCTCCTGTATCCTTCCTTTTAATAGTTATAGTTTAAGGTATTGATCCATTTTCCTCTGGAGAGAAACAGATCAATAGAACAGGCTCAGAAAAAGAAAAAGAAGTTTGGCTCTAAAATTGGTAACTGCATGTTCTAAAAGTAACAAGCTTGCTTCTGTGTTTTGACTGAGAATACGTTCTACAAACAATAAAAATTTTGATAAAACAGGAAGAGATATGAAACTTAGGCCTGATATTATCAGGAAAAAGAACAGAATTCAAACCTGTCATTGAGCCAGGAAATAATTTTAGAGCAGTTGTGATGGATGCACTCAACCCCTTAACTAAACCAGCAGTAATTTGGTACAGGCTCTAAAGAAGGTAGACCTCAGCTGTAGCTACGCCAAGAACTACTGTAGGAAACACATGAAGGAGCAAAGTGATACATTAAGAATTGGTGTATATGAGTTTGGAACATCAATCGTGATCAGCACACAAATAGTGATGGCTTTTCCAAGACTCATTTATCAAGGAACAAAGAAATTTGTGGGTGCAAGGAGTGCCATGCATACCTTTCCCATTGCATGTAATTTGACTATGAGCCAACCACTTTATTCTGTAAGCAAGCCTTCTCTGATTTCTTCCCGCAAGGCAGAGTGGCTGTATGGCGGTGATCCCTTGAGCTGGGATGCCTCTCAAGGTTGCTCCTCGAGGTAGAGACACCTTTCACCAAGGACAGATCTTTGGATGACCCAATTTGAGTTCTCCCTTAAAGGGCAACTTGACTGCACGTCAGGGGATTCTCCCCTTGTGGTGGGAGGCCTCTCAAGGTTTTAGATTCCTTACTAAGGGACTGTCCTTACCCAAGATGGAGGGACCCCTTCTTCACAATGTCCTTGGTAAGTGACTGACAGCATGCTGAATTAATACTAATGAAATCCATGTAGCTAATTCTATTAGAGTAAGCCATTGTCCAAGCCTGAGACTAAGACTGGACCTAGCTGCACCTAAGCTCCATCAGGAATTTAGAAAGCAAGGGGATCTACTCTGAACCTGGTGACTAAATGGGAGGATCTCCCTTACGCTTTTGTATCTCCAGTCTCTGTGCAAATCATTCTAGCTCTATTCTAACTCAATTTACTTTAATACATTTCATCCATGTAGTAAGTAATCGAGTGAACTTTGCCATTGAGCTTTGTTAAGTCACACTTTTACAGCATCATTAAAATCACTTTTGCTAATACCTGCAACAGTGCTGTGTAGCATTGTGAAGGTTGCCTAAGAACTGGTAAACAAGTACTCAAAATGAGAGAGAGGAAGAATAGGCAGATATAGCAGTGAGATATTTTTTCCATTGATAGCCAGAGGTCGGTAATTACACGGAAAATCTGTAAGCAATGTCACACAGGAGGTGGGAGAGGAAATGAAATATGAGTAAGAGTCCTATTTAGGCATACTGTGTGAAAGATCTGTCTGTTTGCCACCTCAGATAAAGTTGTTGAGGTTATCACATTATAGAAAGATCTGCTTTAAAAAACATTATTCTGATTCGTATTTTATGACCAGTGTTCCATATGCCTGTACTGAGTATACGATCGTTAGAAATTTGGTCACGTTAATAACTTTTGTAAACTCATCAACTCATGCATGGGGTTTTTTTTTGACCATTAATTTTACCACTGTTCTTCTCTACAGATTAGCAGGAGGGACACGCCAGCACAGTATTTTTCACATGCAGTGTGCCATTTTGACCAAGGCATTGAAGGGTATTGGAGCTGCTACCATTCTAACTCCATGAGGCAGCCTTTTTTACCAAAAGGGGGATGGATTTCCATATTCATTTCAGGACTTGAAAATAAATTTCACTTTTTAAAGGAAAAAAAACCCCACAATACGTTTATGAAATTTCGGTGCACTGTTTTCTTAGTAGCATAACAATGAATATGGTCTCCATTGAAGCACTTTAGTAAAAGAAAAAAACATACTGATTTCAACAGATTATTTGCCACATAATACACCCATATTTTCAGTGGTTTTCCTAATGTGGTGATCTAAAGTTAATCAGATTCTTTCCTGTTGAGTATAATGAAGTTTGAATCCAGCCAATGGATTAATCCACATGCTCACATGCACGTCTGAGAGGAAAGACTTAAGTTTCACTTTCCCACTACAGAAAGAGTCAACTTTGTCCATATAAGAAGCAGAACCATTAGACTACGAAGAGCAGTTGAACCCCCAAAGACTGGCACTCCTCACTGCTCAAACAACTCCTAAAAAGTTCCTAAGGAAACATGCAGAAAGAATACTGGAACTGCTGATTCTTTGTTTCATGCTAAGTCCAGTATTCACCACTGATGACCAAAACGCAGCACTTATCTTTGACAGATACAGGTACAATCATGCACCTTCAGCCACAACAATTTTCTGCGTGACAAAGCAAAAGCAGGAACTTGCATTATTTTTAGGTAAAGCAGCCTTAAACTGGACTTTCAGGCCCTCACCTCAGTGAAACAAGCCAAGACCTTGACTAAGAGATATTAAGACTACTTTTTAGTAACATATGGCTTCTTGATGCCTATACATGCACAAAGGACTTCAAAGATTAATAGTTTATAACAGCTATGAGAGCCACACAACATAATGAACACAAGCAACAAATCTGAACTTGAATCTGCTACAGCTGCAGTGCTCCACATATTGCTAAGCAACATAAAGTTAATTTAATTTTAGCTTTTTCTTTCAGTCTCAAAAAAGAATGCAGTAAGAATCAGTGGGCATTGAGAAACTGTGCCTCACTTTCCTGGATAACTTCTCTGGGGCACAATGCTACTGGAGAAATGATGCATGTTTCAGGCTTAGAAGTCAGTATTTGTACCTTAAAGGACACTCATAATTCAGCTCCTCCACCCAGGCATTAAAAGAACACTAATTCTGTTGAGAAACGTACCACTGCAATATAGAGGAATAGGAAAGCTGTGCCTTTTTTCTTTTGTAAGAATCAATATTAAAATAAGATAGATCTTTCTTTAATGTTCTTACTCCCAGCAGGAGTAATAGACAATGTAAGAAAACTATTTAAATCTGGAAACCATGGACCTAAATTATCCCAATTCTAAGTTAAGGATTAGGTTTAGAATTAGGATTTGATTATTCCTTTTTATTATCTTTCTTGCATATTTTTGTCCTAAACATTCTTAATTAGAACACAAAACATTATTTAATTGTCATTTAGATGATTTTGATGATAACACTCTACCATTTCTATTGAATATACTCTGGTATGTGGTCCATGATGTTTAATGAATAGCTTTTAAAAGTTTATTGGATGATTTCATAACTCAGATGTTCTGCCTAGTATTTTTCTCTTTCCGCAGAACAAAGTAGATCATATCCTCACAGGAATTCCTTTACTTTCATTCCATAATACACCAGCAGTAGCTTTTAAAAATGATTTTTACATGACTGCAGCTTCTGTCTTTTTAAACACATGATTTTCACTGTCAAATAGGAAAAGTGACTGAAATAGTGCAGATTTACTCTTGTATCTGTTATGGTATTTTTTCATGCTTGGAAATATTGTAATGTTCAAGGGAGCAATTAAAATTTTTCCACTGTGTAGTAATAAAGAATATGATTCTCAATTCAAATACCAGCCAAGAAGATTTAACAAACTAAAAGAATGCTGTATTTCTGGATGTTATAATATGCTATGTAAATATTTACTCTGAAAATAATAAACTTCATTATAGCTTAAATTTTTAACAAAAAAGGGAGAAAATAATTTAAACAGTGTCCATAGCATAACACCAATGCAATGGACCACTTCGAAGCCAAAACATTCAAGCAGTAAGGTGAAAAATCTATAAATATAAATAATGTTGTTTTATAAGTGACAAACATGTTCATTCAGGAATATTCATATTTTATATCACATACCATAAAATATAGTTGGTTTCAGTGGCTTCACCAACCGTTTCAATATTGCATTTTTCTATTTGGAGAGACAAATATAATCCCATTTCTCCTTCTATTATATATTAATGTTTACAAAAATATTGTACCCGTGAGAGTTATATTTCTAGAAGTCAATTTCAGTACTTGAAACAGCACTGATTCAAAGGCTTTTATAGAAATAATATGTGAAAGCTTTTCCATGAAACATAACTGCTTTAGGATTTCCCTTTAGCCCCTTCAGGACACACTTAACATAAAAGTATTTCTCACACTTCCAAAGAGATCAGGTCTCTTAAGGAAAGAGCAAACAAAAACTGTAAAAATAAAGAATTTTGACAGGTATCAAACTTAAAGCAAAGTGCGGTAACATTAATATGGCAAATCATACCTCTTTGCGATGCACAAATCCTTTTGCAAGAAAAAGAGTTTAGTGTAACTTGCAACCCCATCCCTTCCTCTCTGCCTTATAATCATTCCCAAGCTCTTAATTTATACAGCTCCTGAGCTACACACTCTTCAGCTTGGCGTTACATGCACACCTGAGACCAGGTATTCCAGATAATTACCCTGGCAGAGGAGGCACGACTGCAGAAGGCCTTTATTCCAAACCATGAACCCTGCACACATTAAAACCAAAAGTTTTTCTTTGGGATGGGATGAAAGATATCAGTGGACATGGATAACAGCGGAGCTAAGGATACACCAAAAGCTCCAGTGCCACTAACTGGTGTAGCATGTCTAGCGGGGGTGTGATCTAGTTGCATCATATTTCTTTTTTCTGTCTCCTATTTTACATGTATGTTGCAACCATCTGCAAGTTACAGTTTCTTATCCATAAGACCTGGAACAGCTTTTTTTAAATGGGTTCTTCTGGTTGTCACTATATATGTATATATATATATATATATATGTATATATGTATTTATCCTGGAAATACTAAGAACACTGCTAGTATAAGTCAGTCTTGACATATGATCTAGACAAGCTACCCCGGAACCACAGAGCCAAATAATTCACATTACATTTTTCACTGAAGAGGTGAAGCAGCATTGTTCCAATTTATCTCATTCAACAAAATGCTCCACTGTTTTAGCTTCGTAAATTTAATAAAAGTAATTCTGTTATATGTAACTGTGTGTCTCAGAATGAGCAGACTGGGTACAGAGCACACTGACACTGGGATCACGGACCATTTTACTTGTTGTAGATATCCCTTCAGCAAGATACTAGGAACAAACACTTGTTGATAAATAATCAAGTCCTCAAACATGTGCTGAACAACCATAGATTTAATCCATGCATCAGGCTCAAGGCTCCACCTGCCTGGGGATGGCAGGAAGGTCCAAATTTCAGGCACCTCCACAGAATCGGACATACTTGTACTCTTTCACACTTCAACAATGGAGAAATAAAGGGACTGGTCTGAGGAATGCAATTGGTTACTCTGCTCTGCTGTCTTTAAATTTGTGGAGCAGGAGCCACTTGCAGTAAGTCTGAGGATGAGCACTGACGTATGCAAAGGGATGGAGAGGCATTACACAGTAAAGAAAGAATGTGACATTTTCTTTCCAGTATTTTAGTATTTTTATTTTTTGAAATAATGGAGTTTTGCAGAATCATCTTTCCACATAAATAAAAGGTAATATCCTGAAAAGATTAATTTCTATTCAAAACTTAAAAAGTAGAAATGAAGCTATCAGCAGAAGGGTCTAAAGGCACTATAGTATAGCCATACTAAGAGTACATACAAATTACTACTACAGAGTCAGCACACTGAGTTGTAGTTTGGCAGAGAGCTCAGAATTCCTGAACCCTGGCTCAGGGGATCAAAAGGTGAAGATTTGGACATCTGGCTGGTGGTGGGAGAGAAGATAGTTTAAGTTTCCATTCTCTTCAATCTGGCTAATATGTCAAGCTGCATTTTCAGCACAGCAATTGATCTCTTGATTAAAACAAAGTGTTCCAGATTTCAAGGCTAACTCCCATATATATAAAAATACAAATATATATATATAAATGAAGAGAATAATTTAAAGTTTGGAATTCTGAAAGCTTACAAATCTTTTGTGTTTAACCAAGTTCAACTTGAAAATGAACCTTCCTATGAAGCTGACTGTGTACATTTTTTAAACATCTGAGGTAAATTCAGTAGCTACATTTTGCTTCAAAAACATTCAAGAATAGGATATAGTATTTTTGCATGCTAAAAGAGTTTTGTTTAGTGTTTGCAAATTGCATAGAGAAAACTCAAACTGAATGTACATTAGGGAAATTTCACACCATCTTTTTATCAATTTTGCTGTGAGTAAATTTAACAGTGGGTGAGCAAGAAACACCTACAATGAAAAAACACAATAGCAACGAAGTAACCACAGTCTTTCATCTTTTCCTTTACAATATGCTTGTGTGCATACACAGAAATTGTAACTGTGTGATTTGAGTAATGAATGCAAGACAAAGGTGTCAAAATAGACACTGCCTAAACTAAAATAATATATAATTTTCCTTCAAATAAAACAAAAAAGTTGCATGAAATAAAGTATCCCCTATGCTGTGGATGATGGCTAAAATGGGGTAGGAACATCCAAGCATTTAAAAATCTTTAAAGATATCCTAAGAATTAAGAACAGAATCAAGTTGGCATACAAATAAAATCTGAGTGCTAGACTAATCACTAAGAGCACAGCAAGGACAACAAAGATCTGGGTGTCTGCCATTCTTCATAAAGTAATGCTTTTCATGCTTTTTTAAGCCATGGACCCCATGCCTTTTGAGGGGTGCCATACCATTACGCAAGGGCAGACAGAGCAATACAAGGTCCGCTGACTTTCCTAGGGTCACACAAGCAACCAGTTTAAGCAAAGAAAAATCCATCCCGTAACTATTCTTGCCTACTCCTGTGCTCTCAGGTTGTGCGCTGCTCCACCCCACCTTTCAGCACACATTTCAGTTTGCTTAAACTCATGTCAGGACAGCTAGAATGAACTCTTTTGACTACACTGCTTTAGAAAGTGAGCTTCATAGCCACAAGCACACATGACCAATTAAAGACAGTGTTTAAGTAACACAGAAAAGTGAAAACAACAAAATATATCATAAATAATGAACTAGATTAGGTTCTGTTGCTGGAATTTTGTGCCTCATTGGACCCTTTCCCCATTGGCTGTTTCAGAGTAGATGGAGCTCTACCAAATTCTGCATAAGTTTTCCATGCTTACCAAAGTCAGGGAAAACACAGTGATGAGAAGAAAACTGTATCCTTTTTAAGACTGCAGCATTCAAATGGCGTGTCAAATGCACAAGGATTGGCCTTGAGCTTCTCAGGCTTACCCAGGCTGAAAGGAGAGAAGTTCAAACTGGAGATCAAAGGGATGATTTAATCTGAGATGTGACGAAATGCAGAGAAGGGTGCAGAGGCTGAAAGAAACGGTGTTTTTGTGTGTGTGTGTTTTCACTTGGTTTGTTTTTGTTAAGAAAGTGAAGCTTTCATTCAAAGAGAGGTTTTCTAAGTGAAAGTATTTTTTATTACAGATGACTGTGATAAGAGGGCTTTCCACTTTGTAGACGTAACTAAGATCTCTGGGTTTGATTCATTTGTCTCCTCTACTCTAACCTTCAAAAGACTCCGACAGTCCTTTTTGCACAGTCTGAATACAAGAAATGGAAAGCTTCACAAGCAAGAATAAAATGTCATCAGATAAAACTGGAAATTTGGAACTCAAATTCCTTGGACTGTAAATGACACAACAACTTGGCCTCCCTTATCCTTGGAGACTCATTTGTGTAGCTACAAATTGTGCGAAAAACCTGTCAAGATGAAGTAGGAAAAATTATAACAGAAAATAATTGCTTAACATATGCATGAAAGTATGACCTGAGCAGTAACATCATGATTACATTTGCTACCTGAACAAATGCTCAGCTTTAAGGAAAAGAGATTCTCTCAAAAGATATATCTATAATTACAGCTCCTTTGAAATGAATGTTGTACAAGTCCATAGAAAACATTAGACACAACTAAATGATTCCTGCAGCTAATATACAGCACAGCCTGAAAGCCCCCGGTACATGTTGCATCAAAACACACCAAGCTTCTCCCCATGAATTCCTTTTAAAATTATATACCTCTCTGGGAATGATCTTCTTTACTTTGTTCTTTTTATGTGCACAAATACTATTAGAGAGAGGCAAAGGTGGGGGGATACCTGTAAATACTAACTATCAATAACTTTGGTTAAACTTCTGCAATAAATGACTGTAGCTCTGTGGGAAAATTTGCATCAGTTCATGCTGTCTCTGCAAATACATCTTGGTAACTGATCTTCTACTATGAACTCATGCTTTTGTTATTTTTAGCTAATTCTGAGCAGGATGCCCTTGGGAGCCACAAACTCCAATTATAATCACAGATACAGTTTTTAATCTATTTCCTCATGTGTATGATGCCTTACACTGACCATCAAACAGAAGTTACATACTGAGTTTTTTCATATGCTTCCAAGAGCAGGGTGACCTCCACATGGTAATTAATGTAATTACATGTTTATTGTAGGCTCTGCTTGGGTGTTTTTTTGTTCAATACTGTCTAGCTGACTGGAAGATGCACACCTTCATGTAATCCTTGTCCACCCTTGGGCAGTCCATCACTTCGTCTGACTTTTCCCACTGAGTACCCACCTACTCCTTCAACAGGAAGCTGCGTAGTCATTGATTCTTGGCAAATGTGGCAAGAATTTGTTACTAATTCTAAGTTATAGAATCATCTAAAGATGTACCTCACTGGTTGCGTCAAATTGATATTTCACAAAATAAATTAGGATGTGCTGTGGGAAGTCTGGAAGAAAAGAGCAGTAATGCCTGAGAAATGCAGAAAAAAAGTTAAAGTACTTAAAATTTTTATGTACTTTTGGGGATTTTCAGTCTCCTCTTCCATTATGCAACTTTTTCATGAAAACGTTCTCATTCTTTAAAAAATTACCACACTAAGCATATTTCTATTTTACACATACGTAAAAATCTCTGATATACTTATATATAGGTCATTAGCAGTGTTTTATGGCACCCAGCCTATTGCAAACACTAGCTGAAAGGAGAGTTGGTGCTTTCTGAAAAGGCAGTGCGGTCCAACGCAGCCAAACCCTCCTGTCACGCAGGATCTGCCTCTCTCCTGCGCTTGGACACAATCTCCCACATGCTTCTTTCAGCCTGGCATGTACTTGGAAAGAAACCATTTCCATAATGAAATGCAGATAAAATGCAGGAGTAAAGCATATGCTAAGTATTAAATGCAAAGCCATTTAAAGTAAAATATTCCCAAATGTAATACCAATCCTATGACTGTTCCAAGCTCCTTAACAGCAGCTAAACACATTCTGCACTCCTTTTCCACCCTTCATATGGATCATCCAGGATATTTCACTTGGAAAGTCACTGTCCGAACCGTATAGATCCTTCTCTGCACATTTGGGAAAAATCAAGCCTTGGTTGCACCTTCAGAGAGCATTCCTCGTCCCTTGTGGCCTCTGTTTCTGTACTGTTCTTATCTGCACTGGTGCGACTGCTTGATAGAACTGTATGATCTACTGATATAGATAAAGACAATAAGCAATAATAACAGCAACGACAACATTAAAGGCAAACTTAGGTAAAGGCTGGAGCTGCTGTTGACAACGTCGGGAAGTGCGGCTGCAGCAGGAGATCAGCTGCAACAGTTACTTGTGCAGCAGCCAAGACAGACAAATCACACACTCCAGGTGTACACGAGTATTTTCAAGACAGCAGCAAACAAGGTACCTAATGTATTGGCTTGTAAACTTGATGATTCCAAGTGTAACCCCATTACTAGCTCCTGCTACATTGATTTATTATCCTCATCTGCCTAGCACTTACTTTCAGAGGGCACAGTTGGAGACTAAGAAAAATGCCCACAAAGCAGGACATAACATGACTATTTAATTCTAATTTGATTCCAAGATAGAGAGTTGTAATTTGATTGATTATGGGTCAAAATCAGAAGGATCTCTGACCTCTGAAACGTTACATGGGTGATTTTTCCTAAATTGGGACTCAAATCTCAATGAGTTGGATAAACATATGCTGTGTGACACGTAAGTTTTACAACCGGTAAGTTATTAAAACATGCAGTATAAAGTACGATTAAGCATTTCAGTAAAACTTGAATAACAACCACAAAGCATCAGTAAAATACTGCAAAATACCCGTAAGTGCTTGGTTCAAATAACAGAAAAAACAAAATTATGGGGTTGAGGCTTGGAAGTATCAGAAAATCCCTTAAAACTACGTGAATTGAATGGAATGAAAAGATGGTTCCAGGCTATACTTTGAATTTAGGGGCATCTATCACTATGAAACAGGTCATTAACAGTATTTAAAACTAATCTTCATGTGAACGTGTTGATGTTTTTAATTGCACAATATTATATCAGCGAAAGAACCAAAGGTGAATTTGATGTTTTAATTTATGAAATGGCAACTAGAAATCCTGCTTTGCTTATGCACATGACCTTGCTAAACCCATGGCGTCTCTTTGCAAAACTGCTGAATACTCATTTTTAAGCATGTTGTCCTTCAAGTGCTGTTTTAAGCACCCCCTACTACATGAACAGATGAAGCAAACTGCCGACAAGCTGCAGTACATGTAATACACACAATGTGGTTAACAAACAGCATTCTGTAAAACCACAAGGCCAACTAAGACTCTGATTAAGTCAAGGGAAATCAGTATTGTTTCGCCAGGATTACACTTCTATCTAACTTCTTTTAGGCATCTCTATCTATTTAAACACAGATGTCTTGAAAAATTTCTTACCCTCTCCATACAAATATTAGACAAAACTAAGCCTGACCTTGGAGAAAATTTGTAGGAGAGAACAAAGCAGCAACTAATCCCTAAGACTTGTGCTTCCATTTCCCACCCTCCCACTGCTGACTTGGTCATTCCTTTAATAACAGAGATTTTCAAAATTTCTAGTGCTTTAACCAACACTGTGGACCCCAAGAAGCCGGGGGGAGAAAGCACATAAAGATGGATCTTTTTTCAGGACGGAAACTTTCCGCATTTTACTTTTTTTAACATGATGAAATAAGGCATTATTTAAAATATTTGAAAAATAATGTAGAATAAATTTTAATATACAATGCCTTAAAGCTAATAAATACACATGTGCTGAGTTTTATAATTTCAGCGTTGCTTTAATACTTCACTGATTCAGTGTATATTATGATGTATCTACAGATATTAAGTTTTACTATCAAATGCACAAGAAAAATTAATTTGTAAAAATTCTGTCCATTTTCATGGCTTTATTTCGTAAATTTAATTGAGCTTTCTATATTGTAAATTACATTCTTAAGGGACAACATCTTACATTTAATCTGATTAATGCTCTGCCAATTTAATATGCTCACTAAGAGCAGTAGTTTTCATAACAATAATCTAGCTCTCTGAATCCTTATTTGAATGTTAAAGGCATTATTTCTATTCCTAAGACCATTGCTATTATTCTCTCCAGACCTAGCCTTGCTGATAATATTAGCTAACAGGAGATTAACATAATGTGCTAAACAGCTAATAAAATCTTTTATATGTTTTGTATTTATTATTTGGAATCTTCACTTTCTCTCTTTATCAACACAGTACTCTGACAAAGATTTGGATTCCATGAATTGTCATGTTTGGATGAAACAGTAATCGAGATCTGTATTTGGTTATAATCTAACTCCACAGAACCTTCTGGAGCTCCCTGTATGGAAATAAGAATGAAGAAATAGAAATTCCTCTGAGATTATACATTTTCTGGTGTCTGATAGAGGAGAGAGGGAGAGAAAAAGAACTGTTCTTCTCCCTCCTCCAAGTCAATTCACACACACACACAAAATCAAAGATAGGCAGCCCTGAAATGGCCAAGCTCCATTTGCTGCTCCAGTCAAGGAGTAATTATTTCTACAAATCCAAGCAGCACCCCAGGGACACACAAAGCAAGCATATACCTCTCTGGAGTATGCCACAGTGCAGGATTTCCCCAGACATCTTCACAGGAAAAGGAAAGTGCAGATTCAAGCCTGCTCAGGCTGTAAGGGAAACTCCGTGAGGCTCTCCTGCATACGGATGCATTTCTCCCTCTTTAGGGAAGGAATTAACACCAGTTCTCCTTCTTCCACTTAAACATATACTCCATCTTTTTTGTTGTTGTTGAGGTTTTTTTTTCCTAACAATTCGATGTGGGCAATTTTGAAAATATTTGTTCGTACGGTTGAGGTTTTTTTAAGAAAAAATTAAAGGAACTCAGAAGAAAACATAAAGAATCTGAAAACTTTCATTTAAAGTTTCTCTGACTCTGCCTTCCCAAACACTTTTGTCCCACTCACATTTTGGTTTGGGTGCGAAATCACAGATTCCCAATGAGATTTCCCAATGTATTAACTTCTGCATCAAACATTTTTGAGTGGTTCCTTTCCCTGCACGTCAGAGTAGAACACAAACACTAGAAGCCTCATCCAAAGGGTCATAGCCCTAGAATTCAAGTTTAGGACTTCATATTTCATTTAAATTACCAACTACATTTTTCTCCCACATTTAAAAGTGAGCTGCATTTAATTAACTTACATTTACAAAAATCTATGCAAAGTCCAAGATGACAGTTTTCTGGATATTAATTCAAGGAATCCCACTAGAGCCCAAGCAAAGGGCCATATATAGAATCATAGAATCATAGAATAGTTAGGGTTGGAAAGGACCTTAAGATCAAGTTCCAATCCCCCTGCCATGGGCAGGGACACCTCACACTAAACCATGCCATCCAAGGCTATGTCCAACCCAACCTTGAACACCACCAGCAATGGAGCATTCACAACTTCCCTGGGCAACCCATTCCAGTGCCTCACCACCCTTACAGTAAAGAATTTCTTCCTCAGATCCAATCTAAACCTCCCCTGTTTAAGTTTGAACCCATTACCCCTTGTCCTCTCACTACAGTCCCTCATGAAGAGTCCCTCCCCAGCATCCCTATAGGCCCCCTTCAGGTATTGGAAGGCTGCTATGAGGTCTCCATGCAGCCTTCTCTTCTCCAGGCTGAACAGACACAACTTTCTCATCCTATCTTCATACAGGAGGTGCTCCAGTCCCCTGATCATCCTCTTGGCCCTTCTCTGGACTTGTTCCAACAGTTCCATGTCCTTTTTATGTTGAGGACACCAGAACTGCAAACAATACTCCAAGTGAGGTCTCACGAGAGCAGAGTAGAGGGGCAGGATCACCTCCCTCGACCTGCTGGTCACGCTCCTTTTGATGCAGCCCAGGATACGGTTGGCTTTCTGGGCTGCAAGCGCACACTGCCGGCTCATGTTCATTTTTTCATCGACCACCACCCCCAAGTCCTTCTCTGCAGGGCTGCTCTGAATCTCTTCTCTGCCCATCCTGTAGCTGTGCCTGGCATTGCTCTGACCCACGTGTAGGACCTTGCACTTGGCATGGTTAAACTTCATCAGGTTGGCATCAGCCCATCTCACAAGCGTGTCAAGGTCCCTCTGGATGGCATTCCTTCCCTCCAACATATCAACTGGACCACACAGCTTGGTGTCATCGGCAAACTTTCTGAGGGCGCACTCAATCCCACTGTCCATGTCACCCACAAAGATGTTGAACAAGACCGGTCCCAATACCAATCCCTGAGGGGCACTACTCGTTACTGGTCTCCAGCTGGACATTGAGCCATTGAGCACTACTCTTTGCATGCGGCCAGCCAGCCAGTTCTTTATCTACCAAGTGGTCCATCTATCAAATTGATGTCTCTCCTACTTAGAGATAAAGATGTCATGTGGGACAGTGTCAAATGCTTTTCACAAGTCCAGGTAGATGACATCAACTGCTCTGCCCCTGTCCATCAGTTCCGTAGCCCCTTCATAGAAGGCCACCAGATTGGTCAGGCAGGATTTCCCCTTAGTGAAGCCATGCTGGCTGTCACCAAGCACCTTGTTGGTTTTCATGTGCCTCAGCATGCCTTCCAGGAGAATCTGCTCCAAGATTTTATCAGGCACAGAGGTGAGACTGACTGGTCTGTAGCTCCTCAGCTCATCCATTTTCCCCTTCTTGAAAATGGGGGTTATATTTCCCTTTTTCCAGTCATTGGGAACTTCACCTGACTGCCACGATTTTTCAAATATGATGGACAGTGGCTTAGCAACTTCATTTGCCAGCTCCTTCAGGACCCGCGGATGGATTTCATCAGGTCCCATGGACTTGTATACATTCAGGTTCTTAAGATGGTCTCGAACCAGATCCTCTCCTACAGTGGGCCCAGGGTCTTCATTCTCACAGTCCCTGTGTCTGCCTTCCAAGACTTGGGTGGTGTGCCAGGAGATTAACTACAAAACCTCCTACTACCTACAGCTGGAGATACATTTCAACTACGAAGTTAGAATTCAGAGGGTTTCCTTTCCACATATATGTGCTTAAGGAAATCTGCTTTCTCCAAGGAAGCAGACTATCACTCTAGCAGTTGCAAAAACATCCCATGCCACTGCCCCTGCTTTCAACATCAAGAATCTCCGAGCAGCTCTTGCATGATTAACAAAGCCACAAAGCAGTGGCTGGTCTTAAGACTGCCTTAATTAACCCTGATGCCCCTCACTGCTTCTTTTACCTTAGTGATCCACAGATCTGAGAAAGCACTTTCAATCTCCTTCCACATCTTCAGAAGTCTCTTTAAAAGGTGGCAGCCGGTAGTGTCACTCTCCTCAGATTAATCTAAGTAGCTTCACGGGAATATCCGTTTCTCAGCGTTGTGACACCAATGGTCTCATTACTGCAGGACTGAAATTTCCACGGCAAAGTGCAATTTCAGGAGGAACCACTCTCAGCCTCTGAAGCACCTCTCTCTACTACAAGAACACAAAACTAGACAAGGCAGAGTCACCTTCTCCCTCCCCAGTCTCTGTGATAGTTGCTCAAAGAGGAAAAAGCTCACAGATCTTTTCCCCCTAATCTTTATCAAAGCAGCAGAGTGCAGGATGCATTTTTTGCTCCTTACATATAGTTGAAAAAGCATCAGCTGGATCCTCACAGCTGAAAACCACTGCTGACAGCAAGAATATTGCTGTTTTTCTTAACATGAGATAACCACAACCTGGCAGATTAATATTCAGACAATACTTAACCAGTGAAGCTATAGACCAAGGGGCACTTACCTAACTACTTATCCTCTGCACCAATAAATATCAGAGGTTACACAACCCTGAACAGACAGATTATTTTTTCCATTAAAAGATTCATGTTACTCATTTAGTCATGCATTTCTTCAACTTGTTAAATTCTATGAGGCACTTACACAGATGCATACAAATATGCCATTTATATATCAACAAAGGACTTAAGCAATTACTGAGTGTTTTTAAATGTTCTAGCACATACTGTATTATGCAAGTGAGGAACAATATATCAGTCTCACTGTTCTAGTTGAATATAAATGTAGGATCTGTATACCAACTATTTATATCTCAGACAAATATTGTAATTACTTAACTTTGTCTACGTTGCTTTGCAATATCTTACTGCAGGATGGTATCACTTACAACAAATGGCATGGTATAGGCATTTATAAACACCAGCCTTGGAATATGTGCATATAGGATGGTTTGGAGAACCATTCTTAATATAAACTGCAGGACACGCATGGGAAGATCACCTGCTAGATTATTCCGGGGGAAAAGAGCTGGAATACTGCAGACCATTAGATATGACATACTAGTCACCATTATGACTGTGAAGAAAATGAGGCAAGAGGAAGTGTCATAGGAGATGCTACAGAAAGAAATCAGTACAGCAGTATCAAATATAGACAAAAGTAAACAAAAAAGGACTACCCAGTGTTCAAAGAATCCTATTTAAGTTAAAAAAATCGAGTGCTTGAAAGTTCAGGAATGTCAGATTTATGGGTCCACTTGTATCTTCTACTCATTGTGCAGTCATCTTCTGTACTACATGAAGATAAACTACCCATCTCACCACTTTATTTACACATACAGAAGAATTATCTCAAGTACTTCTTTCTTTGTTCACATTTTCAGCGTATGGTTGCCTGAATTTATTCTGCATTTACTACTAACTGACATGAACGTCTCATATTCACCAACTTAGTGTTAATCTAAGGACTTTCAGAGATAAGGACAGGAAAAGAAACAAACATAAAAAATATGTTCATAACCCCAGAACCATTTATCACTTTATATTTTCTTTTCTCTCTCAAGTGGATTTGAACCAAGGATTTACTAAAGACACTCACTGTTTTGCTACTATGAATCATTTCACCTCACTCTCAAACCTAATTGGCAATATGTTAGCGGGTGGAGAGAGCAGATAACAGACATCTAATCTGCCAAATGCTGCATCCACAGAGGCCCATTTATCAAACCTGCATGGTGTTTGGTGAAATTCTGGACACATTGCTACGCCTGTAGAGAAGACCACTTTTGTATCAGACATGACCTTGCAAGTTCCAAAACACCAGGTTTAAGTTTCAAGCACTGAATATTTGGGTATAAAATACTGAGATCTGAGGTAAAGTGAAAAATTGATGCATATTATATTAAAAAATAATCTCACTGGCCATCTAGGAGCCATTACTAGCATTACTTCATGAAGGTATCTTCCAAATAGAACAGGTTTATAGTTTGGGACCCATTTTATTTCATAGTTTAGTTTAGTATTTATGACCTTGGGATGAAAATAAAGATACAGTAATACAGTTTTTGTTATGGATACAAAGTCAGGAGGTAGAGTCTCCCTAGAGGAGGAGGGTTTGAATGTCCTGAGGGGCGAAATGCATGATCTTGAAGACCCGAGAAACACAACTGGTTTGAAAGCAATAGTCCAAAGGGCACATGGGACTATGAACAAGAATTCCTGATATGTATTGGGAGCTCATTAGTTGCAAATAGCAGCCTATTTTACTCAGTCACAGGATGACTATGTGCCACTTCATTGAATCTGACCATGGAAAGGGCAAGGCAATGTATTGTCATAAATAAGAGGGCATATTCATACCATTGTAGAGTATAGCCTGTATTGAGACATTATCTGCAGCATTTTGTATGATTAAAAAAAAAAAAAAAAGAAAAAAAAAAAAGAAAAAAGTCAAATTTGGACTATCACAGAGATAAAGCATAAATCTATCTTATGGGAGGAGACAGAGGTGACTTGGTTTTTTCATGCTGCAAAATGATACATGGGAGGAAAAATAACTGCTTGCACTAAATACAGTAGGGGCAAAAGATTTGTCAAATATGAGAGAGAATATTGGGTTTAGAATAAATGGGCAGAAACTGGTCATGAATAAATTAAGTATGGAAACTTAAAGAAGGTTCATAATCATTATTACAGGAGTGTCGTCCTACAACAGCCTTCCAAAGCAGAGACTGGGAAGAAAAATCTAATAGGTAAAACCTAACCAGTCTGTGAAAAAGACTGTATAATGTTGCATGCCATGGCAGATGACTGGATTTGGTGATAGACTCACAGAATCAGCCAGCTTGGAAAAGACCTTTAAGATCATCAAGTACAGCTGTTATCCCAGCACTGGCAAGTCCAAAATCCCTGAAGTTCCTTAAAATCCGATATTTCTATTGGCTTAGCTGAAAGCCCTCCTGTTTTTAAACAGCTGTTTGCAGATAAAAGCACCACAGGCACCTCAGCACGTACAGAGATCAAATTTATTTTAAACACCCTTTTTCATTCTGAACTATATCTGCGCTTCAAAATAGCCATTTGTAAAACCTTAATGAGGCACAATTGCTCAATCATACTTTCAGTACCCACAGCAGAATTACAGTCATGCAATTCAAGATCACATTTGGTGTCACAAGCTATCTATGTCTAATGCATGCAAGTTGGAAGTGCTCTGCATCTACTGGGCACATTTGGCTTTTAAATTTGTTATCTTCTTTGAAACAGCCAGCCCATCTCAGGGAAAATTATGACCACAAAAGAGAAGTCATCTTTATCTGTAAAAGGGAGGATGCTAATAGCTAGACAATGACCTCTGGGTATTTATTCTCTAATTAATTAATTGCTTACTAAATAAAGCCTCTGAAAAAAACAAAAGTGAGAGAAAAAAGAAACTTTCCCGGCATGATATATGATAAATGGTAATTTCATGTTAAATTATTATCCTCAATCTCTTCTTGCCTAAACAATTACAGCATGTCTGCTTACTTTCATTATCCAAGCTAAGCAATCTACAGCCAACTAAAACTTGACGAACGCCGATTTCCAGCACTATTCCTTTTTGTCTCACTAATGTAGCTTTTTGTGATTTTCTGTGTTTTTGCTATATAAAAGTTCTTCCAGATAAAATATGATATCTCAAGATACAAACAGTTTCACACAATGGTTAAATGGACTCATTTGCTCAGTTATGAGTTAAAATATGGAAGGGAGAAAGAAGCTTTGCAACCTCCTCTAGTATTAAGATTAAATAAAGATTTAATAAATGAGCATTTCTGTAATGTCAACTGAAACTGCTAAGTATTTAAAGTTGTGAAGAGTTAATATCACAATGTTTAAAAGTCATCAGTTAGTCAATGTTCAAATTCAGAGACCATTAGAAAATTGCCTCCTCATGTAGAAGAAGATTCAAGGCAGCCTAAATAATTTCTCAAGACACATGGCCCTACAAAAGAGTTGTTTGAACTGGTGTGCTGTCTGTACACACTTTAATATAAACACAATAGGAGAAGACAATCACTCAATAATTTAGTTCAACAACAATGTTATTCCTTCTAAAATTGTTTGCTGGAAACACTCGGATTTTAACTTTATGGAAAAGACCTGTCATCCCATTATTACAAACACAGTAAATAACACCACAAAGGCTAGAGTTCTTAATGTTAATCCAAATGTAAATATTAGGCAAAATGAGATCAAATTTTTACATTGGAAAAAATTCAATTAACTTTGCTCAGCTAAGGAAACTACAGGATCATGTCAAATACACGCCTGTCTGTAAAGAACTAAATTGTGAACTGACAGCAGCAGAGGCTCACCCTAAACTGCAAATTATTTTGCATTTGCAAGGGTTGAGTGCTACCCCTATAATCATTACAGTTTTGCCAAACTGTCTTGGCTGCTTACTAATAAAGATTGATGAAAATGTTAATGGTATCCTGCTTGCTTATATAACAAAAATTACTCTGGCTCTTCAGGCAACTTGAATTTCATGAAACTAAGTTATCAAAATGTTATTTTACAGTTTACAATTTACATTAAATGATGCTTTTACACTTAAGGACTACCAAAAAAACAAGTTACTTTGTGAACAGTGGATATAAGGAAAACTTTCCCCCTTCTGATATGTCTTATGTCCTCCAGAACTGTTGCCACAATAATGCAATGGTCTGTCAGACATCCTCCACAACTGCTCTCTGCTTCAATGCAATGCTGTCAGCATCTCCAGGCTACTCCTCAACCCACCTACTTTACACTTTTCAGCTTTTATCCATTTTCTTCCAAATAATTTGGGTCAGGGGTATCTGTGTGTGCACAGATTGGCTAGATATTGAATGTGGGCCAAATTAATTTCAATATCTCAAGTTTATGATGTGGGCCTTCTCCACAAGCAGAAGAATAGAGGAGAAGAGATGAGAAAAAGCTCAGCAGCAGCTCTGCTGAACTCTTGCTTTCTATGAAACTTGTAAAACAGAGTAATGAATGTATGGAGAGGCAGCAAAATATTGTACCTCTCATTTAATGAGAAAAATAGACTACACAGTTTACAATTGGCCAGAACAACTCAAAGAAGCAGAAAAAATTATAAGAACACCATGCTGTATTTATTTGCCTTTCCTGGTCAAAATTAGTTAATCTTGATAACTTAATTTACATTTATTTCTTATCTGTGCTCATTTTTTTTCTTCTCATGCCTGAGCTTTTTTTCCTGGTTTTAATTTTAAGGCACAGCAGGGTTCCTGCTCTGTTCCTAATAGCTCTCACTGACAAAAGAACACATGCCCATAATACAATAGTGAAAAAATTATAAGCAGAAAGCAAGCAAACCAAAGGAAACTATCACCCAAACACGCATACGTTATCGGCTGGGGAATTCTTGCTGACTTCAGCTGCTGCTAGCTTTTTCTTTGGCAGCTTTCCGTTCCACTGAAAAAGCTCCAACTTCATTTAAAACCTAGCTGAGTACATTCAACAGTAATTCCACTTTCTGTTAATTTTAAATGGCTAATAACAGGATGTTGCCATACAGATGCCTGGAAACTCTGCAGTGGCCCAAGGCATGATGTTTGATTCACTTGAGGAACTGGTCCTGGAAGAGTCAAGTTCCAGCCCCTAAGACAGTGCCCCAAACAAATTAAGAGAGGGAAAAGAATAGTCCCTCATCATACCACTGGCAAATAAAGCCCCTAAAAGGTCAGTTGCATTCCAGAAGAAAGGATTTTTCTATAGAGGAAACTAAAAATAGAGTCCTGCCATTGTGTTTATGCAATACAATATAGCTACAGTAGATCAAATAGTCTAGTTTCTATGTTCTGCCACTAGATTACTATATGCCTACACTACAGTATTACAGACCGATGCACAAAACACAAATATATGTTTCTATGTGAAAAGCACCTATTCCTGCAACAAATTTTATGGTGCATTTTCTACATCAGCCATTTTTCAGTCAGGCATTTTAAAAGCACAAATTTAGATCAACTTGAAACACCTGCACTTGAAATCCCTTGTCAGCATTAAGCTGGTAACATAAGAGAAAAGGAGTCTTTCATATTAATAAACAGTGTAATGGAACTGATACAATGTGTGGCTATCGTCCTTTCAAGTTGCCTTGGAACATCTACATAAATTAAATACTCCTTTTTTTCCATTATCAAATCTCTGAGGTTATGATGTTCTGCATTTTATTAGTTCAGCAGTCTCATTCAAATAGTAGCTATCTAACACGATCCTTCCAATTAGTACCTTATGTATATTCTTGAACCAAATTCCTCCTCTGGGATTTAAAGAAAACCCAGGGTCTCATTTGAGTCTCTCTTGTAATTCAGCTACATGCTACACTTTTACAGCTATGCAAATTAGCTTCCAGGAAAACTGTGATGTACAGCAAAGGAAGAGATCTGAAAATTAAAATCCTGCAGGAAAGAAAATATTTAAAATTTCCTTTAATTTTTTTCTTTTGTTTAGCTAATCCCTAAGGCATTAGGGCAGCATGTTCCGTCTTGAAAGTCCCTGTAGAATCATGTACTATTGAGCATAACTACAAATGTGATGGTTTAAGCAGAAAGATAATGGTTTTAATTGGCTCATCATTGCAGCTTCAGCCCAAAAGCACAAAAATGAATTTAGAGCTAATATTAACAGGTGATAATTAAATTATGGGGTCTGCATGCTTAATACATTGGAATAAGGCAGATAAAGCAACTAAGACCATTAGCTTTAATAATGGAAATCAGTATCTACCTGAAGTAGTATTTTATAGCACATTAGCAATGGTTCATTAGTGTTAAATCATAAAATAAACTTTATTTGATTACTAAAGCTTTTTTTCATTTATTCTACTCTGTACCTGTATACCTAGCATGCACACTAAACTAATGCCCATTTAAACCACTGGGCAAATGAGCGAAACCCACAAATAAACCAGCTAATTAATTCACTGTCATGACTTGACTACTTAATTTTTACTCAGATAAGTTATTTACTAACCCTTAATATTAAAGCATAGGTAGGTTGAACAATGAGTACAGTGGGAAACTGGTTTGAATCAAATAGCTTTAGTAAATGTGTTCATTGTTAAGTCAGCAAGGTCCATAACCCCACTTTCCCATTCTCCGTTGGTGAAGCAGAACTACCTGGGTGCACCATTCTTGCCGCTGTAAGAAATGATGTCATATACAGATTAACCCTGCAACTCCTTAAAGCAACAAAACCAAACTTCGATGATGTTTCAGCATCACTTGAACTAACAAAAGAAAGTGCTCTTTTTTTCATAATTCCTTTCCCATGTTTCCCATGCCTTTATATCTGAGGAAAGAGGCAGGCTTTGAATTTTCCTGCCTTCTTTAGAAGGGCACTCCACTATATATCTTTTTGTCTACCTCTGCCTCCTTCTCCTTTCAAAATTTTCCTTATCTAATGCAGCTCTACCTCCTCAATCTTGCAAAACTTTATATCATCACTTATTCTGAGTCTCCCGTGACTGCTGTCTCCAAATTAAAGCTTTCATTCTGCTTGCTTTGCTGCTGCTACCTACACACTTTTGTCTTTTCTGCAGTCTATCCTGACAACTTGTTCTTTCTCTTTACACCAGACTGCTAAGATTCCTTTTTCCACTTCTATGTCTGCCTCTTCGGCTTGAGATCAGCCATCAGCTTCTCCTATTTCCACTCCTACTTACAAAGTGCAAGCTATCAAGTGTTTCAGGAAACTTAGGTTTTCTAAGACTTGTCTTCATTTGTGAAGTTTCTCTCATCCTGCTCAAGCTTAGCTCTGATCAGCACTTGTACCTTCTACACTACCGAGGATTTTTCACATTCAGCCTCCATCTGAAATTACCTTCTTCAAAACCTAGCCATTCATTCGCTGCTACTTTCTTCTCTTGCTTTTTAACTTCTTCCAACATCTTTCATCAGGAGGGACAGATGTGAATTTTCTTACTCTATAAAATACACCATAAAAATGGTCCATGAATCTACAGAGTGAAGCAGCCATAAAGTTCCTACAAAGCTACCTATTCTCGCTAGCGGATCCAGGAACATACATAAATTAAGCTATAGAGGAGAAATATCGAGGCATAACCACTTGTTTTAGGCACATATAAATGAATTCAGAAACCTGAGTACCTAACTCTTTGAATGAAAGTACCTATTAAAGCTTGAAGGATTGAAATTATCTGTGGACTATGAACCACAAGGTTATCAATGGCCCTCAGGGAATATATTCCATAACGCTTTTCAAAGATGTATGTTTTATTAACACATACTCTTGATATCATAAGCACTGAAGTCAGACTTCATGTCAAATGCTGAAGCCAGAGGTAAGGTTGTGGAAACAGCACTTCAGAATGCAAAAATCAAAATCTTGAAGCAATTACTTACTTAGAAGTCAAATGCTGTCATTTGCAACCCTACAGTTCTTAATGCCAAATTCCAATGGGGTGCCATTAACCAACTGAACAAAGATTAACTGAAGATTAAACAAGTAAGCTAAAGAAAATATTCCTCAAAAAACAAGAGCTCATTTCCAACTGGAAATCGAATTCTATATCCAAAACATGGGGTTGTTGCAACACCTGTGATTTTCACCAAAAACAAAGTAAAACAAATGCTTAATAAGCTTGATGCAGCTGTGGTGAAGGTTAAAGATAGAACAGACCTTGAATGAAAATCTTGTCAGTTATATAACAGAGGTTGGATACACACATGTGATTGTAACATACCCTCGTGGCTATAAATTGATACACTCACCCTAACGAATTGCACAGCCGAGGTTTTACCGTATATGAGCTCAGCATTATTGCCTTTAATGTAGATCATCCCAAGGGAGTGCTCATAATACCTCTGTTTTGCACGACCATTTATCATATTTACAACACATATTTTGCAGACAATCTATTTTAGATCTGTGTTGGAGAGATTTACTTTTTTATTGATTATATTTCTTATATATCTACATGTAAGGGCACTTGATTTTATTATCATGAGTTCAACTTTATAGGCCTTAAGGGGAGAATAAAATTATAATGAATATATTTCAATAACCTATGAAAATTATTAAAATATATTCCCTATGTCATGGTGCTACAGTTTTAACATCCAACAACTCAGAACGTACCATGAATTGAAAAGAATGTCTTGCAATACCAGAAAACAGAGTTTTCAGCTCTGTTGATTAAGTTTTTAAAGGTTCACAGTACATTGGCTCTTAGACCACTGAGTAACACAAAATAAGACAGCAGCATTTTAGAGTTGTTTTTTTTTTTTCAAATGCACCTGGTGCAGGGAAAAATAACTGTTTCTATTCTACATACTTCCACATAACACTGAGTCCAAACAAAAATGAATAGAGATGAGAATGAAAGTGAGGCAGTTAAACGCGCATTGTAAATGAAACTTTTCTCATGGTTCTACAGTCTATCACAAAAATGCCACTGTCAGACATACAAAGCATGCACAAAGCATAGCCCATGGGCTGAGTATCTTTCAGAAACACTGCAATACTCAACATCGATACGGCGTTTGCATCCGGCATGCAGAGAAACACAGCAGAGAAAATTAATTCTAAGCCAGTACTTATGTATGTCCCAAAATGAACCAGTGAAAGCTTGGAAACAGTGTTCACTAAAGAACCTCCAGCTACTACTGAAGAAATTATTTTGAACTTCCAGCAGCAGGATTGAAAGGTCTTTCAATGAAGCTACTCTGTAGTCATTGTACCATTCATACGTAGAGTATCTTACATGCTACCACAGTCTTTTGTGACCTAGTAAGAAATAACAGCATTACGGGGCCAGTAATACTTATGCGAAGTGACAGTAACACAGAACTCACTGAATTCTTCTGCAGTTTTCATTGGTTTTGACAGCAGTGTCATCTATGCTACTGAGAGAAACATATCTAGTTGTTCCATGGTTTTTAAAATACACTTTTATTCTCACTTAGAAGTCTTAAGCACACAATGTTCAACTCAGCACTGCCAACTTTTACTGTCAAAGTAAATGATAAAATAAAACCGATAAATTAAAACATATATTCAAAATTCTATTTATTCAACTTCATGACTAAATTTTAGGAACATGTTCTCTTTTTTTTTTTTCCAAACCCATAGTAATTCTTCTAAAAATGGCTGAGATTTTTAATGTGTGTGCATATCTCCAAAAGCACTGCATGTGCACACACACACAAGAAGGATAATAGTTCCAATGACACTTGATTTGTCAACATTGTGTATACATGCATACAATTTCTCCAAAGCAGAAATGCATAATGAAGCTAAAGAGTAGCAGAGCTTAAGAAAAAAAGTCAGGAGTTGTAGCAAGACCAAATCAATAACAAACCAAGCATCAAATAATATGGAGTGAAATAATGTCACTTGTACAGTCTAGCAAACGCGCTTCCTCTCAAATGCTGCAGCAACAGTCTCAGGTTGTTCACAAATTCATCTAATTGAATACATTCTTTGGGCTTGCTGTTCAGAAAATATGTTTCTAATTCAGAGTCAGCTCCGGTTAATTGACACATTCAGAATTCCTGTTTCATCTATGCCTGGAGTTCACAAAAATGGAAAGAGGCCAGGCAGACCTCTGTTTGCTTGGAAGTACCTGTGAATGGAGGCAAGATTTGGCCACTCGTGAAAACAGAACATGAGATACTTCATTTGTCTTTTCAGGGAAACAATGCAGTGCTACTACTTAGCTCCAAAAGCCGTTTATTTTTGACCTCTTTACTACAGATTCCTATTCACAGGATCTTCCATGCAACACTGCAAGTGATCTGGAGAGATCCCGAACATCTTGCACAGCCACAGGGCAACAAATGCTGGAGCAAACAAAATCTAGCAAGGAAGAGTGAGCAGCTATAAGGAGATCAAAGTAGCAAAGAGAAGAACTAAAGTATATATTTAGATAAACAGTTCGTAGATAGAATATCATAGAAGCAATTCAAGGTGACATATCTCAATGGCTTTTGTTGAATCTATAGATTTTGCTGTACACACCAAATTATTTCCTTTGTGCAGCTTTTTACTTCAGCTTTCAATAACCTGAGATTCATATTTCTCTTCTATTAATACCTAATATTACTATTATTGATTTACATAGCACTGCCAGACAATTTAACAGACAGAACTGATTTCAACAAAAGCTTTTATTAAAATGACAGTATAGAATTATAAAATAAAACTGAAGCTTCAATTTTAAAATATTAAGCAATGGGAAAATGAAGAATTCATATCTATGTAAAAAGAAAGAGATTCCAGTTAATACACAAAACCTTTACAAATCATTATACACTTCAGTTTAGAAATGAAGGATCCCTGGCAGCAGAATGTGTGAGGACAGAATGTTTATTTATTAGTATTATTTTCAAAAGGATGTTCGAAGTCAAACTTGACAGCTTGTTTACAGTGGGGTCCTGCCCAAGGGTGGCTTAAAAGATGTTAAACAGGCATACAACCAGAATATTGTGTTACTGAACAAGATACAAGTTTGCCCACGGCTTGATTTTACCATGCCTGCTTCAGCAATTTCTTATTTATATTTCAGGAACCACTAATCTGTTCTAGCTTCCCTCCCTCTGTAAAGAAAAAGAAGAAATGCAAGACAAAAGTCTTCACATATATGTATGCATATAAACTATATAATCCTAGAATCAATAGAATATATACACATACTTATATTTCTATGTGAATAAGCTAATCAGATGACTCATAGAATCCATGCCAAGTCTTGCTGCTGTTTCCAGGTGTTGGCTTTCCTCAGAGAACATTAGCTTTTTCATACGTGTAATAATTTTAAGGAAAAACAAGGTTTTTTGCAGATTTCTCAATTTTGAAAATGGATGAGGATTTCATTACAAACTAGTAAATGTTTTGTAGTTCTTCCCACCATACAGGTTTGTAAAGGAAACAGCTTGGAGAAGAATGACTTTACAGCAAGCAGTACTCTCGGTAACATCATGTAGGTGAGGGTTATTTTGGAAATGCAACAGCTGTTTCTCGGCTAATGGGAAACTATCATGCCAAACCTGACAGCATTACTTTATTTTAGAACCATAGAATAGTCAGGGCATCAAGCTGTCCCTTCACAGCTTCTCCTGTTTCCTGCCTTCCCTTATGAAAGCTTTTTGCAACTGCATCGCTGCTGCAGCTGACTCCAGCTTGTCTCCCTTAGCCTTGGGGGCAGCTCTGCTGTTTCAAACTGGCGTCCTCAGCACGCGCCCTCTATTACACTTACCAGTACTGCTGTGATGTAAGGAGCTATTTGCACTAACCCAGGAGATAGGAAGGGAGAGATAGAGATGTAGATATAGATGTACAGATACAGATACAGAGATATAAATGATATACCTATAGCTATAGATAGAAGTGTTTCGAGTTGTGTATGTTATTTTCCCTTTGTTGTTTCCAAGAGGTGATTATGCTCACTTTCTACCAGACCTGGGCAGAGGCAGTAGCATTTTCTACTATTGCATGTGAAAATCGATGTTCTGCCTAGAAGAACAGTTTGTTTAAACAGACACAAAAATGTTCTCATTTCAGGTAGGAACCCAGCTGGAGCTGTCTTCTGCAGCCTACGCCAACATCTCCAGTGACAAATTCAGTGACTTTCCCTTTTCACCCTGATAGACCTCTCAAGAAATTAGCCTATGGGAGGCAGACCTGCAGCCATTCTGCATTTCAAGGATCTGAAGACATGTGCTGGGGAGATTTGTTGCCAATATCTCAATCTCTGCCTTCTATACTGTACCCTTACATGATGCTTAGTTGAGCGATTTAAAAGTGTTCCACACAGCTGAGTCAGTTACTTGTTTTTCTGAGTGTTGCAGGGAAAACCTGCTCAGTCCACGTGGTTTAAACCAAATTGGGATCAAAACACTTCATTGAGCTATCAAGAACATGGAATTAGGCAGCAGCCAGTGAAGTGTTGCATTCAAGTAGTAATACTTGAAAAACCCCAAACTAGACCCATGAATGTTAATAAACACAAGCAAATACCTAAACACCCTGTGTAAAAAACACAGAAGATATTTCATCAATTCTTCTTCTTTCCAAGAAGACCTCACCAGAAGCAGCACACTAACAAACACCACTTGGTGTATTGATAAGGAATGGTGAGGAAATCCTGTACGCTCTCTACATTTCAGCAAAGTTCGTGGAGGGGTAACCAAAACCCCTTTCTTTCACTCTGGGATTGCCATAGTCAAATGACTGTAAGTGGTATAAAAGCCTTTATTGACACAGTGTGACCATAAGGATTCATACAGAGGGACACCCTGCAGTGGTACCCGGTGTGTGGCTGCCACAGGCAGGGCCATCCCGCTGGGTCTCCTGGGCACAGGCACTGCCTCAGTGCCAGCACCCCAAAGGCCTTTCTCCAAGGCATGCTGGGTGAAGGGGCAGCAGCAGCAGGGCTGCCGTGGGCAGGGCTGCGGGGGCCCCTCACCCCCGTGTCATAGTGCCAGCACTCACCAAGCAGCATCACAATGATCAGGGCAGTACAAGTCCAGCACCCTCCCCCAGTGCTTTGGAGCTCCAGCGCCAGGCACTGGAAGGGTTCTTGCTCCCAGGCTGGATCAGGCCAGCAGAACTTTGCGGCTCTTGGAAGCCCCTGCGGTGGCTCCAGGTGGAGGCAGGAGAGGCAGTGCCAGTGTCCCCTTGTCCCCTTGGAGGCATAACCAGCCCGTGGACCGGGAGCAGGTCTTGCTCACGTGCTCAGGGAGCAGCCGATCGCCAGCACTGGGGTCAGGAAGGAATTTTCCCCCGGGGCAGATTGGCACCGGTCCCTGGGGGTTTTTGCCTTCCTCTGAGCACTGAACATGACCACTTGTCAGGGCTCCTCTGGTCCCGGTGCTCTGCGTTATCACCTGGTGCTCATGCACCACGAAGGTGGCCCCTCGTGTCCTGCAGCTGGGGGCAGAAGGCTTTTTTGCCCCCAGGCTGGACTAGCAAGTGTCCCCGGGGCTTTTTGCCTCCACCGCAGCCGAGCACAGCCCCTTCATGGGGCTCCTTTGGGCTATTATAGCCCAAAGGCAGCTGCTCATGCTCCATGCAGGTGGCCCTTGTGCCCCGCATCCAGGGGGCAGGAAGCCTTCTGCACTCCCAGGGTAGCCCCAGGACTTGCTGCTTCTCCTCTGTTGCATTGAGCCCCCCCCTTGTCAGATCTTCTCTGGCCCATTCTGGCTGTGTTCTTTCACTCCTCTCACACCACCATGGCACGGCTCCTGCCCCAGCTTTCCTTTGTCAGGCTGCAAGGGAGGCTTTTCCACCTAAACTGAAGGATGCATCAGCCTGCTGCTGGCTACACATGTGCATCGGGCTAATGCTTGTGGGCATCAGCTCTGCAAGATTTAGGAAAAGAAAATATCTAAACAAGACTAAAATTAACTAAACTAAGCTCAGCTAAACTAAACTAAACTAACTTTATTTATAAATAAATAAAATACTCTTTCCACCTGTAACCTGATTTGTGTCTGATTTGCGTCTTTGAAAGTTTTTCGGTGCTGAAAACCCCTTGGCATTTCAGGTAAATAACGGTCTCATCATTATACAACTCATCTTGAGTGCAGGGGAGGGAACGAATGGAATAGAACAGCTGTGATACATTATACATACAGAATAATAGAATCATAGAATAGTGATGGTTAGAAAGGACCTTAAGATCACCAAGTTCCAACCCTTCTTCCATGGGCAGAGACACCACACACTGAAACATGTCACCCAAGGCTCCTTCCAACCTGGCCTTGAGCACAGTCAGTGGTGGAGCATTCACAACTTCCCTGGGCAACCCATTCCAGGGCCTCACCACCCTTACAATAAAGAATTTCTTCCTTACATCTAACCTAAACTTCCCTGTTTAAGTTGAAACCCACTCCCCTTTGTCCTGTTGTTACATTCCCTAGTGATGAGTCCCTCCCCAGCATCCCTATAGGCCCCCTTCAGATACTGAAAGGCTGCTATGAGGTCTCCACGCAGCCTTCTCTTCTCCAGGCTGAACAGCCCCAACTTTCTCATCCTATCTTCATAGGGGAGGTGCTCCAGTTTCCTGATCATCCTCGTGGCCCTCCTCTGCACTTGTTCCAACAGTTCCATGTCCTTTTTATGTTGAGGACACCAGAACTGCACACAATACTCCAAGTGAGGTCTCACAAGAGCAGGATCACCTCCTTTGACTTCCTGGTCATGCTTCTGTTGATGCAGCCCAGTATACGGTTGGTTTCTGGGCTGCAAGCTCACACTACTGGCTCATGGTAAGTTTCTCAACATGTGACATGATGTCACATGCTGCTTGTTGAACCTTCAGACAAGACACAAGCAAGATTTTATGGCACAGTGGGTAAGTTTAATATTAGTAATTTCTAATTATTTTAAGTGTGGTTATGAGAAATCAAAACTCAATTCATGTAGATGATGTTACACGTGACATGTTCCAGGTCATTTTTGTGTGCACATACAGGCCATATAGCTACAACATTCAAAATGGGGTTTCTCTACAGAAGGGAAAAATTGGAAAGGAAACCAGGTATTGGAATTTCTGAGCCACCACACTGGAATTTCCTCTTTTACTACTGCATATACATGTACAGAAATAATAGATGTGATGCCCAACACAAATTCTGATAGGGCTTGAAAATAAAATACTTATATGGAGTCATAGACAGCATGGATAATATTAAAAGATATTGAATAATGAATGCTTCATATATAAGGAGTAAACTGAAATTTTTCAGACAAAATTTTGCCCTAAAGTACACTCTAATCAGCATCACTGAAGTAAATGGGAATACACTGGTATAATCAAGCCCTCATAGCTATGTTTGGGTTTTTCATTTGAAGCAGAATCTAATTTGCAATATTAAAATAGCATTATCAGTCATTTATGAAACACAGTAATCAACTTACCACCCCCCAACCCAATAACAATGTTTACCAAAGAGTTAGTCCAAGTTCAAAAAATGAGTTTTGTATTCTAGATCAATTTGTCAAGACGGTAATTCCTACTTTGACAATAATAAATAGCTTTGCTGAATTACCATTTAATGCTGGTATTTAAATGCTGTACTGGAAGTCTATGTTGAAAACATGGCCTGACATTCCTCCACTTCAGTGTTATGCTGGCACTAGTTTTCCTTGCTTTTTAATTGCTGTTTCCATTTTGCCAGTACAGGGCACTGATCTAGCTCAAAAATAACTTTTGGGTTTTTTTCCCCTGTAACTTGGCTCAGGTCCCTGGTCTGGTTCACTGCATGGCTGCACAAACACTTCTACCAACACAACCAAGGAGCTACAAGGGCTGTATAAACTGAACTGCAGCCAAAACCAATTATATGTCAAACTTTAGTCTACGTTTGAGCAGACAATTTTAATGTACTTGTTGCAAAGGATATTGAGAGGCCTGTAAATGTTATGATTACACAGCTAGCTGATAATATTGATTTATGTTGTCTGCTGTCAGAAGACTGTAAGGAGTTAATTCAACTGCATTATTTAACGGAGGTGGGCAGAACAGCTTCATATGGGCTCGTCTGTAAAAGCAGATGTTACTGAGTTTTAAGTTTTACGGCTGTAAATGTTTCATATATATCAGCTTTTCAAGTCTGGCTGAGTCCTAATATACACCATGACAGAAGAATCCCAGCAGCAAGGACTTGTACAAAGACTTTGAGAATTAATAAAATGCCCAGCCTTCAGAGACAATACTAGGAGGTGGACTGTGAACAGTATAGTGTTGGAGAAGAATGACACCTCTTCCACTAGTTTTTGCCTTTTTTTCCCTGACCATAATTTTAAACTTCTGTTCTAAATCTTTTGTGAGCAAGATGCCAGGGTAGAAGTGTGACCCTTTACCAAACTAACTAAGAAAAAACCCTCCAAAAGCAAGCTCATGCCTTACTACCATGTACTAAGAATCACACAAAGAAGAGAGTTAGTTAATGTTGCTACATATTGTCCTTCTGTCACTCACTTCTCTGACACCAAATCTTCATCAGGAAATAAAGAACACAAAGGGAATTACTTGCTCTTTTCCATGCTTATTCCTCACTAATTCTTCTGGTGTGCAACTACTCTTGGGTCTAAATTGCATTACGGAAGAGTTTCATAAAGTTAACTTTACTGCATGGGGACTACTTTTCCTTTTCAATTAGTGGTTAAGGACCTCAAGAGAACAATTAATTTAGACACCTGCTCTCTGAAATTGTTTTTTGGATGTATCTCTTTTTGCTTTCTCTAGAGAAAGACCAAAGGATAACCAACCCTATAGCAATGCTATCCCCTAGTTCTACTCATCACCATGTCATTATGTGCTCTGCTGAGGAGCAAGGGTAATCAGAAGTCCTAACAGCTTAGCAGTCAAAGTTAGCCCTTAAAAATAATCTTAGGGCCCAAACAAACAGGAAAGGAATCACAGGCTCCTTCCCCTTGAAACAGAGAACAGTGTACGGCTGCTTTGTGAATTGCAGGACACTGAGGAAGTCCCTGCAGGTGGTTGAGCAGCGAGCTAAGGGTGTGAAATTGCAGCACATGTGTAACGTGAAGTGTCAGGAAATTTGCAAATTCACAACCTAACTACTGTGCCTGGGCCCCACAGCCCTGTGAACCCAACATGACACAGAATCAGTGCAAGCGTATCGCCTTTCCAACACCGCCTGCTCTGGCAGCACAATACTTCAGCACTGTCTACTCAGGTCACAGCCAACAGTTTGAGAGTCTAGATATTGTTCACTGCAATTGCTGCGTTGGCTGCATATGATAGAAATGGATCTGAACGTAGTTTTTTCCTTTTATAAATTCTATCTGTAGTGTGCTTTTGAAAGATAGTATTTCCTTAATCTGAAATGATCACAGGTAGTATATCTTTGTTAGTTTCAAATGTGAGAGCCAAGATTCATGACACCATAGTTTAATGCTGCTCTTATCAGAAACCTGCAAAGATTAGAAACGTAAGAGAAACACTGATGGATGTTTTCAGGCTTTCTGGATTCGTTTGGAATTAACCACCAGTGTCTTGCTTTCTTTGACAACTCTTTAATAATTGGGCACAGATGGATGAAAACACACTACAAACACAGTGAGATTTTCTTTAATCATTAATTTTCACTTAATTTGCCAGATGGCTTTGGTTTCTAGTGTACACTTTGTTGTTGTGTCATTTTCAGGGTAAGTTTCACTTTTTTTTTGATTAAAGTTTTATGTCCCTTGAAAGTGTTATTTTGTTACTGTCTCCTGAGCTTTTTCCAAAACCCAAAGAAGATGAATTTGTGCATTTGACTATTTTATTGTTGATTTCTAGTATGTACTTCAGTTTTCCTTCTCAGAAACAGAAGACTTTTACACTATCAATAAAGTTTTTAATATTGAAATTTAAAATCATAGAATCATAAAATGGTGTGGGTTGGAAGGGACCTTAAGGACCACCTAGTTCCAACCTCCATGCCACTGGCAGGGACACCTTCCACCAGACCAGGTTGCTCAAAGCCCCGTCCAACCTGGCCTTGAACACTTTCAGGTATGGGGCAGCCACAGCTTCTCTAGGAAACCCGTTCTAGTGCCTCATCACCCTCATGTAATGTAATGTATGTAATGTAACACATTACTTTCCTAAGCTCATCTATAAAATGTGACTCTAAAAGTAGCCTGATTTTTAAAGCATGCACGTTTTTCCTAGTTATTCATGTGTGTTGTTCATGAAAATGGGCATTTTCATTTGAACATTTGCATTATTTTCCTAAGTATTCTTTTGTCTACCTTGCCTCACACTGGAATTGTTGAATTTACACCTCTGTGAGAGTATCCAAATGGAAAAAAGTACTCTGTTCAGAAAAAAAAAGTATTTCTTAAACCTGTACTTATTCCACAGTTAGGATTGACTTCAGAAACCATTTGTGTTTCATGTCAATCAATTTTAGGAGGCTTTGCTCATTCTTCACATAAACCAAGATGCTCCTTTATAAACTTTTCATTAAAAGTCCTTTTCTTTAACCAGGATGACAAGATGCTGCTGTTCTTTTGGTTAAAAAGGGAGATGGCTCTTTTAGTAAGTGGAAAACTTTCTGTGATACTGAACTGTTTGTATTGGAGTTTCTCAGTTTTTTTACAGCCCAAGGTTTACTCTGAGGAGTATGGTGCCATACTTCCCTATAGGATGATGTCTGATGTGGTGAGAAATGTGTTGGACTCCAGAGAGGGCAGCAAGTGGAGTGAAGGGCTTCTCTTTATAGGTGAAAGCAGCAGAATCTTTAAAGTGTCACATCTCTGATAAGTAAAAGGACTAACGGAAATGCTAAATCTGAACTTGCCAATTTTCCTGCAATGAGGTTTTCCTCTGCATTTATACAACCTTGGTTTGTTCTTAGTGACTACATTAAATGAGGCATTGATGAGATTATGTCTGAAGGTCTTTGTCATGCTTTCTGCTGATACATTGGATGTAACATTATTCTGAACTGATGAATGAAGGCAGAAAGAAGAACGGAGAAAGTGTTAAACGGATATGAAATGGGATATTCAGAAAACAGCCTCAGGCAATCAGAACAGGGCAGGGATGAGCGAACAAAAGAACAAGGTTATCTACTCTCATATGTTAAAAAATCTCAGGGGGCTCTGTATCAACCTTTAAAAAAAAACAAATTAGAACAGTGCAATGATAGAAACAAGAATGGAAGAAATGAAAAATTCCACAATTCTTTCCTGCCCATAAATGTTACTTTGCCTCCCATTGCAGCAATGGATGCCTTTACAACAATAAAAGGGAACGAACAGGAGGTATAATTAAACTTTCCAACACTTAAACAGCTACAAACCTATTTTTTTCCCTAGAGAAAGATGATTCAAGTTTCTTAATATTATTTAATATTATTTAAATTAAATAATATAGGGAGCAATGCAGCTACAGCATAGGCTGAGAGCCAAGATTAATTTCACAATTGGTAGACAAAGTCATTCTGTAGAAGGCCAATTGGTGGCCTTCTATGATGGGGCCACGGAACTGATGAACAGGGGTAGAGCAGTTGATGTCATCTACCTGGACTTGCGCAAAGCATTTAACACTGTCTCACATGACATCCTTGTCTCTAAGTTGGAGAGACATCAATTTGATAGGTGGACCACTCGGTGGATAAAGAACTGGCTGGATGGCCACACACAAAGAGTTGTGCTCAATGGCTCAATGTCCAGCTGGAGATCAGTTAACAAGTGGTGTCCCTCACGGATCGGTGTTGGGACCGGTCTTGTTCAACATCTCTGTCGGTGACACGGACAGTGGGACTGAGTGCGCCCACAGCAAGTTTGCCGATGACACCAAGCTGTGTGGTTCAGTTGATATGCTGGAGGGAAGGAATGCCATCCAGAGGGACCTTGACATGCTTGTGAGGTGGGCTGATGCCAACCTTATGAAGTTTAACCATGACAAGTGCAAGGTCCTACACGTGGGTTGGAGCAATCCCAGGCACAGCTACAGGATGGGCAGGGAAGAGATTCAGAGCAGCCCTGCGGAGAAGGACTTGGGGGTGGTGGTCGATCAAAAAATGAACATGAGCCACCAGTGTGCGCTTGCAGCCCAGAAAGCCAACTGTATCCTGGGCTGCATCAAAAGGAGCGTGACCAGCAAGTCGAGGGAGGTGATCCTGCCCCTCTACTCTGCTCTCGTGAGACCTCACCTGGAGTATTGTGTGCAGTTCTGGTGTCCTCAACATAAAAAGGACATGGAACTGTTAGAACAAGTGCAGAGGAGGGCCACGAGGATGATCAGGAAACTGGAGCACCTCCCATATGAAGATAGGATGAGAAAATTGAGGCCGTTCAGCCTGGAGAAGAGAAGGCTGCGTGGAGACCTCATAGCAGCCTTTAAATACCTGAAGGGGGCCTATAGGGATGCTGGGGAGGGACTCTTCATGAGGGACTGTAGTGAGAGGACAAGGGGTAACAGGTTCAAACTTAAACAGGGGAAGTTTAGATTGGATATGAGGAAGAAATTCTTTATTGTAAGGGTGGTGAGGCACTGGAATGGGTTGCCCAGGGAAGTTGTGAATGCTCCACCACTGGCAGTGCTCAAGACCAAATTGGAAGGAGCCTTGGATGGCATGGTTTAGTGGGAGGTGTCCCTGCCCATGGCAAGGGCTTGGAACTAGATGATCTTAAGGTCCTTTCCAACCCTAACTATTCTATGATTCTATGACATCAGTTGTACCAGTCAAACCATGTCATGCAGAAAATGCACTGGATCCTGTTGGCATCAGTGTCCACATGCAGAACTGAGAAGACGTTTTGGCATCAGACTGCAGTTGATGGCAAATGTTGACATCATTTTAGTCACATCTGATGCATTCACAGCAGATATGGATTTCAAGTTAAGTATAAATTAAGAATAATGAGCTCTGGATGTGACACTTTAAAGAAGGGATTAGTAAGCATAAGAAACATACAGTGGAATTTAAGTAGTTTAGCCTTTCTTTCTAATGAAGAGAGAAAATTTAAGGCTCAGCAAAGAGAATTTTTATTTGACTAATGTTAGCTTTAAATAGAATGCGTTGTTAGCAACGGCATTTAAGAAAAGGGAAAACCCAGAGTTAGTGATGCTTAAAAACACTAAGGGAGTAGAATATGTTCCAGTAAGAAAGCCTATGAATCACAGAGAACTGCTTTCTGTTATAGCAACAAGATCAATTAGATCTGCAACAGCTGAAAACCATTAACTGCTGTTGGCTGCTGTTACTGTAATGGGTTTTTTTCTGCTCAGTATTCTGGTGTCAGTTTATCACTTTACTACCCAAACAGTTCTGCCTGAAGCCCTGGTAATCTTAAATATAGAATTGTTAGGAACAAAAGAAAATCTCCCAGCATACAAATTGAAGTATTAAATATTACTAACCTGCTTAGATATTAAACACAGCTTCAGCTGCCAAAATTGTTCAGTATAGTGTCAGAGATGTCTTTGTTTTATGCTTTCATTTTTTATTTTATGAGAGGCAGAGACCGTCGCCTAATGTTAGTCATGTTAATTAATTTCTAGCCAGACATATAATGGGGAAGGGAGGAACTGGGGCAAGAAAAGCTTCCCTAGAGCAGCCAGCAACAGCATGTCTTCTTTCTTCTCCCACTTTATGGAAAATAATCAAAATTAAGCTCGTGAGACTGCTGTTCTTCTTACTGTCCTGGGGTTCCTTTGCTGTCCCCAAAGGTCTGTTCCAACTGCACTTGGTTGTTTTCTCTGTCAAAGTCGCAACACAACACCTTCTCTAAAACCATGCAACCTTTTAACATAGTTTATCTACAGCATGATTTATTACTTTCTGGTTTTCAAAAAGAGAAAAATGGTATGTCTTTTTTCATGTTTTCATTTAAATATTCATAGCATAACATTCAAAGTGACAGGCGGTCGTCTTCTAGATGGGGTTTGTTTTCTTTTGCTCATTAATGACTCAACCTCAGGCAGCATTATTTCTATAACTTGTCAACTCGGTTTTCTCAGTTCAGGGCTACTCCCTTTCTTCATCATCTTAGTGGCTGCTTTCACAGGCTTTCAAACTGTTGAGTGGGAAATATCAGGAACACCACTGCTTACCCTGGGCTAAATTAATGCCTCCCATATGAGAAGCCATGTAAGCAAGTGTTGGGGTTTTTTTGGTAGCGGGGGGTAGGAGAAATGAAATACCAACACTGATTTATGTTCAAAGGCTTCAACTGAGAAATAAGCCTGTCTGCTTCAAACAATGAGGTGTGGTGAAGAGATCCACAAGATAGTACTAAGCCAACAAGAAATGTTTGCACAGAGCGTTTAGATACTACACTGACCTAGCCAGGGTCTGCGAAATACAACAGACCCCAACTTTGATGAAGAGGCAGCACAGCTAATGTTAGTGTGGTGCCACTGAAGATAACAGACTGTGTCTTTCAGGACTCCTCAGTTTAGGTATCTACACTGCCTGTCATTTTTGAGTAAGTCACCAGCAGTTTCTACAGACCTCTGGTGCCCAACATAGGTGTCCTTGGATGACAGTCCCTGCAGAAAGGATATGCTTAAGACCCCTATCTCTGTCCCAGGCATGATTACCTTATGACCCCCTCTGACTTAGAAAGGCAAAGAAAGCTGTTCTCTTTATTGTCTTCAGTGAAATTCTCTTCACTCTACCCTTGTACCTCAGACAGAGCTCGCTCTGTGGCCAGGAGGGGACTGAGAAGTACAAACATTTGAGGTGTGTTTTCAAGCCCTTAATACATAAGTATTTAGAAGAATATCCCACTGCCTCTCCTCCACTACATCATTTGGTTACTTGGCATCATCAAATATTTGAGTACCTATAACCAGCAGAAATTGTATCAAATGATACAAAATGAGTTGCCAAGAGCCACCCGTAAACAGAGGAAATCAGTAGTGAAAGACTCCACGCTACCTTTTTGTGCATAATGACAGATAAATACTAAAAGAAAAATTGCAGTATTAATGATAAATTATATAGCAGCCAACCCACATTTCTTTAGTTATCCTAACTTACATTCACCCTTACAATACTATAGCTTCACATTTCAATACCATTTAGTGTTTGCCTGTGTCTTATAAAGGAAAACAATTAGGGAAAGTCCTTGTGCAGCTGAGGCAAGGGGTGGAGAGGAGACAAGGTGGAGACAGAAAATAATGCAACTATCTATCTAAGGATCAATTAAATACCACATTTTGTTTTCACCTCCCAGGTACAGTTGTGTTCATTAGCAAAGCATACATTTACTGTAGCCAGCCAGGAGTGCCAACTATGTTTCATTTTGGTTTTCCACACAGATGTGGATTTTTTATAAGAAACTGAGAGTACTTTAAAGCTCTCCAGATTCATCTCTCACAACTTGTCCTTAGTGTACAGGCCAATCCTGTAAAAAGGGAGCTCTCTTTTTCTTCCTTACTTTTGTCAGGAATAGAATAAAAGGAAGAATTTAACTTGCTGAAAGCTATTTTAAGATTTGCATTATGTCTAACAAAATACTTAAGTCAAATTCTTATATTTCAAAAGCATCTTGTTTCTGAAGCAAAGTGCAAGAAAGAAATAAAGCAGGTGCAAACAAGCACATTTTCTCAGGAGAGAGTGTTCAAATCTCTTTGGCAGCTCACAGACAAATGCTGCCCAAGTTAGAGAGTGGCAGTGACACTCGATTGTTCTTAATACAAAGTAAGAGGCATTACAATGCTTCCATGGACTTTGTGGCGTCCTTTCTGCCTCTAAGAACATCCTCTGACTGACTAACCTGGTAAACTATACAATTCAATCAGCTATTTTCCATGATCACTAAGTTAGATTAAAATGAGAACTGCTTTGAAACTTGAAGAGTTGCATCCTTCTGCTTATAGCATTTCAAGGGCTGAAATAAATCACGCTGCCAAGATAACAACGATGTAGACTGAATAACAAGAAAGTATTTTGGATATGAAGTTCACTTTCAGTTCATAATTATGCTTCAATGGAAGTTAGTGCTTGGGGAGAAATCCAAGCTTCAGGCCACTACAATGCTTTCTTTCAAACTTTCATATCACTGTATATTTAGTTTACATTATTGGTACAGGTTTTGATGATAACCTGTACTGTACATAAAAGAAAGAAATCACAGTAAGGTCCTTCTTAACTGCCAATGTAACCAATAATTTCTGCTGGAAATTTGCATGTGATGTCATTAAGGGAAAATTATGTTTGCCACTTTGAAAGATCTTATACCTTCCCCCAAGCAGACAGCTTTGAATCTGAACGACATGTCAAATTCTACATTCCAATAGCTAGGAACATATTAAGAAGGCAGTAGAGTCAACTGTGCAAAACATAAGGAAGGGAGAATTAGTTCATTTGATGGAAGGGAGTGCACACACTAGTGATAGTGATTGAGAGAGTACTCAAATTTATCACTCTGTGGTGATGGTATTCTTGCTATCCTATCTAGAATAGCAGAGCAAAGGATCAGCACAACAACTTTAGATCTCCCTCCTTCTACCCAAAAGATTATAATACGAAAGCAAAAAGACACAATCTTGTTGAGGAAAAAAGAAATTATAACTTAACAAAGAAACAGCCCACGGCTGTCACTCAGAAAGCAGACTGGAAAATGTTCTGGTATATTACCATTTTCTGTAGGGTTTATTTTTGTAAAACTAAGGATTATCTCAATGTCTACAATACCAGATACAGATACCAGGAATAAGGCATTAACCAACAGTTTAAGTATAGAAGCTGAATAAATACCATTTTCAGAAGTACATTCACCTCATCACCTTCACCTACTTCTATTTTTTAAATCTATACTGCAAAATTAAATGCAAATGGTTTAAGCACAATGCCAAAGCCCTCCTAAATGTATACTAAAAAGAAACACTAATCTTGGTTATTGATCTGTTTATAGGATTTGAAAATTCATCTGCAATCTCAGAAGATTTTCTAAGCCCTGTTCTGTGACAGTATCCTGAAATATCTTCATCATAATGCAATTTTTGTTTGAAAACTTGATGGTATTACTTCATTTTAATATCTGTCCTCGTGAAGTACATCATGCTAAAAATCCTAAGTGTTTCTTAGCATTTCTCTCCTTCTGTAAAATAAATACTATCCCAAGAGTGTGCTTATGAATTCCCCCCTTTGCCTGTTAGACAGGCAGAAGGATTTTTTGTGGATAAGGGTCTGGGGAGCGGGGGGACCCCTGTTATGAATGATGGCTTTTCTGTGAGACGAAGCTTTTTTGAGAAGAATGGTTTTGCAGACGTTTCTTCAGGCTGTTTACACTCTGGCTTCATGTAATCACTCAGGGATGTTTATTTTGCATGGAGACTGTGTTGGTGGAGGGTCTTCATCCCCACTTCTCACATGCAGTGTGCGCTTGCAGCCCAGAAAGCCAACCGTATCCTGGGCTGCATCAAAAGGAGTGTGACCAGCAGGTCGAGGGAGGTGATCCTGCCCCTCTACTCTGCTCTCGTGAGACCTCACTTGGGAGTATTGTGTGCAGTTCTGGTGTCCTCAACATGAAAAGGACATGGAACTGTTGGAACAAGTGCAGAGGAGGGCCACGAGGACGATCAGGGGACTGGAGCACCTCCCCTATGAAGATAGGATGAGAAAGTTGGGGCTGTTTAGGCTGGAGAAGAGAAGGCTGTGTGGAGACCTCATAGCAGCCTTCCAATATCTGAAGGGGGCCTATAGGGATGCTGGGGAGGGACTCATCATTAGGGAATGTAACAATAGGACAAAGAGGAGTGGGTTTCAACTTAAACAGGGGAAGTTTAGATTGGATATGAGGAAGAAATTCTTTACTGTAAGGGTGGTGAGGCACTGGAATGGGTTGCCCAGGGAAGTTGTGAATGCTTCATCCCTGGTGGCGTTCAAGGTGGGGTTGGACATAGCCTTGGATGGCATGGTTTAGTGGGAGATGTCCCTGCCCATGGCAGGGGGTTGGAACTCGATGATCTTGAGGTCCTTTCCAACCCTAACTATTCTATGATTCTATGATTCTATGCTTTGTCTTTGGTATTGTCTGAGCAAAAACTAACCATTTCGCTCTTGATCACTTTATCAAAGCTGCCATCTGAAATAAAGTATATCCATGCTTGAGAGACTACAGCTTTAAGGAGAGAAAAAGGAAGGAGGGAAAGGAAAGCGTTTCCTTGCCCTGGAGCTTTCACCAGTGTTTTGGGTGGGATACAGCACTTCATCTGAGAGGGAGCTGCTTTCACACAGTCTTAACTGCATCTCAAACAAGAGGCTTTGCCATTGGAACTATGCCTGGTGGTGGCACAGTATTTTCCACCTTATTACTGAAACAATCACAGTGGCAGAACTTGAAAGCATAAACCACCCTGAGTCCCATGAATGAGATCAAAGGAGCATCTTTTTTTTCTCCCCCCCCTTTTTTTTTTTTGCTCCAAGGCTTTGTTCTAATAGTAATAGTCAGCAGAACAGCAGAATAGCCTGATGATCACTCTGTTTGTAACAGATGACTCATCCTTTGATGAATCTTGAGGGAAAAGAGCACTCGGTTTGCTTATGTCTTTCCTGGAGTAGCTTCAGGCCTTAGTGAGTCAAGCCTCATGTGCTTAGAAGCGCAAGTCTACAGCGTTTACCACTGTGTTAGTAATGAGTATGTTTTGCATCAGCTAGTATACGTTCCTTCTTGAGACATATATTTAAACCATATTACTTCAGCAAACATTAGATAATTGGCTGTTCTTAATTCCAGTTTTGGTTTCTTACCTTTTCCTTTAAGTTTTTAAATGCTATCAGAAATAAAAGCTGCACCAGTGCCCTAGAGTTGTTCTATCTTGCACTATTCCACCAAACGTATTTGCCAGGAACCCAGTTAAAATGTTTTGTGAGTTCCTCACTGGGCTACAAAAAGGGTTAAATAACCAAGCGAAAACCCCCTTAATGAAAAGGCTACAGTTACTCTAATTTAGTTTCACAATAAACCTAGATATTTATAGATTTTTATGTGCACTAAGATCACAAGATGGGCCAGGTAACAAGTATGGTTTAACCTTTCAGTTGAGCTCTGTAACACATGTGGGCATACAGCATACAATTGCACTCCTGCTCTCTTCACAAAGTCTACACTAGCTCAGATATGGTTATTAAGTACATGTGGTTTGAATAGGGAACACAGATTTTTATAGTGAGGAGTTGCTTGTACTAATTAGGCTCTCATATGCTCAAGCCACTTTTGTGATTCAGTTACGTAATATGCATGTTCCTTTTCAGATGTGTCCTACACATAGGATCATAGCAAAACAGATGCACAGGGACAAAAGTCAGGAAACGAGGGAAAGAAGCTTTCTCAGTCATTTTAAGTTTCTTGCATTGTATATGATTTTTCAGCACCATTACCTTCAAGATTCCGAACCCCTTTTTCTATATTTTGCATGACACCAGCCTATTAAGTTATTTTAATTGAAATTTAATTATATTGAGTGTATATTTACACTGTAGCGGAATTTTTCTGCACGTTTACATGTACTAGTGACCATTAAATCTGCTGTTAAGTACTCTTGCAGAATATTTCAGTTGCTGTTTTATTTGCTCGCCAATTCCCTTCTTAAAAACGTCAAATAAAAAAAACCAACCAAATCTGTGAGGATATAAGTATTATCTAGGCTTCAAAAAGCAACCAGGTATTTGAAAATGTTTTTCATACGAAACATTACTGGAAGACAATATGGCTTACGCTGTTCTAACATCACTGCATATGAAACATTTCAGGACATTTATCTTTATGACCACCCTGCAAGACAGGAAAACTCACTATTCCCATTTTACACATAGGCAGTTAAAACACACCAAGATTAAACAACATATGTCATGTTATAAAAGAATGTGGAACTGAAATGCTGTCTTCCAAATCACACACTAGCGCTCACATCAAACAAGCCCTATTGCTTCATTTTCTAGAGATAGATAGCAACCAGCCTAACCAAAGGAATATATTAGAAGGTTCAACTGCAGAAATCATCTCTCACACAGAATGGTTTTTGAGATTTTACATTTTTTTAACTATCTTTCCCCATCAAATCAACCCATCCCCAGCAATTACCCAAACCTACAAACAGAGCCAACCAAACTACCTCAACTATGAATCTAAGTTACAAACTGACCACAAAATAACTCAGAATGAGTTGAAATGATTGAACTGGAAGTTCAACTTCAGAAGATGCCTTTTGCTTGTTCCCTGAAAAATCATGCACTGCATGTAAATATTTGACTTGCTTACATCCAGTTCATCACTCATATTTTTTTCTGTAAGAATAACCCATGTTGTTCATTGCCATTACCCCAATCACTTACGTGAATCAAATAGGTCAAGTAATTTTCTTTCTACCAGCTTAGTGATTAAAATGTTACACCATACACAGTGAAGAACTGATTCCAACAAGACCCCAATAGAAAATATGCCTTGTTTATAAGTGTACTGACATCCCTTCGTTTGCCAAATTCTAATCCAGCTAGAATGCCAGATTGCTCTTGTATCATTATTTTTAAATAAAAACAATAGACAGTACTGTGTCAAGCTTTAGAGAATTCTGTATATCTTACAGTAACAATATTAGCTTTCACCAGCCAAAGCTTTAATGTCATAAAGATGGATGTACAGTTAAATGAATCTTGATTGGCATGTGTTACACCCCTCTCCTTTACTTCTGTACCAATGGACACCCGCATCAGATTTTCCATTACTTCAACTAGGAACGATGTCAAGGACAGAGGATAATCGCATCAATAATTTTTCTTAATGTTAAATACTTGCTTACAGACAAAAGTAATATATAGGACTTCATCTAATTAAAAAGAGGGGGGAAAAGACCTAAATAACAGCTTCTTGGACTACAGACTTCTGAATGTCAGCTTCTTACTCTAGTTTCCCCATTTCTCCAGGAACTTATGACACCCTCATAGAAGGAAGGCAGGGCAGGATTTTGATCATTGTTATCAGACATTTCTTATCCTGCATTTGCCAAAATGGTGCAGGGAATTGTCTGAAGAGGGAGAAAGAAGAAAGAGGCCAAGTAGAAGGGAAAGTGGGAGAACAACTTTTAAGTGCCCTCATCCCATGGAAGAAGAAACATCTCCAAGGTCAGGCCTTAGGAGTTTTGGCAGTCTGGCTGGTCCCCCCCCAGCCGTGAGTTTGCAGAACTCTCCCATGGCATTAACATTAAAAGTTACTGAAACAACTTCAAATGATCAAAACTCATATGTGCAGTCACTCAATTTAAGTGAATACAATGCATTCCCTTTTTCAACCTTGCTGATGATCATTCCTGAATATTATTTTCCTGCCTTTATGAGCATGGTTTCTAAACCAAGATTTGTGTAGGAAGCAACCCAAGGCAAGCACACTATATCTACGCTGTATTTTAATTCTACACATTCTGAGATATACAGTTCCCAGTTGTGCCTTGGTTGCACCCAGGACATGGAAGAGAGGACGCAGATGCAGGGTCTTGAACAACTCTGCAGAATAAAAAAGTAACACTTTGCAGAAACTTCAGACTCCCTTCAAATCAACCATGCATGCAAAACACATATTATCTAGAAACTCCTCTTCACAGGAAAAATAATTAGGCCTAGTCATGTTAAACACAAGAAAAAGAAAATACAAGGATATGTTCATAAGGGAATGTGAGCAGATTGTTCTCTTTCATTTGGAGTCTTTTCATCCATGGAGTCTTGCTATGGAAAACAGGGTATACCAGATGCAAAGCTACATTTGGCTAGATTTAGACTGGATGAATGAATCTAAAACACCATTTCAGATTAATTTAAAAAGCAGGTCAAAATGCTGCTTTCAGCTACCTATTAATATTGAAAGGATATTCTGGTTATTACAGTTATACTCAAAAATGTCTTCAAAGCATTACAACTGTACTAAATTGTGTGTCTTGCTGAATAAAAAAAAAATATGGCAATTTTTTTTTTAGACATAAGAGTGCAAAAAGATCATTAATAACACTAGACATAAAAAGAACCAGATTACCACTGCCTGATGTTTTCAACTGCATGTATCTGAAAAAAACTACTCCGGAGTAATGGGAAGGAAAGGTTTACATTAAAAACAAATTCCCACTGCTCCTCTCCCTTCCCTCCTACCCTGGTTGTCATTTATTTATTTTGTGAGCATCTTTCTCCTCCATACACCAAGTCCTAATTACTAACCAAAGAGCAAAAATTCTGGAAATGCTATTAAAAATTTTACGTTCTAATAAAAATAAAAACAGCATTGAATTTAACCCTATATAAAAAAAGGCTGCTTGTTTTTAAATTTGAGGGATCAGAGATCAATTTGAGGGAGCACAGTTCAAAACTGGGAAAAACAAAAGTCAAATCTGAGCAAAATTCTCTCTCCTATGTTATGCCATCTATCCTGTAATCCTTGAGTTCCTGCTACTCAATTTCACTACATTCTTCTGCCATTTGTTTATAATTTATTTACACTGGCGTTAAAATGGGTATAAAAAGCTAGAATACTTCTATAGTAGAGCTTAGTACACACTTTGTTGCAAACGGCGTAAGGACTGACAGAAGATACTCTTTGCGCTACAAGCTAGTATTGGACCTTGGTTTTGAAGACTTCTATACATTCACTGTGAAAAGTGAAGAGAACTAAGTCGAGTGGGTAAAGTTAAGCAGCTGACAAAGTTTTTGTAGGATTACAGCCTTCATATTACTTTAATGTGGTTTGCCTATTTCTAAAGACTAGAGGGTTACTATAAGTTCAGTTCTGGCATTCTCCAGATCAGGTTTGCTATAATGGGATGTCCATGATGTTCCTCTTAATCATTCCATAAACTTAAGAATTTTTATTTTTGAGAAAGAATTTATTATTATTTCAGCTAATTATTGACATTAGGTAATCAAATAGGAAATTCCCAGGCTATTTACCAGTAAGAGTGTAAGTGGATTGCTTTACAGAGAAAAACTGACAACCAATCAATATTCTGATAATAATACTGTAAGTTCCTGTTTGATAACAGCAATACTCTCCTTTGTTCAATGTATAACTATCAACAGCAACCATTTAATATTTTGAAGTAAAGAATTCTATTAAGAAAACACCATTGTGTGGAAGGTGATAAAGCCTATCTGTTCACAAATTAATGCTTTGCTTCAGAATTAAACATCAAGAGTTGTCCTCCAAACAAGGACAGGTCTGATGGGGAGGTAGAGGGAAGTATAGTACAGCCTGTGTGCTCTAGGACATTTCCCCATCTGTATCATAGATGCATCCACCCCTGTCCAACCCCAAACTTTCCAAGTCTGGAAAAAAAACAAAAGACTGAACTAAGTCCCTGCCCATGGCAGGCGAGTTGACGCTAGATGATCTTAAGGTCCTTTCCAACGTTAACTATTCTATGATTCTATGAAGTGACTTTGAACCTCTGCTTTATACATTTCCACTAAAACCTTGCCGATTTCTAGTCTAAAGAAAATTATTAATTTTTGCATAGATTGCTCTACCTATTCATAAAAATAAAGTCATAAAAAGTGATCCATACCAAAATTAGTACGAATCTGAAATCAGTATTTTACTGGCAAATATAGAAAGAAAGACTAACCCAGATGAGGTTTTATGTACCTCTGGTTTGCCTGAGGAGAATCTGAGATGCCCAAGCAGTCCTGAAGTTCTTATATGAAAGTGAAGTGCGACTAACCACAACTTAAAGCAAAAACCTTTTTATTTTTAATTTGGAAGAAAATCAAATGTTGCAGCTTTAATTCAATATGTAGATCTTTCAACCTCTTTTTGTACCAAGTAATCTTCTCTGATCTGACTGGTAAAAAATTAAACTAATTTTTTCCCCACGTCGAGTCTCTTTTGCCTGTGATAGTAGCTGGTGAGTGATCTCCCTGTCCTTATCTGGACCCATGAGGCTTTTGTCATATTTTCTCTCCCCTGTCCAATAAAGGAAGAGGAGTGATAGAGCGGCTTAGTGGGCACCTGGCTTCTAGTAAGGGTCAGCCTGCTACAGACTCTTTATACATTGCTATGTATAGTGATAATTTTCAATACATCATCACAGCAAACACACACACAAAAGATTTTCTTCATATATATGAACTGACAAAACACTGAAACATTAAATACATTATCTGAAGGAAGTTATTACTTAAGCATTAAACTAATGAGACAGTTAAAATACTGGAAAATTATAATCTCATCACAAATCAGATCACAATTTACCTCAGCTAATTAGCTGAAAAAAAGCAGTAATAAATTACTTGTATTTCTTGTTGTCCACTAAATCAGCTTTCAACATATTCTAAACAATTCTAAATATAGTGAGAGTAGAAACCACTGCTCGCATGAATAAAGAGTTGTTAAAATCCCAAATTACTAGCGTTTTAAAGTGTTTAGTATTGGAAAGCTCTGCAGAAAACAAAACAGTTTTTTTCTGAAGGGGAGGTAGCAATGGATATTTTCAGAACATATGGTAGTAGCATTTATCTGACAGACCTAAAATATATGCTGGTATCTAGTAACTAAAGGCAAAAAGACACTACAGATAACACTTCCCAAGCACTTTGAGCTCAAACTCAAGTGCAGTTTCCCAGGGAAGAATGAAAATTCACTCAAAGTTCAGGTTGAGGATAAAGCTGGTATCTCTGCTGTTCCCAGAGGGGCACTGTGTTTCTCATATCTCCCCAAACAGGGAATTCTCAAATCAAATTATGACTAAACTTCTGCTCAGTCAACATTTGCAGATAACCTAGGGGGTTCATTTTCACCAGTTGTCCTGTGTAAGCATTTATTTCATTGCATGGCTGCAGATTGGTGTAATAACCTGATTGCATCCTTGTTATTCCATAATACTAGTTTTCAGACTTCCATTATCATTGACTTCTTTTTACATGATGTTACAGAAAATGAGGCAGTAATCTCTCAAGAGTTAAAAAAACAGTGCAGAAGGACTGTTGCCTTCTGTGACATTCACCCACTGAAGAGCTGCACTGCTAGGGATGATAGCACTAAGCAACACCCTTTGTTGAATTTGAGGAAGGTGAATGAGTAACAGTTAATGCTGACCCTGTTGCTGGGAAAAAAAAGTATCTCTGAATTCTATTCAGACTCTACAGGGAAAACAAGCAGACCAGTGACACATACTTCTTACACAGACAAAATACCATTTAGTTGAAGATGGGAATGTTCAGAAGAGGAACATCAGTGTTGAAAAGCTTCGAGAAAGTGGCTGTGGTGGAGAACGTGTGAGAGGAAACTTCTTCACTCTGTACCCATTTAACTTCTTTTGCTGTTCAGCTTCACATCTTTTTTCACAGGAGTGCCTGCCACATGAGATGCACTAACAGGGGGAAAGTCCCTGACCTGAGAAGATCCCTGCGCCCGGACACAGGTGAAATAGGAACAAAGATGATATTACTTTTCAGCAAAGCGAACGGAAACTTTGTCAGGTTGAGTATGAGCACTGACACACTTTCTAATGCATGCATACTTCCCCCCACCATTGCTTCCTATGCACACTGGCACCCCTCTGACAACAATAAGCCAAAACCAAACCCAGAGAACTGCTCAGTCATCAATTCAAAGCTGCAACTGCCTCTTGAAATTAATTAGAATAGCCAGAACTGCCAAACTTCCGCTTGTTAGTTCTGCATCTCCCTCCCCTGTGCCACAATCCTTCCTCAGCTTGCTTTCTTTTCAGTCCCTTCTAGTCCAAGCATTCCTGAGTCTGCAAAGTGAGTTGTTTTACTTTCCTTCTTACCATAGAGCTGATATGCCCCAGAAGACACTATTTGCATCTGTAAACCAAAAAGATCCTTCAAAGAGTTAGCAGCGGATGGGGAATGAATGGTGCTTGGGGAACTCTGAAGAGGTGAGTGGTGTTGAAAGCAGAGAAGCAATTGAAATACATGATTCAACAGCACAGGATAAAATACTTATTTTAGGCTGTTAAGCTGTGCTGGAAATGGCATGGTTGCCCCCTGCAAAGGAGCTCCCTGGGGAATGGTTCATTGTACTATCAGTGGGAAACATGAAGGCAGGGGAAGTATGAGCTCAGATGCAGAGACAATGAACACAAGGTTCCTTCCAGAGTGACTCACCCAGCCTCTGGGACAGAGGAAACCGATCACTCCATAAATCAGCATCTTTTGCTAGCTATCCAAGTAGCGGCACTTCGCAGTGGGGAAAGCAGCTGTTCACTCCTTCTAACAGCTCATGGGATGGTGCTGGGAAGTGGCAGTTAAATAGAGATTCTGGGGAGATGACATTTGGTGACGAGCCAAGAAGGAAGTAGTACAATAAGATACTTAAAGGAATTAATTTGCCTTTGCATAAATAATAGGGAACTGGATCAAAGTAGCATTCCAATAACACCAAGGTTCTGCTAGAGAAAAGGAAATGCTTTCAAACTTGTGGGCCACCAAACATTTTTCTTGTGACAGTTCATTTTGACATGATTTATGTGCCGGTAACGCAGTTTTCTCATTCAAAGCCTGATCTAATATGTAGTAAAAAGGAGAGAGATTTTGGAAATATTTGTTTTTTCACATAGGTATTAGATTATAGGTAATAAAATTGCACACAAACTAATTAAGAGAAAAAACACAGTATGTATTCCTCAGCTGTATTACTTTAAAAAAGGTAATGTTTAGCATGCTAACCCATAAGTTTCAGCAGGGAGAAGTCCCTTTTTCTGATGAGTGCTATTGTCATTTCCTGCTTTGAAAAGCTAAAGAGCTGCTACTCTTAGGGAAGGCAAGTAACACACCAAATTAAATGATGCACCAAGTGTTATATTAGTTTCACTATTAATTAATCAGGCCCAGTGATTTCAGAATAAGATTTTTTACTAGAAGTGTCTACTTCCACAACTTGTCTTACAGCCTAGTTTTTATAGAACTCTCTTCTTGCATCCCTCTAGCCCCAGAAGAACTGGGGGGAAAAAAATATAACTTTTATACTATTGTAATTACTTTTACTCAATAACTTTTAAAAAATATCAAGGATGTAACCTAAGTAGCACTAAATTTTTCAGTTATATTAACTAAACAAATCTGATGTAGATAGCTGGAAGAGCAAAGCTTACCCTGGATGATGAGAATTGGCCCAGGGCCTCTCTAGCTGATCTATCACCTCCAGTTGTGTGTAGACCACTGCAACTAAGCTACACGTGCAATAGCTCCCAAGGAAGGGCCATGACTGCTGATACCTTAAGTTCATTGCTCCTACAGCCATCAGGAGGACCCAGGGGCCAAGTGGAATTGTTTGACCCCCTATGACCTCATTTCATACATTGGAGCCAAAGCAAAGGACAAGTGGGTTTCATGCTACATCAAAGGTTTTGAAACTCAGAAATCCTCCCTGCCTCGGGTTCTTACCAAAGAGCCATAAGAGTAATAAAGAAAAAAAGGGGGAGGGGGAAGGAAAAGAGCGCGAGGTTAGTTTGCCAGCAATGGTCATTCATCAAGAATTACATTCAGTCATTTCAGAAGTGAGTAAACAGTCTGAAAACCATTTAATTGGTTTTGTGCTACAAAAAGGCAAAGAATGGCAGGCAAAAAAGAGAGACAAGACTCTTACTTCCCCTCCTCACCTCACTCCCCTCCTATTCCCTCCCTTCCCCTCCCCTCTCTCCCAGGACACAAAATTCCCTTTAAAGAAATGAGATAATCTATCAAAACCAGGCAATGCTCCTTCAGAAACAGAAGCCTGTGGCTAACGAACCCAAGCCATTTTGTTTGAAAAAGCTATATTTAACAGATCAATAAACAACTGCAACCTATGTTCCATCCCTGAAACAAAGAGAACACTCATAATATGATTACTAAAATATATTTTTTATCCTTTTTGCATAAAAAACTTTGTAAGAAAGCCTTGTTTGAGAAATAGCACTGATACCATCATTGAGAAATCTTTCTTAGTCTGGAAAAGGTATTTCTTCACCTTCGGTAGTCTGGGAAAACTCTAGCACATAGTAAGCACAAGATGAAAATGGAAAAATAACCCTGAAACAAACAATCTCACTTTTAGCCTTTCACACATTCTTAGTGCTCAAATTTCTCCTACCAAGAGTAGAACAGTCTTGAGAGGATGAGCAGCAGTGTCTGAAACCATGGAAACTGTAGTTTGCCTGTTTTTCTTAAGAGTTGGGCAAGAGGCTCTGTCTGAAACGTAGTTTCCACAAGGTTTTGCAGTTAGAGAAATCAAGTATGAACGCAGCAAGTTAGGGAACAAAAATAAACAGCACTTCATACTTCATCCCAAGAGTCCTGAGTTATTATGAAAGCTTTTTCAGAACCACCCTTTGAGACTAAAATTACTGGGTTATCATCTGATTTTCTGACCAAAAGTGCTGCCAATTTAAAGAAAAGCAGGATAAAGAGTTGTACCAGCATGACACAGGTACTCCACAAGACATAATTTGTATACCTTCTTTTTTTTTGTATTTGATGTCTTACTTGAAATAAAATTTTCACTGACAGATTATAAAAGCAAGAATCCAGTTCTGCAATTTGCCTGGAGACAGACACATGCAGACTGATAGAAAAGAGGAGCTATGGACAAGCCTTTCAAGATTCTTATTAATGTTGACTACAATTTTCCCCTGCCACCCATGGAGAAACTAGGGGAGGGGGGGAGCTACAGGGGTGGCTTCTGTGAGAAGCTGCTGGAAGCTTCCCTTGTGTTTGATGGAGCCAATGACAGTCAGTTTCAAGACAGACCCACCACTGGCCAAGGCCAAGCGCATCAGTAACTACCCTGTTATTCCCCCATGGATACGTGTCACACAAGAAGGTATCTGTTCCCATTAGTTACCTCCGAGACCAAGTATCGTGCCTTGCATTTCCAATACTATAGAAGGTCTTATATGGATAACTTTTAGCAAACCTTAAGTAAATATATAGCAAAAGAGGGAAAATAATTCATTTGTGGTTTATGAATATGAAGCTATTGCTTCACTAAAGACAAAAGCCTCAAGAACAAAGCTGGTATTTTGCTGAAAACGAATAAAGCAGACTTTTTTTAAGAAGCAGGATTATAAGCATTACAAATTTGAAGGCTTACTTTGAATCATGGTAAAGTGTAACAGAAAGCACATCTATTGAAGGGAAAACAGTGCATAAGCCAAACAAGAACATAATCATCACACTTATTTCTAAGAACATTTATTTTTCATAACAAATGCAGGGCAGTTGTGCTTATCTGTGAAACTCCTGTGCAACTTAAAAATTTTGCAAAAGGTATTTTTGCAGCAGAGCTGGATCAAGGAATTCTTGGATTTCACAACTTGCTCCTTAGAGAGGTGCAGCTTATCCCTTCTAGAACAGGGGCAGCAGCCATTAAATCTTAGCCCCAGTTGTCAGGTAGAAACACAGTGGAAACATATTCAGTTGAAGACTAGCTAAAAAAGGTTTTAAGTTACATACGAGAAATGGAGCTTCAGACCACAGCAAGTGAATGCAACAACAGACATAGGAGCGCCCCTCCTCCAATAGAATCATAGAATGGTTTGGCATGGAAAGGACCTTAAGATCGTTTAGTTTCAAAACCTCCTGCCATGGGCAGGGACACCTCACACTAGATCATGTCACCCAAGGCTCTGTCCAACCTGGCCTTGAGCACCGCCAGGGATGGAGCATCTACCACTCTCGGCAACCCGTTCCAGTGCCTCACCACCCTCACAGTAAAGAACTTCTTCCTTATATCTAACCTGAACTTCCCCTTTATAAGTTTGAACCCTCTGTCCTATCACTCCAGTCCCTGATGAAGAGTCCCTCTTTGGCATCCTTATAGGCTCCCTTCAGATACTGGAAGGCTGCCATAAGGTCCCCATGCAGCCTTCTCTTCTCCAGGTTGAACAGCCCCAATCTTCTAAGCCAGTCTTCATACAGGAGGTGCTCCAGCCCCCTTATAGAATCATAGAATAGTTAGGGTTGGAAAGGGCCTTAAGATCATCTATTTCCAACCCCTCTGCCATGGACAGGGACACCTCCCACTAAACCATGTCACCCAAGGCTCTGTCCAACCTGGCCTTGAATACTGCCAGGGATGGAGTTATCATCCTCATGGCCTCCTCTGGACTTGCTCCAACAATGATACAAGACATTTCTTTTCATATATACACAATTTAGACTCAGCTTCATAGACTGATCTGTTGGAAAAACTAGGCTGCAATTTAGTGAAGATGTAGAATAAGATCCACATTTCACTTACATCCCATAGCTGACCAAATTTCAGGTGCAAAATTTTGGAGCTTTCACTTTTACTTTCTAAAAGCTTAACAGACGTGGTGAAGAACATGCTTGGATTCTCTTTTCTTTTAAATAAACAACATTTTCAGGAGAAAAACTGTTCACAGACTCAATATATCAGCAAAGATCCAGGAACAATGAGAGAGACATGCATGCAAAAACACTGACCTACTTCCTATTATAGCTTTCCTCATAGCTGAAGAACACACAGTGCTTCTTTAGTGAAACTGAAATGCTGTGGCATATGCTTCTGTAGACAAATAAAACGCTGACAGGCAATGCCGTAAAGTGAGCCACGCCACTTTTTCCTCCCATGAAAGCCCTTTAAACATCAGTATTACATTATTCACTTGGATAATGACTGAATACTTTATAAATGGGACAGAAAGTCAATTATTCTACACATTCACCATCACAAGCAAGAGTGTAAGATCAATGTTCCTATAACCTATTTTATAACTACTTTAACAAAAAAGAAACAAGAGAATTGAGTTCATAGTTTCTTAACACTTTCCAGAGCTGCTAATGTATGTACTGTAACTCACAAAGGCTATTTATAGAGGCAAGCTTCTGCACAGCATTCTTAGAAAATCGTTTTTATTAACCCTCAGATACCATGTTTGTAGAAGCCCTGAGGATGTGTTACAATTAATAATTGGTGTGAAATTTGAATTTCAACAGTGTGTTTTATTATCCAGACATAAAATGCCAGTTGACAAGTCGTGATTAAGATGAAACATTGACTATTATTTGATTAAAATCAACAAAAGAGCAATAAAAGCTACCAGTCCTGAATACCCCAGCATTAAACACAACACGTCTCCTAGTCACTGGGAAGTGCAGCAGGCGTACTTGTTGAGAAACCTGCACAGCATGTCTATGACTTGAAAACATGCAAATTTAAAAGATCAGGATTTATTTAGCAGCAAAGTAAGATACGTTTAATATTAAATACCTTTTTTCTTCAGCTGTTTGGAAAGGAGCACAATTGCTAGAATCCATTGCCTTAATTTTCATTTGCAAAAATAAAATGATTGAGGTATTTCTTTGTAAAGCAGAGCTTACCTTAGTTGTGCTACAAAAAATAACACAAATTCTATGGAGATCTGTTTGTTGGTTTATCCTAATTATTACAATAAAATAAGTTTATTGTTTTGCTGCCTATGTACGAAACATTAAATCTACTTACAGTTACTAAATTTAGGGTTCTCCCTAGATGGGTGCATTAAGCCTGAAAATGAAACGATTCCAGAATATACTACCAAATATCTTTAAATAACTGAAACGTATACTTATTAAGCACTATGCTGTTCCAATAGATAATTAATTTAAAGGAAATTAATTAATAAAAGATATGCATAATGTTTAGGGATGGAACTATTATATCTAATTAAAGAGACCTTACCAACAGTTTCTTTCTGCAAATTCACACCAGTCTTTTACAGTTAGAGCATAGTTAAATGTATTTGTAAAGAAACACACCAGAGGGAAGTTTTTTGTTAGCCTTCTAAAAATGTTCTGTGCCAAATATTTTTGCTATATACTTAAATTGAACTGAGAATGTTTTTAAGCAATTTCCTCTCAGTGCACTAAAAATACTGTATAGTACAGTAAAAATACTACCTAAATAATATGGAATATTTAGGAAATTTGGGTGAATATTTTAACAGTTTATAAAAATCTGCAATAGCATTTTTTGCTCTGCTTGGCTAAACCTGCACTTAGTCTTGTATATTAAAAAACTAAAGGTAGCACTGAATTCCAATAAACTTTGTTAACAACTAAGGAAAGACAGATGAACAAATGCTTTTGAAACAGCTTAAGTAATAAAAAATACTAAAAGAATGTTTATGCAAAAAAATGAATTAAAATGGTTTTTGTATTCTTGAATACCCAGAAGGCCAACCGTATTCTGGGCTGCATCAAAAGGAGTGTGATCAGCAGGTCGAAGGAGGTGATCCTGCCCCTCTACTCTGCTCTCGTGAGACCTCACTTGGAGTATTGCGTGCAGTTCTGGTGTCCTCAACATAAAAAGGACATGGAAGTGTTAGAACAAGTGCAGAGGAGGGCCACAAAAATGATCAGGGGACTGGAGCACCTCTCGTATGAAGATAGGCTGAGAAAGTTGGGGCTGTTCAGCCTGGAGAAGAGAAGGCTGCGTGGAGACCTCATAGCAGCCTTCCAATACCTGAAGGGGGCCTATAGGGATGCTGGGGAGGAACTCTTCATTAGGGACTGTGGTGAGAGGACAAGGGGTAATGGGTTTAAACTTAAACAGGGGAGGTTTAGATTGGATCTGAGGAAGAAATTCTTTACTGTGAGGGTGGTGGGGCCCTGGAATGAGTTGCCCAGGGAGGTTGTGAATGCTTCATCCCTGGCGGCGTTCAAGGTGGGGTTGGACATAGCCTTGGATGGCATGGTTTAGTGGGAGGTGTCCCTGCCCATGGCGGGGGGGTTGGAACTCGATGATCTTGAGGTCCTTTCCAGCCCTTACTATTCTGTGATTCTGTGATTCTGTGAATAAGATAGATATTCTAACAATTACTGAAAGATATTCCCACAGGTCTGGACATAGCATATTTTCTCCAGTATGAACGCTCCTGTCGAACAGTGAGGCTATACACGTTTCCTTTGCATAGGTTACCAGAAGCTATCGGAGTGGATTATTGTTAGATTACCTTTTTCATACGGAAGCAAAAGTAGACCCAAGATATCTGTCACAAGAGCATATGAAATCCCAGACTATATTAGTAATTCTATGCTCAGATAGCAATAATTAAAAATGAGAATTTGAGGAACCTACTGCTTGATCAGCACAGGTAATGAATTATAATTAGGGAAGTATACTTAAAAAGCATTGGTAACAAAGACTAGGCAATTTGTAGTTACTCTCAGAGCTTAATTAATAATTTGAACTTCGGCCATATCTGCTTCAATATTCGCTAGCAGCAAACATTACATGATAAGGTTTGGAAAAGAGGAGCAGGCAGTTTGCACCTGTAAAATCTAGCTCCCATTGAGACCATGCTGACACATGCTGGAGCCAAGTCCTATTTTGCACACTGGGAGTTAGTTCGGAATAAATAGCCCTGTCTTAGCTGGCTACAAACATGCAAACTGAATCCCAAAGTAGGGAGGCCCAAGTATACCATTAATGTATTTGTTACAATAGTGGCATTTTGAAAAAGTGCACCTAAAACATCTATATAAAAGGAAGGTAGAATCTGTTTTAAAAAACCAGTGTAGTTATACAAATCAAGAGGTAGTAGAAGCAGATAATTCAGCCCTTTTTACATTCAGAAGAATGCAAGAAGGTGAAAATATAATCTGTTCAGGAAATATTTAGTGTAGTTTAGTTTTAAAAACGCCCACAGGGAGACTGATGATAAAAAGCAAGAACAAGTTATAATTGAGTAGATGCAGATTTCAGTAGAGAAACAGATTCACTATGTGCAAATATTGTAGGTGGTTGTAGTTTGGTATTTAGGAAATGTGCCTTTTTAGGTTTTGCATTCCAAATGTTCTACATGCTTGGGTGTTATTTTTTTTTTTTTTTTTTTTTTCCCAACTAAACATCAATGTATTTGATGTACAACTTAATATCTTATTGTTGCTTTATAACTAACAAATAACAACACAGTGGTCTGGGGGCAAATACACATGGGCACATGGTAGTATGATTCATTTGAGGACGAGAGAATAACTCAGAATCATTGGTATCTGCAACTACTCTGGTGGCCCTTGTGGGTTTGGAAGCCACTCAGGAAAACTCAAAGTTGGAGGAGCCCTTCGGCATCATGCTGCAAAAGAGCTATACTTTCTATAACAAAATCAGTCAGACGCCAATTCAAAGTGGAGTAATTCCAATCCAAACTGAGTAAAGGAGTCAAGCTGCTGCTGATGCAACTTGTGATGGCCAGAACGGAATTTCTCTTATTTGAACAGAAAAGATGTTTTCACACCATGTGTTTTCCTTTTATTATGAAATATTATTTATTTAGTTTTTAGAAGCATTTAACTTGGACTTGATCCCAGTCAGAAATCTAAGAAGAAAAAAAGAAATCTATATTTATCAGTTCACTTTTAAAGGGTAGATACTGCTGATTCTACAACTACCATAGTCAATGTTATAATGACTATAAATCTCAATGGAATAGTCTGACCATTATTATTGTTTCAAAGGAAACTTAACAGCAGTAGTAGCCATTAACCTGGGAATAAAGTAAGATTCTTAATTTTTACACTTGAATTTTATTCTTATACACCTGGCTGGAAATACTGTAACTATGTTACAACCTTTGGCACCTGTCTGGTGAAAGCACCTCTCTCCAAATTCTGACATCAGGAGATAAGATGGTGTCTAACAGAATCCAACTTTACATCAGCTAAAAACGCCACTTTTACAGCTCCTTGCTTTTATGGAGAAGTAGTGAGAGCTTCGTAAACAAGCTTTAGATGTTAAGCATCAGCATCCAAAAATAAAAGCTCATCTATTCAGAAACAACAACCAAAAAAACCTTTAAAAAGAAAAATCATTTAAGGGTTTATTTTTTAAGTTATTTTTAAAGCCTTGACATCAGAACATTCTTCTGTCAGCATAAGAAAAGGGAGTTTAATTCTGAGGCTCAAGCTCTTTGCTTTACTTTGGGTTCCATAATTCTTCCTTTCCAAACTTAACAAAAGCTACCAGAGTGTAACTGCTCAGCTGTAATTGACTTAAACATCTAGAGAAAATAACAATTAAAAAGACACAAAGGGTTCCCTGCTGCACTAATACATTAAAGTAAGTATGAACTCTGAATAAATGAATTTTTAACACATTCACTCTATGAAAAGAACTTTCATTCTGTATACATAAGCATCACAAACCGTTTATGAAAACAACTGTTTTGAAAAGTAAATAAGACACTTGCAAAGTGTGTTGTGTCCTACTTCTGTGGCTAATCTAGTAGTTGATAATTCACTTCTGTACTTTGTGGTTTCAACCTCATAGCTCAAGTATTATAGTGGGTGGATTGAAGGGTCACCTTCAGGGAGATGCTGTATTCCAATAATTTATTTCAATGTTCATAATATCCAAAGTGGAAATACTGATAGACAATAGCATGTGATGACATATATCAACCATGGGAGGGAAGTTTAATAAAGCAGGACATGCTGTAAGGGAATCTGGCTTCAATTTCTGGCTCTGATACAGCTTTCCTTTATGTGACAAATAACTTCATCTGCCTAAATTGCTTTTCCCACAATTTAAATGGGCTACTATTTGTTTACTTTTCCAGATACTGTAAGAATTAATTTATTCATACTTGGGAAAGCATTTTAAATGGGAATGTCTACTAGACCTTTGAATAAAGTTGCCCTGTAGACTGGGAATACTTCTTGTCAACAGCAAGCAGTCAGGCTCAGATATGTTTATTGCAATCTGAAACCCCTTTCATGGAACTTCTGCCACAACTATTAACAGATAATCTTTATTCCTGGCACACTGGCATTAGCAGTCTGAGTTACACCAGTCTTATATGTGAACACACAAGAACAGTAATCAAATTCAATTTATTGCACTGCAACTGGGTTAAATTTATTGCACCTTTGTGACCATTAGCACAAATATGACAGGGGTTTTTTAACATCTGGAAAATTTTTCATTCTACTACCTATCCCTACTTGATTCATACAGTCCCAGAGCTCCTTTTTTACCTGCTTGGTAAAGACTCAAGGCTCAGGTATAACTGCCCCAACTTGTGGGACCTCACATCCATAATGTTCTGAAAATAAGCTATGAGTAGCAAAATATAAAAACAGAAAAATGTAAAAATAAAATGTAAGATAAAATTGATCAAAGCTAAAGAGATTAAGAAAAAATATATGAAGATATATTTGTGGTACATTGTGGAAACAGGACCCGAGAACTCTCCTGAATCATAGTTGGGGAAAACCTGTCTCAAGTTCACTGAGGAGTGAATAGATTACAAAGGTTCCCTACATGCACATCCCATCAAGCAAAAGGAAGATGGATTTGCTCATTAAATCATAAATAAGTTATCAGTAACTGAGCTCTCAAGAAAACACAAATTAAAATGATGACCTTTGAAATTCTGAATTTACCCAGTTTAACAGCTGCTAAAGAGTAGGAAACATACAAAGAGGCTTAATGTCAAGTGGACATAATTACAATACCTAATAATGCGAATGGCTGAACCTTTCTCCTGATATCATAGTTAGGTGCTGCTAAAAGAGACATTTAATCCTAAATCAATTTTTATTCCAAATAACTGGAAGAAAGCTCTTGATAATAGCCTTGCATTCCTGGCAAGAATCCAAATGGTCCCAGGTAAAGTATTTATTATTCACACAGCACTTCCACTATCTATTTACAAGAAAGTATGACTACTTTAATTGACTGAGATTGTATTTCTATACTAGCAGTATTGCATTCATTTAGCTTAGAAGCTGAAGCTAATATAAATTGGGATGATTTAAGAAGCAACCATATGTTCTCCTTGTAAAAAAATAATTTAAATATTTATAATTACAGGCTTTAAAGGAAGCAACTAATTTTGAAAACAAACAAACTTGTATCCCAACCAAAATTTCAAATCCTTTTTTTTCTCTCCAATCAGGTACTTTCAGAAAAAGTGAGATAATTCCAATCAGTTTACTCATATTTCATTATCTTGAAAGACCTTATTTTTGCCAGTGGTTAACAGCACATATGTGGACACACCCACTTGTGTTCCCCATTTGTTTATTTGTATAAATCCACAAATGAAGACTAAAGAAAAGAAATGACCACAGTTCCAGTGTGCATGAGTTTTAGCCAGTTTGCCATGAAATACGGGTTCAAAACCACCCCTGATATTTCCTATTCTTCCTGAAATAGTAAATGGCAAGCGTTGAACAAAGTGATCTCTGAAAAAAAGGCCAGCTCTGGTGCAAATCCAATGCTGTTAAATTATGGAGTGGCAGTAATGAAGTACAGGTTGTCGCCTGCTGCTGCTTTAGTCTCAAAAACTGGAAACAACAATTAATTCTAAATTAGAAACGGGTGTTCCTGTCACTGAAGGGTTGCAAATATACATATCACAGAATAGGCACAGCAAAAACATCAGCACAAGATAGGATCCTGTAAGTTGCTGCATTAGGAAAACAACGATGTTTCTTCAAAAGGAAACAATGGTCATGAGCAGCACAGGTGTCACAAGACGCGCACTAACAGATGCTAGTGTAACTGCTGACCAGGACTGAGTGACAGAAAAATAATCAACCCTTTCTACCAATCTCAGGGAGCTCAACAGAGACCATGGAGATGGCTGTGTCTATTTATCTTTTTTGTCTACACTGAAGACAAAACAAAGCTTTCCCTACGCTGCTCTTTGGTTCGTTTGGTTAAAATATATTTTGAATTCTGTGTTATACTAAATGTGATTTTAAATTAGTATTTAATGCCCAAGCGGGGGTACTGTAGTCAAAACCCTGTTTCCTATGCAGCAGCTGGCGGCACAAAGTCCTTTAGAATTCAGACAACCAAAGAAGCAGACCTCTAAGATGTCTTGCCCAGGAATGTCACTGGATAACTCACATACTCCAAAAATGAAAAGAGAATTTCACATCCAACTGTCCTCAAAAGATTTTTTTTAAATGTCTCTCTGTAATTATCTTACAAGCTAAGAGCTCCAAAACTCTGAAGAAAAGAACAAATCTTTGGTTGTACATTTATTACTCTTACAAAATGTGATGGGACAATCTTTATCCAAAAGGTGATGTTGAACATCCTTCACTGTGCTGTGAAGCGGCAGCAGCAGAGTAGCTCACTATATACCTTGAATCTAAACTGCATACACTCATTCCGTAGGGAAATACACCTAACAAATCCATGTAACGATGCAAGTGGGCCAGGGCCTGGACATGAAAGCTGGGAGAGGACTCAGTTTAAGGACAACACTCATCCACTCTCCGCGCTCCCTTTCCATTATGTTTTCTATGGCTTTTCTCTATCATCAGTCCAAGTTATTACCAGAGAATAATAAAAAAAAAAGAAGAACCTAAAAATCCTACATCTCATTTCTCCTGCCTTCGATCCTGAACAGAGCAAGAGTGTCTCATTGCAATTCAGTGAAGTAGAATTTATGCAAAACTTCAAACACTTTGGGTTATTTGACCACATCAAATGCTTAACCTGCACCTAACAAAATAAGTCCAATCCACAGTTTTCATGTTCCAAAGAAAATGGAGTAATTTAGAGAAAGTACTAGAAGCCTGTTACATTCTGGAGAGGTTTTTAGGGTATGGCAATGCTGGGTAGCAGGGATTAACCTGTAGATTTTCCTCATTAAATCATCTGCTGTTGAAAACTCTGTCATTTACAGAGCTCTGTCACCTAGTAATCTTCCCCACTGTAAGGTCAAAAGAAACCTTGCATGATTTAGATCATTTTAATTCTTTCTAAAAGTTTCCAAATTTCTAGATCCTTAGCAACTCAATAGATCGAAGCTGTCCTTAAGTTTTAAGGGCTGAGCATGCTGGCAATTTATGTTTTGTAACACTGAAGAAAAATAAGATAAAACGCACCACCATGTTGTCACTTTTCTTTGTTGGAGTGCATCCATCCAAAAAAGACCATATTGATGGATTTTTCCTTGTTTCTTAAAGTAAAAATACTTCAACTGTTTTCTCTGAAAAAAATACCAACATATCACGAGCGAAACTCTCATGAACAACCCAGATGCAACAAATCCTGATATAGGCAATATAGGGGAAGAAAAAATCAGAGAAATATTTCAGTTTTAAGCTTTTGTTGATTACAACAGATGACAAAGTTCTGAATCAGAACAAAAATAGTAAGTATGACTTGGTTTTTTAGAACAACAAACTCCTAAACAATGATATGTTTTCCGAGTGGCTGAGCTAGTGATAACATCAGCTGAGAATCTGATGACTCAGTACACTGTCAATTTTGTTTGCCGACATTGTTAAACTTAGTAACCTATGTCACAACCTCTGAGTAGTTTATGTACAGTAAGCCCAAAGAATACAAACTTTATTATTCAAAATTAGTTGCTATGCCTAAATATTTAGGAAGAAATTACAAGTTTCAAAGACAAATGGAATATTTCCCATAATTTAAAATCAACCCTACAGCTGGAGGCAATATAAATCCACTAACCAAAGTAGAATTACTTGTATGAAAGACATCTTATGTCATCCACAATGCAGTGGGTCTGGGATGACCCACGTGAGCAACTGCTGCCTTGTCCTGAGTGCAGCTGCTCAAGAGGCTCTCCTGTCCACAGTGGAGTGATGAGAGGAAGCCCAGCTGCTCAGCTGCCTTGCAGAGCACCACGGCTCCCATTGGAAACCACTGCCTGCTTGTGGCACATGCTTCCCGGCAATGAGTTGATTCTTCACCCACACAGCCAGCACAGAAGGCCAGTGCAGAATGTGTGAACCTGAAAGCACTGACCCCTCTTCCTTCCCATGCAAGCCATAGAAGAAGTTATTCTACCTCAGGTCCACAGAGAGCTGTAGATAAAACTGCAGATGCTCTTTTCCCCCAGCGCTTTGGGTTCTGCCTGCTTCTGGGTTTCAGCAGTGTTGGCTCTGCACTGCTGGGCTAGCTATCCTTGCTGGAGTTTTTGGTGTAACTTGCATTCCTTTTGCATTTTGTGCAAAAAGTAAGACAAAACATGGCAGAGAAAATATGTCAAAATACACTTTGTGGCCTCTTAACCTTCCAGTAAGAGGAGTGTGTTCAACCCTAAGGCTGCAAACCATGAGCATCCCATAATATATGCTGTAATATATGCTTCACTGATACATGATAACATTCTCTCTATGCATCACTTTTTATTGTAGCTGTGGAAGGGGAGGGAGCTAAAGAAATCCATTTTAAAAAAAATTGCGTATTTCTTTTAGCTGCTGATTTTCCTGACAATTACTAATGAAATACTTCATGGTCCTGTTCTTCTTTATATAAAATATACTCCCAAATATAATCTCATTCTTCTATGGCCTTCTCGTACATTTTATACACATGGACAATTATACACTTGCATCTTCTTGGTACCCCACCATTTTCTCTATCAGACTAATTTATGGTGAAAAGCCAGGTTCAGATCTGATCATGTCAAATTTCTTTATTACACCTTCTATTCCTCTGCCCTTTTTCTTTCTCATTTCTTTAGCTCATGCAGTTTACTACATTCACAACTACTCAGAGTGTGTCTGCAAGAATCAGTTTCTTAAGCTCTTTGAATCACCATGTAACCCTGTTTCTAAGTCACTCCCACAACCCCCGGCTCCTCCATCTTATTAAATACAAATCGTTTGTCTTCATGTCCTACTTCCACCTGACCATTTCTCATTTTTATCAGCTCTTATCTCCAATATTATGTTCCTCCATCATTCACATGTAAAATTCCTAAGTGCTGTTGGCTAGGGTCCTGGTTCTTGCTTACACTTAGTACTGCGGTAAAATTAATGTTAATTCTATGGCATCCATTGAGGATTGCCATGTGCAGGTAGGAGAACAGATCTCAACATAATAAAAACAAAAAAGTCAAAATGACTGTTCCTTCCCCATTTCCTGGCCAATATGTCCTACTCTGCTTTTCTGAACCTGGCATTCCAACCACTGCTGGCAATCACCATTGATCATTTAAATCTTCCCATTTTTTTTTCCGTCATAGGCAGGTATGCTGTATTTGGTTAGCTGACAGCTTGTGCTTACCTGAGGATGGGTTCATTAATCTTACTCATTCACCCACCTCAACACTGGCTGCTTTTATTAAGAAGTCTTTTTAACTGAAATAAGCTATATGCACTTAAGGTTTTGAAAGTCACATTGTAAACGACAGCAAATATTTTAAAACCATTTTAAATCTCATCTATAACACACTACAACCTTCTAGAGCGTTATGTTTACAATAAATCATTACTGTATCTATACTCAATTATTTTGACATATTTAAAAGATTTTTATAAGATATTCTACTGCACTGCCTGCAGCAACATCTCAAAATGTTCCTTCTTTCAACCTTAACTTTCTTTCTCCATTATAATCCCACTCAAACTTACATCTTTGCATAAGGAAATGTTTGCAATGATGTTGCTTTTCATTTGCTACCTTCAGCCTGGACTATTGCAATTCACACAAGCAAAAGCAGCAGGAGGTCCGCATGGATTAATAACTAGCTCCTGCCAAAACTCAAGCACAGAAAGGAAGCGTACAGGATGTGGAAGCAGGGTCAAGATGACCCAGGAGAAATACAGAGACACTCTAAGCTTGCAGGGACGGGGTTAGAAAAGCCAAAGCAACCCAGAACTGAATATGGAAGGTGAAAAGGTCTTCTACATGAACAGCAATATGGAGACAAGGGAAAAGGTGGGCCAGCTGCTGAATGCATGTGGGACCTGGACACAAAGGATATGGAAAAGGCTGAGGTGCTCAGTATCTCTTCTGCCTTGGTAAAGAAGGTTAAAACCTGCCTTCAGGAATCTGAAAACCCTGAAACCTGGGGGAAAGTGTGGAGCAACGCAGACTTTCTCTAAGTGGAGAATGATTGGGTTAAGGAATACTTAAACTGGACACCCACAAGTCCATGGGACCAGATGGGATGCAATAAAGAGTTATTAAGAGTTAATAAGGGAGCTGGCTGATGTCATTGCAAGGCCACTCTTACAGTTGCCTTTAAAAAGTCACAGCAACAGGGAGAGGTTCCTGATGTCTGGTAGGAAGCAAACCACACTCCATCTTCAAGAAGGGCAGGAAGAAGGAGCTAGGAAACTATAAGAAGCCTCACCTTGACTCCATCTGAACACAAGAGAACACTTTTTCTAGCATGAGGGTGGTCGAACACAACAACAGGTTGCAGAGAGATGCTGTAGAGTCTCCATCTTGGGAGTATCTTGGGAGATGCTCATCTAAGTGGACATAGTCCTGCGCAACCTGCCCTGGCTAATCCTGCTTTGAGTAGAGAAGTTGGACTAGATGGTCTTCAGAAGTACCTTCCAAACCAGGCAGGCTGTGATTCCGTGAAATATGCACTTTTTAACAGACCACCTTTCTATATAATAATCCAGAACTATGTATCTTCCATTAGATGCTACTGGTTTTCATTTGCCAAATCTAAGGCCAGGTGTCCCTACTTTCAAACCCTCAGTGGACCTGACAGTAGCTAAACAGATATTTACTTCTACCAGACAAAGCATGTGGGTTTCTTTCAGCAAATGCAGCTAAGGAAACTGGGACAAGACATGGGACAGCAAGTGAAAACATTCACAGTGGAATGAGTGTGCAACAAACTTGCAAATCAAATCAGATTAAAAGTGCCTCATTAGTTTAAAAACATAACAGAAAGTTGCTCCTCAGGCTTCAGCTTTTCTAACAGTATGATGAAATTACACAAAAGAGAGCCTGTTTTAACTTTTACTTACAAAAAATACATCAAAAAAATATTCAGAAGTGGGAAAAGCACCATTCCATGAGAAAGCCTGCTGGTATTCGAAAACTATTTAAACCACTGCACGAAAGCAGTCCAGAAGGTACTTTAAGTGATTTGATGCTGCCTGCTGGCAAACAGCTATCAAGGTGGAACAGAGGCTGGTATAGGCTGCAGAGCCGCCAGCTCTGCCATTATCACTGTGAGATTTTATCTTCTTCACCAGGGCATATTTTGTCTGACTCAGAAATCTGGATTTGTTTTCAATTAAAGCATTAGAAATCGAGGGCAAAAATTTTAATCAAGAAACTTGAATCCCACAGCCAAAGAATACTATGTGGATTAATCACTTCTGTTCACATCCTTCTGCTGGTTTTGTCTGTAGCAGGAGAGTTAATAGCATATTTGGGCATAAACAGCGAGCACATGAGAGTTGAGATGCTCTAAGAGATGCTTTAAAAGACAACTCATGTATGACTTATTTCAGACTAAGACGTGGATTCATCTAGCTGATTTAACAGTGCTACAATAAACAACATGGATAATTTCCTACTTTGTCTCAGGTAGGAGAAGCTGGCAGCTATCTACTGAATGATATTTTTCAGCATTACAATTTGGGGCATAACAAGTGCAGCAAGTATGACTGAGCTTTTAGCCCCTTTTTATAAAGCCTTAAAAAATGACTAAATATTTTTCAAGAAATAGATAACTAATGCTATTGTTATTTAATGGGCCTGTATTCGGACAGTTATTTTATGCCTACATTTTTCTTCAGAGTTAAATCAGAAATACAACAGAAATCATTGAAATCATGTAGCATAATAAACCAATGAGAGCAGATACTGTGAATTTATAGTTCACTTTTGGACAAAATAGCAGCATCCATAAGAATGATTTAGCAGACTGAAGGGATGTGATATTTCTTAAAACAAAACGAACCCCCCAATATCCTGACAGGAAAACCTATTAATATTAAATGCAATATTCCCCAAGCTTCTTTTTTGTTGAACTGCTAAACTTTAATAAAACCAAATTAGTATTTTCAGTGAAATAAAAGTTATCTCCTATTACTCGAGTAGACACTTAAAAATAGTCTAAATGAAATTGGCAGCTGTGCATAAAAGCTCATTTAATTTTCACAAAAGCTTTTAAGTACTCTTGCAGCGAGAAATCAATATCGCCTACCTGCCATAACAGTGAAATAGTTGGGTACAAAGCAAAAAAAATAAGTGCAATCAAAGTAAATGAACTGTGATCATACCAGCAGGCCTAGCAAATTAGCTTTAATCTTGGGAATATTTATGAAGTATATGTGCAATTTTTCATGATAGTATTTCACCTACAGTTTAAGGAATACCAATAAAACACTCTTTGATAGGTACACAAACCAGTTTGATTGGAATTATTTATCTACCTAGTGAGCTTACACTGGAGAACAGATGAACTTCCCAACCAAACAGAATGCTTTTGTCTCAAATTCTGTTTTTTACCTCTGCTTATTAGGACTCTCTCCTGAGTGAATTAATTATCATTAAGGAACCACACACATTGTATCCAGTCCCATTAATAATATCTTTTAAAATAACCCTTCAGGTATCTTGGCAGGCATGGCAAAATTAGTATTTAGTATTTCTCAATTGAACTAATTAGGATGAACATAAAATATGAAATACAGGATTAGTAAAAATATTTTCTTATGAAATTACACATAATTATAGTCCTTTCCAGCTATGTGTGCCTTTTAATATAGCACTTAATCTCTATTCTCTTCTATGAAAAATGTGAAATAATAGCAGGACCTATAATGCTTTTCTTCAATAAGGTGAAGAAAACTCATCTGTATTATGAACACTATCACAATATAGAAGTTGCAATAGATTCTATAGTTTCTATACATTATTCACTAAAGACTCCATGTGTCAGTAATTTGAAGCCTCACCAAGTAATTTTGTGTCTGACAGAATGAATTTGACCTTTTTGATTCCCTCTTTCCTCTATTTACAACATAAATAACATAAGCATATTGGCTAACTACACTACCATGATACTCAATTTTAAAATAAAATATTCTTTGCTGAAGACTAATGGTAGACATTTGTTCTGCAACAAAGTAGAATGGCAATAAAAAAACACCATAGCCCCATGCATCTTCTTTTGCCAGTGAAGGTAGAAAACATGGTCCCACACATATTAAAGGACAAAGGGAGTAAACTGATGAGATGAGAGACAGACATAAGAAGGAAAGATTTGGAATTTCCTTGGAAAAAAAGGGTTCTGCTTTACCTAGCAAGGCAACATGTACCTTGGAATAAGCGTCCAATTGTTATAAATATCAGTAAAGAGAAAACTGAGTAATTGACCTACCCACAGAGAGAATATAGAAACAATATTGGAGAAGAAAACGCAATTTTTCTGGTCTGGTGTGTTACATGGCAATGCAAAGGAGGCCCTCTGCATCCCATGGGAGACATGAGTAGATGCAGCTTCTCTGGAAGATGAGACGAAGCCCTCCAAAGAAAGTTCTGGGCCAAAGCAAGTCACTTCACAAGATGGAATGAGAAACTCTGGTGATGAATATTTCCTGACATTTCTAAAATGATACAAAACAGCTTATAATGCTGTCACTGTGGCAAGCTGCCTTGGGTTCCGCTGTAACAGTCACTTTTCTCCCTCTTAGCAGCTTGTGCAGTGCTGTGCTTTCCACTTTAGTCTGAGAACAATGCTGATAACACACCAATGTTTTAGTTGCTCAGTAGTGCTTACCCTGACCAAGGACTTCTCAGTCTCTCATGCTTTGCCAGTGAGAAGGCGCATGGGAAGCCAGGAGGAAGCAGAGACAGGACACCTGACCTAAACTAGCCACAGGGGTATTCCATACCACAGCATGTCATACCCAGTATATAAACTGGGGGGAGTCACCTGGTGGGCCAGATCGCTGCTTGGGTCAGGCTGGTTATCGGTCAGCAGGTGGTGAACAATTGTACTGTGCATCACTGCTGTTTATTGGGGTTTTTTCCTTTCCCTTTTTAGTTTTATATTCTCTCCCCTTGTTATTCCATTTATCATTATTATTATTACTACTAGTAGTTTTATATTATACTTCAGTTATTAAACTGTTCTTATCTCAAGCTGTGGGGTTTACGTTCTTTCAGTTCTCTTCCTTATCCTGCCTGGAGGTGGGGTGAGTGAAGGGCTGGGTGACGCTGAGTTACCAGCTGGCCTTAAATCACAACATGAGCTTACAGTTATTCCCATGTGTTTGCTGAATTATCTTTTTCGCTTCTTCTGAAAAACAAAAATGACATGGGATATCTCACTTCAGACAGCAACCCCTTGTCTTCATGCAAACTTCTCACTATATTTGGTGGTCTCTTCTCTGCCAAACCATACCATCACCATCCATGCAAATATTTTTCCTCTGACTGAAAATATCATGCTACCAGAAGATCTGTGTAATTAGGAAGATGAATGTTAAAACTCTACTTGGTTGTAAATTCTTGGTGTTCTTTAAATACAAAATTCCACCTCAAGTAAATCTAAAGTGGCAAGTGGAAAGACACCTTACGTGTAAAGGAAATGTAGTCTCACAGAGCAGAGGAGGAGATAAAAACCTACTGTATACGTAGAAGGTGATGTTCTGGTGCTAATGTAACCTAATGTAACTGAGAAGCAGAAAGCAGGGGGAAAGATGAAAATTCCAAAGTCTTATAAGTTTTTCTCTCTTCTGATTACCGTTGCCTTTTATTTTGAGGTGGGTGTAGGGAGGAAAACGAAGGCAAAGCAACACAGCAAAAGAAGACTTTAACTTTCAAAAACTGCAAAATCATCTACTTTTCGTTTGTGCAATGGAGTCTGTAAAGCCTCGCCAAATTCTGCGCTTAGCTAAAAACAGAACAAGTAAAAATAGATACTACAAACCAGGCAAGATACCACAAAAGTGAAGCCAAACAATGAATTCATATAAATTAATGGGATATGCTTTGTGAACGATAACGCTGTGGAAAAACTCAGGATGATTTATCACCACGATAAACTTGGGCTTCTTAGAACACATCAAATAATAGTGGTTGCTGGTGCTGAGGTGGTAGAGTTGAACATCCTCCATGGTTATTTTTTGTGGTTAAGGGAAAATGTTTGTGTACCCTATCAGTAGCTCATGCAAGCTATCGAGTACCCACTGTATTCTTCCATTTCATGACAGCAGATTTTAAACTAATCCTTGTGAGTGTGCTTGATGTGAAATTTTACAACTGCTATCAACCTGACATTAACATTGCCACTAGGCTTTTCAAGGTTTTGCAAACCATGCTTGTGCTACTAATCCAAGATGTTACAGTCAGACTTGCAAATTTTGATGGCAATAAATTACAATAGAAAAGAAATTCCAATGGTCAAAGCAAGCTTAAGCTATGAGCTATTTTCTGTGTTTTACTTAGCCTTTCTTTTGCCAGTTTTTCTAAGCCAACTTCCTTACAGATCTTTCTTTCTTTTGGCAGTTAAACTGAGCTCGCTTCACAAAAATAATGAAAAGCAAAACCAAAAAGCTATCCCTCTTTCATAAAAACGTCTGGAAGCAAGCGCTATTGGTAACCACAGGAGCTCCATTTACATAGGCAGTTGTGAAGAGCTCTGCACTGCACCAGGTCATTCCTCTTGGATGATGCAAACCCGCTTCAGCTGCTGTGGCTGTCTGCAGGTGGTTAAGGGAGCTTGCAAGACTCCAGAAATATGGCAAAGAGAAGGAAACCTCAAATGTTAAGTGCTGTATGAGACAACCTAAACATACTCCGGTATTCATATGCACAATGCCTCCTGGTCAATTTTAGCATTTGTTGTGTCACTTGGATTTAAATAGGATACTTCATGAGGACTGTCAGGATTTTGCTCTACTCTCACTCATGCCAACAAAAGGCAAGACTTGGGCCTCAATTAAGCAAATACCTTCTACAACTTCTATTTTAACTGCATCTCCTATGCTAACAATTTGTTTCATGTTAAATGACAGATTACATGTTACTGTGCAGGACAACACAATAAAGGTTTGCTATATCAGAAACCTCATAGGACATACAAACAAAAGTTTCTGCTCCCAAAATGTGAATAAAAATGTTGATTTCATCCACCAAAGTTAGTATTTTCTAGCAAAAAGTATTCTATCAAATGGATTCAAAAATGGAACACGGCTCTCAAGTTGTAGAGATTACTATGGTCAGTAGCGTCCTTTTTTCCAATTAATCTGTAGAACTTCCACTGGTGTTAAGGTGAGCAGAGCAATATTAAATATACCCTCATCTCTACCTACATGCATAAAGGCAGTCAGTCTTGGTCAGGATCTTATTTCTGACAGTGGCCAAAAGGGACAGACACAGAAGAGATCACAGCAGGGTCACTATGTAAAATATATTTTCCAGTGCATCACAGATATAGCAAGATTGTCTCTTCTGGGCACTACTCCAGTGTCTCCTTGATTCCATGTGAAGTTTCAGCATTCACAGCAACTGTCAGAAAGGACTTCCCTAGCTTAAGGGGGTATTCTGTGAAACCCTCCATACATGAGTCAGCTGTTAATTTCATTTGATGCTTGTTAATTCCTGTATCTGAAAAAGTGGAGAACTACTACCTCCTTATAAAACATGTGATTTTACACAGCCCTGTCATTATCAGCTCTTTGGTATACAAACCTGCCATATCAGCTTCTTTTTTCAAACTGAAAAACATTAACCAAGTTTTGTTTAATTGGAGGAAACTGTTCCATACTTTTTCAGAATGCATTAGGAAAACTTAGAAATCACAAACCTCACAGCACATATTCACTTCAGCATTTGCACAACTAGAAATGTGAAGCTTAAGATAATAGTTAAAAGTGATGCTCTAACAGTTGATACGTTAAAAGTTTTGAATCTCTTAAATCCTCCAAAGAATCAAGTCAATTTTATATTAGTGCCAAAGAAATTAAACTGAACTCCAAAATGGGTGAGGATTATTCACAGCAATGCAAGTTATTGGGTGTGGCATCACAGAAATCTCTTAACATGATTAAAATGGAATTCTGTACTTAGCACAAAAAGTGATAAGCAAGGGGGTGGTAAATTTTCTTGGTATATGAAACAGAACTGAAGCTGAATGATCCCCTTGTTATTTTTTCAGTTTCATTATTCTTGCACCAATAATAACATTAAATAAAATAGCTATTAATGCTATTCCACAAGTCAGTAAGACAGCCTCTCTCTTTGAATTCATTTAATCATGGACAACAGAGGATAGGTTTTTTTCAGCTTTGTCAACAGTTCTGATTATGAAACCAATTTCAAATGGCCTCACAAATCCAAGTATTAGTATAAACATATTATTTCACTTCTCTTGGGGCACAATCTATGATGTGGATCTGTTAAAAATGAGTAGCACTTTCCGGAACACTTTTTCATGCAAGCTATAACCCCAGCCAAATTGAAATCTAGAAGACATCTCAAAACACACACTAAAACAGATATATTCCTCTCTTTGATGAGTATGAAAACCAAAAAGCAAAGTTTTAAATCTGGAGATTGACATAAAAAGAATCACATATAGGGTTAATATTGTTGCAGACAGCAGCTAGTAGGTGAATAGTCTTGCAAAAAGCTGAGAACATACCCAAACTGTGAATAATTGCATAACAGCTTCACTAGTTACCTTCAATTATTTATATGCTTTGCACTGAAAGCATAGATATTGCCTAATTGTTAAGAAAGCAAAGAGACAAGCAGCACACAACATCAGTTGATTATATTTTATATATCCAGTTGCATTCTTTACACAAATCTAAATTGCTTAATTAGCTGAATCAGTAGACCTTAATGTGCCATTGCTGGAAAGGTGAGGAACAGCAACCTTATTGGCAATTACATGACAGAAAAAAGGAACAGGCTGCAGATGAAACATTAATAACTTCATTTTATCTTTTCGTGCTTTCTCTGTTGGGGGTAAATCACTAGGAAGTTAAAAAAAATGTTCTGAACTTCTTTTAATAATACCATTTAAAACTTAACATGATAAGCAGTGGTCCTTATTCCAACTTAAAATTGCTTTCCTTGAAACTAGCTTTGAGATGTGCATGTATTTTCTCGCTGTACATTCTGCACAACAGCCTTTCTCTTCTGTAATGTCACACTTTCGTATCCAGAAGAGAATGCATAATGGAAAAAAATATTATCAAGGGTATCTTATACATTAAAAAAAAAAAAGTGAATTAATTAATAGAAGCCCCAACTACCCAATAACACTTAAGACAGCAGATGATCTGATGTTGGCTTGGCTGCAGGCACTCTATCAAGTATAGTAAGGCAACAAGAACTGAATATGGTAGAGAAATTATGCACTGCCACGTCAGGGGCAAAATGAGAAAGCCAGCTATCCATAAAACAATACTAGACTGTCGGAACCACACTATCCTTGTGCTAGTAGTTTACTAAATTTGTTTGCTTATCATTATAGAGGAAGGAACAGTGCTACAGTACAGCCCTGTTCATTGTGAACCAGAACACTTCTATCATCTTTAAGGGATATGGATATTCTCTTTAATCTCTTTACTGTTCTTGGAAAAAGTTGGTATTACAGCAAAGGCACATATACTTCTTAACCTGGATTTATTTTTCTGCAAATACAAAGTCTGAATTTTGGACTAACAATATATAATGGCTAAATGCCAGAAAATTATATAGGTCATTTTGTGAGAATAAGTGTTGCCAAGTAAGTGCCTACTTCTAACAGAAGACCTGAGGTAAATTCCTAACCAAGGTCCAGCTGCATATCTGTTAATAAATGAGCTTAGGTATATTTAGTAGAAGGAGTTTGAGACAAATTCTTCTATGGCTCTCTGAGCACCTGTCAGTGACACATGAAAACAGAGCATGTTTCTACATACTGACTCCTGCATTTTACAGCACAGCATCATGGTGAAAAATATCATTTTTATCAACAGGCAACCCTCTCCCAAGTAGTAAGTGCCAGCAGAGCGATCACAAGCATCTGGGGATGGTAACACCTTAAGCTGCTGCTCTACAATCTGCCAGAACTCATTTGTCAGAGGCCAGAGGTAGGGGGAAGCTGCAATCATCTCTGCAGATGCAGTTCAGACAAGATGTGTACAATTCCATGGGCCTGAGGGATGGAGTGTCCTTTCCAGGGCTGTTTTCCCCCCTCAACCTCTTGACTTTCAATGTCAGTTTTAAGTAAAAGCAAAAGTTCAAGATTAAGTCCCAGTTAAAAGGGTTTCTCTCAGCCAGATTCTCACCTCTGCTGCTCAAATAGAAAAGCAAATCTAATGCAGTCCATAATAGGTCACTCATCTTTTCCCTCAGAGCTATTCTGATTAATTTTCATGAGGCAGAGCTGGTTTTAGCGGACCAGCTGGGAGCAGAATGCAGCCAGGCACCTCCTCCCCATGGCCACCCTGTGCTCGGGAGCAGCAAGGGAAGCAGCCGGGGAAGGGAACCAAGCTCTGCAGCCCCAGGGCAGGCAGCAGGCAGGCAGTCCCGCAGAGCTGCCGGTGGAGCAGAGGGTGAATGGGAACAGCCAGAAAACACCTACCACCACCTTGTAACAGCCCATCAAGCTGTCAAAACCAGCATCTTAAAGTACCCAAACACAGAATTATTAACATGCAGTGCAAAGGTGTGAATATTTCAGAGGAGCTAAAGTAGAAATCTTCATAAATGGTCTCTTCTTCTGATGGATTGCATGTGTTGTTTTGTTTGGGTTCTTTTGTTTGTTGTTTGTTTGGGTTGTTTTAAACATCTGTAAGAATTCTCTGAGAAAACAGAGCAATTACGGCATATTTATTGTCAAAAGTCAGAGAACGTCCACTTCAGATTCAGAAAAACTGTCTATCATGCTACCAGGAAGTAAAATGGATTTGCTTTCTTATCATAAATAGAACAGTAAATTAATACTATCGCATTTGAAATAAGAATTTTGTAAACCACACTTTAAATTATACGGACCATTTGCAAGCTCCATTCTGAAGTTATGTAAGCAAACATTAAAAGAAGATAAAGTACTTCCACCCTAGCTGTCTTTTTTTGAAACTATTTACTCTGTAAATCCATATCCTTAAGTCACTTCAATTTACACGTTAGAGATTCAGGATGTACTAGATGTTTAAAAACCTGTTTCACTAGCACTACAAGATACATATACAAAGAGGTTCCCTGGTTTTGTTAGCCTAACACATTCATGACAAACAGGAGGAAGAGACTGGTCGCAGGTCTGGCAAAAATAGATCACCTTTAAATTACACCACATTATTTGATGTATTTTTATTTGACAAAGGGCACCTACTGCACAAATAGCATCTTCAGAAATGATTGTACAGAGAAGGAAACTGAACAAATACTTAACAGCTGATAAGAAATTAGGCTGTTTCATTTAATAGAGCTGCCAACTGCAATCTTGTAATACAAAGCCAAACAAATTAAGTCTAAAACTTGCGGCAGAATGAATTAATATGGAGGCGAATTAGCAAAGCAGGTCCTGTAACAAGCTCTAGCTAATAGCCAGAGTTAACTAATATATTTACTATAGCTGATGCATTTTTTATCTCTTTGCAAGAAATACATCAGCAAATGAGCTGCTGAGATACACACGTATATATGTGTATGTATATACACATGTACGAAATTATCGACAAAAGAGACCATTGAAAGTGAGCTTAGTACTCTTGGTTCCCTACGCCAAATAACGCCTTTAATAACACCCAGGGACTGATGTCATTCACCAGGGTACAGGCTCTCTAATGCACCTGTTCAGAGTAGCAGAGTGGTAGCACACAGATTGGAACAGTACCCTCTTAAGGAAGAGAGTTCTACAACTCTCCAACCCCCCAAATCCATGACTGGAAACTGTTCTGACCTATAACAGACAACGAGCCCCTGCCGTTCTCTTCCTCCCCTTCTTTTTGTAACATGCAGCTAAAATCAGAGGTCAAAAGCACTGTAGATTCATTTCCACCACAGGGAACACGTGGTGAGGGAGCAGCTTTATAGTCAGTATGAAGTTTCCTTCCTCTAACAGGTAGTAAGAATATGCAAACTGAAACAAGACAGATCTTGTGTGTCAGGGGCAATAATCATGCCTTAACTCATATATAGATAGATAGATATGTGTAGATACACATAAAAGTTAAAAGAAAAAATTAAAGGTCTGAACTGGAAAATTATAAAATCAAGGAACCTTCAGTGTATAATTTGTAAAGTGCACTTGAAGGCTTAAAGCAAAAGGTCCAGTTATTATTTATTTTTTTAATAAATTCATTACATTTGTGATTGATAAATGGATACAAACCCACCTTTATACAGACACTACTGCAGAACTAGGCATATATATCACTATAGTAGAAATAGTTATACTCCCATCGCCTGTACTGAGAAATTACACAAACACAGCTCTTCACAGGCAGTCATCTTCTGTTTGTTACTTGAGAGTTGATTCAAATCAGACTTAAAATTCAACACATTATATAACCTTTGTGATTGTTATTAAAAAAGTAAAATCTCCATGAACTAGTCAAGCAAAAAGCCAGCAGCCTGGGGTAGCAAACAGTGTCATACAGAGACTGAAGTAACACACGGTTTATCAAGTGAGCCATCTCTTTCATATTTACAGTCCAATCCAACTCCAATTTTGCTTTTGAAATGCAGGTGAAGTTGGAAAGGCCTGCTCAATCATCTTGAGAGGCACAGAAAGTCACAAAATTGCAACAAATTCAGAAGGGATGTAACTATCCAAATAGCCACTCTAAAGAGCTACACAGGTTCACAAGGAAGCACAGGCAACTACTACAGCTAGATTCACTGCTGGAGGCTCTCCGGATCTGTTACTCCTCTGCTTGCTAGCCTTCATTTAAAGAAACTGCTTCCACATTTCAGCCTGCTATTGTGAAAGCTGTAGGGTCTATGAGAAGGGATGACAAAAGTTAACACTACCACTGCACTCAGAATGCTCTTATCCACACAATCTTCTTTCAGGTAACACAGGAGAACTACTTCACACCAGTGTTAAGAAAATTACTTTCCCTAACTATTGTATCAACCAGTCTTCATAGATGAAAGTGTATTTATTTGTCTATATGCATATTAGTTCACATTATGCACTGTCATGTAATGAAGTAGTGAAATTTTACTGGACACCTTGGGACTGTTCATGCTAAAGTAAAACAAACTAAATAACAGCCTGGCCCTGGAAATAAGAATTTTGCTTCTTGGAAGCTTAGAGCTGCCCATGAAGGATAAAGGATACTGCTGGACTACCTAGATAACACCACTATCTTAGCCTCTCTAACACACCTTTGAAACCTCCCCATTGTCATCTGGCATCACAGATAAGTAACTCCAGCAAGACTGACCTCAGGGACATCCACATCAGTAGACAAACAGCAAGAATACTGCAGAAATAAAGTTGCTTTGCAAAGTTTTACTATGATTAGTAATCACTAGTATGAGTGATAGTGATTAGTTAAATTGTATTGTACCTGAATATTTGAATGTGCAAACCCACATTTGGGGTGCCCCGGTTTGGCTGGGACACCTCATGTGCATGGAAAAATATTTACCCTTGTACTTTCCTATTTTGTACCCCAACCTGTCTCCTGGGTTGGCACTAGCCATTGCTGTACCTGCTCCACAAGGAGAGAACACCCACCATGGAGAGCAGAGGCTTCCCACCTTCTATGCTTGAAAGCTGCTAATGGGTTTCATCCCAGGTATTAGGCAAGTCCACAATGTCACAGTTACAAAGGGAAAGCATTCTCCAGGAGAATATTATAGATTCAAGTGTTTGCCCATGACTTGTGAGATTCATGAGTGAAAAGACGTGATTTCTATTTCCTCTCACAGGACACAATGCTCTAAGAACAACACCCGTGCAGACTGAAAATAACCAATGTTTAAAAGCTTATTACTACTTCACACTACCTGTGTTGATTTTTCAGGTTTTGTTTACAAAAGAAGAATAAAAGGCCCAGTAAATACTTGCTCAAAGTTCATGGAAGTTGTTTCATTAGGCCAGTTAACTACAGCTACCCTAGTTCATTTACTCTAACCATTTACTTTATTTGCACAGTACCAAAGCCTTTTTTAAAACTCTTGGAAAATGCAAAGTAATCTTGTTACAAAAACATCCTTAGAATTTGCAGAAGCCATTTTTGAAAAAAAAAGATTATTTCTTTTCTGCATTACTTTCCTGGAGACACGGAGCAGGACAGATTCACATATTAGTTTGGGTTGGAAAGGACCCCTTAAAGATCATGTAGTCCAACCCCCTGCACAAATCAAGAACATCTTCAATTATATCAAGTTGTTCAGAGCCCAGTTCAACCTGTCTTTGAATATATTCAGGTATGGCATATCTACCACCTCTCTGGGCAACCTCTTCCAGTGTTTCACCACCCTCATTGCAAAAATTTCTTCCTTTATATAGTTTAAATCTACACTCTTTTAAACCATTATCCCTTGTCTTATCACAACAGGCCCTACTAAAAAGTCTTTCCATGTCTTTCTCATAATCCACCTTTAAGTACTGAAAGGTTGCAATATATTCTCCCTGAAGAACTTAATAACCAAGTTTTCCAGGCTGAACAACCTCACTCCCTCAGCCTTTCCTCATAGGAGAGGCGCTCCATCCCTCTGATCACTTTTATGGCCCTCCTCTAGACCTCCTCCAATACGTCCATGTCTTTCCATGTTGGGAGCCTCAGGACTGAATGCCCTACTGCAGGTGGGGTCTTACATGAGAAGAGTAGAGGGGGAGAATCACTTCCCCCAGCCTGCTGACTGCACCTCTTTTGGCGCTGCCTATACCTACATATGTTTCCATTTTTGTTACATAGCAGTAACACACAGTACTACTTTGTATTTAAAAATGACATTCCGGATGGTTTGAATCAGTTCTCACCAAAGAAACCTAAGTGATACTATAAATAGACAATTATACTGTTAATATTGCCTCAGAAATAACTGAATCCAATTACAATTACCTAAGTATCGGAGCAGGGGCTTTAGTCCTTTGGTTAGACCAGTGCTCTCAAAAGCACTAACTCTGTAACCCCTATTTCTTCAGGCAGACATTTCTCAATCCGTTCATTTAAAGAATATATACATATGTATAGGTTGAGTTCAGGCATAAAGATTGCAACACAAAACATGCAATTGCTGCATCACATTTTGATTCTAAATACATAAACACTACCTTTGACACCACATAATTGTATTCAGAGTTTGAACGATTCTTTGCAAAACTGGCACTGTAATTTTAGTATTTACATTTGTCCCCTATACATTGTTTCATTTCTATGATACACTTAAAGATGGAGTCATAAAATGAATGCTACTTTACTAGCAAGGTTGCTTAAACCTCTACCTGAGTCTGATCTTAACAAGAAGGGAGAGATTATGTACTCAATAAAATAACTCCAATTATTGACTGTAAGAGCACAGCTCTTTAAAATGGCATGTTTAATGCATTGACTAGGGTGCCATTACTGTTACCTTGAAATCCAGTTGAAGCATCAGTGGTATGACTTGCACAAACATCAAATTTAACATTTCATTTTTGAAACAACTGCTTTTAGAATACTTAGCGTATGCAAGAAAAGAAGTCAATGCAATAAGAAGGAACTTTTGCTACATCACTGTACAAATAGATTAATTTGTTGCCTACAACTACAATGCCTATGTTAATTATGATACTCCCAAGACATCCTGATGTGATGAAAATTCAGTAAAATCTTGCATGAGTTGGTGGGCAAGGCATACTTTCTTCATCTGGAATAAATGTAAGAGATAAATAACGCTCTTGAAATGAGCAACTCAAGAACAATATGAACCACTGCCTCCACTACAGCCTCTAAAGAACTGACTAGCAGTGGAACTGTGTGGGTTTTGCTGGAGGTCGAATGCTACCTTAAGGATCCAGGCATGGTTTGACCTTTGCCTGATACTGTGGTCATCAGCAGAGAAAAACGTTAGAGTGCTGAAGATACTCTGAGAAAAGCATGAACGGCGTGCTTCCCATAGTCCTGATAACACACTTCTGCTTGCAGCTGAGACTGTGTGCTCTGACCTACAGTATTGATTCATCCTCTCTGGCATGCTGCCTGGAGACACCGTCTCTATCTGAAAATCCTTCAAGAAAAGACAAGCTTAGGTGCTGGTTCACAGATGCTTCATCAGCCTAATCACATTTTCCAGAGTTCCATCCTTGCAGACACTGCATTTACAGCTCATTGCTTGAGACAAGCTCATATAAAAATTAAGAAAATGGACATTATGGGCACTATATGGAGCCCTCTAGAAATAATTCTGCCTGTATTTTAAGCAATACAGGACATGTACAGCTCTAGACAAAGCATTGAAATACCTCTCTGCCACTTCCCTTTCAGATTTCGCTGTTTCCTAATTGAATGATTTTAAGGTTCAGAAAACAGGTTTCCAGTCTGTACACATTGCTTTTTATGTCCCCTCTCTTATCAGCTGTCAGTTTTTCTTGTGATTTGTTATGCAATTACAAGCACTCATCTGCAAAGAAAACATTCCTATCTGTTCCTTCCTTTTGTCCATGCTTTTTCTGACTCCTGTTTCTTTTAAGATCTATTTCTGTAGCTGAGTCCCCTGACTAGCCTGAGAAATCAATACTTGCTTTTATTACTTCTCCCTAAGGATGAAACTTGAAAAGTTGATTTATTCAAGATGATTGACATCCTTTTGTCCGCTGATACTCTGTCTGAAACAGGATCAAAGTTCAAAAACTAAAGCAACTCTACCCTTTCCCAAAGCTTACTGACAGTTATCTATCACAAAAATTTATCCTGACAGTGTCTTACAATTTTTATTTGAACAGAGAGGCAAAATGCAGCAGGGGATGCAACCTGTCCTCTTAATGAATCTGTTACTGAAATTTGCATGCTGACCCAGAGAGACCTGGGCAATCCTCAGTACTGCGCAGAGTAACAATTCTTAGGATTGCCACATCCTAACAAAGGCAAATTAGAACAGTTTTGTGGAAAATAACTAAATAGAGAAACTCATTGTTATTGAAAATGTTTCCCTCATTGTTGAGGAAACAAGATTTATAAATAAAGTGGTGTCAAAGAAAAATGAATTTTTCCCAAAAAGCACCAGTAGATGTTACTTTTTGGTTTTATTAGTGCATCTTCCAGTGTGTGGAAAAAAAATAATAATAAAATAAAAATAAAAAAAAAACAAAACAAAACAAAACAAAAAAAAAAAAACAAAAAAAATTTTTAGGTCATTATTTAAATTTTTGTTTATTTTGTTCAGGATTCAAGATAACAGCACATAAAAGCCAAGCAGCATAGTTTTGAAAGTTAAATAAATAGCTGCAATACAAAATTACATAATAACTATGTTACATATAATAAGTGACTTAGAATTGTCCATGATTGAACATGCTCATTTAAGATAAATTGTTGATTAAATTGAATTAAAATCTCTCCCAGTCAAGAATTCGAGAACTCTGACCTGGAGCTTCACAGAGCTGCAGAGAAGCCAGCTGAGATTTGAATCTCAAAGGGATACACAGAAAAAACCCAGAAGTGACGCATACATTAGACATGCTACTAGAATTTTCATTTCCTACTATGGTTTTCATTCTCTTCAAGCACTCTTTATTGGTGCAAATTTGGAACAGCCAGCATCAATGCGGTCATCAGCCTCCCCTGCCTATCTCTTCCTGAATCCTTGTCTAGCTCCATCATTTTACACTAAAATTGCTTCCTGGAAGCTTCCAGAGTTTAGTTGTATGAGAAGCTCCAGAAAGCCCAAGATCGTTAATAAAAACACTTAAAGAGAAGCTCTCAATTCTACCATCTTCCTAAACATTTGCAGTCATCTTCTCACCCGCACAGTTCTCCCATTAGCTATTTATTTTGCCACAGTTGCAATCTCTCAAACAAATTCTGTACAATGCTGAGATCAGATCAGGTTACCCTTGCTTAGAGCCAGCTATACAAGTAAGCTTCCTAGCCATCGCAGGGAGGAATCAATCATTTAGTTGAGGTAAAATGCCACCAAATTCTCAATACATTTTCCCAAGAGAGGAACAATTTAGCACTTTTTATGAGAATACAACATAATTCCAATGTCCTTCTTGCGAAGTTAATGGATATAACATGCCTTGACTGACATTGCAAGCCATTTTCTCTGTCCTTTTCAAATGAAGCTTAAAGAATACAGATTTCTTAGATCCCATCACAGAACTCTTCTAATATGCAGTGACATTCTTCCCAAGGATTAGTAAACATGTGAACAGGTGCATAATTGATCTTGCTCTCCCATTCATTAATGGATTTTCAATAATATTCTACAAAACAATTAACAGCTGCTTTATTCCAAATAAACATTAGCATTTTAGCTGCAAGGTTGCCACACTATTAAAATAAAAGTAATCTCCTCCCTCTCCAAACAGCAGAAGCTTTTTCACTTTTCTTCAAAGCCCAAACTTGAGGAACAATTTTTGACACAATAACGATTGCTTCATTGTTTCACTACTGTAATGTGGATTAAAGTATTTCTAAAGTATTATTAAAATTAATAATTCTGACTCAAATTATTAGAAATTACTTCTAGTTATTATTCATAGCAAAAGGAAACCCTTTCCTTTTGATGGAAGACTTACTCCAATAAGAAGCAGATTGTCACTGCATCTTTTATCATATTTGTTTCAATATTGGATGGGAAATGCCACTTTCTTTAGAGAAATGATCCATTCTACACATCTACACGCATGCTGAGTTCACTATAACACATCTATTGATGAGAGCTGTTTGCTCTCATTTTTTGCCCTTTCTTATGCAGTTATTTTTTCCCTGGATCTTATACAAGAGACTACCGTTGCTTTCTCCAACAATTTGTCATCAGAGATAAAATTCTGCTATTTTCAAGACACTAAATAAATTGAGCCCACCATCCTACTAGAATGTGTATTATCTTTTATTTAGGATTACATTTCCAGGATTTATTTGCCCTGTCTTTGAATCCCAGCTCAACTGCCTAGAACAAAATTTGATGGTCCATGGCAATAGGGCTGTAAAAAATCCACTCTTCTGAGTAGTAGTGACAAGTGGAAAATGGCTTATAACCACTTTGTCTTCTAACTCAATAATTGTTTTTATGAAAAATAATTACACTTTGCAGCTTCCTCTCTTTCTAGGGTAAAAATGCAATTTCCCAATTATGAACTTCATAACCAACTGTTAACCAGTCAGGCTGTATTCCTGAGTCTAAAGAAAATTCTATCTGGCTGCACATAGGAGCAGAATGAAAATTAACTTTTCTCTTTTTCCAGTGATTTTTTTCTTCAGTCATATGCCAAAACCAAACTAACAATAAGTATATGAATCCCACTTAACCAGTGAAAAGAAAAAACTTACCATGAGTAGTAGCAATAGCTCATTGGAAAGAGAGATAACTCCGGATAACCCAGACAACCCTGGGGAACTGTGGGAAAGACTTTAAAAGTCCCCTTTAAAAGCGACACCAGGCAGGCTGCGAAAGAAGTGAGCGATCTAATCCTAGCATTCAGCCTCACAGGCTCCAAAATACTTTGGACAACCAATTCCTTCCAGCTGTTAGAGGCAAGTGGAGCTTCAAACACATAAGACACTTTATATTCAGAGACTAATATGAAAGGCAAAAATCCTTTACAAAAATCTAAGTGGCAAGGAAGGAAAGCCTTTAGACAGGCATTTTCCTAAAATCTCTTGACAGTACAGATTATATATTATCTTTCACTAACTTCAAGTATCTGGTTATCTGGCTGGTGTGATGCACACCTGAAGTTCTTTTTGCAATACTCTGATTCACTGTTTAATTACTGACTTGTCTTTTTAATTTGTCCTGGTAATGCAATTTGGTTTATTCCCTCCAGAGGATAAAAATACCACGTGTAGATACTAGTGAGAAGACCCTAAACAATCAGGGCTATTCAAGTCTATACTGAACAAGTCAAAATCTGGAAATTCCAGTAACACCAATTTAGGTGTAGAAATCACATAACACTACCTGAATTATGTCTGCAAAAGGCTTGTTTCAATTGCCACTGTTATTTGTATTATTTTTGTTTTGATCTGGGGACTCCATCTGATCCATAAACTAACTGAATTAGGCCTTACATAAAAAGGAGAATCGAGACACAAAACAGCAAATGAGAATTGTAAATAACACACGTTCTCTAGTTCACAGTAAATCCATATAAACACTCCCTATAGGGCTCCCAGATCAGATTGGTAGCAATTTTACCTATCATGAGAGTGCCATGGAACTATATTTTTCTGTCACATCCAACTATATTTTTCTGTCACATGCAAGAAAAGTAATCTGTGAAACGATGTCATCCAAATGCAGTTTCAAAACACACACATGATCTTCAAGGCAGCCCCAGAGGTATAAAACTGGCAAACAAGGATGGATGTGAAATGAAAAAAAAAAAACCAAACCCAAAACACCAAAAAACATTAAAAAACCCAAACAGAACAACAATTAAGACAAAACACAAAACAAACAAACAAAAAAAAAAAAAACAACAAAAACTATTTTGAACACATTTTTATAATCTGCTGCTTTCCTGAGCAATTGCTACTTAAAGATACATTGCCATAAATTACGTGACTGTCAGATGCCAACAGCGACTGCAATGTTAGCAACACCCTGCTTAAACATTTGCTTGTTCTCAGAAGCATTTTCTCTTTGTACCTGACGTATTCATCAACTTACTATCTCTCCCACCTCCCTCTCCCTCAAGTATACAGAAATACTGGAGAACTCTCAGCAATTCTGAAGGTTCTTATTGTATCTTACTGAAATCATAATATTTTTGAACAGCGCAAATGCTAGTTCAGTTTGTCTGAATGTATGCTAATATTGATTCTCTTTCACCTCTGTTATAGTGATCAATGCTCATCTATTTTATAGCTGTCTGACAGCACTTTTCTGTGTAATTACAAATATATTCAAAACAATTTCTCTTTTTTTTCCTTACACTATATAAATGGAATTTCTCTGTTGTATATAATAAAGCACACGCACTTGTCATTGCCTGAGATGCTTTGATTACAAGCTCAGCAAAGGAACAGCATCATTGCAGTAGTTGTAATATCACTTTAGCAATCAGCACTACCATTTGGAGTGAAAAGTTTGGCATTCTGGGAAAAAAAAAGATGCTACATTTCTATAAATTAATTTGCATATTCCATTAGAATTTTATTATTTATGAGCACCTTTAATAATTTCCTCACCTAACTTAAACCCAATGATTTTGTTCTGTTTCAGCAGTAATAGTTCAGGTAGACATGAACCTCTATGAAACACAAATAAGGATTTGTCCAAGCAAGAGCTGATTGTCTCATTCCCTCTTCCTTAAAGCTCACACATGTAGCACCTATTACCTACTACAAAGGAAAAACCAGACAGGACAGTTAAAGCCTCCACAAATTAGAGACTAACTCACTCTTCCAATTACATATTTAGTACTGTTAAGGGTCTTGTGAATAATTTTCTACAAAAATTTAAAAACAGATTCTAATGAGGATATTATTCTTTAAGCGCAGCTGGTCCAATGTAACAGCTATGGGATATCAGTCATCTAAGACTCTCAATCTGGAAGATGTTATGAGGAGAGGGAGTAAGTGACAGAAGGCCATACTCTTGAATCACCTTGTGATATAAGAAATGCAGAAAATAAGACAGCAGGGCTTTTTGCACAGTTGGAAAAGAAGGAACTGAAACAGTCTAGAAGCAACCGGCATGATCAGGTCTCGGTGCTCTGCCTTTTCACATTTATATTCATGACCTAAAGTAAACTAAATTATCACTGATAACAATTACAGTTTCAACAGAGATGGAGTAAATGGAAAACCCTGCACTGCCTAGGTAAAGCAACCAGAACTTCTCAATAAATAAAAGCACACAGCAGGAATTGGAATATGAAAAAATACTGTCTTACATGGAAGATACAAAAATGCAGGCTGTGCTTTCAGGATAACAAGAAAACCTGATTTGGGAAGGAAGGAAGGAAGACTTAAATGTGCCACAGCAACCAGCTGAACACAAGCACCCCACAAAATAACTGAAACCAAAAAAGCTTACTTTAGAAAAAGAACGCTCCAGGAACTTAATTATTTTGCTTTCAAAGAGAAAGCTAATGGTGAAACAGAAAGCATGGCAAGTTAATGAAAAACACAAAGTACCAACAGCAGAATCAGCATTTAACTACATTTAAAAAAATTTAATTAACTAAGAAATAATAGTAGAATATTTGTACTGTATTTTAACTACGGCAGAAAGATAGAATGAAATGTAGAATCTGGAAGTTAAACAAATCCAGACTGCAATTTACCAGAAGGATAACTGATTGGTGAGACAAATTGCCAAGGACTGTGGCTGTCCCCTTCATTAATTTGTTTCAACCAAAAGTCAATCTTTTCAAGAAGCCATGCTTTTGTTCAAAGAGGAATGAACTCAGAAAAGTCTTAATGTCATGCAATAGGCAGAAGGTCACACTTGATGATCACAGTTGTCCCTCCTGACCTATTGGTCCGTGAATGAATGTTACATTAACATCTTTGAAGCCTGCTTTTTATTTATTAATACTGTGAGTATTCTATATCAAATGAAACTGAAGAAATATGTTATAATATGGCATATGATTTGAAAAGGACAAAGCAGAAAACTCAGCTATCATTACTTTGTCACATACACACATGCTTAAACTTGTAGCTACAACACATTTTTAGTATTTTTCTGCTTAAGTCATTGATTCCCAAAAGATTTATGTGTTTTGAATCTTAAAAGAAATAGTTACATTTAAAATACCCTCCCATTAACTGCCAAAAGAGAATCTGAAGATCAGTATTTGGAACTGATGAAACAGAAAATTTGGGAAAACATGAAACAAATGAGATCTGAGATTGTACGAGCAATGTGCAAGTTCCATTTCTTATTGCATGAGTACTAGAAATAATGATGATTTTTATGGTACATTTTTGAGTTTCATGTTTAATACAGCTTATAAAAGAAGTTCAATATTACTCCCTGATGTATTACTATTCTGCCAGTGTTCAGCTGCCAACAGTAGTTAAATCTGATTAAAGCCCCCTGCCGAGTTAATCAATCTGATAATGTCAGACATTATTAAGGAAGCATACATGATACGGTCACACCGTCTATTATCAGTGACATGTACACCACTGCCTTTGTCTTCACAGAGCACTGAAGCTACTTAAAATAGATAAGCATAGAAAGGATAAAAGCCATTACAAACTTTCAGTCTCAAACATTTGTATGTTAATTCCTGCTAAAATACAGCTATTTAATAAAAGATGTGATCATTTATTTTAGGGGTTTGGGGAATAACAAAAGACATTTAAAATTTTAGAGTGACAGAATGCGGCTTGAGAGTATTTTACATCATTCTGATCCATGCAAGCTTGTTTCTAAATAAGGTCTTTTTGCTTTAGCATAAATTCAGTTTAGAGAAGCTATGTCTCAGTTTAAGCCATACTAATGCACAAAAACCCGCAGATCTTCAAAACACTTATATACTACTTGACCTACTCAGAAGTCAGCAGATATTGCTTGTATGATATTTCACTAATACATCTTAATGCTGAAATCATTTGCGTTTCAAAGTGAGCTGCTTCTTTTCTGTTTACTTTACATTAAAAAGCAAACTCGTCTATTTACATTGAACTGCGTTTACTCTTTGGATTTCAGCACTATCAGCAAAAGTATCTATCATTAGCTCCAATGCTAACCATCTCCTCAACAGATGAAAACTTTGTAACACCTACAGCTCCTTTGCAAAACGTGAAAAACTGCAGAAGCGAGAAGGACATACTATGCTATTTCAGAACAACAGACAGCATACACGCAAAGGGACATGGGGGTGGATGTAAGGGCAAAAGAAACATGGCCAATGAAACACAAGTTGCAACTCTAAGGATTCAGTAAACAAATCCAGCATAAAAGAGAGGTTGAGATAAACTCCTCTTGGACCTGGTGGAAAGGCATTTCCGGTAGGGGCTTACAATCCAAGAGAAGTTAGAGGCTGATCCTTGTTCTACATACAGATGGTTTACTGGGTACCCAGCTGAAGTGTTAGAGCCCCAGGTAAGTGCCTGCAATGAACTCTACTCAACTGTTCCTGACTTGGTTCAGCACTGTAAGTAGCATCAATTACCCCCTCTACATTGCTATCTATTTTATTAGTATCCCTATCAATTTAATGTTCAATTCAGAATTGAATAATTAGTAGCTTGCAGAACACCTACACCTCTAAATCATAAATGAAGGCCAGATCTATATCTTCTAGTCAAGACAGAGACTGCCTAAATGGTTTTGGTTTTTTTCGGGGGGGGTGGGGGAGGGGGAATGGAACAGACTATTACATCAGAAACTTGAAGATTGAGTACATATAGCTGAGTAAAAAATCTGTAAAGCATCTTCCTGTGCTCCTCTAGAAGCAGAAATGATTTAAATAGTGCTATGTAGTGTACATATAGTGTGGTATGTGCCTTTGGTACATTCAAGATCCCTGCACATTAAAAATCACTACCTTGATTAGGCAGAAGCTTTCAGCTGCGGTGAAGGGCAAGATAGTCATTACAGACAAGTCTGAAATATATCCCTATGTTTATATGAATATAATTGCCACTTTCCATAGATGCAAACCTCAAATGCAGAATTAAGCAGCATAATATTTTTCCCCACCATTTTTCCTTTTAGAAGCTCTTTCTGCACCATGTTTGTTTCCTAATATTTAGCCGCACCATAATTGCAACATTTTTAATTTTTTTCCCATTTAAGAACTAAGGAGAAATAAATCTCAATGCTGCTTAACTGCTGGATTAACCCTAGTTCAAGAACTGGGATACTCTGCTCTTGTGAGACCTCACTTGGAGTATTGTGTACAGTTCTGGTGTCCTCAACATAAAAAGGACATGGAACTGTTGGAACAAGTGCAGAGGAGGGCCACGAGGATGATCAGGGGGACTGGAGCACCTCCCGTATGAAGACAGACTGAGAAAGTTGGGGCTGTTCAGGCTGGAGAAGAGAAGGCTGCGTGGAGACCTCATAGCAGCCTTCCAATACCTGAAGGGGGCCTATAGGGATGCTGGGAAGGGACTCTTCATTAGGGACTGTGGTGAGAGGACAAGGGGTAATGGGTTCAAACTTAAACAGAAGAAGTTTAGATTGGATATGAGGAAGAAATTCTTTACTGTAAGGGTGGTGAGGCCCTGGAATGGGTTGCCCAGGGAAGTTGTGAATGCTCCATTGCTGGCAGTGTTCAAGGCTGGGTTGGACAGAGCCTTGGGTGACATGGTTTAGTGGGAGATGTCCCTGCCCATGGAATGGGGGTTGGAACTCGATGATCTTGAGGTCCTTTCCAACCCTAACTATTCTATGATTCTATGATTTGAAACCTCTTTCCGTCTGTCAGCTTGGGTTGAAATTTGGCCAGTGATTGTCGGAGGAGACAGCCCTGAGGAAGAAAGGAGCAGCTGACAGGATTGTCAGGGATATGTAGGCAACCTAAGCACATAAATTGTATTTCACAAGAACACTTACCCAAAATCACATAATCTGAGCAAGACATTAAAAATTCACACCTCTATATAGTCCAAAGTTATGAAAATAAAACCAGAATTGTAGGACTTCCTTAGTTTAACACCAGCAAAACTGTTACCCTCATAATAGACAAACTACAAAGCATATTCTGAAATGAATTGTTTACTCCAGGCCTCTCCAGGACAGCAGATCCCTGTTTTCATTATGTGTGGTAAGCACAGATGGAAGTATTTCCAAAACCCAGTTCCCTCCTAATATTAGACATGTCCCTAAAGACGAACTTCTGCCTATCAAAGAAAGTCAAGATGCGTGTTTTGACCTTTTGTGTTGCTACTGAACTTATCTCACTAGAGAAGTTGTTGGAAGATATCGGCTCTCTTGTTTTTCCGGAGGAACTGCTGAATGTATGATGAGAGGGAACATGTTGCCCCCTGGCCACTGGCACGTAAAGCAAAAGCTACAAGGATTACATGTGGGCTCTGGGCCATATGGTGTGTAGGCTTATTGTAGGAATTTAGCATTTTTTAGACTCCTACTTTCCTGTCAAATGGGTTGAAATTAGCCATTGAGCTTCCTCTCTAGAAGCTTTGGAAACAACACCGTGACTGCATAATCTTTTGTCATTGAAAACCAGATTAAAAGGTAAACAAAAATAACACAGAAACTGTATTTCTGTTCTTCAGAAAGGCAAGAAGGAGAAGTTATAGGAGATCTTTTCACAAACAGGGATATTTATGGAAGCTAGCTTTAATAAAGGTAAGCTTAGCATCACAGAAATGAGCATACATTACAGCATACAATCTTACTGCTATGAAGGTTTAAAATAGAATTCAGAAGCTAAGCCAGTTTAAGCCACAGAGTCGTATTCCATATCCTTCCAGAAAATAGTAAAGAGCATATATGACTGACATACAAAAACATAATCTCATTTGCTATTTAGCTATTTCTAGAAATGCAATATTATGCTAGGATGTCTGCAGATAATACAAATGCTGCTTTGTGAATGAAACAATACATCAAGTAAAATAATACAGTACTGAGCTCTATATCTGATGAAATGCTTCTAGCCTCCAGATAGTCATGTCAGAAATGAATTTATTTGAAAAGTACGATGACTACATCTATTCAAGATATTTATGCTTTAGTGATACTTAGTCTGGAGAGAATATAAACTGTAAATTGGGACTGTCGACAAAGTTGAATAAGTGTAGACATACGGGGGGAGGTTGTTTGTTTTGACAGGACACAATTCCTTATACACTGATCAAAACAGCACATGCTTGGCATTGCATTTTAGTTGAAAAAGTTTTATCATGTAGCAATCAGCAATATTGTCTATTCATCTGTGCCAGTGTTCTCATTTATTTTAATGTGCCTTCAAGTGTCCACCAGAATGCCTTCCCATCCTGCCCCTCATCAAAAGGTGAAGTTCAATGCCACAGATTTCTCATTAATAAAACCCAAACCTAATCCTAAAGACAAGCCTGTTTTGGCTTTACCATGAGCTTTGCAATATGCCCTAGTACTTTGCATCCTTCATGGTGAAGGGAGGTAATCAAGACATCAACCCATTCAGATGACAAAAAATTATCTACTGTCTATGCACTAACCTTCTGGCCTCTACTGGAAAACGTATTCACAACAAGTTTAAAGCTATGAACAGGAATAATTTCTGGAGCATGCTGTGGCATTAGATAATCATTTAAGGTCAACTAGGAAATGGAAGATTTCTCAGTGTCGTGGTTTAAGCCTCTATAAACTCGCGCAGCCGCTTTCTCACTCACTCCCCACTCTTTCTTTCCCCAGTCCTGGGGGGATGGGAAGGAGAATCAAAAGAATGCAACTCCCACAGGTTGAGATAAGAACAGTTTAGTAACTAAGGTACAACACAAACCACTACTGCTACCACCAATAATAATAATGACAAGAGAAAATACAAGGGAAGAGAATACAACTGCTCACCACCAGACCCCAGCCTGACCAAACAGTGCACCCCCCACCGTGCACCCCCACCCTTCCGGGTCTCTGCCCTCCGTTTTTACATCCTGGACATGACGTGCTGTGGTATGGAATAACCTCTTTGATCAGTTTGGGTCAGGTGTCCTGTCTCTCCTTCCTCCCGGCTTCCTCTCCTCCCTGGCAGAGCATGAGACTCAGAAAGTTCTTGGCCAGACCAAAATGTTCTAAGCAGTAACTGAAAACAGTGGTGTTATCAGCGTTGTTCCCAGGCCCAAAGTCAAAACCACAGCGCTGCACCAGCTACCGAGAAGGAGAAAAATGACTGCTACTGCTGATCCCAGGACACCCAGTTAATGTATGATACGTAATATGTAATAGCAACTATGCAACGGTTGCAGCAGCTATAGGTACCAGAAATGAAAATACTCTCCTTTGAAGAGAGTTTGGCTAAACGGAAAAATTAAACAAACAAAAAAAAAAAGGCAAATATGAACCAACCAACCAAAAAAACCAAAACCAAACCAAACCCACCCCAAAACCAAACACACAAAGAGGAGACATATATCAACAAAAGGGTTACAGGGACAGTACAGAGCAATCAGCACCCAGGATATTATTCCCCATCTCTGATGCTCAGAGGAAAAAGGTCCAGCAGTGAGAAGGAAAGGCTATAGTGGTCTAATTATCAAACACACAGCTAATTTAATGATGCCAGAGAAGACCACATGATGACCAGCCTCCTAAGAACCAAAGCAGCAGAACTCACTTGGTGTCTGTGCAGAATTCCAGAAAGTGTTTGGTGGGAACTAGTCCCCGTGGCTCCTGAGAGTACTGACAGTGGAGGAAGGGCTGAGAGAGATCGAAAAAGCAAGATTTAGGAGTCAGGCTGAAGTTTGGGGCTCAAAGTGAGAGCTGTATGCTCTGGAGTCTTCCTAGCGCTATCCCCTGGGCTACAGACAGATATCAGAGTGGAATAACTGATACAGGGAGGAGTTCAGATTTATTTTGAGAGGGAGAACTTTTGGATTGAACAGAGTTGATATAGGAAGAGGAGTCTCTTGGAATGTGGAAGAAGCCAGGCTTTCCACTTCACACCTTCAGGCAGAGCTGCTCTTTTCTTTTATTGGGAAATACCTAAAAGGATGTTAAGCTTCTGTTATACTCCCCGATCAAATTGGTTCCCAAAAGTAGTAATAATGTATTCTCTCTCAAAGGAGAAAAGGTTTGTTCCACTTGCGATTACATGATATTATCATTGACTGATCTATTTTAAGTTAAACCATGACAGGGGAAAGGCTGGTAGGGCAAAGATAACATTTACTATGCTCCAACCATATTCAGGGCTCAGTGAACCCTGAAAGGAAAGTGATACTATTAAAAAAATCTCCAAGGAAAACCAAGCAAGAAATACAGAGGGCAGAAATGGTCTCTTGCTCTCCCCTGCACATACCCAAATAAAGAAATATCCAACAATATCCTGCTTGTTAGACATCACCATACACAAAGGTATGTCTAAGAATCAAGCACTCTCAATCAGAATTTCTATTAAGACTGAAGATGAATAGAGAATGGAAAAGACTCCAAGCTGGTGAATCAGACTACAGCTGAGCAAAAAAGAGAGGAAGAAAAAGAGAGGTAGTTAGGCAGAATCAGCCAAAGTTAGGCAGAGATAGTTATCCTTAGGTCAAGCAAAAGCACACAAAAGAATAATGCTATTATAACATCTTAACTTATTGACCATGGCATTTACTACAAATCATTCATCATAATTATCAGAGTCAAATAAGCTCTTTTTCACCGCCAGAAATGATAAAATACAGTTTGACTTTGGAATGGTAAATACAAGTATGAATTTCCTTTAAAGCTTAACAGCAAGAAAATTAAACTCAGTGAAACACAGAATTAAACCAGCCCGTTTCACACTGTGCAGGTAGTAAATAAATAGAATATTAAAAGAATCAGTAAACCCTGGAGCTACGCAAGTAGTATTGGTTATTTCAGGCACACAAAGTTTAATAATCACTTTCTGAGCATGGTTTTCATCTACACACATTGAGAGGACAAATATGCTGTGGGACGGTCAATAACTCAAATTCAAATTTTTACATGTGGTAAAAAGTGACAAGATTGATAGCAATACGCCATCCATTCTCATCAGTCACACTTAGTCCTCAGACCTCTTCTATCCACAAATACTGCCATACAATCAAAAAGAAAGAACTACTGAATTATTTATTAAAACTGCCACCATCAATAATGCCCCTATGTAAAAAGTCATTGAGCAGTCACTTAAAGAGCTGGAATGCACATTTTGATAACTTTTGACCATGTTAGCAACCACACTGCTTTGGAAAGGATAGAAGCTTTTCTCAGACATGTACATATGAGAAGTTAAACTTGCAAAAGCACCATTTTCTGCCACTGCACAGCAAAGTCTTGTATTTCTAGCCAACAAAAGTTGAAGGTGTAATTTTTTTCTGTCCCTCGTATCAGCTTTTGACACAATCTGGAAAGTCACCCAGACATACCTAAAATGACAGCCTTAGAATAGTCTTTCCACATTGCAAGGCAACAGTGGCCATCATCTGGCTGCCAACAGCCCCAAATAATGAAATGGGGTATGGGTGATATTTCTTGGCAGCCAGTCGGACTCACATGCCAACTTCTGCTCTCTTGGTACAAGCCAGGAACTAAGCTGCCTTCTTCCCTTTTAGCACATGGGGACCTTTTTACTTCACATATGATTTTAATGAAATTTCTATCACCTTTTAACATCAGTGTTATTAAGTTCATGTTTTAGGAGACATGAATAACTACATTATTGCTGCTTAGCAGCACCATAATACTAACACAACATTGCATTCAGAAGAGTGGGTTACATTCCCAAAACATCCTGTCTAGACAATTATGCAAAACCATGGCGCACTGAGGTATTTCCCAGCATCACCTGGTATTCCTCACTCTGAGTAAATACAGCCCAATCACAGCTGTGAAACTTACTCTTTCAACAGCACCCAGCAGTAAGGGGGAAACCTGGAAGTAATCTAATAGACAAATGATGTATAACCCCTCATATATATATGCCCTCAGCATGGAAAGGTGCCCAGATTTGCAGTTTCTGTTCATGGCAGTGTATAAGACTGTGCCTATAACAGTGAATTAAATAGGCCAGGACTTTCTGCTGGCACTAAGGCTAGCTGGCACAGAACAGCCTGTGTCCATACTCCCTTACCCGTCAAAGTATGCAGATGCCAAATAGGAATGTCTTTCAGGCTTCCTTCTCTCTTGCCACGCTCAGAATTTGTTCAGGAGAATACAGGTTGATACTGTCCTAATTCTTGCCAGATTCTATTAATAACTAAGTAATATTGACAACCGAGTTTTATAGTCTAAGAACACACTCTGGTATTGTTAATTTTACCCATATAGATCTAAAGTAAGGAGTCCAGAGGAATCGCCTCCCCTCTGAAACAAGAAGCAGTAGAACATAAAGAAATAAGCAAAGGAAGGTAACTGAAGTGACCAGGATAAACCACAAAACACTGCAAAGGATGGACATCTTGTTACCAAAAACTTTAAATAGCTGGTTTTCAAAGTACTTAGGAAGAAAGAATGCAAACTATCTGAGTAAGAAATATGCTGTCAGTTTCAAGTACCCAAGAGATTTTTTTATTTGTCCAAATGTCATTAGTATTTCAGGAAATTGCCATTACAGGGAGCATTCTGCTGCATTATACATTCTAAATGCAACTTCAATTCAGTGGTCAATCTAGATATAAATTCTTGCTATTTTCATAGAACCCAGTGAAGCCCCAATGAATACATGCAGTTTCCCCCTTAATTTCAACATTTATCTGGATTACTTGGTTAATAAAGTTCATTTAGTTCCTGTGGCATGAAAAGGCCACTGCTATGTCACCTGCTCTATTACTTGCATTTTTAATGCTAAACAGGTTCACTTAACCACAAGGTCTAAATAGAGTGCTCACTTACGCATACGACTATTTACAATATGAATGTTTATAAAAGAACAACTTGGAAGCAAAGGTATTCTTGTTAAATTTACCCTCTGGATCGGTTACTTCAGATTCAGCAGCAATTCAAAAACAATTTTCAAAAGCTTTTTCATAGAATCATAGAATCATAGAATAGTAAGGGTTGGAAAGGACCTCAAGATCATCGAGTTCCAACCCCCCTGCCATGGGCAGGGACACCTCACACTAAACCATGCCATCCAAGGCTATGTCCAACCCCACCTTGAACGCAGCCAGGGATGAAGAATTCACAACTTCCCTGGGCAACCCATTCCAGGGCCTCACCACCCTCACAGTAAAGAATTTCTTCCTCATATCCAATCTAAACTTCCCCTGTTTAAGTATGAACCCATTACCCCTTGTCCTCTCACCACAGTCCCTAATGAAGAGTCCCTCCCCAGTATCCCTATAGGCCCCCTTCAGGTATTTAAAAGGCTGCTATGAGGTCTCCACGCAGCCTTCTCTTCTCCAGGCTGAACAGCCCCAATTTTCTCAGCCTATCTTCATACGAGAGGTGCTCCAGTCCCCTGATCGTCCTCGTGGCCCTCCTCTGCACTTGTCTAACAGTTCCATGTCCTTTTTATGTTGAGGACACCACAACTGCACACAATACTCCAAGTGAGGTCTCACAAGAGCAGAGTAAAGGGGCAGGAGCACCTCCCTTGACCTGCTGGTCACACTCCTTTTGATGCAGCCCAGGATACAGTTGGCCTTCTGGGCTGCAAGCGCACACTGAAGCCGGCTCATGTTCATTTTCCCATCAACCCACACCCCCAAGTCCTTCTCTGCAGGGCTGCTCTCAATCTCCTCCCCGCCCAACCTGTAGCTGTGCCTGGCATTGCTCCGACCCAGGTGGAGGACCTTGCACTTGGCATGGTTAAACTTCATCAGGTTGGCATCAGCCCATCTCACAAGCGTGTCAAGGTCCCTCTGGATGGCATTCCTTCCCTCCAGTGTATCAATCGAACCACACAGCTTGGTGTCATCAGCAAACTTGCTGAGGGTGCACTCAATCCCACTGTCCATGTCACCCACAAAGATGTTGAACAAGACCGGCCCCAACACCGATCTCTGGGGTACACCACTCGTTACTGGTCTCCAGCTGGACATTGAGCCATTGACCACAACTCTTTGCATGCGGCCATCCAGACAGTTCTTTATCCACCAAGTGGTCCACCTATCAAATTGATGTCTCTCCAACTTAGAGACAAGGATGTCATGTGAGACAGTGTCAAAGGCTTTACACAAGTCCAGGTAGACGACATCAACTGTTCTACCCCTGTCCATCAGTTCCGTGGCCCCTTCATAGAAGGTCACCAGATTGGTCAGGAAGGATTTCCCCTTAGTGAAGCCATGCTGGCTGTCACCAAGCACCTTGTTGGTTTTCATGTGCCTCAGCATGCCTTCCAGGAGAATCTGCTCCAAGATTTTGCCAGGCACAGAGGTGAGACTGACTGGTCTGTAGTTCCCCGGCTCATCCATTTTCCCCTTCTTGAAAATGGGGGTTATATTTCCCTTTTTCCAGTCATCGGGAACTTCACCTGACTGCCATGATTTTTCAAATATGATGGACAGTGGCTTAGCAACTTCATTTGCCAGCTCCTTCAGGACCCATGGATGGATTTCATCTGGTCCCATGGACTTGTATACATTCAGGTTCCTAAGATGGTCTCGAACCAGATCCTCTCCTACAGTGGGCCCAGGGTCCCCACCCTCACCGTCCCTGCGTCTGCCTTCCAAGGCTTGGGTGGTGTGGTCAGAGCATTTGCCGGTGAAGACTGAGGCAAAGAAGTCATTAAGAACCTCAGCCTTCTCCAAATCCAGGGTAGCCAGTTCTCCCGATAGCTTCTGGAGAGGGCCCACGGTGTCCCTAACCTGTCTTTTATTGGCACTGTACCTATAAAATCCCTTCCTGTTAGCCTTAACATCCCTAGCCAAGTTTAATTCTAAGCGGGCCTTAGCTTTCCTAACCTGGTCCCTAGCTTCCCGGACAACATCCCTGTATTCTTCCCAGGTCGCCTGACCTTGCTTCCACCTTTTATAAGACTCTTGTTTCCTTCAAATTTTGCTCAGCAGCTCCTTATCCATCCAGGGAGGTCTCCTGGCCCTCCTGCTGAACTTCCTTCTAGTTGGGATGCATCGCTCCTGAGCTTGCAGCAGGTGAGCCTTGAATATCAACCAACAGTCTTGGGCCCCCCTGCCCTCTAGGGCTGTATCCCATGGAACCTTACTGAGCAGGTTCCTGAAGAGGCCAAAGTCTGCTCTCTTGAAGTCCAGGGCAGTGAGCTTGCTGCACGCTCTTCTCACTGTCCTGAGGATCTCAAATTCAACCATCTCATGATCGCTGCAATCAAGGCTGCCCTGGAGCGTCACATTCCCAACCAGCCCTTCCCTGTTGGTGAGGACGAGGTCAAGCATGGCACCTCTCCTTGTCAGCTCCTCTATTACTTGCAGAAGGAAGTTGTCTTCCACACAATCAAGGAACCTTCTGGATTGCTTGTGCCGGGCCGTACCATCCCTCCAACAGATATCAGGGTGGTTGAAGTCTCCCATGAGAACAAGGGCCTGCGAGCGTGAGGCTGCGCCTATCTGTCTATAGCTTCATCCACCAACTCCCCTTGGTCGGGCGGTCTGTAACAGATTCCCACAGTAATGTCACCCATCGCTGTTCTCCCTTTAACCCTGACCCACAAACTCTCTGTCGACTGCTCACCTGTCCCCAGACAGAGTTCCATACTCTCCAGCCTATCCCCAACATAAATAGCAACTCCCTCTCCCCGCCTACCGGGCCTGTCTTTCCTAAAGAGCCGGTAACCTTCCATTCCAACACACCAGTCATAGGAGCCATCCCACCATGTTTCTGTGATGCCTATGATATCATACCCCCGTAGATGTGCACACATCTCTAATTCCTCTTGTTTGTTCCCCAGGCTACGGGCATTTGTGTAGAGGCATTTGAGGCGAGATCCGATTGAAGCCGGCTCATTGGCTGGAGCAGCTGGAATATCTCTACATTGCTCCGAACGTTTACTGTAAGTGCCACCAACCGACTGGGTGTGTTGGGATGGAATGCTGCCCCCCTTTTTTTTGCTCCTTACATGAGGAATCATGAGTCTTTTTAGACAGGTTAACTCAGGAAAATTTCTCTTTTAGCAGTACTTGGACTGTTGGCAACAAGACGTCACTTTCCCAGTGCCCAAAATAATGTTGAAGTTACTCTGTCTGTTCTCAATTAAACCATAATTAAATAATAAAATTTCAATTTTAATTGTAAAATTACTATTTGTAACATGACAACCAAATGGAACTCAAAGCATTAACTGATAAGCCTTGAAAATTCAAGAACCAAAGCTTTGCAGTAGCAAGAATAAACTACCAAAAATTACACATATATTAATCTGAAACAGCCTTTCAAATGAATGTGTATTATTTGTCAAACAAAAAAAAAATCATTGCGTGACTGCATTTTTTTAACATTTGTATGCTAAATTAGTGTCTCCCAACCTTTTAGAAGGTGAATCCTTCCACACATCCTTCATACAATCTCTTTTTCCTCATCTTTGGTGAAAAATGCTTACATTTTCCATCTGAGGAATGTCACTCCTGCGTCTTTAGAGTCATCTTCAGAAACTTAGTACAGTGGCACGTGACATAACTGCACAGAGCTGGTACAGGTCTAGATGTATTCAATGCCAATTCATCTAACCTACAAGATGCTCCGTGTCTCAACAGCAAGGCCTTTTTTGCTGATTGAATACTGTTGTAAGGCAATTAAAGTTTAAGCATATCATTTACTCCTTTTTGCTGAGCTATTTAGTTACTGCTTTTAGAAGCAAATAAAAGGGCCAGAATGTTTACTGTTCTGATATAAAAGAACATTTTGAGTAATATGTCTGGGGGTTTTTTAAACCATTTACTGCCATTCCGGCATCGCTGGGAGAGAATGCAGGGTTCCTCCATCATGCAGACCAGGAGCCACACCACTGCCGGTAACGGGGTTGGCAATTCTGCAGGATCTCTCTGAGGTTAGTCATTGATCAATCTCTTCCTGTACCTGGGTTTAAATGTGTCTGAATATATAAAATGGTTTACATTTTTAAGAGAGGTTTCAGCTTTAGAAAACCTTAAGGAATTGGCTGGCTCTTGGTTTTGATTCAAAAGGAAATGCAATAAATGCAAAGAAGCCCAGTACCTGTCAAGTGTGGAAAAAAACCCAACTGTTCAGGATAAAGAAGAGTGTTATACCACATGTATGCTTCACTGAAACAAGTAAGTGAAAGCACTTAACATTAAACTCTGCTATTAAAAGACAAGATGGACAATTTCATTTATTAGAATTCTAAATATAAAACAGTACAATCCAGGTGAGTAAAGTAGCTGCATGTTGTTCAAAATAGCTCTGCAAAATTTTCAGTCAAAGATTTAATTAGTGCATTCAAATGTCAGACCAAAAATTACCAATTAATTCAAAAAGGGCAAAGATATCGCACATCCATGCCATGGCTTCTCTAAGTTCATCCTTCAGTTTCAATCAGTTATCTGCAAACATAACTTATACTCAACTCTAACAACAAACACTGCACATGATTGCTTAAAGTAAAAACAAAAGAAAAATTTTCATTGAAGATGCTTACATATGAAATAAAGCTAAACTCCCAGAATGTCAGCCAAGCACCACACAGAGTCTATTTTTAAACAGCACCTCACCCTCATTGTTTCAGATGATATACTGTTTATATACTTTGTCAAAACCAAAGCATATAAACTGACTCTTAAGGTTTTTAATGACTTGTCAACTCAAAAATGCTGCAATATTCATGCTTTTCAACAAGGAAGAAACCAAACAAATTACATTCTATTTATCACAGAATCCCAGAATGGCTGAGGTTGGAAGGGACCTCTGGAGATCATCTGGTCCAACCTCCCTGTTGAAACAGGGCTGCCTACAGCTAGTTGCCAAGGATCATGTCCGGACAGCTTTTGAATAACTCAAGGATGGAGACTCCACAACCTCTCTGGGCAATCTGTGCCAGTGCTGGGTCACCCTCACAGCAGAAAAGTGTTCCCGAATGTTCAGATGTGTTTCAGTTTGTGCCCATGGCTTCTGGTCCTGTCAGTGGGCACTACTGGCTCCATCTTTACACCCTCTAGGTATTTATACACTTTGATGAGATCCTCTTGAGCCTTCCCCTCTTTACAGAGTTTCATTTTAACAGAAATTGTACAGCAGATGCCATCAAAATGATGTTGTACAACACATATTGACCTTGCCTCCAAAAAAGTCTTTTGTGTTAAAATAAGGCTCCTGTCAAATAGAATCATTGAAACTAATACAGTTTGTAAAGGTGAGGAAGTTAACTATGCTTAGCTGACATTTCTCCAACACACTACTTAGTTCCTGGGCTTTCTGTTTTTCCTTCAGGAAGAACTAAGAAATAAAGAAAGGGATGTTGTCCGGGAAGCTAGGGACAAGGTTAGGAAAGCTAAGGCCCGCTTAGAATTAAACTTGGCTAGGGATGTTAAGGATAACAGGAAGGGATTTTATAGGCACATTGCAAATAAAAGACAGGTTAGGGACAACGTGGGCCCTCTCCAGAAGCTATCGGGAGAACTGGCTACCCTGGATTTGGAGAAGGCTGAGGTTCTTAATGACTTCTTTGCCTCAGTCTTCACCGGCAAATGCTCTGACCACACCACCCAAGCCTTGGAAGGCAGACGCAGGGACGGTGAGGGTGGGGACCCTGGGCCCACTGTAGGAGAGGATCTGGTTCGAGACCATCTTAGGAACCTGAATGTATACAAGTCCATGGGACCGGATGAAATCCATCCATGGGTCCTGAAGGAGCTGGCAAATGAAGTTGCTAAGCCACTGTCCATCATATTTGAAAAATCATGGCAGTCAGGTGAAGTTCCCGATGACTGGAAAAAGGGAAATATAACCCCCATTTTTAAGAAGGGGAAAATGGATGAGCCGGGGAATTACAGACCAGTCAGTCTCACCTCTGTGCCTGGCAAAATCTTGGAGCAGATTCTCCTGGAAGGCATGCTGAGGCACATGAAAACCAACAAGGTGCTTGGTGACAGCCAGCATGGCTTCACTAAAGGGAAATCCTTCCTGACCAATCTGGTGACCTTCTATGAAGGGGCCACGGAACCGATGGACAGGGGTAGAGCAGTTGATGTCATCTACCTGGACTTGTGTAAAGCCTTTGACACAGTCTCACATGACATCCTTGTCTCTAAGTTGGAGAGACATCAATTTGATAGGTGGACCACTCGGTGGATAAAGAACTGGCTGTATAGCCACACGCAAAGAGTTGTGGTCAATGGCTCAATGTCCAGCTGGAGATCAGTAACAAGTGGTGTCCCTCAGGGATCGGTGTTGGGGCCGGTCTTGTTCAACATCTTTGTGGGTGACATGGACAGTGGGATTGAGTGCACCCTCAGCAAGTTTGCCAATGACACCAAGCTGTGTGGTTCGGTTGATACATTGGAGGGAAGGAATGCCATCCAGAGGGACCTTGACACGCTTGTGAGGTGGGCTGATGCCAACCTGATGAAGTTTAACCATGCCAAGTGCAAGGTCCTCCACCTGGGTCGGAGCAATGCCAAGTACAGCTACAGGCTGGACGGGGAGGAGATTCAGAGCAGCCCTGCGGAGAAGGACTTGGGGTATGGGTTGATGAAAAAATGAACATGAGCCGGCAGTGTGCGCTTGCAGCCCAGAAGGCCAACTGTATCCTGGGCTGCATCAAAAGGAGTGTGACCAGCAGGTCGAGGGAGGTGATCCTGCCCCTCTACTCTGCTCTCGTGAGACCTCACTTGGAGTATTGTGTGCAGTTCTGGTGTCCTCAACATAAAAAGGACATGGAACTGTTAGAAAAGTCCAAAGGAGGGGCATGAGGATGATCAGGGGACTGAAGCACCTCCCGTATGAAGATAGGATGAGAAAATTGGGGCTGTTCAGGCTGGAGAAGAGAAGGCTGCGTGGAGACCTCATAGCAGCCTTTAAATACCTGAAGGGGGCCTATAGGGATGCTGGGGAGGGACTCTTCATTAGGGACTGTAGTGAGAGGACAAGGGGTAACGGGTTTAAACTTAAACAGGGGAAGTTTAGATTGGATATGAGGAAGAAATTCTTTACTGTGAGGGTGGTGAGGCCCTGGAATGGGTTGCCCAGGGAAGTTGTGAATGCTTCATCCCTGGCGGTGTTCAAGGTGGGGTTGGACATAGCCTTGGATGGCATGGTTTAGTGGGAGGTGTCCCTGCCCATGGCAGGGGGGTTGGAACTCAATGATCTTAAGGTCCTTTCCAACACTAACTATTCTATGATTCTATGAAAATGGACCCCTAGCTGAAGGCTTGTGTATGCATAAATTTGCAATATTGAAGAAAAACACATGATTTAAAACTATTTTTAGCTAAATCAGTCAAAAAGCTGAAGGAACATTTAGAAACAAGGTTTACATTGATTCAGTTTAAAATCAATGGACTTAATATAACACTAAATAAGACAGAAATTAAAGAATTCAAAAATCTATCTGGACACTTTATAATTAAAATCAGTTTAAAACTAATTCAACCAATTCATCAGCTGTCATGGCCTGCACATATACATAAACCTGATGATTCAAGACATTGTATCAAGGGGATGAAAGAACACATAGCAGAAGCTGGAAGAAAACAGCACAAGGCTTGCAAGGCAATTGTTTTGCTATAGGGCAAGTGAAATGGTGAGCAAATTAATCTGTAAACTCAATGGAAATTTTAAGACTGAATGTCATTTACTCTTAAAAACCAGACGCTAATATATTGTCTCTCCACAGACAAGCAGCAAGTTTACTTTATTCACTATAAATTATTATATATTTGAAATTGAATTCTCAAGAGAATGACTGCTTTCTAGGACTGAGATGAAGGTCGGAAGAATTCACAGTGGCATGGTACCTTCAAACTTGCCACAGAAAGACACAGAAAGATACCTGAAATAGCAAGTGAGCATGAAAATTCTGAAAGTGAAATGCAAGAAGTTTTATATTTATTTAACTGACCAAGCAACAGCACGGTTTTATGACTCAAATATATTCAGTATCCTGCATAAAGTCAGTAACAGTTAGAGGTTTTGTTTTGGGTTGTAGGTTTGTTGGGTTTTTTCCTTCCTGGTTGTGGGTTTTATTTTGTTGCTTCAGTTGGGTTTTTGTTTGGGTTTTTTTGTTTGGTTGTTTTAAAATTTGCTTCCAACAAATTCAGGAAAACAAAGTGAAAAGCAGTAACAACAACTATTACGCAATCGAGTCTCCTCTACATTACTTATAACAATGCATTGCTATTTCTGATTCCATTTCTTCACTTCAATCAATACACAGTCAGAAATTATGCTCATTTTGTAGCTTTTGTAATTGCTACAATAAAAATCTTTAAGTTGCTTATATCCTTGATACACACCTAATGAACATTTTATTGTTTAAAAGTAACTATCTTCTGGCCAGATATTTTTCATCTTTTCATATTTGCATAAACTGTAGTCAGTTTGGTAGTTTTTATAACACATAGCACTCACTACACTTCTACAACATATCCATTTACCCAGGCAAAATCCCCTTTCTTTTATTTCTTCTATGTAACTCAGTGTAAATGGCTACTAAAATTAGACAATATCAGTGCCCCTTACGATAAGAAAAATGAAAGTACATACTGAAGTCTTCATATGACTTCACTGCTTCTGTAGTTGGACAGTCTCACATCACTGTGGTACTTACTAATCATCTCCGTGTGTCTTCTCTTTGAAACATTCTTCTGTTGCTGAACTATTACAAACAAACCATGTATGCCTGATTATGCTTCTGCACTAACAATTACAAGTTGGCCCTCTTCCATTTTGTTTGTTCAAATCTTAATTAGTCATGTGGAAAGCTACTAAGCCATACAGAACCTAGAAATGTTACAAAAACATATGGAAGTGTTTAGGAGTGAAAACAATCCACTTAAGAACTTATGTTTCTTAGCCATGGGACTATAATGCATATTAAATAACAGAATTAATGAGTAAGTAGCCTCTTACCAGTAAGTAATGAACTGTCCTCCTACAAAGTAATAATATGCAAACACCTCAGCCAGGAATTTATGGATGGTCAAGGGCAAAAATCATTCCCCTGAGACAAGCCACTAATGTAAGTTTCTTTTATCTCTTCTTCTTGAGGGCTTCAAAGTGACTATTCTATCATTTTACTGTGTTTTGTGCAATTTTTTGACCTATTTACAATATAGTCTGTTTGGTAGAGTTACATCAGTTATCAATTTAGCCCCAAAATTGCATCAAATTAACATTCTAATAATAAAAAGCCCCAAACAGAAACCACTTCACTGAAATATTATCAACAGACAAATCACTAAATATAAACCAGAAGTTTTCACGTGAATAAGGAAGAAGTCCATTTGGCAACGCAGAAAAGAACAGCAGCGTGAGCATCAACATAGAGCTACTGCTGCTCAAAAATAAATCGAGAATTCTCAAGGCTAAGAGACCACTGTAGCTAATAATTTTTAAACAGCACAGTGGAGAAAACCAGAAGAAATTCTTTGGCAGGGGGAAGCAGATGGAATAAAGCTCATGCATTCTCTTCAATTGAAATATTTCAAAAAGAGGGAAAGCTACAGGGTAAAATCTTAATTTTGAAGCCCCTAAGGTGAAAGGTGTTATGCAAATTGAACAAAGCCAATACCAGATTTTGGGACAGCCTCGTGGCTCTCTACAATATAGGACTACGCTGCTGCATACAACTGACCAGCTCCCTTAAAAATTGTGCACCTAGTAAGGTTACACCCCCCCACCCCCCCAACCTGCTAATTCAAAATAATTTTTCCATATTTCTACATTATTTATCTGGGCTGCTTACAATTCCCCAAATCTAGAGGGAAAAAATGAAAGCTGTAGAATCAATGTGAGATACATGGAGCATTGAGAAACCCTAAGTACTTGCAAAGCGTAGTAGAAATTAGTACAAATTTTGGGGTAAAGGTTGGACTTTATGATCTTCAAGGTCTTTTCTGACCTAGTTGATTCTATTATTCTATGAAATTTCAAACCTCTCAATGTGCCAGTAAAAGTCAGGTCATAGTGCATAAGGATTCATATATATGGTAACAGCACAACTGCTAAAAGCAACCACAGACATAAAAGAATAAGGATGTGTTGACAAGAGGAACTCAAGCTTTAAGTGTTTCCCCACACCCCATATGGGGGGAAACCCACTCCTTGGTTTCTGTAAATAACTCAGCATGTATTTACTACAGTGCCCATTAGTGAAATTTATACACAATGATGACCTCATTCTCTAGCACAGTGAATAAACATGGCAGAAAAAAAATATTTTGGTTGGGTATTTATCAGCATTTGAGCTCATTTAAATACTACTTGAATAACAATTATCTTTCTCGGCTGAGCAGAGCATCAGGTTGGCAGACTGTGCTTCACTTCTCAAAGTGACAATTAACCTTGATATCAGTCTGCAAAGTGCTCTGTACTGGCAGCAGAATAAAATTATCATTATCATATAAGTCATAAAGATTCTACTGAAACTGAGATAGCTGCCATCCCCCAGCTATTTGTATCCAGCAAGGAGCAAAGCAGGTTGTTGCAGAACATCTTAAAAACATGTCATGCTCCAGCCATCACATTGAGGGCTTTTGAAGCTATATTTGTGGCTACCTGAAAATGTATGCCATACATATATCATAGAAGAGTTAGGGTTGGAAAGGACCTTAAGATCATCTAGGTCCAATCTCCACGCCATAGGCAGGGACACCTCACACTAAACCATGTCACCCAAGGCTCTGCCCAATCTGGCCTTGAACACCGCCAGCGATGGAGCATTCACAACTTCCCTAGCCAACCCCTTCCATGGCCTCACCACCCTCATGGTAAAGAACTTCTTCCATATATCCAATCTAAACTTCCCCTGTTTAGGTTTGAATCCATTACCCCTTGTCCTATCACTACAGTCCCTAATGAAGAGTCCCTCCCTAACATCCCTATAGGCCCCCTTCAGGTACTGGAAGGGTGCTATGAGGTCTCCACGCAGCCTTCTCTTCTCCAGGCTGAACAGCCCCAATTTTCTCAGCCTATCTTCATACGGGAGGTGCTCCAGTCCCCTGATCGCCCTCGTGGCCCTCCTCTGCACTTGTTCTAACAGTTCCATGTCCTTTTTATGTTGAGGACACCACAACTGCACACAATACTCCAAGTGAGGTCTCACGAGAGCAGAGTAAAGGGGCAGGATCACCTCCCTCGACCTGCTGGTCACACTCCTTTTGATGCAGCCCAGGATACGGTTGGCCTTCTGGGCTGCAAGCACACACTGCCGGCTCATGTTCATTTTCTCATCAACCAACACCCCCAAGTCCTTCTCTGCAGGGCTGCTCTGAATCTCTTCTCTGCCCAGCCTGTAGCTGTACCTGGGATTGCTCCCACTCAGGTGTAGGACCTTGCACTCATCATGGTTAAACTTCATCAGGTTGGCATCAGCCCACCTCACAAGCGTGTCAAGGTCCCTCTGGATGGCATTCCTTCCCCCCAGCATACCAACCGAACCACACAGCTTGGTGTCATTGGCAAACTTGCTGAGGGTGCACTCAATTCCACTGTCCATGTCACCCACAAAGATGTTGAACAAGATCGGTCCCAACACCAATCCCTGAGGGACACCACTTGTTACAGGTCTCCAGCTGGACATTGAGCCATTGAGCACTACTCTTTGCGTGTGGCCATCCAGCCAGTTCTTAATCCACTTACTGGTCCATCTATCAAATTGATGTCTCTCCAATTTAGAGACAAGGATGTCATGTGAGACAGTGTTGAACGCTTTGCACAAGTCCAGGTAGCTGATATCCCTGTCCATCAGTTCCGTGGCCCCTTCATAGAAGGCCACAAGATTGGTCAGGCAGGATTTCCCCTTAGTGAAGCCAGGTCATTATACTTGAATCATGAATTTAAATCTGTTTTACACTACAGTAATTCCAGACTCAAAGGAGATTTGAGTTGATTATGTAATGCCTATCAGCTAGACAGTTTCCCATCCCAATGATATGGGGGATCACCTGACCTTATTTTTCAAAAACTACAGTTTACAAACTGAAAAACAAACAAAACCCTGCAAAAACCCTAAACAACAACAAAAAAAAAAGCTCAAATTAGAGTTCAGTTAATGCTGAACCAAATTCCAAATAGTCCTCTTGCACTGATGCCTAATCACTGTGTTGATAGGCTGTTGAGGAATGCACTCCGACGACCAGGATTATAGTAGCTGTGCCCACAATGGCCCACTGAAACACCATATTAAGTAGTGCTTCTTCCCTTCTAGGCAGCCCAGACATACAGGGAAGGAAGAAACTTAAGTCATCTTCTGTAAGAATTTCCAGCCTTCAAATGTGCAATGACAAGTGACCGAAAATGTTTACAGCCATTTTTGATATGACACTTCACTTTTGTAATGTGCACACTGTGTGTCAAAAGTGTTTTACTGTTCTTGCTGCTACCAAGAGGACATTGCTGTGAATAAGACATGGTAGCGAAGCAAGCTTTCTTTTATAAATATTTTTATAGACTGACAGGTCTTATTTTGTCTTTAACAGAACAAAAATTAGCAAATGGTTAATTTGGGGGGGGGGGGGGGGGTATATTAGGTGCTGGGTTTTCCCCATAGTAGAGCTGGCTGTTTTCTCTGAGCCAAACTGTTGCAGATCTTATACAATACCTCAGGAAAGAGTCAAGACAAAGAACCCGCTCTTGTACCCTAGGCACAAAGTAACTCCAGAGGATTGTTTTCGGCAGGCAACATGGCTGATTGTATGCAGGAGATGGAAGAAGCTGTGCTTGGGTTTCTGACCCAGCCAGCAAAAGCAGTCCTCTGGGATGGGAGAGATACAGCGCCAAAAGGTACACTTCCACAGAGTGTTTTGAATGAGCAACCCCAAGTGTCTACTATGATGTCTACTGCAGAAAAAACAACTTATTCCTATATAACATGAATCAAGGCTAACACTTCCTCAGGAATCAAAAGCCAGACACTCTTCTATACAAAATCCAGACAAGAATGCCCTTCTTTTCAAACTATCCAACAAAATCTGAAATAATGGGAATGGTCCATTCTCATGCTAAACACTCAGTCAAAATTCATGTGCAACCTTCAAGCTCAGTTAACTCCAACAGTTTAACCAGGAACACTTAACAAATCCCATCCACGGTTACTTTATGCTACTGCATTTACCATGGTGGTTCTGCTGCTAGTTTTCCTTTGAACCCACCCTGGCTGCAAGCCCTAAATTTGAAACTTCTTTTTATCCCTGATTTGCAAAGCTAAATACCACAGCCATGAGCTTAGCAATCAATTATTTATATCAACAAATCTGAAATGGCATGTAAGGCAGACATCTAATTTTTCACTCATAAACTTGTCTGAAAACGAAATACATTCCATTCCATCCATCCCCTTTTGAAGGGTTATAACATACTTAAATTTATAAGCAATACATGTATTTATCCTCTTTAGGCTACCAAATAGTGAGACTGTACAGCATTTTTTAATTCTCTGGATCACATCTATGTGATCCATTAAATGACCATACAGTTGACATCATACTAAGTGTACCGCAATTATCTACAAAAACATAAATAAAATAAACCTATTTAGCTCTGACATATGAAGTCCTAAACACTCCCTTCTTATGTATAAACAGACTAATCATAAACTAGGGTAATAAAACATTTATTTGCCATTTGAGTATTAGAACACCTTAAAATGTAAAATAAATCCAATTTGTTACAATGGGTTTATATGCATTACCCATATAATTATGATTGATGCAGAAGATAGTTTGCTAGTGTCATAGAAAGAAAAGAATTTCCTTCAGCAATTCTGCAGTTATAAGAATGACAATAATATCTATTAGATTTATGGTGCACATTTTTCAGTGGTGACTACTGTCAACACCTCCCAAACAAAAAAGTTAAATCAAATATCAGCTAATATGCAGAAATAAAAAGCTTCCTCCACCAATAACTTAAAATGAAGCAATCTTTTTGAAAGAATTAAATTATTCATAATTTCCCTACTGAACAACATAATTTTCTGAGAAAGAAATTCCATCACAAGTCACCACTGAATTTTATACAAAAGACTGTCTACAGCCAGACAATCCAGAACAAATGCCTTTAAAATCTCTGCATTTCATAAAAGTTATACTAAGTTTTAAATAATAATTACAATTATAATAAATTAAAAAAAAAAAAAAAAAACAACAAAAAAAAAAAGCCTTGAGAAATTTAAGCTTTAAGTTGCTAGCTGTGTCAGGTGTTACTCAAAGAATAGTTGATGTAACTGCGTACCATTTACTCTTCAAATATAACTCAATCTCCTAAACTATGCACAAACCCTTATATTTCAGTCTCAGCTACAGAGTCACCATCTTGGCCTCCACAATATTTACAACATGAAAAGGCTAAAAGTGTCAGGAAAACGTATTATCACTAACCTATAACCTTCTCTAGGCACAGTATGCATCTCAAGTTAATAAAGGTCACATAAATATGGCCTTCGTGTGGAACAGACAGTAAATTATGTATTTAATTACATATTTCTCCTAAAACCCAGAAACAGTTGGCTCTCTATTTTTGTTAACATTAATCAGAGGAAACTTCAGATTCTGGCATAAATTTGACTATCATATAAAAGTTAATATTTAAAATACATAATGTCTTACCACACAAACACGAGCTGCCATATGTGAGGCCCTGCTAGGCATGGTTTCTATTAAGCTGATACACAGTAACTGGCTCCTTTCCAAGCAACATGGAAGTATTTAAAAAACCCTGTTTAATCCAATTCCACAGCTTTGAAACAAAAATAAATTAAAGTGCTGCAAGAAATGTTAAAATGAAAAATTAAAAGCACGTAAATAAAGTGAAAAAAATGTCAGAGAAAAATGAAAACAAAGATTATTTCAAGTAGATACCTTAACTGTAATTAGCAACATATTAGAATCTTGTTTATGATATGATTCAAAGCTGCAGCCAATTAGATACCCCAAAAAGCTTATAACAAAGCTGCAAATGTGTAACTACAGCATAAATAAGTTTTATTGCACTCAAGAAAGCAGCACCCAGATCAATTTCATAGTTTGTTTCTGAAACACTGTAAGTCATGCTCTGTTACTACTTCATGACTTCTTGGTCTTGAACTGCAGCTTTTCTGCCAGGAGATTTTGGAAAACAATTTCATTAAAGTCAGACTATTAACTGTAAATCTGTGCACATTCTGCGTATATGAAGAACAAAAGAGAAATTACAGCATTGCCTTAGACTGTCATGTCTATGTAAAAACAAAATAAAAGCAGCGGGGGGGGGGGGGATCCAAAAGAATAAAGTTAACAGCTGTTAAAAAGATGCAGAATTCTGGTACTGGAACTGAGAAAGATTGGGGGTTTCTAATAAATTTCCAAAGAGAGAGAAAACCACTATTTTTGCTTTGGAAGGAACACGAGTTACACAATGGCATTCAGGAAGTAACATGAATTTGTCAAATGCTTTTTAAAAGTTTTCTTCAAAAGGAAACAAATTTTAACTATTACATAGAAGATCAGAGTTCAAATTCTGATCAAATATGGGTGTACTGAAGAGAAACAGCATTAGACACTTCTGAGATTGTGCCATTTATTTAAGGAAACAAATACTCCATTATCAGTAATGCTGTCAGTTCCAACCAACAAAGTAGCTACTATTTTCCCTAGTTATTCAATAATTAGTAACTTACTAACAGCAATGAATTGTTAATAAAAGCATGTTTGTTAGATGATTATCATAAAATGGCAGTGACTGCTTGTTCAGGGCAATAGTACCTACTATAGTCAACTTTCAAATAACTGTGCTCTATCAAATTTCTGTAAAGAAACTGGTTCATATGCAGCTTTATATACAAGACACTGGTCTACATTTAGAAAAACAATAGGAAAAAAACTCCACAGAAATAGAGAACTAAATTTAAGAGCTACACATTTAGGTATTTCTCTGCAAAGTCTCCCAACAATGATGCATAGTGTCAGTCAGCGTGGTTATGTTCCCCTTGCTGGCAAGTGACGACTGTTTATTTGACATACTTTTAAGGTTTTTCTGGGGGAGAGGTTTTTTCTGGCATTTTGTGAGGGGTGTATTAAAGAGATTACAAAACCAATCATATTTTGTCAGTTTTATGTTACAAACCAAATTCAGGCTAGCAGGGGAAAAAACCCAAACAAACGAAACTCCAACTTCATTTAGATATGTAAGAGAGGGCAAAAGAAATGTCTATGGAAAGTAGTCTAAAATAACCTGATACTGAAGGCACTGAGGGTTCTTCTTATGCCAGGAGACTGACTTACAAAGACCAGCTGCAACTGAGTATGAAGCCACTGGAAGAAAATTTCATAATTCTCCATGCTAAAAGCATCAAAGTGTTTGTTTTTACCCTTGTTACAGCCCACCACTCCACCTTCCCCAAACTTGCAATTTAAACTAGAGCTTTAGTAATCTTCTACACTAAGCACATTGCAAATATCAAGGATCCTTTCCATGTCTTTTCAGGCACTTTTCTGCCCTTTTCTACTTCAATGTGTGATTATTATGATCCGTCCCTATGCCCCAATCTCCACTCATTTCACTGCTTTAGCTCTCCCAAGAGATGTGCTCTGGCATCCCCCTGACCTCCCAAATCTATGCTCACACAGCGCTCACTGAAGAACTCTTAGTTCTAATACTATTTTCTCTTTCACTCTCCTCCTGGGAGAGAAGTTGTCACCATTTGAAAACTGGGATAACTGGCAGAAATCATGTGGAGGTATTGTAATGCTGGGAAGTATTAATGGGTGCTGTCAGCCAGTTCCTTACTTCATCATCAGTGAGTGAAGTTGCCAGCCCTGGCAAGCAGCCAGTGGCAGGCTCCTTTTAGTGCCTTTTTTCCTTTCCTTCTGGTCTTCATGAAAGTTGCTAAGGTTTCTAGCCACCAACACCCGCAATACATCCTGAAGCTTTGGAGTGCTGGATGTAATCAATCCTAAAAGCATCCACCACTGCAAGTGGAAATGGAATCAAGTAGATATTCTGAACATTTTGTCTGAGGTACTTCAAGGTATCAAGGTAATAAATCTAGAAACCCCACCAGTTATATAAACAACATGCAATCTAACCCAAGTGATAAAATACAGTATAGTTGCTATTACAGAATATAATCACAGTGTGATCATTGCAGCGCATGTTTTTGGGATGCATTTCTTGCCTTTGAAGCAGAAAGGGAATCAAAATTAAAAAAAGAAGTTGCAATAAGTGCTCATACATTTTATATTCATTCTCATCCTCGAATACTGATACATCATAGATTTTACAACAACAGGATTCTCCACATTCATGTCAACCACTTCTATGCGTGTCTTTTTGACTAAGTTTTGCTGTTTGCTGTAAATTCTTAAGAGGCCTAGCTGGGCAAAGTTAAATACATTTTCTGTGTCACATTTTCTCTAGAAAGTTACAGAAAACAAGCACCAGATCAAAGCAAGCCTATACAGGCAGAAGGTAAACTCCATAGGTAACATAATGTAATGCGAAGAGAGCCCAGATTCATACCAAGAAGGCTGGAAATGTTTGTGAGGAAAAAAGTTCAAAGAAAGCATTCCTTATTCCGGTTTTCCTCCCGCTCACACATTAGCATCACATGCATCACAGTTGTGTGCCTATGGCAACAGACTGATGCATCCCTAACTGAAACAGTCAAAACCACTGATCACAGCTCCTTTTCAAATAAAAACATAAGCTGCTAGATCTTGGTGAGTTTTTTTCCATTTGAATTTTGTACCCATGTCCTCCTAAAATGAAATTCCCATCAGAAGAAATGGAACTAAGCCCTTCTCCAGCCTGAGGAGCCTGTGCATTCTGTGTAAGAGTAAAAAGAACTCAACAGCCACCTAAAGGCAGTGAAATATATAGTGGATACTATCTAAGCAGACCCAGTGTTACTGAGGAAGCATTTATTGCTACCAAAAATCATCATGTAAACTCAATGTGCAAACTCAAATGAGATTAACTAAAAGAGAAGCAAATTTAGGTTGAGCAAATTGCTTTAAAAACAGAACCTTTCCAGCACCCAAGAATAATTGTTTTTTCGTTTGGAAAAGGCACTGCTCACTGCTTTCTCCAAATATTTTCACATTTTTTTAAACATTTTAAGCAAACACATACAGACAAAATTATTTAGCCTCCCCAAGTCAAACTGACGTTGTAAGCATATGATCTAAAAAACTGTAAGGCATCTCTTTGCTCATGTTGGAAAGCTATGTGAGTTTACATGTGCTAGTGTGTGTGTGCGTGGGCATAGCGAGGAGGGTAAGACTTCCTTAACGAGTTCCTCAAGTGAGAGGGAAGGAAGAAGACTCCAGTAGGGCAGGCCAGCATGTCAGGTATTTGCTGCACCTGCTGCTCTAGGTTGCCACACTTCTATGTCTCTGCTAGAGCAAGGCTGACAATCGTCTCCCTCCTGATCTTCCCATGAAATTGTCCTAACATTTGTTTTCTGCTCCTGACACTTGTGCTGTCTCCTTAGCTTTAAAGTAGCACTAAGCAAGAGTTTAAACAAATGGTCTCAAGAGCAGTAACTTAAATTGATGGAGTTCACATAAACCCTTAGAGTTGTGAAGATCCCAGATTCAATCAGCAAAAACAGTCAGAGCGATATTGAACAGGAATGTTGGACTCCATACAGTCAATAGCACAAGAAGCATCCATCAGGCACGCTGACCTCTCTCCCTAAGTCAAGTTGAATAATTTGCCATTACACTTGGCTCTTCTCTACATTTCTTCAAAAACAACTGTGTTTTAAGTCTTTTCAGTGTGATTAGTTTTCACAAGCAAAATACTAAGACGTTGGGTGTTTATTGGTTCTGCAGATAGCATAAGAAGGAAGGAATTAAATGTAATGATTCCAAACTAATAGAAGAGAAAAGACTACATGCAGGGTTTTTAACTGATTGTTCTGGAACAAGAACCAGTCAATTTCCCAACAAAGCTGCACAGTCCTTTAAAGTACATTTCTGAGACTCAAGAATCATCCATATTCCTATGGGGGGAAAAAAATATACAGCACAAAGGAATTGCAGTAAATACACAGGAAAGAGAAGAATGGTGACAAATATGCTAGAGAACAACAAAAGAAAATATGAAGAAGAAGACAGGTAACGACAGTGACCTAATCAGAAAATTTTGAGCAGTTACTCCAAGTGGTGTCCACAGAGAGCTGCTATTCATTTTGTGCTGGCTCTCCTTGTTTCCAGCTGCTAAGTTCACATCGAAAGAAGCTTGGCCTTCTATGATGTGGCTATGGAACTGATGGACAGGGGTAGAGCAGTTGATGTCATCTACCTGGACTTGTTCAAAGCGTTCAACACTGTCCCACACAAGATCCTTGTCTCTAAATTGGAGAGACATCAATTTGATAGGTGGACCACTCAGTGGATAAAGAACTGGCTGGATGGCCGCACGCAAAGAGTTGTGCTCAATGTCCAGCTGGAGACAAGTAACAAGTGGTGTCCCCCAGGGATCGGTGTTGGGACCGGTCTTGTTCAACATCTTTGTGGGTGACATGGACAAAGGAATTGAGTGTGCCCTCAGCAAGTTTGCTGATGACACCAAGCTCTGTGGTCCAGTTGATATGTTGGAGGGAAGGAATGCCATCCAGAGAGACTATGACATGCTTGTGTGGTGGCTAATGCCAACCTGATGAAGTTTAACTATGACAAGTGCAAGGACCTACACCTGGGTTGGAGCAATGCCAGGTACAGCTACAGGTTGGGCAGAGAAGAGATTCAGAGCAGCCCTGCGGAGAAGGACTTGGGGGTGCTGGTTGATGAGAAAATGAACATGAGCCGGCAGTGTGCACTCACAGCCCAGAAAGCCAACCGTATCCTGGGCTGCATCAAAAGGAGCGTGACCAGCAGGTTGAGGGAGGTGCTCCTGCCCCTCTACTCTGCTCTCGTGAGACCTCACTTGGAGTATTGTGTGCAGTTCTGGTGTCCTCAATATAAAAAGGACATGGAACTGTTGGAACAAGTGCAGAGGAGGGCCACGAGGATGATCAGGGGACTGGAGCATCTCCCGTACGAAGATAGGATGAGAAAGTTGGGGCTATTCAGCCTGGAGAAGAGAAGGCTGCGTGGAGACCTCATAGCAGCCTTCCAATACCTGAAGGGGGCCTATAGGGATGCTGGGGAGCGACTTTTCATTAGGGACTGTAGTGATAGGACAAGGGGTAACGGATTCAAACCTAAACAGGGAAGTTTAGATTGGATATGAGGAATAAATTCTTAACTGTTAGGGTGGTGAGGCACTGGAACGGGTTGCCCAAGAAAGTCATGGATGCTCCATCGCTGGCCGTGTTCAAGGCCAGGTTGGACAGAGCCTTGGGTGACATGGTTTAGTGTGAGGTGTCCCTGACTATGGCAGGGGGATTGGAACTTGATCTTAAGGTCCTTTCCAACCGCAACTATTCTATGATTCTATGATTCTTCTGAAAATATATTAAGTGCTTTCCAAATATTAGTTTCCCATGTCAGCAATTGGTGCAAGTTGCCACAGAGATGCTGCTCTCTTGCCAGTGAGAAAGGAAACAGTATGCTGACAACAGAAGTAGTGTTCTAAGAAATCTATTCTCTTGGACAAGATACAGTCCAAATGGGAAAGCTTGAAAAGGCATTATTTTAGCTACAAGACCTCCTGACTATTCCCCCCTTCCAGCAAGTCAATATATGAAAATGACACTTAAATATGAGGGGTTTATCACCAGTGAGAAAAGGTGTATTCTGCACTACTCAGAGTTAAAGTATGTGCAACATTTCTAGCAATCAGGCTTTGGTATTTCAATGAGGATAAAAAGAGAAGAATGGCAAATGCCTACAATTTAAGGATACTGTCTCCTGACAAAATTTCACAATGCTGCAGTGATATGTGACAATACAAATGTACCCACTTAGCATTCAGGACTGTCCTTGACAGTAAATTCTGCTCTATCAAAAAGTAACTGGGAGGGAGACAGAGGGATGGGACACAACATATACCAAAAACCATACAGTTCTTCCTGTTAAATTTGAAGTATAACAGGCTGTTTCATGACATGCCTTCCTCCAAAAACAGCAGTGATTACACTCCTCAACTCCCACATGCTCCCCAGCTTGACTTTCTGTGACTTAGAACATCATATATTCTCAGTCCTGAGGAATGAACCAAAGATTGTGGAGTCAAGAGGACTCTTGCAATTGCCCAGAACCCAAACTACAGAATATGAATATCTATAGAGGCAGGCAACTCCAGTGGCTTATAACATTAAATCTTCTTTTAAAGCCAAACATGACAGATTTTTTTTAGGAACTCTGAAATCCACAGCTTTCCACAGTTTTGGAAATATGCTGCAAGTCACAGCAGTGATAATCTGCCAATTACAAGGCATGTGTGAGCAAGACTTTTTTTGTCTTCCAGACAAACAGGAAGATTATACAGCCTATTCTCTTAGTGGGGATGAGGCAGGGGAAGTGCTAAGATTGCAGCTGATGCAGAAGTGGAAGCTGCAACTCCCTTGGAGATTGTACTGACTGTGTAGCCTATCGTGCCATTATAGGGTGCTACTGTACTACAGTTAGTGTTCCATTTTGGGTTTTTTCCTGAATGAGACAAACACAAAGCTCTGGCTTGCTGTACTTAACAAAAAGTCTTGCAACACATCTTGCAAAATTCCACACAAGTTCCAATTCAGCTCAACATCCTGCTTATCAGAACTTTCTAAATAACTACTTAGAGAGTATTCTTGAATAATACTGCTTTTTTTCACATCTTCTGCGACATTTAGTTTTAAGATTTATCATATTCCTATTGCCCAATCATGATTTATTTTATATGTAAAAGATGACATATAGTGAAAGTAAGCTGGAATCACAACCATTTCAAGTAAGCTCATCTGTAAGGAAATCTTTGAAATATGATGGGGGTGTTGTTAATAGAAAATCTAACAACTCATAAAAATGATCTAAATTTCACTAAACCCAGGAAAGGACATATCAATACTATAGGGTAAGATATACTGTACTCTAAAAGCTTGTCTTTATTATGCTGAAGAATCACGTCTGGCTGGTGCATTTATTTTGTAATGTTTAACTATAATAGAAAAATAGATGAAGTTCAAATGAAAACACTGTTTAGACTATGTCAACAGAGCATAAAGCTAAATGAAGTGATTCTGTATTTACTACAAAAACATTTGCTAATAGTAAAGTTACTAATGGCTATCTGTCAAGAACACAACATGAAATAATTCTGCATTTTAAGAACTGTGTTAAAGCAGCAGACACACAAAGTCCAATGTAATTTTTTGAAACTGCAGAACAGCATCACACAGTGCACTTTATAGTTATTTTACCATTAGCATAAATAATTAATAATAAAAAAAAAAAAACAAACAACAAAACCAAACAAAAACAGCAGAGGAAATCTCCAGCTCACTTTTTACTTTCTAAATTGCAAGTCACCACAGGGCTTTCCACTAAGACAGCCAACTCTCAGTTTACACTTACTAGCAAAAGGAAACCAAACTAATGTGTGTGGTATACTGAAACAACTGCTCTGTTATTAAGGGAAGAATTCAGAAAACTAGAACAAATGACACTGCCCTGAAAACTATAAGCCTTTTAGACTCAGTTCATAGACTTATGCATTATTCTACAGTAGTCTGAAGTTTTATATTCATCTCAGCAAATCAATCCATTAATAGGCATCAGTCAACACTGAAGTAAAATCTGCCATTTGAAACAGCTTTTATGTGATTGAAGACTCACACACAGCCATAAGTATGACAGAACAGCTTCGCTATTAAAATGTTTTATCTAGAAAAGAACTGTTCATCCTAATTGACTGAAATACTCTTTGAACACTATTACTGCAAGGCTACTTCACTATGCAGCACTTTAGCACGTAGCCACTTGACTTATATCTTGAGATCCAGCACAACCACATCAAATCTTGTTAGAATATCTTCTTACACATACTTTCACCAAGAGATCGAAACAATAAAGCTGACTGTCATTTTTACTACAAGTTGCTTAGTTAATTCGATACTGAAAGTTACTGGGATTAATTATAAGAGCTGCATGCAATCAGCCATTTCTATCAATCTTTCTTTTTACGGCACTAATAGAACTAATCCTACTAACCACATCAGTTGAAATAGGTTGGCAGGTCTGGATGGAAGCTACTCTTCCACACCAAGCCCAACCTCTCATCACAGGATATGCAGTGGCAGGGGCTCCTTTAAGCAGCACTGTGCCGCCCTGGCCCAGCTCCAACACTGACCATATGTCAAGCTGACAGATAAGAAGCACGAGACAGCCGTCTAAAAACAACCGCATACTGCCCCAGCCACCAGGCAGCGAGGGTTTCTAGGCCTACCTTATTACTCATATCAAAGCAAATTTTAAACACACCGAAAGTAAACACACCTGACCAAAAAAAAAAAAAAAAAAAGCCCAACCAACCACAAAACAAACCGAAACCAAAACAAGCACAAAATCATTGTTAGAAAGGCCAGGCCATGATAAACTCTACTTTAGGAAGTTTTCACTGAATATCATAATTGATCACCAGAAGCACAGTCAGAAGATTAATAGCTTGTGCATGTAACAAATCTCCTTCCCCACTATATTCACAGTGTGCTAACAATTCACGATATAAAGAAATCAAACATAGCATCAACTGTCACCGAGATTAGACTTTACAGAATCAGACAAAAGGCTATTGATTTAATGCCTTAAATGGAGGGGGATTTGATTTTTACCCTGTATCTATTAATGCATCATAGGATCCATCAGTTTTTACCATCACCTCTGTTACCAGGAAGTATGTCAGATCAATTCCCTGCATGTAGGCAAACATGTTGTCTATCATAATATCATATCTATTGTCTTCCAAAATTATTAAGTAATCAGCATAAAGGAATAGCTAAAAATTATTCCAGCAAATTATGCAATTTCCATAATTTCATATAATCCATTTCCATATGCCAAATTAATAAAATCCACATGAACTTACCTACAGTTCGGAGGAGGGTCTAATGTAATTTCTGCAAGTTCTTTCTGAATCCTTAAAAGAAAAAAAAAAAATAAAAATCAGGATTTATTTTATATTTTTCATAAAGCTGTAATTCTTTCAACTTTGTGAACATTTCTATACTGTCAATAATAACAAAATATAATCGTTGCAATTTCTGATTGAAAGCTGCTGCTGTAAGTTTTCATCAAACTGCTCAGGTAAATGTGGAAGTAAAAATCAAATATTTTCTGAAAAATGATCCTCCAATCTGGGACAAGTTATGTCACGACTAGCTACCTACAAAATCCCACTTTTTCTATAGGTCAAGGTTCTCAGCTCCTTTGCTCACACAACAACTGTCTCATTACTCTTCTTCTGTATTTCCCCTCTGCCCATGTGTCTCATAGCTCTTACTCTCCCACAATATTTAGCTTTTTAATGCATCTCATATTGGCAGGGCAAAAAAAGCCCAGCTTGATCGGACAGTTATCTCTCACCCTCACAAAAAGAGCCCATCTGGACCTCCTCCATAATCTCCTTCTAGATATCAGGGGAATGCTATCAGGTCTCCCCAAAGCCAATCCTCAAAGGGAAATGCTCCAGCTCCATGGCAAGATTGCAGACATGCTGCTGGACTTGCTCCAGTGTGTGCCTTCTTCGAACTAGGGTGCCCAAAACCAAGAAGATGTTATTACAGATGCAGTCTAATGAGAGCTGAGTAAAGGGAGATAAATCACTTTCGTCTCTCCATTGACAATGCTCCTGTTAAGACATCCCAGGAGGCAGTTAGCCTTTGTTGCTGCCTCATGGTGAGTTTGCCAGCATCCCCACATCCTTCTCAGCAGAGCTGCTCCCCAGTCTGTACCGTTACCAGGGGTTAGTCCTTCCCAAATCCCACGTGTGTGATATTACATTTGTCCTTGCTGATTTTCACGAGTTGCATATCAACTCTCTCTTGCCGCCTGCTGAGGTCCCTCTGAGCAGTAGCCCTGCGTATGCAAAATGCTCCCCCAACTTGCTATCATCTGTAAAATACACTCTGCCATATCCTCCAGGTCACTGATGAAGACATGACGCTGAGCAGGTCCAGTAGAGATCCTGGCAGTACTGCCCTCATTAGAGGCATCCTGCTGGAACTCTTCCTCCAGGCAGAGCAACTTCTTTCTTAAGGATTTCTGAATATTCCTAGGCTGATGCTGACATGCCTGAAGTCCTGACCTCTGCCACATCTGGCAATACGGGTTCTTTTCCTTATAACAGCATCTGCGTGAGAGCCAGTATCTCGCCCTCTGAAGAAATTTAAACATGCAGAGTAGGCATTTACAGAGTTCCCAAAGGAGCCTGTAGCTTACACTTCCCAAGGACTTGCCAGAGTATGATGCCATAAGCAGGACTGTGATGGCCACCTTCCCTATATACATACCCAAGGCTTTTTTATAAGCTACTTCAGTGCAAAAAAAACCACAAACATTTACAAGGAGGACAAAAAGTAATTCAATGCACCCTCAGTATTTTCTTTTTTGCCTTCCTCACAGGACTTCACATACGGAAGCACATTGCTATTCCTGTTATTCCCTACACTAAGAAATAAAATCTGCACAATAACACCCCTCAAATTCCCAAGATATGTACTCAAACCAAATTACAAAAACTTCAGGCCTGTTAAAAATGACTGCCACTCATTTTGCTCATAAATACAGGAAAAGAAAATGGCTTATCAAAATAAACATCCAGGCATATTGGCATATAACATAAAAATGAGCAGTTTAATCCTCTATATAGTGTTAAAATCCAAACACAATCTTACATGCTGAGGGGTCTCACAGCTACTATCAAAATTCCCCCTGTGCCACTCTGAATCGACTTTATGGCTATTATGAATAAATGAACCAAAGGCAGCAGAAGAACTGGCCTGAGCTAGAAACTCCAATCCTGCATCATTCACATTCTGAAATAATTAGGACGTACATGGGCAAGATTTGTAGCTAGAGGTAATAATAATTTAACAGACCAGATGATATCACTGAAAAGATAAAAACATTCTTTCAGATGATTTGCTTGTCTTCTAACCTCTGTGTACCCCAACCCTATACACACACACATTAGTTACCCCTGTAAACGGGGAGAAATACAATGTTTATTTGTTTTTTCTACCGATTGAAATATTTGCACCTACAGTGTAAATATAATTTCCCCAATAAATATCATTCCTTTCTTGCAAAAATATAGGCACAGTCTGCTCAATCAATATTTGCTGAAAACAACACTGAAAATCCACCACCTTTTTAAAAGGGAAAATCTGATTAGTGGCTTCTAAGCACATCAACATGATGCTTTTAAAAAGTTATTCCATTTAAATAATCCTAACAGTTCACACCTTTTAGAAAAGGGATTTTACAAGTGTGGGAGATGCATAAAATATTTATTCTCTATGTGACAAATTTCTACTGTGATTTTGAAATTTACTATCACAAACTCAAATTATGGAAAACCTAGGTAGCACGGAATCTTCAGCTTTTGTGGTTTATGGGTTGCTTTTTCTCTTTCTGCCTTCTGGGAAGTTACAGAATGATGGCATTGAACTCCTATGGAGTCAGGGATTACTCCTTTGCTTTACATACAGTATTAAGAACAGTTAATATTTCGTTGCACTGTCTGAGACACATCAAGAATGGATTGACAAGTGCAACTTGAGTCCTAGAATCTTACATTCTGCCTCCTAAATCCTAACCCACATTCCTTCTGTTCTGAAAAAAAGAAAAAAAAGGTACAGAGACCTTCCTTTTCTTCTTCTGGCCGGTTCAATCCAAAATTTCTAACTTCTAATGCCAAGAGCACTACAATGGGCCTTTATCAAGCTTTTCCTGTGATTGAGCTAACAAGAACCATAGAATCATAGACTGGTTTGAGCTGGAAGGGACCTTAAAGACCATCTAAATAAACCAAAACCTTTCTACTTCAAGCCATAAAAATTGATGATGTTTTCTATTTATGTTCAAAAGTCCTAATTGCTTTTGCAAGCATCTAAGACAAAGAGATGTTTCATTCTTGATTATTTTTGTACAAACAAGATATTAATATGGTACTGTCCATCAACTGCTCTTTAGCAAGTTGTCCGTGTTACTCTGTGGCATCCTGAACTAAAATTAATACATACACCTTGCACCTTTTTTGTTGCAACCTTAATTTACCTTGCATTCATGCTGAGTGCACATTCATAAACAGTTTCTGCAGAGCAGCTGACATGCAATAGCTTGTTCACATGTCACAGCGTTCAAAGTTACAATTAAACCGTCAGGCAGCATCCCAGAGAGGCTTGCACTGATAAGAGACCTCCAGTGTGCAAGCTGGCCTTTATCTGCACCAGTTACTCCACTGCTCTGGCACTTGTTTCATTAAGTTGCCCTCCAAATCTGGCACAGGAGAGAATGTGCCTCATTTCCTTTACTGACCACAGAGGGTACACCGCGAGAATATGTGGCCTTTGGCAACAAAACACTTCTTGCAGGGTCCTTTCTGGCATCATTTTCTTTGGATTTTCTGCCTCACTACTGTTATATTTAGCTATATGAGAGAGGAAAAAGGGCTCTAAACTAAAATCATTATACATATCCAGTTTATAGTTAAACAGATGACATACTGGATTACTATATATTGGGGAGTGGGGGAGAAGCCCTTGCTAGTAATCAAAGCCCTGGGCTGTACACATAGGACATTTAATTTGCAATGTCAGATCTCATACTCTTTGCTTTGTCTTAAAGAAGTCATTTGACCCCTATCTCTCTTACAGATATAAAAATATTTTCCCCCTCCATTTACTAGCAGAAAAGAACAAACATAGTTGCCTTCCAGTAATAATGCAAAGGTTAATCTACCCCTAAATTCAGAAGCATCAAAGTACATTGTGGATTTGAAACATTATTAATTCTCACAGACACATATTTACTACTGTTCCAAGCCTAGGGGGAATGTGTGCTGTTTCATGAAGGAGACAGTAAAGTTCTCTTAAAGGTAAGAAAAAACTGAACATGGCAGAGGATTTCCCCACATGATTAATAGGAAAAGAAGCAAAATAAAGGACTACATGACAATAAGCTCTTTTTACCATGTCTACTTCTCTAAAATACATGTCTCTATGCATTAAAGCCTCATGAACCAATACTCCATGCCAAAGTATATGCTATTGCGAAAATACTAAGAAATTAAATCACTGGTATGTATTCCAGTATTATATAAACTGTGACTGAGCAGAAAATTTGGCTAAAGATGGTTAGATTCATGTTGGAGGAAAAGAAATATTCTGGCCTCCATACTAGATGCACAATAAATTACAAGGATATTTCTTTTAAGAAAAAGCACTCCATATTTTGCTGTAATATTCAATGTGCTAAATGTCATTCCCAGATTCCTTGAAAATAGAGCTGTGATTAAATTCTTTGAGGGGAAAAAAACAAAACAAAACAAAACAAAACAAAAAAAAAAAAAAAAAAAAAAAACAAAAAAAAAAAAACAAAAAAAAAAAAAAAAAAAAAAAAAAAACAAAAAAAACACCAGAGGGGGGCTAAAAAGCACCCATTTTTATTTTGTTGCATTTTGGGCAAATTTAACCCATTGCCTATTTGCTACTCCTTCCAGTTGTAACTTCTTTCAATGAAGAACAGATCACAACCAAAGTTTCAAAGTTCACAATTCATTGCAGGCACAGATGGTTATAAAAAAATTCACTGACTGGACACAAAAGAATACAGATTTTCAACTATCAGCTTCAGAAGCCAAGGAAAACAATACATCTATTTGTTGAGCTACTATGTCAGCCAAGAATGGTTACACTTCTCTCAATCCAAAGGTCATGCTAAGATTTGCTACTTAAGAGGTAACAAGATGCCTGCTGTTTTCAAGGACAGCGATTCAATTCCATGCCTGAACTGTAATTGTGATATGCAGCAAGTTTCTCAATCTTGACATGCTAGGTAAGAAAAGTTGCTATTTAAGGTGGTGCCCTCTGGGTGAGGAAAATTGAATGACCGGTACAGCATATGACATATGCTATAACCTATTACACCTGTATAGCAGCTAGTCCTAAAAGTATTAACAGAGACGGATGGTGTGTGATAGCATTCTGCCTTCTTGATACCATCTGTTAGCAATGCTTGATACCTGTTAGCAATACTAACAGAAGAAACTCTATCTTCAAAACAAAAATCTTAGTCAGATATCGATTCAAATTGTTTCAGGTAGCCTCCATAATCAGCTCATTTTAGAAAGCAATAAGCTGTGGGAGTAGTATATTCATATATAAGACATGATAGCAGTTTGCTTATACACAAAAAGCAAAAGCCAGCATGCTGCTAAGTCTTGTTTTATATAAAACCTAATGCTACAGAAAATCATTTTAATCTGTCTGACTACATAAACATACAAATAAAACACAGAGCAGAGGTATTCCAAATACAGATGCACAAATCTTCCTTCTAATCCAAGATATACAGGAGGTATCAATGTAATACAAAAATACTGTGACTACAGTTCCATATGCATGAAAAAGCTTTCCAAGTGAGAAAATGTAACTTCCAAACTCAGGTTAGTCTGTAGCCTGCGACTGTGGCTCCAGTACTACGATAACTTGCTGGTGTTCTGTGCTCTAAACAGGAATTATGGAATCTTGACCACCAAACCCACAAGTGCAGTACACTCTGGTGTTTGGCATTTTGACTGATTTTAGCAGAGCTGACTCCTTTAACTATAACGGAGTTATTACAGGCAATTGCACAGTGAAACTCTTTAGTGAAGATTATTGTGACTTTACAGTAATGCCATACAAACCCACTGAATTCAAAAGCTACAAAAGGTTGCTAAGCATATATTCAGTCTTTTTTCATCAGGGCAGCTGAATTACTTCAACTTATTCAACTTTGTTAAAGATAACTTTTTTAATCTGGTCAAGAACAACATTCCCATTGAGGGAGTATAGCCTTATTCCTGCACTATTTTTCACTTCTAATGAACAAAATAATAGTATTATTATGAAGACATTTAATATGTAGTTTCTGTAATACTTCTCACAAATTGAGCACTCTGTGCCATTTTTTCTTCCTTTATATTACTCCTCTCCTTTTTATCTTCAGCTTTAATTTCTGATTTTCCTTTCTTCAGACATTACTGGTTTTAATTGAAAAGCAAAGAAACCAAGCTTCCACTATGAAAACCTGGCCAGGTTAAGAATGTTTATAGAAACATAATCCCAATTCTAACAAGGTCACAAACGACCAAATACTAAAAAAAAAAAAAAAAAACAACAAAACAAAGCAACAAAACAACCACCCAAAAAACAAAACACCACCCCAAAACCAACTTATGCTACTATAAAAAAAACCCTACTACAACAAAAACTATGTTGCTGTGACCTTTCCAGAAAGATTTTTTCTTCCCAAAAAATAATACTTATTGTGCACGTATCTACAGAACTCTTGTAAATCATCTCAGATTTTAAAATGCATAATAAAAGGCTTTCCTTCAATATTAGTACACATGTGAAACTGGCTTTAGAGTCTAACTGGCAAACGTACTGATGTCAGCAACTGGCATAATTAGTTTCAACAGAACCATAAGCAGATATGATTAAACTTTAAAGGGTTTAAGTAATTTTATCGCTGTGAAATGCGTGTTGAAAAAAGCTCTCAGCTTTGAAGATACAAAGCTAAGATTAATAGACCAATTTCTGACATATCATTATTAATTTTTTAATAGGATAGTGTCCACAGGCCCTTGTCAGAATTGTGACATCATTACATTAGGCATTGTATGAAATTCAGAACACAGACTCTTTTCTAAAGATGTTAAAACCTGATTTTTATGACCTCTAAAGTCATGACTAGTCCAATATTCCTAATATTTAAAGAGCAACAATAGCAGGACACAGGCTGAAAGGGAAGGTGGACAGAAACTTTAATGGCTGTGAGGATTAACTGCATCAGCGTTTGAAGTGAAAGTTGTTATGGTTTGGGTTTTTTCCTTTAGTCATAAAAGAAAATATGGGCAAGCTTTGCTGTCCATCCTGTAAGTGATATGACTAGGTAATCTCCTAATAGTGTCATAGTAGGAATGGGTCTTCAGAGAGCATTGCACTGGGGAAGAAAAAAAGAAGAAAGGCTAGCTCAAAGGAAGGTGTCTGTGGCAGAAGAAAAGCATGACAATGCCTCACTGGAAAGACAGAAGAGACTTCAGAAAAGTATGTAAATGGCAAATGGCAGATTAAAGACTTGAAGACAAAGACTGAAATCCTGAAGAGATGTACGCACATGTTCAAATACTGATATTAATGGACTCCTACTACACGCATAAGTTATAAATTATGGCAATAAGGCCTCGATGCTTCTTCTTTACTACAGCACCATAGCAGTGTAACACCAATAGTTTCTCTCGTAGTTTACACATCCTTGAATTAACAAAGAAAGAAGATCTGGGAATCCTGCATCAGAATCATCTGCAGAATTGGTCTCTTGTTGGATTATTTTAGAAGTGTTTTTTAACTTCAGTCACTATAATCCCATTTAAATCCTCTTGCCTAGACTAACATCCCTACACGTACTAATGGAGCAACACTAAGCTGTAAATTCCTTCTGTCTGGTCCAAGCAAAACAGCCATTATCTGGAGATTGACATGATAGCATAGAGTAATTTAAATAGCTATTCTACTAACCCACCTTTCCTCTCAAGCAGAAAAGAGAAGGAAAAGAAATGGATATTAGAACAGACCACAGTTTAAAGTAATGAAACCAACATGCATTTGCTGTTCACTCAAATATTTCTGACCTGACCATCTGGGAAAAGGAAACACAGTACTTTACAGCAATAGGTATTACGGTAGTCCTAACATGCTGAGTTGCTGAACTGTCTGAAATGTTTATGGTTAATTAACTGTAAGTTACACTGACAAGTTTCAACATCAGTCACACATACACATATAGAGATATATTTTATAAGGCTACAAAACTGTCTGAGTTTTACTAGCAATAAAAGAATGTCAGCTTTTATCATGCAAGCTACTATTAAAACCATGTGAAAGAGCCAATCTGTCAAAGAAGGGAAAAAAAACATACAGGTCTCATTATTGTGACCAGTCTTATTAGGCTTTTACACTGACACAGTGGTGTTATAATGAAACAATAAAAAAAATATACTGAATCAATACATACATCTGATAGCTGAAGAAAGAGAAGGGAAAATAAAGACACAAAAAGAGCACTGTACCTTTTAGCACTAGTTGACAGTTTAGCAGCTGTTTTGCTTGATATTTTCCCCTCTTTTTTCTTGGGTTGAACTTGCTCCCTTTCTTGTTCCTGCTGAACGCCTTCACGCTGATCTCCATCAGAGCTGCCTCCACTAGTGCTTGGACTATCATCAACTCTCTGCCCCTCCGTAGACATGGCAGATGCTGCACTGTATAAAAAACAGACCACAAAAGTTAGATTTTTCAGAAGGAAGTGTCCAATAGCATTTCTTTACATGCATTAGAGAAATAATACAAGATTCATGTTTTTGTCTTAATACATAATGCTTGTGTTACAACACTTCAGTAATTTTAATACTGAATAGTTTTGCCATAAGCATCTTAAAAATAATTTAGGAGTTGGTCATTTTAAAATCCATACCAAATTAATATTAAACCCTGATATATATATATATTAAAATCATGAGTTATTTTAGTTAAGCAGGAAACACAACTCTGCAAGTGTAATACCATTCAACATGAATGCTACTTTTCAACTGCTCAGCAATATCGTAAGTTAGCTACCTCATCACTGTGCCGCTGGTTCAAATCTAGCATAGTTTGTTAAAAAGTTGAGAGCTATTACTGTCTTAAGACTCTCTGTTATCCCATATGAAATAAATCTGTGGGTTCATTCCAAGTCTATAATGTGGGTTTCCACATTACAAAATCCACATCTTGGCATGCTCGATGGAAACATTCACAGAACCAAAACTCACTAACACAGCACTGCACATACTAAGGTTGCACACTTCTAGAGCAGTAAGCATGCTAGAGAGGATGTAACAAAGTTTTTCCTAACAAATTCTGTTCAGGTAACAGGAGGCAACAAAGTTGTCAGAGAACATCAGTGACAAGATATCTTAGTATATTTCAGAAGTCAAGTTAATGCTTTATTTGCATTCTTCTGATAGTAGTTCACTACTTTCATTTCTTCCTTAATTTGAAATAGTATAACAATATGCCGACAGATGAGGAATTACAAGCCCACTGTTACGGCTGTCATGATTTTTCAAACTGTTCTAATGAAGGGCAGATGCCCAAGAAAAACTCTTACTGAAGTAGCATATGTGGTGGCAATGACTGTTAGAAAACTACAAAAACAAAAATCCCAACAAACAAACAAGAAGCACAAACCAAACCAGGTGGTCTTTAACTCCAAACCTACAGTTTATATACGCATTTTATATATCCTCCCTAGAGATTTCAGTAAAAGAACCACCTTCAAAGCAGAGAGGCCCAAACATTACTTGTTTACACTCACACAATCCCCACATATCTGGGTGGTTTTCTGATCGAATCTGTCTGAATCAAGAATTTGCTGTTTCATACACAGAGTTTTAAAATGCTGTGAACTTCGACTTGCTTTTCCTCTCACCTATGTACACACACTGTCACAATTAACAAGAAAACTATTCTCCCTGACTATTACACGTTTTAATACTCTCTCAAGGGAGAATAATGAGATTGCAGGCTCGGATTCAATCATGCTCATTCAGTGGACTAAACAAAGTTCATCTCCCTGCACATACTTACGGGAAGAGACAGCAAAGGAAAAGTATAGTAACATCAATGCCAGCAGGGTTATGCTGAAAAGGACACTTTTTCAAAAGGCCGTAAGCGTTCTAGCTAAGCTGCATGTGAAAAAATAAATTGAGTCCTATTCTGCAAAAGCCTTTTCAGGATCTAATTCTATCAAACTGTACACACCATGGAGTGGAAGTAGTAATATTATCAGGCATTATTGACACAATCCAACTAAATTCAGGAGGAATTAGATCTTTTTTGTCTAATTTATGAGGCTGAACAGAAAAGGAGATCTGGATGTATGGCACCCCTTCAAAATGTTCAAATGCTAAGAGAAACAGCAAATAATATCAAATGGTGGTTTTCCTTAATCAGCTTAAGCTACATTTTGGATTTTATTATTAAAAATAATATTTTATAAGTATATTTTCATATATAAATTTATATACACACCTATAAACACAACACTTAGTCTGCTCATTGAAGTAACTGAAATAATGCATAGTTTGCATCCTAATATTAAAGTAAAAAAACTGTTCATTCTTAAAGAATGATTTTCCCTATGGTACATCCACAACATTATTATAATTCTTATATTTACAAAGGTTAATGTTCAGAAATTAACAACCTGGTTATCAGAATTTAAGGTAACAGCAATAGAAGATTTTGAGGTAATAAACACAAAAGTATCCTATTCTGACAAGTCAAAATATGCATTTAATAACTATTATGCAATTTTGATAGCAAGCACGCATTTTTCGTGCTTCTACATACAGCTAAAATACAATCTCATCTTTTTTTATAACACTTTCGATGGCCTTTATTTACTCTAGATTTCATTTCTGATCTTTGCTCAATACATCTATTTCTAAAGAGAAAAATTCTCTTCACAATTGTTCATAGGTTTTAACACTGCAGGCCAGAAAGTTAAAAACATATTTAATAAAGCTTACATGCACAGGACATCCACCATGAATAACCTGTTACAAATATTACTAATATCCAAAACTGTGTTCACTTTGTAAGTTCAGATTATTATCCATCAAACACTGTAACAGTAGCCCAGAGCATATAATTACTGTAACATGTAATGCCAGCGTTTAAAACAAGAAAATGCTTAAATCTGTCATTTGATGTCTCGGTAGTTTCTAGGTTTTCTTTCCCCTATCTCCCTGTTCCCCTTTCTGACATCCAGAGCTCTTGCCATGCCCTCTCCTCACAATATCTGTGATTTCAGGAATTTTGCATAGTTCAAGGGATGCTCAGTGTCACGATAAAAGTGGGTTGTAAAGGGCCTAGAGTTAGACACTTCGAACTTAAACGACAAACACACAAAAGGATGGGGATGGAGGGGGGTGGAGGAGGAATCACCCAAGGGGATGACGCTGTGAGGAAAACATTTCACTGCCAGGAACACAGAGAAATACAAGATACTCCTTGAAACTGGACAGTCATGAGTGTGCTTGCAACTGTCACACGGAGTGAAAGGAAACACACACGATGTCCATGTCCCCAGCCGCCAGGCTATTCCACATTCAGACGGGAGTTGCTAACCTCCCTGCTGTTGCAGCAAGAAAAATGAGCAGAGGGGACAGAGGAAGGAGCGAAAGCGGACTTAAAAATCTCTCCTTTGAGATGATTCAGCAGAGACACAGATTACAAGTGTAAGTGCAACTATCAGTTCTAAGGGAAGAGTGTCCAAAAAGACCTTGCTTTGGCCCTACATATCTACTGGCATATTCCCCTCCCTCCTCAAGAGTAAAACCAAAACAAACCAAAACAAACTATAACAAGAAAACTCAACTGCAACTACTCCCCCTCCTCAAAGGAAAAAACAGCAGTCAGGGACAGAGAGATCCTGGCAATGCGCATATGGGTCCCAAGGGTGGCAGAGCTAGTGATGATGTCTTTCTAAAGCAGACTGAATTTCCTATAAGCCAAGATAAATTGAATGTTTCCGCAGGGTCCACGAAGAGCAGCAACAGCAGCAGCCACCTTACTTCATCTTCATTAGAAACCATAAAGGGCAAAAGGACCAGAACATCACGGGAGGGGACGCAGGAGGAGCCCTGTTTCTGAGAGGGGCATCCGGAGCGACGGGACGGCATCCCCGGGCTCCCACGGCCCCACCATGTCCCCCCTGCCAGTCGGGGAGACCCATCATCTGGCATCGTGGGGTGCGAGGGCATGGGCACCCCCAAATGCCGTGCTTGCGGCGGCCGGGCCGGGGTAAGAAGTAGGAGCCAGCCGCGGAGAGGAGGAGGAGACTGCGATAGGAAGACGTCGGGGGCACATGAGGGAAGGGAGGAGGTTGGGCTGCGGGGTTCCCGGGGGTGCTCGGGGGTGAGGAGAGGGGTAGTGTCCCTCCCTAGCGGCTGTAGCCCGGGCGGCCCACCGCGGCGGCTGGGGGGGGGGGGGCGGGGGGGAAGGAAAGAATGTTGGTGTACACCGGGATGCTCGGTCATGGGAGGCGCGGGGGTGTAGGAAGTACCCAGCGCCGGAGCGACCCCGGGGCGCAGCGGGTGGCCGCGGAGCGGGGACGGGGGGAGCGGCGGCGGTCGTCGGTCCCGCCCGCAGCGGGCAAGCAGGACAAATGGACACGGAAGAGTTGTTGAAGGAGTGGGGGGGGGGGGGTGTGGTGTGTGTGCTGAGGAGCAATGGAGGCTGAAGCGATGACCGGAGGATGGATGGATGGATAGATGGATGATGGATGGATCGAGCGGTGGCAGAGATGCAGGGGTGGCGGGGGGCGGGCGGGACTGTTGCTGAGAAGGGGCTTGGCCATGGGTTACAAAGGGTAGAGAGGGACCAGGAAGCGACGGGGGGGGCTAGGAGGGGGGAGGGGAGAGGAAGGATAAAGGTAGAAACCGAGGGTCGCCGTTAAACGGGAAAGAGGGGAGAGCTGCCGTGAGGGAGGGATGGCGAGGAACGGGGCGGGGGGAGGGGACCTCAGCCGGGCAGAGGTATGCCTCAGGAGAGACCGGAGAGGGAAAGCGGGGGGGGGGGGGGGGGTGATGTTGTGTGTCCGCTGCTACCTGCAGGCGAGGGCAGGTCTCTGTCTCTCCGTCTCTCTGGTGCCGGGCACAGGCTGTGGGACGATCCGACCGGGGTCGCCCCGACTCCGGCCGGGCGCGGGGCTGGAAAGGGGCTGCAGCCGCTCACTGAGTCATGAGCCCGCTCCCCCGCGCTCCTCGCCCTCTTCTTCCTCCCTCCCTTCCTCCCTCGCAGCAGCAGCAGCAGCAGCGGCGGCCGCTGACTGACTGGCTCCAGCCCCCGCTGCCCGGACAGAAGTGAAGCCGCTGACGCGCGCGTCCCCGTAGTCGCCGCCGCCTCCGCGCGCGCGCCCCCGCCCAGCCAGAGCTGTGCGCGCTCCCGTCAGCCAACCAATTAGCCCGGGCGCCCGCGGTCCGCCGAGGGAGGGGCTGGGTGGGAGCGCGCGCGCGCGCTCTTTCGCGAGGGGGCGGAGGAGGGGGGGGTGTGATGGAAATGGGTCTCGGGTGCGCGTCCGCGGGGCCGGAGGAGGGGCGAGAGCCGGCAGCGGGAGCGCGCGTTAAAGGGAAGCACACCGGGCGGGAGTGGGGGGGCCGGGTCGGAAAGACTGAGGAGGAAGGAGGAGTGAGGGGATGGGGGCAACGGGCAGCCCTAGCCGCGGAGAGAGGGGGCGGCAGGTCAGGGTTCCCGGCTCGCTTCCCCCCCGCGGCCCGTCATCCGCATGTGAGAGTTCAGGGGGTGGCCGCGTTGGGGGGGCGGGGAGGGAAGAGCAGCGGGAGCCCGTGTCAACTTTCTTTGCTGTTCTGGTCTTTTTCTGGTTCTTTGTTCCCTCGGCAGGGTCCTGTCCGCACTTCCCAGAGGCCTTTGTCTCCGCAAAGCCACCGCGTCCCTCGGCTGGCGAGGCTGCCGGGGACGGGCTGGGTGCCCCTGCAGCAGCGAGGGGTCCGGGCAGCTGCCAGACGGAGGCCGGTGCTTTGCGGTCGTAGTTCGGTGCTCATCGTGGTAGTTTCGATCGCAGGGCTGCTGAGCCGTGATGGCACAAACAGCTCCCGGCCACTAACGACGGCCGGGTGACGTGCCCCATCCCGGCTGGAGATGGGTGCCCTAGCGTGATTGTAGTCGGTAAATGAATCTACCCTCCCACACAGATAGGCATTACCTCAGTGGCAAGCATCGCAATAAGGAATGGGAGAGGCCAAGGCAGAACCACACTTAAATGTTATGTATTTAGTATGAATAACATTAACCTGGCATAAACCAAACCTGTAATAGAGCTGGCTGCGTTGGCCTAACTGAGATCCTTCTGCCCCTGTGCTGACCCTGCTGCTTTAATCTTTACGTAATATGCTTAGCTACGTTATGTAAACTGTTATCACCTCAAACGTTTCTTCATCTGACAGGGAAATACACTAGGCAAGGGTAAAGGGGTAATGGCAGGTCAAAATGTTTTCCCCCTCTTAACAACTAGAAAGAGTTAAACAATAAAATGTGTTCTCACCATTCCTCATGTACAAGGAAAAGTTTCTCCCTGCCTGAGCTGTGAAGTATTGTACTGTTTCTGACTCACGGTTACAGTGTAGGTGGAGCCCGTGCTACCAAACATGCAGAAATTGGGAACTTGAAGCTCTGCTGAGATACTTACGGATTAGAAATGTTATTGGCACCTGCTGTCATGTTATACCCAGACAACAGAAGTGATTTTTGTAGTTTTCCTGTACATAAAATTACTCTTGAGTAATTGAATTGTTTTGAAATAACTTATGTATTGTCTCTTCCTATTTATTTGTTAAATAATCTCAGTGAGGTTTTCACCTATACTTGAAACTGCTGCAGTCAGCTAGTTTGTCCTATTTCATGTGTATTTACAAGGTATTTTCCTGCTTCAGATTAACTCATGGAGAAGAGCTCCTGATGTCAGCTAGGTGGGTTTCTATCAGCTAGCATGCATTGACTTCTCACAAGGACTAAGTAATTAACAGAATATGATCCATAAAAATTCTTCAAAGAATGCAAATCTCCCACAAGTAATGCTTCTCATTGCACTGAAAAGCTGCTGGCTGCACTGTGTGCTCTTGACATTGTGGCCCTCTCCTTTCAGTCATTCCAAAACAGACCTTGTGAAAGCCATCTAGGAAGCAAGGAAATTCGCTTTCTAAATCAATCTTCTGCTATATTTCCTTAATGTTGCTCTGATTACTTAAAGGTGCCATAACATAGGCATAAATTTTCCTGTTCAGATACCCTACCTATTGAAACTCCTCAGCCCATGTCAGGACTTCACTACAGTGACAATTGGGTGTGCTTCATTATAGATCTTTTCTGCTAGGATCTGCAGGAAAGACAGAGAGAAGCTCAGTGGAAAGCCTAATTCAGGCGGGAGTTAGGCCTTAGAGTATCCCAGAATCTAGGTCATAAATTCCTGGTGCCAAAAAAAATCAAGGGAGTGCTGAAGTGTTCCAGCACCAAGTGAAGGGTTTGAGTCATCAGGAGTCAGGTCCTGATTTTTCTTCTGGTGTGTAACCTCTGGCCCAAAGCCCTAAATGGTAGCGCTTAAATTAAGAACAACTAAAGTAGGGAGAAGGTTTGTATTGCCTTATGAATTCAACATGCACATTGAGGTTTGCTCTGTGATTTTAAAAGCAGAGGTTTTGAATGAGCCCTACCTGTGCAGTGTAAAGAGAGTAGTGCAGGGTAGTCACCTGCTCCCACTTTTATCCCTTTGACCTTTCAATATAACTTGTTTGGCCCTCGCATGTTAAAGGTTGCATAATTCTGTGTTATTCAAAATCCTTTGGAAGACTTTTGTAAGTTGGGATCACACAGGGTGAAATCCTGGCCCTTTTGAAGTGAGTGACAGTACTAAAATGTTGGATTTCACCTATGCTGGAGTGCTAAGGCACACATATTGCACCTTTTTTGCTTGGTTTTATATGGTTTCTAAAAGCTGATGCTATTTACAATGCTGGACACATCCAAAAAAACCCTGAGTTCTTCAGTCTCACAGAAGCTTCCTCAGAGAGACACACCAGAGTTAGGCTCACCTGGCAAAGACAGTCATGCTTTAAGATGTTACAGTTAGGGACACTTCTGTTAAGGACTCTTGATTTAGAGTGTTACAAGGACAGATATGTCAATCAAAATCCATGAAGTTGGAGAAGCCTGAGCCAAGTTTCCATTTAGGAGTGTTTAATTTGAAGAAGTATTGGATCACTTTAGGTTTTTAGACTTATTTAGCTGTACGGAGATCTCATTTATGACAAGTTTCATCCTTTTCTGTTTGGTTAAAAAAGAGGGAAATTAAATTGCAAGTTACTGTTACACGTCAAAATAAGAAATATGAAAATGCAACTTTGAGGTTTCTTCTGCCTCTCTGTTTATGAATTATTTTTCATTCCCACTCACAAGGACTTGTCATTATAATATTGCTATTTAAATTGTTAAATGAACATTGTCATCAAGTTATAACTGATAAAAAGGGATTGGTTTTCTGACGTGGAAAAGAGATGAGGAATTACCTCAACTGCAATACAGCTGAAAACGTAGCTGTATCTCTCTTGTGATAGCATATCTCACTTTCAGAACTTTAATATTTTATATTAAAAAGTGAGATGGAACTATTCAGTTGTCCATGACGTGCGCTGTTGTTCCATCAATCTCTTTCAAACAAATCCTAATGAACCAGATCATTTCATCCACCTGAACTATCACCAGCAGAGGATTGGAGGAATGGGGACAAAGGTTCCTTTATTCATTCTTTACCTGATTCCACTTCTCAGCTCTGCAGGAGCTGTTCCAGCTTGTGCTGTTTCCCCCATTTCTTTCCCACTGAGCCTTGGGCCCCATGGGGCTGTTCAGAGAGCAGATAGCAGGCAGCTCTCAGGGGCAGGCCCTCGCTTTCCCTATCTTGTCTTCCATCCCGAGCTGAGGTGGGGACACAAGATAGCATGAGTCTCTGCTGTAGCTTTGTGCTGTTATGGGATTCTTCTCCCATTGATAGTTTTCCTTATATTCCTGTGGTGGCACAAAGCCATCAGGATAGTCCAGTGGATATGGGCTGTTCTCTATTCTTTTGCCGTCTCTGTTAGTTCCCTTTTTCCCATTTGTAGATAGTTTATTCTCACACTTCCTCCAATTTTATTTTTTTTTTCCTACAATCTTGCTTTGCTTTTGTTGCTTCTTGGATGAATCCCGCTCTGGATGTTGGCAAATGTAAACTGAAATTCACAGGTACCCTGATCTCTGAAGCACCAGCTGTGTCTGAAAATACAGCATTTGAATGATTCAGAGTTCAGGATTCTTCATTTTTGTGTTGCCACTACCAGCATTTATAATGAAGTGGAGTAGCAAGGAAGGTGTCTACAGCAGAAATGTCATTAGAATTTTCATCTAATTGCATATGTCCTCATCCTTTAGAAATTACTTCCTAAATCAAGGAAAACACAATTGAATCCTGAGCATCAGGTAATCCTATTACTCAGATAGTGCCTTGGCAGAAATCTGTTTAAAGTATTTTCATGGCATTCTGGGGTAAAATGATTGTGTGGGCACAGAGACAAGTTATTACTAGCCTGATTTCTTTAGTTGCTCTACAATAGTGTACACCCCCAAATCACTGGAATTTATGCACCCTAGTTTTTTCAAGCCATTAAATATGAAAAGAGTTGGAAGTTGTGAGAAAAACAACGTTTAAAATCTCTTTAACCTGAAACCCTAAGAATTTGCAGCTCCTCCTCCTGCCCTTGGCTCAGAAGCAGAGCAGCTCCCACTGTCATTCATCTGGAACCAGAAGAAACAACTGGGACCATAACCACATGGCATCAGAGATGACGATGTCTCAGCCTCTTTGCTACCCAGGTTCATAAAGAATAAACACAAAACATATAAGGGATGGGTGGGAGGGAGGTAATAACTTGCTTCCACATCCTTAATTAAAGCTTGGCTTTTTATTTAAGATAGGGAATAAGTCACTGCTTGGTGTCCGGAATAGAGGTTTGTTTCTATGTGGTGGTTTAGAGCCCAACTTAAGATACTTGCACAGGATAATTCTCTTATAGTTTCTAGACAGAAATCATTGACAACTGAATCCTAGACTAAGCCACTGTTTTAAAAATCTCATCTTGTATGTACTGAAGGGAAAAATCTTTATTTCCAAAGCCATTGTAATGCAATGACCTGTAGCTGGCAGAATTCCCTGCACTGCCTGTCTTAATTCATCACCATATATGGGAGAGACTGTTGAAAAGGGAAGATAGGTTAGAAAAGGAAAGTGGGGGGTTTTAGGTGTTATTTCCACATGCTCTTCAGCACCTCCGTATTCCTATTATTTTCTGTTGGTTTCATAACTTCTTAATTCACAGAATCAGAGTTTTCTGATTAAAGATGGGTAAAATTCTGAGTATCTCTTGTGGTTCTGTGGGGAAAATTACATTTTTATCCAGAAAGAGAAGCCGTGGGCACTCATGTTCCCCTTTAATAAAGTTCCAGAAGAATGTGGGCTCATGTCCTCTATGGTTAATGCATGATTTATGCACACTTAAGGAGTAGGCTCATGCACCAACCATAGCAAACCAAACCCCATACATCAGGCTTCTTCAGTCCTTTCAATGTGAATGATGAAATAAATTTCAGGAACCCAAGGGACCACAGGCAGTCTGAAATGGATTGTCTGCCTTGTACTGAGTAGGAACTACCCACATGTTCTCTGCAGGGGATTACCCCAGTGAAATGGAAGTCCCCTGCAGCAGTAAGTCAGACTAGTCATGTTTTTCACTCCTTCCTGAAGATCCTAGCCAAAGAGCCTGACCTAGACTGTTCTTGGAAGGGATAAAGGGGAATGTCTGAAGTTTGATAAATCTAAACAATCCCTTCTGCTTTCTGCAACCTTTTACCCAACTAGTGCCAATACAGCAGCCAGCAGTGGCTAAGTCCAAGGACAGAGGATTAAAAACACAAACATCTTTTGTCTTGTCCTTGATGGTAACTGTTGCAGTGAATAAATGGCATCTTTTGCTGATAGGTCTAGGCAGAACCTGACAGATTCCTGTTTGCCCTTCCCTAGCTCCTTCTGCAGAACCTCAGGGAGCATGAAACAGAATGGGTAGTGCTCATCTTCCTCACCTAACAGAAATGAAGCAGGCAAGCAGTGGAAGCAGCAACTTCAGGAAAGGTTCACACTCTCTTAGTCCCACTGGAACTGTTCCTGAGGTTGCAAAGTCATGGAAAGGGTGCAGGTGAGGCATACACTTCATTTAATAAAGCTGCAAGGCACAGCTCCCTATGTAACCAGACTTTTTTCCAAGTATCCAAACCACAGTTCAGAGTCCTGAGCAGCACAAGTGGGCTCTTGGCTCTTAATCTTAATCTTATCATAATGAGTGTTTTAAGGGATTTTGCTTAAACTGATGACTAAGTTCAGAGCCTACCAAGCTATATTTATTACTGTGTTTTAATTCATAGACCCTTATTCTGACTAGCTTTGCATTTTACATAGCCATTTCTACCTCTGCAAAGTGGATACTTCTTGCATTTCACATTAATTTGGAAAAGTGGAAAGTAATTGGAGAATCCAGCACACAGTTTCTTTCTGAAATGTTTCTTTGTGCAATTTCCTGTGTTCAGCATAGTTCTTTGAACTGGGGGAACCCACATCACAGGCATGGATGAGGACTGGCCTGCAAAGGCAATTTGGTGTCTCTGCTGCAGTTTCTAAGTATTGATGCTGTATTGGCTAGTGAAGCTCACAATTCTTGGGGAAGGCCTTGCATTTCAAGTGAAATACATTAACAGAGTTATATATTTAGACAGTGGAGGTCCACAAATATTTGGCTGACTAATAAGCCACTTAACCTAGTCATTAGGAAGTGTCAAGGAGAGAGATAACACAACACAGTGTCTTCCACAAATATAAGTACCTATCTCTGGTTGGAGTTTCTAGCTACAGGGTTCCTAGATCCATCTCCTGGATCTAGAAGACCCTTGCCCTGTCAATCTGGTGATGGAAGCATCACTGGTAATGTGAGAATGGAAATTTAATTCTGTCTGCTGACTGAAAGGATGAAACCACACAGTTTATAACCCCCAGTGTGTGTCCTAACCACTACAGCATTTTGGTACTTGGCTTATTTGTTCTCTCTCATTGCGTTTGTTATTCTCTCTAAAAAAATACCCGTGTCTACACTGGATTGGAACTGCAAATGTGAGAGGACTAACAAACAGGCTAAAAGTCATCCTCTGTCTTTTGATCTTTCACTCTTTTAATATTTAATGATCCCATTCAGTATGGAACAGCATTAGAGAGAGAAATTAAGAAGTCCCCTGTCCCCTTCCCATGCCATTGCCTGTTTTCAAGGCAGCAACCTGAGATAACGTGTCCCTTCAGGAAAACAGGTGGTTTGTGGCTGAGTCTCTGACATCCTCAGTGAAAGGTCTGACTGCCTCTCATTCAAGTGAAGTGCTATGGTGAAGGTGAGAGCACTTGCTCTGCTAGGCCAACATCTGCAGGAAAGATAGCAGGATCCTTAGCTTGCACATCATCATTCTCAGGGTCACAAATAGGTGTTAAATTGCTCAGTGACATAAAGACTTCAGGTTTCCTCTTGCAAGATCAAAGACGTGACTTGGAAACAGAAACCACAATCCACCACTACCTGAAAAAATACATTAAAGTCATAAAATGCATGCTGCTGATTCAAACACACTGTGCGGCTGTGTGCTGATACAGCAGTGAGATTTTCAAGCATTCAGTTTGGACTGAGTGGGACTAACAGACCTGACCTGACAGATAAATGGTCAGTCTTGATGAAGAAATCTTTGTTCAGAAATTCATGCAGTACTATGTACTGTGCTGCCCTGGGCATCAGGCACCTCCCTGGGGATGGGGAGCTGGAGGCTGGTTCTGCTGTGACATGGCTGGGGCAGGGGCTTACATGGGGCCCTGGACCCTTGGTAAGGTTGGGGGGATCTGCAGGGAAGGCCGGACAAGGAATGTTGAGCTAGTGAGTGTCTTCAGGGCCCTGACACTGTGTCAGTGGAAACTGCTTTCAACAACCATTGCTAAAGAGCATTTTATTTTGACTATGAACACACAAGGAGTGTAATTCTGAATATAACCATTTCTAAAGTTCTTAATTTTAGTTTTCATGTAGTTATGTATTGAGAAATCCTGTTTTTTAGATAACAGCTATCATCTTGGGGGAAAAAAAAAAAAAGCTGTTTGGGAAAAGCAGAAATCAGTCACTCCCAGTAATGCCCACTAACTCAGCTAGATGATTATTGTATTCCACAATCAGCCAGACAGGGTTTATTATTCCTTTGAGACAATGGAAGATATAATTTGGTTTTGGAAGAGTTTCAACAACAGCTTTTCACTCCTGCGTGCTGGCAGCTTGGATTGCTCTGTGTTACCGAACCTGAGTTCCCAGTTGCAGGGTCCACCAGCTATATGGCTTGCTATGCTACATCTCCCACGAGGTAAAATGCCATGGAAGCTGTGAGTTGCACAGCCATCTCAGCATCTGCTCCCATGGCCCACAGATCTGAAAAAATGGACCAGAAATTGGCTGGCAATTTAAATATAATGGTCTGGCCATTACTGGTAATTAAAACCCCATTGGTGAGAGCCTGGAAGGTAAGGGAGACATGTGAAACATACACAGGTTTCCTCTCACCTGGGTGGACTAGGATAAGCTTAGTCATCTTTTTTTTCATGTGGACCTACTTTAAACTCCTTTGAAATCAGTGGAAACGGTCCCAATGACATTAATGGACTTTGGGTCAAATCCTAATTGCCACTATAAAACCTTTTTGTTGATGCCATGCATTATTTGCTATGTATGTATTTTAATAAAGCGGTCCTGAATGTACCATAGGGAATGTGCTCCTTAAAATGGATACCTTGTTCGAAACACTAACAAGGGTAAGCCCTCTGACAAGAAAAAATGGTTTTACTCTATATCTGGAGGAATGCTTAAAGCACTATTCAGCTTTGTAGGGAAAATAGAGAACTTCATGCAGACTGTACAAAAGTCTGTGGGTTTCTTTACGGCGAACCTCACATAAGCATTTTTTTTATTCTAATTCATAACAGTTCATTACTTCAACTGTGGTCTGAAACTCAAAATGCAAACCGAAACTAAGAAGCATCAAAGTTTGGGTGATCTGGTTTCATGTACTTTATATAGTTTGGTCACCAAACCAGATCTATAGGCAAGTTTGCTCAAAACAATATCTAGATTAATTCAAAAGTGCAAGAATGTCATAGTAAGGCTTTTTCTAAAAATGGGCTAAGCTTTAAACTTACATTGAAACTCTAGCCTAGTTTCATGTGATTTCAGAGTTTGTTATGAGTGTCTTGGAGCAAGAATGGTCTTTTCTGGTAAAACTTAGAATATAATGCAAAGAGAGCTAAGGTGACTTGTGTAACTACGCAAGCTGAGAAACTTTTCCTCAGTTTCCTTTTCACAAACTGTACCAAATAGTCACAAAGACATCCAAAAGCCCAGACCCTCTGATAGTTTTATAGATTTATGAGTCCTTCAGGTGGAGATGCAAAATATAACTCTCTAAAGCTTCAGTGAATACTACAAGAGCTTTCATTTTCCACAGCATTGCTGTAAAGGTGAATCATGATACCATTTTTTCACTACAGGAATAGAAGGAAACATACATCTGAGATCTTAGATTGCAGCTGTATTCTTGGTAGCAACAATAATGTACGATTTCAAAAATTATATGGGAAGACAGGGATCCTCAGTAAGCTGCAAATTATTATTATCACAGTTTCAGACTAAGCTGTAACTTTCTGTTTGGCTGTTGGAGTTTTTTTGTGGTCTTCTGCACAGGGGAATCCCTATAAATATATGGGCATGCAGCTAATGGCAGATTCAGATTCAGTGGCTGAAGCAGTTAATGCCCCCAGTGCTGCTGTCTTCCCAAGGCATCTGCCCTGTGGCAGGCATGGCTGAATGGCTCGTGAATCAGCTCCTGAGCCTCGCAGTCTAGCACAAACCAAAATCAATGTTGGTTTACCTTAATAGGCCAAGCTGTAACTGTGGTGGTTTAATGCTGATTCATGAGTGGTTCAGCTCCCCCCTGTTAGGAGATCGCAACCTCTGAGAGAAGTCCAGTAGCCTCTGTAAGGATCCCTGAGCAAAGAGTAGCCAACACTTCAACCACTTCAGTTTAGTTTGCCACCATTCACCACAAGCTGTAGAACTTTAGCTATCATATTCATTTAGGTGGGATCAAGATTAGAACCTGTGTTTCCCACTGCTCATAGCAAAGATTTGTGGCTGCATGCTCTAATGTGTTATCCCAGGGGGTCTCAGTTCAGATCAGCATCTAGCGTTGAATCTCAGAGACAAAGATAGTATTAATCAAGAACCAACCAACCTACTTTACTATCATGTGACCAACTTTTCCATCAGTAAATATGGGAAAAATTATTATGGAAAAGACCTCCCGTATGAAGATAGGCTGAGAAAATTGGGGCTGTTCAGCCTGCAGAAGAGAAGGCTGCGTGGAGACCTCATAGCAGCCTTCCAATACCTGAAGGGGGCCTATAGGGATGCTGGGAAGGGACTCTTCATGAGGGACTGTAATGATAGGACAAGGGGTAATGGGTTCAAACTTAAACAGGGGAAGTTTAGATTGGATATGAGGAAGAAATTCTTTACTGTAAGGGTGGTGAGGCCCTGGAATGGGTTGCCCAGGGAAGTTGTGAATGCTTCATCCCTGGCGGCGTTCAAGGCGGGGTTGGACAGAGCCTTGGATGACACGGTTTAGCGTGAGGTGTCCCTGACTATGGCAGGGGTTTGGAACTAGATGATCTTAAGGTCCTTTCCAACCCTAACTATTCTATGATTCTATGTATTTCAAAACAATAACCAGTCAACAAACAAACAAACTGCTTGCTAGATATTGCCCTTCTTGCATGAGTGCCTGGCAGGTCCCATGCAAACGTCTGTTACCTTTGTCCATAGTAGATATCTCAGTGTTTCAGATGAAGCCTATTTGTTTTCTTTTTATTGCCAGTCTTTTGTGTCAATCCAATGGGTTCAATCCAATGGGTTCAATCCAATAGTTTTTGAAATCTGTGTCCAAACTCCACTTCTGCCACAGTTTATGTTCTAAAGCCACATGCTATTGTACAGCTTCATGGTACCAAGAGCACCCAGGGAAGGGCATGTGCCTCAGCAAAACCTTGCTTTTCTTTTGCTCACAGTCTTTTTCAGATTTTCCAGGTACACAAAGCACCAGGTAGACTGCTGTCTGCTTCAGAGGACTCTCCACAGTTACCCCAGTAGCAAAGCCACAGCTCCATCTCACTCCCCTGTGTTTTCTTGCAACGCTTCACACTTCATTGCTTGAAGACAGGAGTTGCTTTTATACCTGGTCTTCTGCAGCCAATGTGGCTGTTACAGCAATTCTGTATAACGCCTGCTTTCCACATGATGTCACCTTGAAAGGTTGTGAGCCAAGGCAAAATGTGTCTTTGCACTATTTTATCCCTTTTATGCCTCCAGTGAACAGATGATAATGTATGATAAATTTGACTTGTCTGTCAGCTTATGGCCCTATTCATTTATTTATTTAGTGACAAACAGATTTTGGCATCTGGAAGGGAGTTCTCTTTCATTAACTACCTTGAGAAAACTCATGGAGCTGAGTAATTTTAAGCTTTAAAACCCCACAAAACTAAAGCAAAAAAAATAGGCCCCTGCAGCAAGTGAAGAGGAGTTGTACTAGGGAGAAAAAGCTATGCAGAATAATAAGGGCTTGTACTGGTCTAATTCTGAGTAAGCTTCCCACTGTATTTTCACACACTTCTGTATCTTTGTCTTTGGTTTAGTTTCACCCTTTTTGTCACATACATTTAACCTCTACTTTTTTCTCCGTTTTTATTTGAAAATAAGGCTTTTGTACCCAAGCTGCCTGTTATTTTACTCCCTCCCTTCTTCCCTTTCCCTTTCCAGCCATTCTGGTTTTCCCTTGTCTGTTTGCACACGTTCTTTTTCTTGACTGTCCCTGGATGACATTCTCTTCCCCAATCCAATCTGTTGTGCATTTTTTTTCCTTCCAGATATGTAAAGTGCATGCCTTATTCCCTCACTTCATATACTGTAGCTAACAGACCATTGGTTGATGATGAATTATGAGGCTGTTAATCAGGGAGAACTGTTCTCTTCCAGATACTGAGCATCCAAACTACCTTCAAATACAAAGTACATCAGATACCTATCTACTACTACATGCTGCATAACTCTAGGTGTTGTTATAATTTCATGAGGGTATAGGTCTATGCTGCTGGGAGTAAAAGCAGATATTTATGCACCCTGCATGAACTCTGTTAGATACCATCTGCAGAGAGTCAGAGTTGCTAAAAATCTGAGGCAGTAGTTGAAATTTCATCCCTCTCTATATAGAAGCATACAATAATCTAGTGATATAGTTCCCTCACCCTCTCAAAATATGGCATTTATGACTAGGCAGCCTTCATTTTTCATCTGAAGACCTCATGGTGGCCTTGGCTCATACTTTTAACATATCTGGAAACCTCTATATGGGATTGTAGTATAAAGTAGGAGCAGTCTCATTCATGACCAATTTCAGAAGTGGAAAACCTTTGTAGATTAGCAACAACTCCCAAAGATACTACAGAAGTGAGGGTTGGGGGAGAGGAGGGTTTGGTTAAAATAGGAATATTACTGTCAGAAGAGGATCTTTTGTAACTAATTAGAATATTATGGTAATAATATACATGGTAATGGGCATGACATAAACTGTACATTTGATCTGTGCTATATGAATCTGAAAAGCCAAAGCAAAGGTAACTACCTTACTTTTTTATTACTTTCTTGGGCACAGACTCTCTGCTCCCTTCAATGTACAGATCATCCCCTGGTCAGCAAACTGAACAGGTCAGCAGTATTAAAGCAATGAAAATAATGAGGACGCTTGTCTCTCTGGGTCTTTTTCTCTACTGCTTTCCAAGACACACCTGTGTGTTCTGCCATGACCCAAGCTGTAATTTTACAGTTTATCACAAATGCTTTGGTCCAAGGCACCGTTTAAGCACTGAGCTGGAATTCTTTGATCTATCAGTCTTACAAAGGAGGGAGATGCCATGAAATACAGAGGAATAGTTTTTTTTAAGCCATTATACAGTGATTTCTTAAAGTTGGTTTATATGCAGAACAAAACCAATCTATTTAATGAAAAACAAAACACCAATGATATTTATAGAATCAGTGTTTTGGAATATAATTAAATTTCAGCAAGACTTACAGAGCAAGTATAGGTCAAGAGAAGAATTGTTTGAACAAGCTATCCCTAAGTATCTTATTGCTAATTGATTTATCACATCTCCTTCAACACGCTTTCAGGGAGGGTATTCTTTCTGTCCTGTAAAATAAATATTTTTAGGCTTAGAAACAAGGTATACAGACAAAGGCCAAATAACTCATTTCATGTTGAAATAGACCAGTTTTGGAAATGTGACGTACCGCAAGCCTTAACCATGCTCGATTCAACTGGGTAGTATGCTGTTCCTTGGGGAATACTTCAAAGAATGACGCAGAGCAGCAGCAGTAGGAAGGATACACACAATTCACACAGACTACACGCTTTCGCACCCTTGTCTCAGATCAGCAATCCCAGATGGTGATCACCCTGTAGAATCTCAATCTTTTTATAGTCAGTACTCTGCAGTCACAAAGTGATTTAACACATAAACTAAGTAAACTCAGATGTGATTGACATTACCTTCAGTAGGCTGAGCACTCTTCTACATCCAGTTACTGAAGGAAATTAGCATGATCACCCAGGGACAGTTCGTACCTATGTAATTAATGTTCAAACAAAATGGATACAAGGACACATTCTTAAACACCTTTGCTGGAAGGATCTGGACATAGGAAATACACATCTCAGCATCAGTAAGGCTATCAGAATATAACAATCGATTACACCAGTGTAGATCCAAATTAATTTAGCTGACACCATCAGATACACATCATCATAGTTAACACCAGGATAGTAGTCTCAGTAAAGAAAATAGCAGTGATTTTGTCATCTCCTCTGTCAAAATGAAGCACTCAGCTTTGCTTCCAGTGGTCATCAGTTACCAATATTTATTCCTTCATGTAGGTTAGGCCTTAGCTTTTTTACACTTTTCTTGTCTCAACTTTTTACTGTTCACTGCTACTCAGTTCAACCTGGCTATTGTAGATTTGGCCATCTATATTACAGTGCAAAATGATTTAAAATTATTTTCTACTCTGGTAGAAAATGGGTTTGCCCATATCTTATAGTGGGTAATGTTTTCCTGGTGTGGGTGATCCCACTGGTGTAGAGACTCTGTCTCCAAGCTAAACCACTCCTTGGCAGAAGTTGTGATTCACAGCACCATAATAAGAACCTGCTCCTTCCTGCTGTGTAACCAGCGTGGTTTCTTTTACCTTAAACATCTTTACACTACCCTCCACTGTGTCTTTACTTCCACTGAGAGGTCTCTGAAGCACGATAATTCCTGATAATGGAATGCACATGTTAAATAGACTATTAATTAAAACAAATTCCATTATCAAAGAAGACTATTCCTAAAGCACCAGGTTTTTCACATGAAAACAATGGAATTCCTCCACCACTCTCTGGTCCTTCTGGAATGCCTCTCCATCCCTTATCCTGTCATTCCAAAAAAAAAAGATCTGCAGTTAAAATGAATTTTCTTTATTAACTTGTAACTTTTTGTAAACTGATTCCATTTAACATTCTATTTTAATAACTTTTTCGCAGCAAAGAGAAGATATTAAACCATGTAGTTTGTATTCATGACAGCAGCCATCATTGCATCCAGAAAACACTGGAAAATTTTGTGAGACAGAGATAGGCAAATCAATTATAATGAAACTTCTGTTTACTGAATTCTTGTTGGGTTTTCATGTCTGGACAATGTATCACACATGCATAAGCTATTTTGGAATTCTTTAAAATTATTTGTGAGACTCATAAAAGAAGAAATTGGTATGAAATTTGCACTTTTGGGACTAGATTAAGCTGTCTGCTCTGTTCCCTTTGTGAAGTATGAAAGGAGATTTTGGCTAGAAATTTGCAGTGTTTACAGAGAGCCAACATCAAAGAGTTGTGGACACATCCACTTTGAAATTTTAACAAATATCATAAGCATTCTTTTATTCATACTCTAAGCTGCTTTGGAGCCAAAGAATTACAAACATTAGAAAAAGCAGCAAAGAAAAAAAACAGAAGTAATTTCCAGCTTTCCACAAGGCAGTTATAATTGTGGCTGCCAAATACTACAGTATTTACACCTCCATTCTCATCTTGGGTGCTCACATTGGATTTGTTTTATTCCACCCATGCAGATAATGTTGGAATCATCAGACCTCATATTTGTATACTATAGAAATTAATTGCACTGTTTGAAACAAAGATCTCTAATCAGCCAGTCCAGGTATAGTTACAGCAGGGAATCCTGAACTGCTTATTTAAGCAGATCCAACTTCTTCAGTTATAAAGACTGTATTCACTTGTGTGTGCTGAGAGGAAAGAGAGTTAAAGGCATAGATGTAAAACATACTGGGCCAAATCAGATATCTTCGCTAACTCAACAGTTGGACAAACATGCTTTGCCAGTAGTAAAGATTTGAAGATCTGGCCCATAACAATCCTTACAATAGTAGACAGTATTTTGTTCTTGGCAGAGCACCAAATCTAATTTACTCCGAATTTACAGGAGGGAAAAAAACCCAAACAAACCCAAGTGCTCTGCCTCCCATTTGTTACAGCAGTGCATCGAGCAGTGCACTACTGACCTGAATGGCCGTAAAAGAGCCAAAGGAGGAGCGCTTGGCTCTGCCCGTGCTGGTGCCGATGACGTCAGAAAATCAGTCTCCTGAGGACAAACAGCCAGCACAGCCCCAGCAGCCAGCCTTTGTTCTACTTTCTCCTCCTCCCCTCCTCTGGCACATTAGCTTTAGCAGACAGATTTAAATGTTAACAAAACGCTAGTGTTTACATGTGTTTTCCACTATATCTTCGGAAGTAAACAATAACCAGGAGCCCCTGGCTGCCCTGGCTTGTGTGTTGAGGACTGCGGAGCAGTAACCTAGGTGGCTTCATATAAAGAGTGCCCACAGATGCCATGTGGTGGGAGAGAGGGCTGTGATGTGATACCATGTGACAACGGCTTCTTGTATGGGGAGATCACGGGCAGGGAAGGAGGGCTCCATCTTCAGTACCGAAATGCAAGAAGCCAAAGTCAGCATAATGCTCCTGAAAAGCTGCCCAGCTCTCCATGAGAAGGCACAGGAAGCTACTGCTCTTTCATGCAGTAATAATTCGCATGTGGCAGCCTATGTACCTAGATATCTCTCAGGACCTGGGCAGCGGTGGCTGAATGCTGGTATAAAACTCATGGGACTAGTGTGGGCACTACGTATATGCAGATACCCAGTGCTTGAGAGAGTGATACACATTGTCTTCGTTTCTTTAATTTGAATAACACTGGAGTGCCATTTTTGGAGGCAGATGTCTGGCTGATGAAAGAGCGCCTGCAGGAGCTCAGCCTGGAGGCAAGAGGCAGCTGATCAGCTGCTCCCAACAAGGCAGTGACTTCAGCTCCTGCTAAATTCCTGCAAGCAGTGCAGAGCAGCCTAGTTTGACAGTCACTGTGTAAGTCCAGAACCCCATCCCTACTGAAACACCATCTCTTCCCTTTCCTTTTTCTAAAGATAAAGTAAGAACCCTATAGAATTCAGCCGTGTTTCTCTAGCTCTATGTCGGCTTCATGGATTCCAAAATCTGGCACACCACGTTCTTGATGTTATGCTTTTTCTGATGATTAGGCATGTGTATTTTTAAGGTGAAGCTCTCTATAGTCTCCCCACTGATTTCCAGTCTTGGCTAGCGTAAGTCTTCATGTATATCTAGCTACTCATCTCAAAGGATAAATTACCATGGAAGCAAGAAATGTTGGAAAAATGCACATCCCAAATTGACTCAAAGAGATAGAGTTTTAAAAGCAAGTAATGGAAAAGGAGCTCACTCACAGGCAAAACAAATGAGGTGATGAAGGGTCTCCTCATCTGGGGCTGCTTCTCTTCTTCTGCAGGAGCTTTCTTCAACTCCCCCACAGACACATCAGTACCTTAAAGAAACACTTTTACCCAGGCCTACTGTGCTTAAGTCAGTTTACCTCTGCTGTGGTTTGGAGGCTTGTGAATTTCTTTGCCATTGGTATGGGATACAGAAATTTTTAGCCCAGGATAAAGATAGAAGAGATAATATAGAAGAGATGAAGATTTATTTGAGCACCTGCTAAGCCATAACAGATTTGCAATTCCCCTCTGTAAAGCTCTGTTTTCCTTTTCAGCCTTGTACTAGATGGGCAGATTTTGAAGTCTGTATCTGCTATCAAAAAGACAGCAGCACGCACAGAGCAACTATGACTATGTGTTCAGAATCTTTATGTCTGATGGCAGAGTGGAAGCTGCTGGTGGCCTTTGAAACTCCACTATCAGCTGTAAAAGTTCAAACTTGGTGGGGGCTCTTGGACCTAAGATTTCCCTCCCCCACCCTTTTGCCAAAGGTTGTGCGACATGCACTGTTTTTTCTTAGCTCTTAGAGGGAACAAAACTTCAGTCCTATAAACTACTTTGATAAAGAATTCAGGACACCGAAACTGTCAAATTTAGTTTCTCAGTACTTCACATTGTTGGATGTGGATTGAATGGTTCCTACGCTTATATTTTCATGACATAAGGTTCTCATTCGGCACCATTCATATATTCATATTAATGCAATCTTGCTATGTGATTTTGCATGTCTTTGCATTTTGAAACCTTCAGATGAAGGTATTCACTCATTTTATTAGTATTGTAATCAGATTTTCATAGAGTTCCACAATAACAGAAGCTTGAAAAGTAATTAAGAGATTCTCCAGCACAGCAGGAGTTATTGTTAAAGGAGAAAACTAATTCAAACTGTAGTTTGCAGGTACAAGAGAAGTTAGGGCTTGAATCCAAGAGAATCCTAATCTTCAGGGAAAGTAGCTGCTCTGAAAGCCACGGAGAGGGAGAAGTCATTCATATACTTTCCTTTTCCTTTCAAAGAAAGCAAACTATTAGGAGCTTACCTAATAATTAAAACATCTGCTTCACAAAAGAAAGCACGTCAGCTTGCATTACTGTGATTGAAAGGATGCATTTTATTATATCACAATTTGTAAATATAAAAAGTAGTACATTACTTTGTGTTGGTAAGAAATACAGTCGATTTCCAAATATTAGTAACAGACTATATATATGACTTGGAGAAAGCACACAACCACATAAAGGATGGTTTCCAAATGCACATTTATTTGGATTTAACCAGATCCCATACACCATGCTGTATGTAATACACTTGTAAGTCACATCAAAGATTTTGGTGTTTAGTTTTGATATGATGATAATGCACTGACATTTTAAAAACTGCAAATCTACATTTTTCTCTGATGTAGATATAGGCAGTAAGGGATGGCAACAAATAACTTATTTGTAAATCTTTGCTATCTCTTACTATCTCATGCCTTCCTTCTTGCTTCTTTCCCTATCTCATCTGTCCTTTTCTGTGGCTAGCTGTCACCTCTCCTACTGCTTTAATTCTGCTACGCAGACACACATTTCATTAATGCTTTTCAGAAGCTGTTCTTGGCTTTAAGCTTTTATTTTCTAACAAAAAGGAATTGTGAAAAGCTAATAGGAAAAAAAATAAATTGATGCCATCCCTTGTGCTAAATAAGGTACTGAGGTCATTCAGAATGTGGTTTTGTTTCTTTAAATGTAATAATTACCTTTTAAAATGTTCATGTGGCTTAATCTTTTTATGGTGTATGATAATGGAGGAGTTTTATATGATTCACTTACAAGTGATGGTAAGGATGTACATTGTAGGTTATTGCTCTATCACCATATATTTGAAGAGAGCTCCCTTATAGCACTAAAGTAATAATGGGACTGATTGCCTTGTCCTAAAACCCATTGGAAAGCTCTACTCTGGGTTATTTTAGGGCATAACAGAGAGGTTTGTTCTCCTGTGTGCTTCCTTATTGCTCTTAGGAGGTAAGGAGACTGTTGAAGGCACTGTGTTCAGCAGTTCGTCTCAGTCTCCTAGTCCCCAACAGAATCCCCTCGCCCAACAGCTGTGTGTTGGCTCTTACTGTCTCACCACTCTTTAGGACTGGAGGGAAGGAGAAACATATGGAAAAAAGCAGAAAATTAAAATATAATGTAGAAGGTCAGTGGGAAACCAGTGGGTGCGCACTTGCTGCTTTTGTTCCTTCCCAACTCTCTCTAGAGTCGGAGAAAACTGCTCTTCGGGCATGTGGTATTTCCTACAGGAATGAGCACTGCTGAGCCAACACCACTGGAGTCACATGGGATGAAATATGTAGATTTAAAACAGCTTTTCACTCTCACCAAATACCATGTCATTTTTAACCTGCAACAACCAATAAATCTGTATCGAGGAAGTGCCTTATGGACTACTAATAGAAACTGAAGAATGGGAAATGATTTTATCAGAAAGGATTATCTTAAAAGCAGAACAAACCAGACAGTTGAGGCTTGCCAAACATCTTTCAGGAGACACTTCCTGCAGATGCTGGACCACAGCAGGAATCAGTGATGAGGACCAGGACAGAGAATACGGTCAAATGTGATACAGCGCTTCAGTATTGTGTTTGCACACGTAACCCTCTTAAATTCCACTTCAGTTACTACTGTAAAACTGCACCCAGCCCATCTTTATCTCACCTGTCTTAGCCTTCTTGTCACCTTTATCCAGTGATATCCATTTGGTTTGTAAATCAGAAAAGAAACTATTGCTGCCACCTTAATTTTACAGAGCACTGAATTTAGCTGGATTTGAAACACTGAAGCTTTTCAAGCCAGAACCAAATATTGATGCAAAATGCATGAAGGGAGGCCATGGAGTAGCATAATCATCCTTTGTCACACAGGCAATGATGTGTGTGCTTTGCCAGCAGGTACTAAGAGGAATTCCATCTCCCTTTGCTTCCCCTAACCCTCTCCCACCTGCAGGAATTCCTGTCATGCTGGTCTGGTGCTGAACCCAGTTCCCTGCAGCCCTCCAAAAAGATTCGTTCTGGAAGCACTGCAGAGCCAAGCTGGCACTGTGAGTATTAGCATTTTTAGTGATGTTTAGTGCTTTCCTGGAGTCATCAGCTCCAGATGTTCTGAGACCTTGGGGAGAATCTCAGATTTATAGAAACTGAATAAAAGTTTGGAAAAGTGAATCCTATCGTTTCAAAATCCTTAGTAAAAGCACCCAACCCTCAGCCCCAGTGTCAGGCTTTTCAAGCCAAGGTAGTGATTTTTGCCTCACTGTTTTTGAATGGTTGCAGGTAGCAAGTTGTGTCCCTGTAGCTGCTGCCTTAGGCCTATGTAGGAGGATTTGAGTCTAAGGTTAACTCAAAGTCTGTAGGCCAAAACCTGTTTCTTCTTTTGCAGTGTCTTTCATTTAGCCTTGTTTTGCATCTGTTCAGTTAATACCTAATTGCAGAGGTGATTCAGGGTGAATCCTCACTAAAGGCTGTTTTATGTGTCACAGAGGAGTGCTGGAAAGAGGCCAGGATTTCTCTGACATAATCCTATCTCATGGTTTGCAAAAATTTATGTTTGCTGGAGTTAACTCGGTACCCGTGACTTTGATTTGAGGAGGCTGCTTTTCCAACACAGTGATTCACAGAAAAACCCTAAGGAAATGTGAATTTGCCAGGAGTTTGGAGTATCTTTTGAGTTCCCAGGGTTCACTGTAGATTTTCAGCTTGTTGGTTCAGAGGTTTTCACTTTCCCTACCTTCAGGTGTGTACTATTTCTTCCAGGAAGACCTAGAAGTTTTGTAATAATGCTTCTTCCATGCTCTTGAAAACTACATACCAAGCTGAAGGATTACGATATGCTTTATTTTAATTATTTTAAAAAATATACATGTTTCTTACATGAACAAGGTAGAGCCATGCAGAAGATTGCTTTCAATTGGCTGTTTTTTATTTCCTGCCTATAAATTTATGACATAGCTCATAGCTGATGTAAGTCAATAGCTGGCAAAGTAGTTACAGACTATGGAAAGGGACCAGGCAGGGAATAGTCCTATGCTCCTATTACTGCTGGAATGAAACTACATTGTGCAGAAATGACTACCACGTGTGAGGCAGATGAGCCTTGGAGGGAAGCTGTCTGTATTTATGTATCCTACAGTGATGGTTTGTGGAAACAGCACAGTGGTTTTAAAATAGCCCATTAATTTGTCATGCTCTCTGGCATTACCAGAACACTTGGTGCATAGTGAAGCTTTATTGGAACAGAGGCTGGCAAATCCTTCCGTTCTCCACTGTTTCTTTCGTTTATCCTGTAACTGGTTTACACAGTATCACCATCATCTGCTGCCCTATCCTTCAATATCCAGGGCCACATTCGTGACCTGTGCATGAGCAGCAGAGAAGGAGGAATCATCATGCTGCATCTATTCTGGTCTTCCTGTTGGTGGTGAGAGCAACAAGCAGCTCACACAAACTTCTGTTGATGACAGCTGGTTGGGAACTCACTTAGTGAAAATGCATATGTCTGAAGCTTGGTCCTTTATATTTTTATATAAAAGGACTGCCGTTTTATTCATGCTGGTCCTACTTTTTGTCTTGACACAGTCATTTAAAGTCAACTTCATATAAAGCCACAGCCCGTGAATTGTATTTTAAACTCTATCTACTCAGCTTTGTGCTGGCACTTAGTTATATTTGGTCAGTGTTGTATTGTTCAGTATCATTAAAAAATCAGGTCAGTAAATAGTAGTGTTCAGATCCTTTAAGAAATCAGATTTTCTCCTATTGCATCGACACTTTAATGTTAAACCTTATCATATGCATAACAGCATGGCACATATTAAACAAATATGTTCATACTGAGTCAAATAATTTACATAATTATTAGCAGGTCTCTTTGCTAGTTATACAACCTTTTTTATTTTCTTTCAAAGATAACCCTGCAGAGTATAATCTATTTTAAATGCTGCAGAGGCTGCTCTGTATTTCTGAGAGACTTAGGAAATCTCACTGTCTCTTTATGAGACATATCCAAGCATAATCTAAAACCAGAGTTAATTAGTGGAATGTTTATCCTTCTGATGATAAAATTATTTTTCCACTCATAGCCCTTGGTTGGGTAAATCTATTAAAGTGTGATGTGTTATTGCGTTCTGTGTCAACTGAGGCCTAATCCACCATGTTCCTATGTATCCTTTTACTTTTTGTGAGTAGCTTCCTTGGTCTAAATAGGAGTAGGTTTAATCAAGCGTGTAAGTGTTTACAGTGCGCAATGAAGATATAAAACATTAATACTGTTTTTGTTATGAAGTAAATACCTCTAACATTGTCCCTTTTCCACAACTGTCAACTACATACTTGATTTTCTTATCACTTTCCCTGTCGTTATTTAAGCATAACTGTACTGAATATTTTACAGTTCATATGTAAATAAAAATATGCTTTAAATAAGATGCTTAAAGTGTTGAGCAAACATAAATAAATGAAGAATAGAAAGAAAAAACAAAAAGGAAACCCAGCCAAATACACGTCACTTATGTGAAACTCAACCAATGAACCGGGTCTTCAGCATGCTTTAAAGGCACAGGAGGGAATTGGGGAGATGGATAGAGAAGAATTGCATAACCTCTGTCCCTGTCTTTGTGCTTCTGAGGATGGTTTCTCCATAGTGCACTTCTGAGTACACCTCAGTGGCCACTGAGGAAGGATGTGGACACTGGTTTCTTACTAACTCCAGGAGCCACACAGGGAGCTATTGGTAACTGGAAGCTCTTTTACCCCATTTGCCCTGATCCTGGTTTAATATAACTTTTTACAAGGTTATATTAGCTCCTGGTCAGTCCCTGATCTGATTCACCATACAGCCAGGCAAACCTGTGGCCTTGATTCCAGCAAGAGTGCCAATGGCTAGGGGTCCCTTTTCACTTTTGTGGGGCAGGAATACCAAGAGGCTCCTTTCATGGCTTCTGCAGGATTGATAGGAGGGCTCTTTGCTGTAGCAGCAGCCTTTTCCCTGGAGAAAAGCACCTGAAAGGAAGGGAGGTTGTAGATAAGCGTCCCAGTCTTCAACCTCTCTAGGGCAACTGGTTCGGACCTGCCACAGTGCTTGTCACATACATACTCTTCCCAAGGGGCTGTTGACAGGATCCTGAGAGCACTTTGTTAACACACTATTGAGATTCACAGCACACTTCACATTTCCCAAAGTTAATGATCCAGACTGTCTGCAGATGCAGGCAGACATCACTGCTCAGACCTATGGTGCTGATGAGCTATTTACAGAAAATCATCTTTTATCTGAAATGACTAAATACATATAAGTTTTATGAAAATTGACCTTGCTTGTTGGATAAGTTTCAGGAAACAGTTTTTCACTTAATGACTGGTTTGAATCCAGGCCAAATTGGTAAGTCTTTAAGTCTGGACGAAGCAAATAATTTTGAACAAATTATTTATTCAGTGAAGATAGCTGCTTTTCCTCACTAGTACGTAGCTCACGGATAGACTGTGAAGCTCTTTAACTTGCTTGTAATTCAAAGTTATTCATACATTTCCTCACATAATAATTCTTGGTCTAAAACTATTTATGAAAAGATTATCAGTGCCTGCCATGAAGAGACATGAAGGAATGGAAATTATGTCTGGTTCAGAATCAGCTTGGAAGTTTAGATGGATATGCTCTAACGTGAAGAAACTCTTCACTGCTCAGTGAATATGGCTGGTTTTCCTCAAATCGTTGACACACTGGTTTTTCTGGTCTTTGACCAGCCCCATAATTCATGCAGAATTTCCCTCCCCCCTGCCCATCATTTTCCCAGCTCTGCTGAAAGCCTTGCAGCCAGACAGCTGTTCCAAATGAAGTGTATTTATGATCTCAGATTGGTTCCCAGTAAATGGGTACACTGGTGATGAAACCACAAGTACTACCTCAGGGCCATCTTTGTGAGGAGGAGGAAAGGACATAGACACTTGCATGCTCACTTTGTACTAGAATAGGCCCCTCTGGTATGAGCTGCAGTTAATAGACTTTAGTAGAGCAGCACGAACTTTCTGGTGTGAGGGGCAGCACCTGTACCTGCTGTGCTGTCAGAACAGAGCTAGCACAAAGTACCTGTCAGCATCCCTTGATTGCTCACAAAGGAAAGGTGGGGAGGGAGACCCACTGTTTCTCTACTGCATCTGGGTAGATCTCCTCTGGGCATTGCTCTCTGAATCCTACAACTCCTTTGCAGAGAAGCTGGCACTGCCTGGGCTTTCTGATGGGCATTTCAGTCCAGGACATTTGTTGAAAACTTCAACCCCTTTCGACCACTGCTAACATAATGCCTTTAGTTAACCCCGAACCAAAGAGACCAATTCCTTTCAATTCTATCATCCTTCCTGCCTTTCTTTCTCCACTATTCCCCTGCTGCAGCCCTCACCTTGTTCTTTTACTTGCTTTATGTTCTTCTTTTTTTGCTTTTTGTGATTGATGTACTTTCTCTTTAGCCTTTCCTATTTCAGGGAGGGGGTTACCTCTCCTGTCCCCAAGCAGTTCTCTTTCAAGGTCTGGCTTATTCTACCCTTGTCTTCTTTATTTTATATTACAACGGAGCCTCCAGCTGGTATTGATAATCACTGAAAAGAGAGTTCCTACCTAACAAATTTAGAATGTAGGTGAATTAATTCCACAGGTCAAAAAGACTGATCCTTTTATGTACATACATTATTTAAAACAGTAATTAAGATATTAAAAATCTAATTTGGTTGTATCAGGATTTAAAGTACTAATATAAACACTCATTTAGGCCATGGGCCATTTAAAGGTTCTTACTGGCTTATGGGTTATTTTTATTCTGGCCTTGCAACATTTTTTAACCTACCTTCAGTATTACAGGGTGGTAATAAAGTCAGTTATCCTAGATCTTATCTTTATTTTAAAATACTTTATTCTTTATCACTCAGTTCTGCTTTCTAGGTTCTGGTAGCCCTCTGCAAAATAGAATAAATATTTTCATTCAGTTCTGCAGGTGGTGAAAGACATAAAACATTAGAATGGGTCCTTTAAAGCAGCTGTAAACTAAAATGATGCTTGTAAACTGAAATACTGCAGTTTTTTGTTCGCCCTGAATTTTAAAATAGATTCATGAGGTAATTGGGCCTTAAAGGATCTGGATTTTTTTAAACTATACTATGTTATTATGCAGTTGCCACAGGGAGAGCATATGCTTGCTGCCAAAAATCTAAAACTGGATTCTTGGATGTTAAACAGATAAGATTAAGTCATAGACTTCAGCTCTACTAGAAGTAAGCACAACATTCATCTGAAACATGTGACAGCTATGCCCTGGAAATATCTAGACAGACATTCTTGGCTGCTTACACAGACAAAAATAGGCAGTTCGCATTCATTCAGTCTACTGAGTTTTAAGCACCTTTGTAGAACTATTCAGTTCAATATTTTTCCTGAGGTATGTCATTGCTTCTTTAGTGAGACTTGTAAATTAAGCCTTTCACTTCACATGCTTATGCTTTCAGGGATTTCTGCTATTCTTTTTGGTCACTGAACACATACTGTGACATTTGGGTTTTAAGACTTGGTTTGTCTTAATTGTATTAACAGGTTTGAGCCTGTGTTGGATTACAGGTATCAGTTGGTGCACATTCTGTATTACATTTTATTGCACCCTAAAACATGACAGGCACTACACTGAACAAAAAGAAAGATATAACCACTTCCCTGAAGAGTTTACCATCTAACTTTAGATTAGAAAGAGAGTAATAAACAGCAGGAGGAGATGGAGTGAGGAACTACCTCACACATTTCAGCAGTAAGATCAAGCTATTAAGCTGTTGGGGCTTGTAAACACCTTGATTGCTTAACTAAATGGTTTATTTAAAATAATTATGATCAGTGAGCCACTAATTGTAGGCCCCACCAAAATGAACTGAAAAGGAGGGATTTGAATGAAAAGTTCAAATTCAGTGAACCAGAATCAGCCCTGAATCTCGCAAACCAGATAGAATGACACAGAAAAGCTTGCAGGAAAGGTAGATAAGTGGGACAAGAAGACCAATGTCAGTGGTAAGTGGAGAGAGCAAACCTGTGTGCATGGAAAGTGTGCAATTATGCAGGGGACTGAAGGTGAAAGCAGAAGGTCTAAATCTAATGTGGTGGATAAAGGAGAACTAGTGGACTGATTTAAAATGGATTTAAATTACTGAAGTATTTCAGGTGACTTAGCAAGGTCAGCACCAGTCTGTTAAGGAGAGCATGGTCCCATTGTCAGGTGAACCAGGCTGACAGAAGGCATGTAGCTTTCAGTGATAAAGCCTGGGATGAGTGTCTAAGCACTGGGGCAGAATAAAAGGCTGGAAGAAGATTACTTCATAAGCACTGCAGAAGGTTTCTTTCTTAGTCCAAGTTGCCTATCCCTCATCACTACAGTAGCCTACCTCTTTTCCTATCATGGCTCTACACTAATAGCCTACCCGACTTTCTTTCCTACAGTATTTGTCCCAAAATATCTATCAGAGTGGTGTAAAAAGTGCTGTCTTCTAGGTTATATGTCTTCTGGGCACTAGAGTTCAGTCATATCAGATATATGTGCATTGCAGCAAGCTCCATGTTTGCCCAACAGTGAGGTCAAAGATTGGCAGAAAACGACCTGACTCGTGGAATGAATGTTTGACATAAAGATAAGGCCTAGTAGTAGAAATGCACCTGAAAATCTTTGTCATTGCTGTTCACAGTCACAGCTTGAAGTTGCCCCATCTAAAACACAATTCAAACCCACTTGTTTAATTATTCTTAAAGAAGAAACTTGGACATCCCAGATGACCCAGTTTTTGTGCTATTGCAAATCTCCTGATATCTATAACTACCTCTTTATTGGTCGCAAATAGTTAATATCTAGATTTTATTGTGTTGCTGAATCTTGTGTGTTGTCAGGCAGCACCATGTTGATTAAATCACAGTCAAGAGAGAGTTAACAATGAAGCCATAAGTATTCTTTGCAGGTCATTTTTGCTTGAGCCTGGTTTCTTGTATATAAAGATTAAAAATCTTGTCACCGATGGTGAAGAATGAAGTACATGCAAAACAATGGAGCATCAATAACTCATAAAAAGCACTTAACAGAAGTGGCAGAATTTGAATGAGATGGTATATACATTAAACAAAATAAGGCTAGTAGCAATGTTGAAGATAGCGTACGGTAACATAATTTCTTTAAGTATTGAATGCATGTAGTAATTGACAGTGATTGTTCATTTTGGTGATGAGTGAGTGTAAGAATTTCATTTTTATTTAGCACTGTCGTGAACCTAGGCAAATAACTCCTTTGCGTTTTGCATCATTTGCTTTCCTGAATATTCCATATTAATGATATTTGAAATTAGCTGGTTCTCATTCTCTGCACTACTGGGTCTGGTTTGGTCGGCTCCTTTGGAAGAAAGCAACCGTAAAATAGGCAGATGCATCCATTGGCACTTACTAGATCCTCGAGTTACATGGTGGCAGCTACTTTATTCCTTTATCCTGGTTACCAGTGTAGGAGTTTTGGCTTCAGAAAAAAGGGTTTGACCAAAATACCTTTTCATTAGGTTTTGTTTCTACCTGCTGGCCTGCTATTGCCAGCTAGGGTAAACTATAACAGCATTCTCAAGCAATGAGGAGACCAACTGGCAAAGTTATGACTTGTTCAGAGGCCCAGTGCGGTAACCAGGTAACCCTGGGTAAAGAGAGTAGGAACTGGGTAAAGAGAGTAGGAACAGACCAGTGATTTTTACCTACCTGCTGTCTCTCCAGACTTCCACCAGCTGAAGAGAAACCCTGAATAGGGTAGACATTTGAGATCTGCATTTTCCCTCATTGTAGTGCTTTCAATTCTGAAAGGCAGCCTGATGACTGAAATGCATCTTATGCTGAGGACCTACATTGGGAAATGAATGGCAGAGGCTTAATGAGACTTGACAGTGTTATCCTAACCCATACCACACATGCAGAGGGGAAAGAGCACGGTATTCTACTGACAAATGTTGAAGTTTGTTTTAAAAATGTAGTTTTCAGCAGTTGGATTTGACTCACATGTGAAGACTGAGAACACTGACAACCAAAGTGGCTCGGAATGGTGATTTTGGGGTAGCTTTCAGTCCATAAACACCTTTGTTTTTACAGAATACTAGGAGATCTATAAAAGCTGACTTAGCAAGCCTTATGTCTGTAGGCTCCATTCATTACACAGAGCTGTATACCTCCACAGGAAGAAATACAGAGCTGCAAAATAAAAAAAACACTGGCCTGTAGTTTCTTGGATAATCCTTATCTGAAAGGCAGGGCTGTCTCCCAAGATATGTGGGAGAATTCTTACAAATACAAAGAGAAAAGTGCTCTTTCCGTAACTGAATAATCTAAATGACTGCTGAGGCTTCCCTGTGGATTTTCTATCCAAATAGCAACTCAACCTGTTCATGATTACCCTGTGAGAGCCAATGAGTTCACAAACTGCAGCAGGAAGACTGCAGACCATGGTAAAAAGGAGACTAGAAAAACTGAGACTGCTTTACTGTATTATTATTTTATACATTATTAAATTGCTGCATTCTGAGTGAGGGTGCTCATAAGGCTATGACTTTCCTGTTCTTTTTAAGTTGTCAAAGGATTTGAGTCACTTTAAAAAAAATTGGGTAGAACAAAGTATGCTATAGAAGACTTACCGCTACACTTAGAGAGTCTTGCTGCGCTTAGGACACCCCTCAGGCAGATTTGTTTAATCTACACAGCACATAATTTCCATTAGGTGTGAACACCTTGTAGGGCAGGATTAAGATGAAGAAGAACTACACGACTAGAGAGCAGTCAGGTTGCTACTTCTAGGGTTGGGGTCTGCAGCTGTTTGGTATTTTTGGAGGACAGAGTGAGAGTTTTAAACTGTGTTTAGCCTGAAGTTTAGAGTAACGGAGGGTGCTAACTAGTCCCAGGTGGTTTTAGCTTTTGTTGCTCTGGGCAGGATGGTGGTTTTAGGGAATGCTTGTGGGCTGATGCAGGAATACAGGATGTGAAGGAGCATGAAGTACTCCAGTCCTCTCAGTTTACAAGCCAGGAAAGGAAAGAAAAACGCCCCAGGCCATTCAGGGGGGATTTGCAAAGCCTCCCCTGGAGGATGTTTAATTTTTGTCTCATCCTCTGCAGAGGAGTACGCAGGCCCATGCTGCCATTTAATCCACTGTGGAGTTGCTATTTCACTGCTGTTAACTCTCCCTGCTCTGCACCTCTGCCATTTACACCTGCAGCAGCAATCATCTAAGGAGCAGTCAGACCTAAACCAAAAGAGCAGCTGCTGCAAATGAGACTGATCAGGAAAGAGGATGACCAGGCAAGGAGCTGCCACTGCCTGTTTTTTCTCAGGCTGCAGTGGGTCCCTCATTCCTGCTGCCAGCCCAGCGGGCAGAGCAATACTGCCTGCTCCAGCCACACAATGGGAGCAATCTGGGTGCCAGATGTGGCCCAGCTTGCACAGCCAAAATAGTGCTGGTTTGAAGCTCTAATTAAAACAGAGCGAGGATAATAAACTTCTGAAGCAGTGAGGTGGAATCAAAACTTCACACAAGAGATTTCAATAGCAGGTACAATTTGACTTTTACTTTTGTCTAAGATTTTAGAAGGTGTTTGTTAGATCAAGATAATTATATGACCTAGTATTATGCCTTAACATCAGCATCCAAATAAATCCTTGGTGAATTTTAAGATCAGGCATGACTTTTGTAACTGTGAAGGAACAGATCAGCTCCAGTTCCTATTTCAAAGAAATGCCTTGAAGTCAGAAAAAACAGTGAATTTTGGGCCCTTTAAAAAGAAATGATTATGTTTAACATTTTGTCTGGGGATGGCTATCTGGGACAGGCAATCTGACCCGAACATGGGTGGAAAGAGAGGACTTTCAAACACAGCTGAGTCGGGTGTATTGAGTAATGTTTGGATTGTGCTAACAAAGAAACTGATGCTATCAAACCCATAGATGTTTTTGCTCCCCTCTGATTGGTGTGATTGTGCATTTGGTGTTTCAGCAAGTGATAGGTTACAGAAGGTTTGGCTGCATAGGTTTGAGCAGGTGCTAGAAAAAAGTGGGCCAACAATGTGTTCTGGTTCATGTCTGCATTGATATGCAAATTAAGCACAGCGAGTAATGAAATGTATGTGTTGTTTCACACTGAGCCAGGTAAATCTAGTTTGAAAAAAAAGAGTCTGGTGGCATATTAGACTGCTCATAGGAATAAAGTACCTGCTTTGTACTCTCATTTTCACACCGGTAATTAGCATAAAATTCCTGTTTTGGAGAATGGTTGGATTCTGCTGAGGGTTTTTGGAAACAAAACAAGAAGTTCTTGTGCTTCTGAGTGCTAACTTCTTTATTCTGTTCTTTGCATAGGATAACTGTTGAGGGCAATCTGCTTCATGCTGAATTTGACTCAAGTTTAAATGTACTTTGCGTATTTCCTTACCCTGCAACTGTAAATTGCTTTGTGTGAGCCTTGATTACTGTCATCTACTGTCATGCCCTACTGCATCTGACCAGTTACAATTGCACAGTAAAATAGCAGTTTGTGTGATTTTTATCTGTGTCTACAATTTTTATGTTGCAGTTGATAATGCCCTGATTGTACCTCTGATATTTTAATGCTTATTCTCTTAAGTGCACCTTGAAAAGATCCACTGAAGTCCTGTTCTTTAGTAAATTACCTGGAACAAATAAGCAAGTAGAGCACACTTATAGCCCCTCTTTTGTTTTCCTGCTTATGCTAAATCCATCTTTTCTTTTCCTGGGCCAGCTGTCTGAGACATAATTATCCAGAATTGTAACTATCAGACTAGGTGAAGCTTTTATGTGGAGATCAAATGCCTTATGTTTCATAGGAAAGCTTGCACTGAAGCATAGAAGCACTCAATGAGAAGCTTTGAGTTACCATCTCTGCTCCCATGCAGGCAGGGTGATGCTCTCCCAGCTGCAGAGGGCCTTCCTGAGGCTGTACCTTTACACTATTTTTCAAACAATTTTGTTGTTGTTATGGTTACCAGCCACCAACCACTCACTCTTACCACAGCCCCTCTCTCAATCACAACTTCAAGCTGTGTTCTCTCTGCTCCAGTACCTGTTTCCAGATCTGCTTTGCTTCTTCCCTGATGGTTCAGTGCCCTCCTTTTACCTCCACTTTTCAGACTCTTCTATCTCCACCAGGACAGCTTTGGATCCTGCACACACCATGATTTTCTCCTCCTCCAGAGACATTTGTCCCTGTTACTGCCATCATCCCTAACCCGGTACCCACCATCCATTCTCCCTCTTGTGGCCTCTCTAACACCTAAATTTTCTAAGAAGTTTGCAGCTTTTCACCCTCTCCTCACATCTCCCACCCTCCAGCTGTCTGGTCCTGTTTTGTATGACATGTATATATATGTTTATATTTATATAATGGTTTCAAAGTGGTGGACTGGTACATAAGGATCGTCTGCTACTTGTGGCCTATTCAGCTTACTTCACAGGGGGGTTAAAATGAACCAAGACACATAACAGGGTAGGTCGTGTAGCTAAATCAAACCTGAGTGTGCAAGCCCAAATATTGGAGGCTCTGGGTAGGAGACCTCTGAGTTAATACTTTTTGCATGGAGGTTCAAAGGAGCAGGATGGCTTTATGAGCTGTTATATCCAAATGAATTCTTCTCTACTGCCAGGTAAAGGATCTAGTGATTTAAGGCTGCAATGGAAAGGCCAATCATATTAGCAGAAGCTCAACCAGAGAACCTTATGAAACCTGCACCAAACTGTTTGGGTTCCACTGGAACATTTGAGTCTCTTTAAGCCATGACTCCTCCTTGATGTTTCTTCTCCTCTTTTTTTCACTTTCATTTGTTTTGTCTCTCAAATTTAGAGGAACCCTTCATTGTAAAGCCGCAGCTACCTGCCCTTACAAATGTGTCCATTTCTAAATGAATTGCATTATTTAATTAGCAATTATTCTGTAAATAATTGAACTGAGTCATACATAAATTTAAAAGCCTAAGGTGCTATTCAGCTTGAAGATAATTAATATGACTAATAAAACAGATAAGAAAATATGAATAATAAAGTTATTTCCTGACACATCATCTATGACACTTTCATGGCCTTGATTATCTAGAGATGTAAAATGACAAGCTCTTTCTCTCAGTCAGGTGAATCTCTGACTATGTTTTCTCTGGATCCATACGGATCAGGACATTCTGATGCATAGTTACATTGTGCTACCGAGAGAAATTAGTTTGAGTTACCTTTCTTTTGTTTTGGAGAATATAACTGTGTGTTTTGTTAATGAACTTTTAAGTACTATCTCACTCAAGCTATTATAAATAAGGGGTTTATTTATTTTAGTTGTTTGGCTGTTTTTTTTTTAATAAGAAAGCACTACCAGTTTCTGAAAGGTCTTTATACGTTTCGCACCAACTTCTAAAATTCCGCTTGTTTGAAAGGAACTGCTAAATGCTTGAAAACTTGCTCATCATTGTTTTCTAGTCATCTTGGCATAATACCAGGTAGAAGTCTAAAATGCTGATTAAATCTCAAAGAGAACGGAGATCCAGAATTAGTTGCTTGCAGGATGTCATACCTTATAAACACCAGGGGAGAAATAAATTAACACTTCTCAAGATGGATTATGGTAAAGGTCTAGAATACATAAATAATTGTTTAATGATGTGACATCTACATTTCCTGTATTAAACTATATTAGCTGAATCATTAATAGAATAATTAGCTGAACCAATACAGATAGTAACAAGCTGTTGCCCTGGTGAGGCAGGAACCACGTACAAAGCAATAGCTCAGGCAACAAGAAAAGAATAAAAGATCACTTTGCTTTCCAATGGTAGACCTTGAAAGTGCTGGAAAACAGACACTGAGCCTGCTTCCAAGGATGCCCTCTGTAGCAGCACCCACACACTTGGGAAACGGCTTTGTCAAGAACTGATCTTGACAGTTTTTACTACTTGTTACACGCTGTCTCTACTCACATCTGAAAACACTTATCTGAAAACAGGCCCTGCTCTCTGATTCAATGTGCAGCTTGGCATGTTTCTTCTCCTGGATCCTTGCATGAGAGTATACCACTGTGCCTGTGGTATCTGTGCTTCGTAAGGTAGGGACTAAATATTCCCTAGCTAGAACTTACAGGTTCGTCAAAGTTGTCAAGAATCCAAAAGGCTATGGCACAGGTTGCCAGATCTGAACCCTTCTGAGCTTCAGGTCATGCTAAGAACAGCACAACAGGAGACAAAGCCAAATTCATCAATTGCCATTTATTTTATTCCTGAGAAGTCTAATGCTTTGATGACTAAAAAAGAACAAAATACATTCCCACAAGCAAACCAGCCTCCCCTCTACCAAAACCCATGCCATTAATACAGGTTTTGGTGTGAGGGGGAAAGCTTTCTCATGGTCTGATACTCCTCCAGAATCCACTCAAAGGCCCTGGCTGAAGTTTGATCTGGCTATTTTTGGGGTAACCTAGCACTTGAAGAAGATCTGCAGCTTCACTGTCTGGTTCTTGAACTAAAGAAGTCCATGGACGCAAGCAAAGGCATTAGAAACCCCTCTGTTGGGTGTCCGCAGTATTACTTGTACCTCTACTCCAGCAGCATTTCATTTAAAATAGCTCTGAATCCTGTCAAAGGGGCAAAAGGTCATTGTGTCTTTCTAGGTTGGCCTTCAGACTAGTTAAAGCATTGTGTGCTAAGCCACTTTATTTGGAGAGAACTACATCAGCTCACTCACCTCTTCAGATGAGGCCACAAAAGAAAAGCTAGACACCGAACACTCATCAAAGCACCTAAATTGTTTACAGCTTCCATCCTTGCTCAGCAGGTTTCCAGTGTTTCAGGTCTGGTACGAGTCCATAGCTGGCTTTGGAAATGATCCCAGACAAGTCTGGGAAGACCTTTTCCAGACATATTTCTGGAATGAATACAACAAACAGTTGTATCAGTCATCCCAAAGCCTCTGAAATCTCCTGACTCCTGGCTGAAGAAGTGCAGCCACCAGGTTCTTCTCTAAACACTTTCTATAGCGTCAGTTTATCCTTGAGAGTCTCCATTCTTAAAGGCAATCAAAGCCCTGCTCTTTTCTTAACAGTCTGACAAGTCTGAAGACATTATGGAGTTCTAGGTTGGCATTATGGACAGTGGTTAAAGCAGATAGTCTGGTTACTCCTTAAGATGGGGGAGAGGGAGAAACTGGGAGTTAAAATCATCAGGCAGAGCATATTGGCCACTCGTAGAGCCTGTAGTCATGTAGAGAGCCCTCTGCTCACTTTTTTCTCACAACCACCTGTGAAAGCAGAGGAAAGGAGAAAGAGGAGTTATCATGAAGTGCTACGCAACAGCCTATGCTTGCCTGGCATCACTCCTGGCTCTGAGTCAGCTGATAGCTGGGTAAAATCAGGTCACCTGCCAACACATTCTTGAGTCAACATGCTCTTGGCTTTTAACGTAAAATTTTGAGGTTAGGTAAATAGATTAGTGAGAGAAAACCGTCTCTGAGAGCTGAATGCCTGATGGAAGAAGGCATGCCTTTATTCTGTTTTATACCAGTCCTAATGGTCCTCAGGAAGTCCTGGCTGTGATTACAGCTGCACATTTAGTTCTGCTGTGAGAGAGGCACCCAGGAGATTGCTGCAGCCTGTATGCTGCCACCTCGGGAAGTGAGGAGGCAGACGTGCTGCCTCCACAAGGGAGACCGGCAGGGCTGGGATTTCCGGTGTGGTGTCTGTCCAACCACACCATGGGGTGCTTGGTAGGGAGTGAGGTTTTCCTGCTCCCGTGGCTCCCTGAGCCCTCCCTAACAGCTGGAGAAGGAGTGTGCGTGGGGAAGCAGGTGAGTGCCCCCAGCCACCCCTAGCTGTGGGTACAGCTTTCTGCCAATAGCGGATGTTGTCCAAACAGGCACTAGCTGCTGTGAGAGGGAAACAGAGGTGAGGTTTCAAGTAAGAAGTGGGATTTTAATTCAGAACAAATGCAGAAGACCACAATATGTGTGGTATGTTCAGCACAACTTTGAGGCTTAGCTGTCTTGTTTTTAATTATATCTTAATATGATAGCATGCCACATTATTCATGTTCTTAATAATGGCTTGTATTGTTTTAGGAGATGCAAGCAGAGAGACCCTGGGGATATAAAAGCTCAGACATTTTAGAACTAGTAAGATTCAAATGTTTGATTCGTTTAAAGTGGTATGTCTTTATCTGCAGCTCACCCAGTACCTCATAGTCCAGGCCAAGAGGGATTTCAGTGGGACCACAGGAAGGAAGAACAGGATTCTTAGCTCAAAATCAGGGATCCAGCACTGATGTGTTCAATGTAGGCTGCTACCAGATGTTTTGCAAAATGTTTCTGAATCATCATTAAGAAGAACACTTGCTTGAGTGTTACTCCCTATGCATAAAAATGATGGAGCCCTGGCAGGTTTGATATGATTAGTTTAGAAATCAACCAAGGGGCTGACAGTCACGTTTGTGTGGGAAACATAATCTGGGGCTAGAACACAACACTCTTAATTGCATTTGCTGAGGAAAGTATTGTCTGCAAAGTGCTTTTTTTAGAATGAAAGAAAAAGAAATCCAAAATCGACCCACCCTTATTTAATTTCTGTTAACATGAATGAATTTCTGGAGGTCTTAGTGTCCTACCTCCAAGCTTCATGCTCTGCTTAACAGGGCCTGCTATGTGATGCTGTAGGATGGGCATAGTTTAAAGTAACTTACGTGGCAACAGCATGGAAATTAATAATAATAATAATAGTAATAATAGTAATAAAAGATTTTATTGTGCCAGGATTTAGAAAAGAAGGGCAGATGAGAAAGGGTTGGAAAAAAAAGTCAGGAAACAATTAGCTGAGCTAAGTGATCACAGAAGGAAATGTTCAAAAGGAGGTGGAGATGACTGGATGCAAAAAGTTCTTCTAGTGTGAGAGGACATCCAGTAAACTGGAAAATGAAAGAGAGAGGGTCAAGGGAGAATGCTGTTAGTTTGTACACCCACTGACAGCAAAATGACACTTTGTCATACCTCCCTGCTCTGTGTGAGCTCTCTTTAGTGGCTGCATGCCACCTTAGCCTGTTAAGATACTCACAATCCAGGATCAATATTGCACTCACAGTTAGAGCCAGACCCTGTTTGCCTTATTTCTTTAACGCTGTCATTGTTTAAGGAGAATTTGGTCGCCATATGGTATTTAATGTTACGGATTTCTGATTCCTATTGAACAAGGATGCTGAATGCTAAGGAAAGAGGAGTGGGAGAATCTCAGTGGGAATTAGAAAATAATCAACAGCTTTAGTTCCTGTATGGTATGGCTCAGTTTTCAGACCCACCTTAAACCATAACTCCATGCCTTCATGTGGCGATTATCTGTGATAGCTGTCTCTTCATCCACTTTGGAGGAAAACATCATGTGTCTGCTTAAGCATGACAGATGCAAACTGGGATAGCAGTGTATATTGTCTAGATCTAACTTTAAAAAAACGGAATATTTTTGTTATGTTTGTCATCTTTGCATAACTCCAGAATCTAGTTTCCTGACAATCACAAGAATTCACCTCAGTCAGAGTCAGGTACAATGATGATTTTCATTACAGGAATCAGTTTTAAAATAATAAAACACTTTAAGCCAAACTTATATCTAGTAGCAGTTTAATACTTCTTCCCAAGTCTGGATGTTAGTTTGACTATCAAAAAAGACATCTCTCAACATATTCTGGCAGATTATGCGAGTTATCTGTAATCATTTTTCGCTTTTAATTTAAACACTGAAGTACATGGTTGTATGCATTAAGGACTTATACTTGCAATCACATAATCTTGTAGAGCAGACGTGCTTCTATCTTTCTTTGCATAAAGAATGCAAATGAAAATGAGCCTATGTTTTAAAATTTTGCCTGAAATAGTGTACAGGTTATTTCATCTGCTAGTAATGGAAAATACTGCAATGCCGTGATCGTCATGTATGAAGTATCAACCCTGCATACTGATATGGTGCTCACACAGGACTCCAAAATTCATTCTAGCCCCCTTGTAATACATCTTGGAAGAGTGGAAGGGTTTATCTCTTCCAGTTGGTCCTGGCAAGAAATCTGAGAACAAGGGAATAATTAGAAATGAATCACAGTTTATGTTATAAATATGAGACTGATAATGACTCAGCTGGCAAATTTCAGAGCTCAGTTTTGTGCTGAATGAAAGATGAGTGTGGCTGAGTAGACCACATGCATCTGCTTAATCAGTTTATAGAAGAACTGTTGTGTGACCATAGTCTTGGCTTGAGACAGTCAGGGTCTCCAGTACTGTGAAAATGAATCCATTTTGCAAGATAGGAGCTTCTAATCCTTTGGCATCATCTTTTGGAGGCTGATCTATCTTACTCTGCAGATACTGGGTATTTATTTCTTCCTTGGCTTTTAAGGAAATAGGACTGGTTCTTGGGCATATGATGGGGACAAAACTGCATTTCTGGAGGTCCCAGTGATGAATTCAAATTCAGCCTAAGATAGCCTCTGTGATTCTGTTAGAGGAGTAGGAGTTGCAGAAATGAAAATATATGCAGGCTAGAAGGGAAGTGAAGGGAATAAAACCCTTTGATTCAAGTGCAATTATTATTGCTAAAATGTCAGACATTTATATTATGCAATAGGTCTACAGTATTTTAGTAAATAGCATTTCATGTGAATACAGGGAATGCCCCCTGCCTCATAAGTTTGCAGCCCTGAATGATTAATGAAATCAGAGTCTAGGTATTTAACTATGTATAAAAATGATAATGTGCCATCTTGTGTCTTGGGATAATGGAGGCAGACTATTTCTGACAGCCATCAAAAGGGATTTCATTTCCCAGATATTTAATCCAAGCCATTTGTGCCTTGGTCTGCATACCATTATGTTTCAATGCAACATTATATGGCAAAGACATTAACTTCTTAGAAGGTACCTCATATATGATATGGTTTGCATTCACAAGAGCCACAGGACAGCACCAAAATGCCATGTTGTAGAGTTTGACTGTCATAATCAATTTGTAGAATGAAGTAAGTATCTACTTTATTTCTTGTAAATCGAAATCAGCAGTGAAACCTTTTTATTGCCATAGGGACCACATTTAAAAGTCTAGAAACTGCTCAGTTGATTAATTTGATCTGGGAAGATTATAGATCTCTTGAATAGTAAATATCATCTTAACTACAAAAAAATATAACTTTGATAAGGAAATGTGATATAAAACCGTCCAACAAATCAGGTTTTTGAGGGATAATCAAAATCACATGAGAGAAGCTGAATGAAATGAAGATCTTACACTGAAAATAACAGTACTATCTATAGCTCCTCACTGTGACTGTCTACCTAGCTAAAGACTCTAAATAGCATATAATTATAATGTATAAGTGTTTCTTTAAATTATTATTCTGTATAGCATTTGAAAGATAATGTATTCACCCATTTTTACAACACTTTCCTGGATTCAGTGTAGGCCTCAGAAGCATGAGAAGACACTCATAGTCTCCATACAAATTGGCCAGCATATTAAAAATAACTCATTTATTATGTTTCTAACTTGATATGAGAAAGCTGTTCTTTTTTAAAAAAGATGTTTTCTGATAAAGGAGCTCAATAATGTGTAATTTTATTCTAGTGAAGTTTTACAAGAATAGGCACTTTCTGTTTTAAATTATATTAGTCGTAGAATCATAGAATCATAGAAAGGGCTGGAAAGGACCTCAAGATCATCGAGTTCCAACCCCCCTGCCATGGGCAGGGACACCTCCCACTAAACCATGCCATCCAAGGCTATGTCCAACCCCACCTTGAACGCCGCCAGGGATGAAGCATAAGTCAAGATAGCTGGCTGAAGGCAGCAGTGGGAGTTGGGGGAAGAAGGTAGGACAGGCTGCTGATGGTTACCAGCTCAGCAAAGCTATGGAAAAGGCCAGCAGCAGTGTATTTAGGAACCATTGCCCCCTCCAAAAGAGAAGTTATTTTACCAGAGCATCAGAGCTCAGGCTTCTGTATCTCACATTTTTCTTTCTTCTTTTATTTTGCACTGGGACAGACACACAAACTCATTTTTTAGGCTCTCACCTTTTTCTTTATGCTTCAATGAGATGTAGAAGACAGGAAAGAGCACCTAACTTCCCTCCTTACACAAAATACATCTTCTCCCCTTTCAGGAAATACTGCAGCAGTGGTGGATTGACCTGCCACCAAGCTGCACTTGACCTGCCGCCGAGCTGCACTTCCCCTCCTCAACTAGACAGAGTGAGAAAAAGTACAAGTTTGTGGGTCAAGATAAGGACAGGGAGATCACTCCACAAGTACCATCACAGGCAAAACAGACTTGACATGGGGAAATTAGTTTAATTTATTGCCAGTCAAATCAGAGTAGGATAATAAGAAATAAAAGCAAATCTTAAAACATCTTCCCCTACCCCTTCCTTCTTCTCAGACTCAACCTCACTCCCAAATTCTCTACCTCCTCCACCCAATAGGTGCAGGGTGATGGAGAATGGGGTTGTTGTCAGTTCATCATGTTGTTTCTGCCACTCCCTCCTCAGAGGAGGACCCATCACCCTCTTTCCATGCTCCAGTGTGGGGTCCGTCCCACTGGAGATAGGAAGGACTGTGGGACCTTCCCACGGGCTGCAGTCCCTCAGGAACAGACTGCTCCAGTGTGGGTTCCCTGCAGGATCACAAATCCTTCCAGCAAACCTGCTCCAGCGCCGCCTTTCCATGGGGCCACAGGTCCTGCCAGGAGCCTGCTCCAGTGTGGGCTGCCCACAGGGTCACAGCCTCCTTTGGGAATTCCCTTGCCCTGGCATGGGGTTCTCCAGGGGCTGCGGGCAGAGATCTGCTCCTCATAGACCTCCAATGGCCGCAGGGGCACAGCTGCCTTACTGTGGTCTGCTCCATGGGCTGCAGGGGAATCTGTTCCAGTGCCTGAAGCACCTCCTCTCCCTCCTTCCTCACTGACCTTAGTGTCTGCAGAGCTGTTTCTCACACATATTCTCACTCCTCTCTTCATCTGCCCTTTTTGGATCAGTTTTTCCTCCCTTCTTAAATAAGTTATCCTAGAGGTTACCACAGGTTACAGGCTAGCACTGTCACTGATGGACCTGGCTTTGGCCAGCAGCGAGTCTTGGAGCTGGCTGGCATCGGCTCTATTGGACATCAGGGAAGCTTCTAGCAACTTCTCACAGAAGACACCCTTGTAGCCCCTCCTCACTATCAAAACCTTGCCACGCAAACTGAATACAGCATCTCATTCCTTCCCCCTTCCTGACTCCTCTCATTTCCCATCTGAGGTGAAAAGCTCAAGTCCAGGGCTCTTCTCTTTTGTTCACAAGTTGCATATATCAGGGTAAGTAAAAGCAGAGGTATCTCAGCTTTCCCTCGAACAGAAAAAGAAAATAAATATCTCAAGGACTTTCACAGTCAATTCTCATTCATACTTTGGTCAGTAGCTGAGTTTGGTTTCACTCCCTGTTTTCCTGACTGAAGGTGCAATGAAGGCGGGCAGGCTGGTCCACAAAAGCAGGACTTCTCAGCAGTGAGTGTCACAAAGTGACCCAGAAAAAATCAAAGTAATTAATGTTTGAGAACAGTAACGCAAGCGTGCTGGTTTTGGCTGGAATAGAGTTACTTTTCTTCATAGTAGTTAATATGGGGCTCTGCTATGGATTTGTGCTGAATACAGTTGATAACACAGGGATGTTTTAGTTATTGAGCAGTGCTTGCACAGAGCCAGGGCCTTTTGTCACAGTACCCCACCAGTGAGCAGGCTGGAGGTGCACAAGAAGCTGGGAGGGAACACAGCTGGGACAGCTGACCTCGACTGACCCAAGGGATATCCCAAACCATATGGTGTGATGCTCAACATGTAAACCTGGGGGAAGAAGAAAGAAGGAGGAGGATGTTGGGAGTGATGGCATTTGTCTTCACGAGTAACCATTACACATGATGTGGATGTGGCTGAGCACCTGCCTCCCCATGGAAAGTGGTGAATGAATTCCTTGTTTTGCTTGCTTTGTTTGTGCAGCTTTTACATCGCCCATTAAACTGTCCTTATCTCAACCCACAGGTTTTCTCACTTTTACTCTTCTGAATCTTTCCCCCATCCCACTGCAGGGGGGAAGTGAGTGAGCAGCTATCGGGGGCTCAGTTGCTGGCTGGGGTTACACCTTGACAGCAAGGTAGAAAATGATCATTTTTGCAGAAAAGCACACCTGTGCTTTTCACAGGTGTCCTGAAGGAGCACTCTGTCTTACATGTGCGGTGCTTTTGTGAGAACTTGGCCTTCTGTGTAAACTGAAATTATTGTCACTTTTTTTCACTGAAGTTAATTAAGGGTCCGCATAAATGATCATATTGGCCTTTCCTGGCTTTATTTGTGTGTGAGTCAATGTGTGTGTGCGTACATGAGGGTTTCAAGCCAAGAGAAAACCTCAAGCTACGAATGAGTTTTATTTATTTCCATACAGCCTCACCCCATTCCTTGCTCCAGCTGTATGTTGCTAGCAACTAAGAAAATATTTTCAGGTCTTTCATGAAGACATGTGGCCACCCATGGATGCTGCATTTAGAGTTTTGTATGCCCGAGTGGCTCAGGTGTCCCTTATGTTCTGGTACAGCACCAAGTGCAGATGCAACAGGGCTGGTTGGCCTTGATTGTTTGGTATCATGGAATAAAGGTGTGAATACTGTGTAAACGTTGGGGTTTTGTCTTCTGCATATCAGACCTTCAAATTTCAGGGTGTCTGTCTGTGGAGATAGCTACCATTTTTTAAATGGAGGTTTGATGCTGTGTGTTATGAAGGAAACAGGGAATGATTTACTTTTCCCCCACTCCAATATTTTACCCCTTTATCCAAAATAACTCCTTCAGAATGTAAGTGTAAATTTTCTGTTTGCATACAGAAGCATGTGTGTGCAGTCATGTGATTATTTAAGCACATGGCAGCCCACAACAGGAAATATGGTAATTATCGGGTGTTAATATTTTAACCTCCACTGGTGGGAAATGGCTCAGAACCAGTTCAGCTGCTGGCTGAAGTGAAATATTAGCACTGGTAGCAGTAGATAACTCTCTTACCATCTAAAGAAGAAACTTGTTATTTCCAAGGGGATGGGGAAACAAATGCTCTACAAGCTGGTTCATGGTTCATCTGTTCCTTTATCTGAAAAGAAGGAAACCAGGTAATTTTTCAAGAAATTTAAACCTTATTTCTGATATTTCTTGCTAGAATTGCTGGGTGGAACTAAGGCTTATAATTAGCTCTCATTCATTTTCCTTTTGCATGTAGTCTGTGCTTTATAATTTCCGCACATTTCCAAACACTTGCTATGTTTTATAAAGCGAAGATATGTTTATTTTCGTGTTGACAACGTATAAACAATTAAAAAACCTTTCACGTGCTACCAGGATATCCCAGTTAATAACTATGAACAGAATATTCTCAAGGCGTCTTGGTCAGTTTCAAGAGTTTTGTTTCTCTTCATGTGTTTTTAGAACTTCATGTACATACAATGGTGTTGGGTGGCGTCTAGGTAAAGATCTGGCAGTTGCCCATGAGTCCCGCAGTGTGCTATCTCTGTTGGGTGAATTAATTAGTTATCCAAATTATTATATATCTGTGTGTATTGCAAGAAATTTAGTTAATCAACTTTTGCTCTAAAAAACAGAACCATCCAGAAAGCTTTAATATAGAGGTGGGAAAATAAAATTAGTCATGCAATGACAGAGAAAATAATGACTTGGGTGTTCTAGCACTCACGTGTCTTCTAAGGCAGCATGGAAATAAAATGTCAGGAAGGTTTTGAAATGTCTGAAATCTGTCAGAACTGAAGTTGAGATGAAAAATAGTTGATTTTTTAAGGTCTTGCTTCCTCCCTTTCTCAATTTTTCTAATTGTGATTGTCACAGTGATTTGTTGTTTTGCTGGGTGATTGCTTTGGGGTGGTTTTTGTTTGAATAAGTGATGATACAACACCATACAGCTTTGGGGAAATGGTATGCTATTGAGATCTTTCTCTTCACTTAGGGGGGGGACACCTCGCAAACAGCATAATTTCCCTTGGCTGGGTTGCAATAGAGCAATTAATCATAGCTATCATATTGATTTTCATGCAGGTTTTGAACTCCTAGGAACAGGTTTAAAGCCACAAGGCTGCTTTGCATATTGTGGTTGATGAAGCAGCCACAGCCTGCAATAAATTTCAATAGCTATAATGTCGGTTGAAGTTAAACTAACAACTTAATGCTGTCATCTCTTATTGTTACCAAACTCTGAGCTACTCAGACATTCCTTCTGTCGGCAAAATTACGTGCTGCCTGAACTAAAATATGGAGGTTTTTTGTAAGTAGACTTTTTACTCACTAAGACTAATTTTCTTCTTTTAAGCAAACTAAAGCATGGATCTGGTTTGATTTTGTTCAGGGGTTCATTGTATTCCAGACTATGAAAAAACTTCAGCACATGTAGCAAGACTATTGCCTAAAAATTAATTTGTAGTTATGTTTTTTTGCCAGTTATTTATATAAAATGATTATCAAGTCTTAGATATTTGCAACAAACAACAGGCTGAAAATTATTAACTGGAAATATGCATGAAGCCTGTGATTGAGAAGCATTAATAAGAGTCAAGATTGACTGGTAAGCAATTTACTAAAAGATAAGAAAACAACCTATGTACATAGTGTAATATATAACTGAGCTATTATATGATAATGAGTCCAGTCAGCTCCTCATTTTAATCAGCTTCTGAGTTTGGGCTACTTGCAGTTATGAAGAGAAGTAACCAATTTAGGCTTTTCTTTTTCCTTTTTTTTTTTTTTTTTGCTCATGAGGTAAGAAAGAATCTGTTTCAGAAAAATAAAATTACAGAAAATTGCAGACTGCAAACTTCATTTCTGTCGCAAAGTCTGTAAACCTTAATCATGTCATTTTTTAAATATTGCTGCAGTCTGTAGTGCAGATTGCCTGTTAGTAATTAGAGAATCTTTTTTTACATATGTGAAATTGGCAATACTCAAAATTGAGTTACGCTTCCTTTTATTCTATGCGCCATGCACGATGGCGAGTTTTTTAAAGGCTGAGATGTTCTGGGATTGGCCATCCCTTTAAAAATGCCTACAGTCCATTTACCAAGTGAAATAACAGAGTAAAAATAAACTCATGACCCTGAAAAGAGTGATGACTGCAGAAAGACTTTTAGCCCTTTAAATTACAGGTTGCAGAAACATTACACTGAATCATTTGATCCTTAAATTGCTTTCTAAATTCTGGATGCCTTGCATCAAGCTCAGACTCTCAGCTACCAAAGAGATCCTGATGTAAAGCATGATGGCCAGCTAGTTATGACACAGTCTGGAATGAAATAATGGAAAAGCTTGCCTTTGAGAAAGCAAAAAGAAAATTTGACTGCAGGAAAAAATTTGTGATATATCCATTGTTCTGTAGTCAGTAGTTTAGCTTTTTTTGACCTGTATGTTATTTTGCTGAATCTCTGACTTTATATGGGCAGTGTCAGACCTGTTATACACATTTATCTACTAGCATATTTCATTCATATAACCCTAGATTCCTCAAAAGAGAATTTCCTGGAGCCTCTCTCACCCCATAATATATACTACACTTTGTCGTGCATGAAATCCAGGGGTCACAGTAGTCAGCTGTGCCCTGAATGGACCAGATAAATGTTTTGGGTGGGGAAACCTCATTTTGCACATTCAGTCAGAAGCATTAGAATAGCTTAGGAGCCAGGGATATGTCATGTAAATGAACTCAAGCAGCTCTACTACCCATTATGCTTGCAGTTTCCTTCTGTTCTGAGGGGCCTCATTGGGTCTAGGAATTAGTACAGCCCTAGGGCTTCTCTATTTGATTAACCAGAGCCTGGATTTGTTAAACTCTCAGACATGCTGCAAAGTCCTTTTTCCTTCCTGGAATCTTTTGAGTAAGGATTCAAAGGTGAAAGGGTTGGAGGTTAAGGTTCTGACCCTCCTCTCCTCCAAACCCCTTCCCTTCAAGAAGGGAACAAAACAAATCACTTAAGCATGTGCCTGTCTGACTCAGCATTGCCATCTTTCATATGTTTTGTGTTGATCTTCAGGTTTTAGCTGTGGGAACTGAGATTCAAATTAGCTTTAAATTAAAACTCAGTTTTGTAGTCCTTGTGGTTCCAGTTTACAGTTTGAAAATGAGTCCAGGGGAAAATAGTATCTTAAAGGAAATATTGGCCTATTTGGTGCTTGATTCAAGGTTTTTGAATACCGGCATTTGGAAATATTGCTATGGGATAATAAGCATGGATTACTTCCAGTAAATGGGAATTAACATGTGTTTTATAAACCTTGCTGAGTTGGGGTCTGAGAATGACTTATGGACGATTTTACAAAAATGTGATCTACTACTTACAGGAGAGTTGGCTAACTGGAAAAACCAACTGCATTTTTGTATTGTGAGCATAATCCTTTAAACTGCGTTCTGCTGTTGGGGGCTGTGATGATCTGGAGACTTTACTACGCAGAAGACTGAATTTCAGCCTTCAAGAAATTGCTGTGTGATGGAGTGTCTTGTGGTCAGTCATGGTCACGGGGAGCGTGTGTTGCATGTTTGTTGGCCAGGAACAACCTAATTTGCAAAGATGTTGCATAGCTACTTATTTAGGCAAAGAAAGCCTTGGATAAGTCTCAGAGTTAAGCTGTGGGTTTTAATATTTCTCCTAGGACTTTTCTGTCTCCTCTGCCTGTGAGGAAGAGGTAGGGAATTGAACAAGGTGGAGTAATGGATGAACGGAGTAGTTTGTACTTGGCAGGGTTTACAGCCTGGGGTTGTATTTTTCCTTTCTGCAGCATACCCCCTAGGGAAGATGCCTGTATGCAGAGTGTTCAATTATCTGAGCTGTCAGGAACATGCGTGTTGTCAAAATGTAAGCTTGCAGCAAATTCCTCGTGATCTTTACAGATGGCCCAGGTCTCCTTCTCATACCTTCAGCTTAAGCGCTGGATTAATCATTTCAATCATTTACTCTAAATGGGGTGAATTGTGAGTGTATGTAAAACAGAGAGGTAAATTGCATGGAGAAGAGCTAAATTATTGTGGAGGTAGGGTTGGGTTTTTTCTTTTCCTGCCAGCTAATCAGGCACATTGCAGCAATAAAACATAGAAGAAGGCTTATTCCCTTGCAGAAGATACCAAGGACACTAAGAATGTAAAATGTCACTGTGTTCAGAAAGAGAGAAATGAAGCTGTTCTAAACGAGAGAGCAAGAAGTGGCTTAGATGTGTGGGCTGAAGGAATTTGGTAGGAAATCTCCTAACCAGGAGGGATGACCATGTGCTCAGTTTCTGTTATCACAGTCAATTTGAGACACAGAATGTTTGTTCATCTTTACCTTCAGTAGGAGGTCACAGGCAGGCTCCAAGAAAATACGTGATTTGAGTTAGATAGCTGTGAGTTTGCTTGGCAGGGGTGCCTGATTCACAGAAACTAGGTTACTTAGTGGTCCACTTTATTTTAGTGTGCATAGAAGTAAGCAACGTAATAATGGGACTACCTTTGGGAAGAGGAGTGGAGATTTGCTATACTCCCTTCTTGTTTCCATCCAGAAGTTCCTATTATCGGCCTCCCCTATGCCTTAGAGGAAAACACTGAAAGAGATGGGCAGTGCAGAGAGCAATTTGTTCTATGCTCTCAGGAAAATTGGCAACACTCAAACCACATCAGAATTCAGAACTGTGAAGCTGGGGATGACCTCTATCTGAGAACAGAGTTCATAGCTGAGAAAGGAAGTCTAAATCTGGCCGCTTCCAGGTAGCTAATATAGCGAACAGTGAGCTCTGTGGAAGGATTGTGTATCTGTGTGCCAGCCTTCACTGTCCCCCACCAGATATTGAATGAGACAGCAAATTCTTATTTTAGGCCATGACTTGGCGGAACATGTTACATTGCACTGTTTTCAATTACTCCCATGCTGGAAGCTAATCTGTTGCTTAAGAGCTTTGTAGACTTGAGTCCATGGTTCTTTTTGAGATTTGGTTGTAACTTCCTTGTAATATTTTGCAATCCATCCATCAGGTACACACGTAAAATGCCTTAGCTGCATAACCCACACACGAGGTAAAGAACTTCACACAGCTTTTACACCAGTGAGCTTGATTCCCGTGACATGATGAGCTTTCCTTCCTGACCATGTGTCACATCTCTGCCCACAACATAGCTTTCTCTCTCTTCTCTCAAGAGGTAGTATAACATGAACCCCAGCACAGAGAGCCCTGGCATGAACTCCTCACATTTTTTTGACTTGTAAGTTCCTAATTTTTTTCAGTAATATGAAGGTATGCAAGCTGCAGACACAATCATCTTTCCCCATTTTCCACAACGATTTTGGAGGCTGTTAAGTCTTTTGTTACATTTGAAAAGCATTTTAACTTTCTTTGCAGAAAGACACCATAGAGAAGCAAAGTATCCATATTATTGCTTTACAAAGGACTGCTTTAAACTAATGAGGTATTAATGAATGGACTGGTATGTTGAATCCTTCTCATGTAGGAAGGGTGCAAAGTCATTTCACATAAATTGCAGCCCATTATTATAAATAGTTTGGCATCGGTTTTCCTAGAGGTGGAACTTCAGGCCAAATACACAGCAGCAGCTGTGGTGACACATTATGCAGAAACTGTTCCAGGCACTGTGCTGGAGGAGTTGGTGTCGCAGGGTAACAGCACAACGGCACGTATTTAGAGCCGTCTTGCAGTAGTGGCTCTGGCTTATACTGAGGGTCTAAAGAACATCTGTGTGTGCCTGAACTGAACAATGTGAATCTTTCCTCCTTCAATCACTTCCCTATGATTTTGTACCCTACTTAACCAGCTACGTTCACTGTTTATCAAATTTTAATGACTGAGAAGCCTGTGAGTTGTAATACCTTATTTTCATTAAAAAATGGTTGTGTAAGTTATTGCTGCAAAACTCCCAAACTTATAAATTTTCACTTCTATATCTGACTTTCAAGGTCGGTGCTAAACTGGAAGCAATATCAGGTATTGCCCATTAACTGGTGTTCAAACTGATCCCCAAGGCATGTAATTATATTTAGGTCCCTAGGAACCTTTGAGGAGGATTTTGCTCTCCTTTGAGATGAATTTTAGGAAAGTTACACTAATCCTTGGAAAACTGGGGAAGAGGTACAGTCATTCTTTTGTGTTTGTAGATACAGCCTGTGCTTACATGGCTTAAAGCTGCTTACTCCACTTTTCCAGCAGGCCAACACACTTCCAGCCTTTGGGCACACTGACAAATCCCTGGAAATCTGTCTGCCATAGGTTTGCCTGGCTTCTGAAGAGCAGTTTCCCATCCTTTTTAAATTCCTACTGGCTTTATTCCTGAGATGAGCTCTGCTGAGCCTTGGTACTCCACTTGTCCTCAGTAGGAATCCACAATGAAAATGTATTTGAGTACCTTCAAACACTGGTGACTGTGAATGATGCCAGTTAGACCTGGTACTGGGCCTCACCAGCTATTGGCAAGCCTGCAGGTATTTGTTCCCCAAAGTAGCATTTATTCTCTTGTTTTCACAGCTGAATCCCACAATGCACATGTATTGCTAGTATGCATGTTGGTGTGATGTGGCAGATACAGGAAAGTAGCAGTCAGGGTGAAGACTCTGCATCTTGTAAAGGTGTGTGGGAATATTCCGTTGTATTTTCTTGGATATTCATGGAATAGAACATCCTTTCTCTGGAAAGTAGCTATATTTCTCCTTTCCTCCATCCTAAGGGTGGTTGTGTCTATGCGTGCACGTGTTATTTCACAAATAGGATTTGGAAAGACAGTAGGGATAACAATTACTGTGTTTTCCTGACTCTCTAGTTCTGAGAATGTGTCTGTTGGTAACTAACTGAGAGCAGGGCTGGTTTTGGTTTTTTTTCCCCCTGAAGCCTGAAATTTAGTGTTACCTTTTCTTTTTCCAAAACTGATTCTGTGGTTCTTGTCTAAGAATTGCCTAGTGCCTTTTTGTTTTTTAAATACCTACCATAGGCTTTTACTAATACCACTAACATATTAGTCATATTCAGTAGTACTTTATGGTAATAGGTCCAATATCTGATTTCCAAATAATCTTACCTTGGGTTTATGTGCAGCCTTTAGTTTGGTACTTTAAACAAATGAACAAAAGTACCCTAATTGTAGGGGGTTTTTGAGTTTTGTATTCCTGGGACTGGGTTTGGCTTTTTTATGGGTTTTGGGAAAGTTTCAAAGAAATACTTTTTTTTCATATTTTGAGGTAAATAAATAATTTGGTCTTCAGTCACCCTGAGTTAGTTATCTTAACTCTCTTAAGAAGATTCACCTCTTTAAATCTGTTGCCTGACTAACATCTCAGGTCATCTTTGAAGAATCATCAGCCAACAATACTGAAGATTCTTAAGATACCTTTTCTTTTATTTTTTCCTAAATAATTTCATTTTTAGTATATTTTAATGTAAATAATCCGTTGTACCCAACATCATGAGCAACTACTGGCTCTACACAATGAGTTCATCAGCTGCTTTTAGCTGGCTGCAGCCAGGACAGTCCAGGTATCAGGGCTCTGAGACCATTAGTAGCCCTAATGACCCTGGGCTTCCCCCTACCCTGCCCAGAATCCCCCATGTCAGCCCCCCAGGGCCATCGGCCTCTGCTCCAGCAACACTGCAGCAGGACTGGTCTCCCCAGCCCCAGCTTAGGCCATTCACAGTGCCAGAACTGCCCCGAGTGCCCTGCTCCTGGCTGGGTGGTGGAATGGGCCCTAGCTACTGGGCCCTAACAGATGCCTATGGGGGCCCCCATTTGCTGTAGCTGCTGTTCTCCACCTGCTCCTCAAATTTTCCTTCTCTCTGTGAACCTTGGGAACCCCTGTTTTCACCTGATTAATGGCATTGGCTTACTGGGTTTCTCCTGAAGTTCTTTGTCTCCTTTACCTATGAATTTTTTCATGTAGGGGTAATGTAATTGTTGATTAAGTGTATTGCACCAACATTACCTCACCTAACTACACTTTGATGGCAGTGAGCCCGGCATGTAGCACTGGTTACACGTAATGCTGCTTGTTTTTCCAGTGAAGGATTTTTTTAATGTTTTTTTTCTTAAGGGATGGCTCAGCAGCTTGTAGCTGAATAAATCCTATTGAGAAAAGCCTAAAGAATGGTTCCTATCATTATCTAGGGTTTTATTTTATCCTCTTCTTTTCCTTGCTACGCAAATGGTGGTTTCTGTTTTCTCTTCAGCTTTCTTTCTTTCCAGTGATGCAGGGTGTTTTTTAAAGTAACAGGGTGATCTATTAATCTGGAAATGTGATTGAAAACAGCTTACTGGTAGTATCTTCCGTCATTTTTCAAGATTGCTCATGATTTTGAGGGAAGGAGGGGAGAGCTTATGGCTTTTCATGACTTGGAATTGACCAAGTGTGTAGTTGATACAGATCTTATCCTCATAACCATTGAATAAATTGTTATTTTATTTCTTCTCACTTGTATATAAAGCTTTTTTACAGATGGCATTTGGTTTAGAGGTTGGGAATGATTTTCCCTGGTGCTGCTCTCTGTCTGCTCTTTATATCCTCAGTATTTGCAGGTCTTTGAACGTAAGTGACTGTGCGTATTGCAAATTGAGGAGGGATTCCCAAGCCGTCTGACTGCACGGGCTGAAACACTTAGCAGGAATTCCTCCTTTCTTTTTAGTCTTTTAAATACAATATCTTACCATTAATCTGTGCAGCTATGAATGCACACCTTAGAAAGATCCTGATGATATTTGTATTAACGTCTGCAACTGCTTTCTGCTTGAGATACAAAGCAAGGATTAGACATTGTGTACAGTGTCAGAGGGCAAGCTGTTGCACTGCACCTCTAGTCTATAACCTCTTTGTACATGCAAGCAGAACAGCGGAGAGAGGCTAGATATTATTTTTTATCATTTATATTTTTATTAGTTCCATTTTGCCTTTCCTGGGCTGTTTAATGCAGCTTTGGGTACGCTTATGGAGAAGTTGGCTCTGCTGATTGCTGTTTCCATTGAGGTGTCTGTGAGGGCTTTCAGCCGTACAGCTGGGCTAGCAGAAAGTTCATTTTGGGATTGAGAAGAAATGGTGTGATTACATGGGAGGAGGTTCGGCATGGTGAGTGTCCGTGACTGATTGACATGCTGGGCTCTGTGCCTGGGCACAGTGGCCTTGGGTGACAAGTGGGGTGGACCCTGCTGTAGCAGCATGGCCCAGTCCCTTTGCTTCCCATGCCAGCATTTGTGGGACAGACTGAAGGGTGGATAGGAGATTACAGTTGAAAATGAGTGTGCAGCCCTGAGTGACTGCATCAAGCCCAGTTGCTGTTGAAGCTGTGTTAGGGAGATAGGCAGCTTGGAGCTACCATGAGCTGTGGTAGGGCCAGCGCGAGCCTTAGCCCTACATCCAGCTTCCTCCTTGTTGAACAATCCCTGCTATCCCGCAGCTCTGTTTGGTGAGCTATACACTCTTGCTTGTGCAAAATAGCTTTCTACCTTTGTCCTTGCTGCTGCCATATGCCTCAGGCTTTTATCCAAAGCAGAAGTTGCCATTGCAAATCATGTGGTGGGGAAGACTTGTCTCCTGCTAGCCACCCTGGCAGTGCTGCTCCACTACATTGTAGATGGGCTGTAATAGGGAGGAAAAAATGCTGTGGGATAATAACAAAATGATGCTTGCTTTGATATTTTTCTAGTGAGGAAGGGGAAAGGGAAATATGAGTGTTTTGGGAAGTCTGGCTTCTGTCCTGTGAGAAGAGGGGCATTGGACCCTAGACACAATGGGTGTGAAAAGGGTAGGCAATGAGCTGCCTTTCTGGGCTGTGCTCAGTGGGAGGGAGCCAGGAGGCATCCTCTGAGGCATCAGCTCAGCTGGAAGGCCAGGGAACAGGGGCTGGGAACAAAGGAGCATCAGCCTGTGCAGACAGGGAGACAGCCAGCCCATCAGTGAAGGGATTGATTTTTCCCAGCAAAAGGTCATCTTTGTTTTTCTCTTTGGAAAATAAAAAAGAAAAAAAGAAAAATCCATTTATTTAAACACATTCTGTTTATTTTCTTTTCCCACTGAAAATGTTTAATTTTTATTTTGAGGAAAAATATAGACAATATCAGACAAAATATTTTCTTTACATGCTTTCATTTTACTAAGACAGTTCGCTGTAAGAGAGGGTGTTTCTGTGTGTGGTGTGAGCGTGTTTATGCATGGGAGATAGAGCTTCATCTGCCTGGAAGTATGAGTGCTGTTCAGTTAGGTCTTCCCTCCCTCTGCAAAGCAGGTAGGAATTATCAATAAAAGGCAGGCTAGCCCTATATGCAGTATTTATTGGAGTCGCATGGTTCTGACCCTAAGACAAATTTGTTCATACCCATTAGTTTTTCAGTGTCATTTGTGCTCCTGGTTTTTGTGTGTGATTGGTTGGTTGTTTTTGTCCTTTTTTTTTTTTTCCTTTGTGTGCATGTGTGTTATTTTTGAGCAGGAATTACCTCAAACACCCCATATTTCTAATATGCTGTAGTACACAGACTTGTCAGAAAATGCTGACCACCTTTACTTCCTTGAAGTCAAGCACAAAGGTGCTCAGGATCTGCTGGAAATGATTGTCTCTCACAAAAGGAAATTCTTTTTGCCTCAAATGCAGCTATGGCATTTTGCTTCACTGATAACAATGAAGGGTAATAAAGATAAAACTGCAGCCTTCAAGAAAGAGACCAGTAAAACGTCATTGCTTTGAAGAAACTGTTACTTGATGAATTGTACTCAAAGACTGCAAAGCTTTCTCATTTTAGCTCCCTACACAAAAAACGTACCATTATTTTATCTCAAATTCTTAATTACTAAAGTAAAAAACTACTTCATGGTCTTTAATTTCTATTTTGAGAACATATGCAATTGAAACAACAAACAAACAAACAGGAAAGTCAACTGGAATTATAGGTACAACAGCTCTTCCGCTTGATATGCTTCAGAAACCCCCAAAGACTGACTGATGTGTAAATACATTTTAGCAAAGACATGGGTTAAAAATAGAAGGGAGCTGAGAAATCAACTACTGTTGCTCAGATTGGATTAATTAATTGTAAATAAGATGACAAGGCGCTACCTTTGTACATGCAATAAGGTACAGCCATGGGTCCTCCACCATGGGACTTGTAGCAGAGCACCTGGGGCATGGCTCAGCCAGTCCCTATGACACCTAGGTTGCGAGGAGGAAGCTTGGTGACCCTAGAGCAGGGGTAAGATGAGTAGCTGCCTAAAGCCATAGCAACTGCTAGGCGAGGGACTTAGGTGGAATTAAAGCCATCTGGATCTGTCATTTAGCCTTTCTGTGGATCGGTCCCCCATCTGTAAAAGATACAATTTGAGCTCCTCGTAACTAGAGTTCCCCTCTGTTCCAAATGCTGGGATGGCACCTTGTACAAAAAGGCCCTGGTCTTGTTTGTTGCCTCTGATTATTACCATAATATTACAAAAACCCAGTGAAAGTAAGGTTACAACCTCAAGGTCAGCTTCTGCTGTATTACACTCACCCCTTCCCACTGAAGCCTGCCATGGTGTTACTGAACACAGACTTTGGCATTTAAAGTTTCAGTGTACAATATGCACATCTTGTGCTGAGATTAAATATGAATATGTTTAAAGGTCTGCTTTCAATCCAAATTTTGAGGGCTTGCCAAAGCAGCAGAGATTGAGATAGAATCTTCTGTACTATTAATTGTACTATTTGATTTCCTTTAATTTTATTTTTTATTTAAAGCATCCCTTCTGTGGTGGAAGATATCTTGCTGCTGCTTGGATTGATTTCAAATACTGTTTTCCCCTTTAGGTAGAGCTGCAAAATGCACTGGGTTTGTTTCCTTGCTAAGTATCTTTTGTTAAATACTCGCAGTTCAGACTTGCAGGTAGGGAAACCAGATCAAGATGCTATTAGCTGCCACTAGAAAGAAAACATGCCGTAATGTCATATGAGTTAATAACTTTAAGTAGCCTGTAAGATGCTGCTGTGGAATTAAATGCTTAACAATAATTCAAAAAGGGCTTACAGAAGTTTAAGAATGTGGATCATTTGGTATAGTTGAAATTATGCTCCTGGCATATATGTATGACACATGAGAGCACTTACCTGGAAATTTATTACCCAGCTCTGAGCAAACAAAGCATGACCTACATTTGACTAAAGTCAGCTGTCTCTGGCTAATCCTATGGGCTTCTTTTTATTAATGTCACAATTGCTAATGTGGTATAACATTGTCATTACTGAATAGCACAGCGGGATAAGCTGCAGCTGTTATTTCTCTTTCTATACCTACTAACTCATTAAATTTGAGTTTGGGGGAATACAAATTGTAAGGATTATTCAAATTCTGATTGAGAAATGGGACTATTGGGAAATTGACGGTACATAAAATAAAACTTTGAATCAAGGATTTTTGGTGGTTTTTTTTTTATTGGGAAAGTTGGAAGGTTCAGAATTTTTTTTTTCTTTTTCCTAGTTCCTCACCATAAGGCTCCAAATTAAACTAGGGTCGAATATCAAGAAAAGTAATAGAAAGATGGAAATTATTGTATGGTGGGTACTACTCTTTCTGATGAGAATGTAAAACGCTAATCTTGTATAGAAAGAACATGGAATGAGCGAGTTTGTACCAAGAGATCTTTAGTGCACTAAGTATCCCATTGTTATTTTAAATACCATAATTTCCTCATTTTAAATACCTAAAAAGCGCTGGAGTTTAAAGACTCCGTTTAAACCAACTGTTACAGAATTCTGTAGCATACACAGAGGCAGGTCTCTGGACTTTGGTATTTCCTCAAAAATGCACATGGCCGTGAGAAGTGACTTCAAGAGAGAAAAGGCAAGTTTCCAATTTGTCTGCTTCAGGACTGAGATGCTGGTGTTCCTTTTTCCTTTAATTATGCTGGGCTTTTTGCAAAAGCTTTACCTCATGCCTTGCTCTCCTCATCCTAATATTTGGGTTAAAACTTAACAAAAATTAAAAATTCAGATTTCAGTGTGGAATCAGAATGAAGCTTCTCTTCCTTTAAAACTTGCTTTTAGCTTCTATCCAAAGTTGTGACTGCTTATACAACCACGGGCAGGGATGGCAGTTTCCAAAGCGAGGTCTTCCATGCTGCAGCATGGTAATGTAGCTGCCTGGGAGGAGCAGCCCAGGCCAGAGCACTCTCTCCTGAGCAGCTGGGCAGCAGCCAGCCATGCTGCCCTTGCACCATCTCCATGGGAGCCTGCTTGGGGTAGGAGGAGGGATGGATGGGGCTTTCCCACACCCCAGCTATTTCCTCCTGGCCACGAAGCCAATGGAAACTATGTCAGTCAGCGCAAAGTTAGGTCAGTGCTCGGGGGTCAGGCCGCAGGGTGGATTTTAATGGAGCTAAGCTGATGGCTGCAGCTGAGGATCTGGCCATTAATTTCCATTCTGTTGTCACAATGAATAGGTTTATAAGCTAAATTCCACACATGATCTATTGCTGTGTTATGGTTTTCAAGGAGTATAAATCGCTTGCCTTTCACAGGTGAACCTGCAGAAAGGCAATGCCGTTTAAGGAAAAAAAGGAGGGGCGATGGAAAAAAGGGGTGCTGGAGGACCCGAAAATCAGTGTATGATCTTGTAATTGTGGTGAGAGATACATGATAATTGGGGTAATCCAGAAGCTTGGTTGAATCTGAATTCCTCAAATCAAAATTAAAACCTCCTGAATCCTTTAGACAAATTGAAATAAAAATGGTATTTTAGGCATTCATGCACTTAATTACATTCTCTCCTACTTCCTCCCCTGCCAGCAGAAAAAAATAACTGTTAACTTCTGCGTCCACGTTTAAAGGGTGAGGTCAGCTTCTAGGATGTTGCTGACTGCTCCTGGGGATAGGTGGTTATGCCTACAGTGGATGCTCTCCACTCAATACATGGAGATGGAGGCTCTGTAATGTCAGTGAACCTAAACATTTTGGAAGTACGGAGAGGTGGAATAATGCACTGAGCAGTCTAGGGAGGTAATGGATGGAATTTGTTCATAGGAATTCTCTGGAATATGATGTCCATGATCAATATGATCATTGTAAATACTGTTCTCTATCCTCCTAAAATTTACCTTTCTGCAATAGTATTTCTTTTCAACTTGCTCCTAAGTTGACTGAGTCATCTTCGGATTTCCCAAAAGTGAAACCTTTTCTGCCAACTTTTCCTGCGCAAGCTTGGTCTCATGTGAGCCCAGCCTTTCAACTTCAGAAAGCTCGATCCCAGTTGTCTTCTTGGCTTGCCTGTTAACTACTTCCACAAGTCATAAACACTATTATAATACACTATCTTTTAAAAACTGGGCTTGAAGAGGAAGCCTGTGACCGTAGAGGATAATGTGGAGCATAAAGGAAGAGGTGCTGTGGCCGCTTGTAGAGCGAGGCTGGCCCAGAGTGTGAGGAACCCTATGTGTGTGTGACAGGAGGAGAGGCTGCACAGAATGATTCATATGGGAAATATGCCATGACCACACTGAAAACAAAACACCATCAGCTCAAATTCTGATGGGTTTTGTAGGGAGAAAAAATGTTTTTTCTTGTTTATTAAGTGGCTTGTGGTCTATATGAATAAGCTTGAGGCCTCAGCTTAATGCTTGGTGAGCTGGTACCCACCACAGGCATTGGCATTCCTGCAGGAGAAGGACTTGGTGAGCTGAGAGTCCCTCCAGGCTATGACTTGGGAATGGGGTGGCATGTGGATGTTCTCAGTGGTCTGCTTGTTCTGTAGAAAATGAGGATTTCGGAAACATAAATGTAGGATTTCTAATACATAATGCAAATAAATGCAGTAACACACACCCCTCATCCCCTGTTATAGATGCTAAAGAAAAAAAAGTATTACTGGAGGCTTTTCAATAGCAAATGCCACATGTCCTGGGTTCAGCAGTAGCAGTCATTTTTTCTTTTTTCCCTTCTTGGTAGCTGGTGCAGCGCTGTGTTTTTGATTTTGGGCCTGGGAACAGTGCTGATAACACCAGTGTTTTCAGTTACTGCTTGGTGATGTTTAGGCTGGCCAAGGACTTGCTGAGTCTCATGCTCTTCAGGGAAGGGGGGAAGCCGGGAGGAATTAGAGACAGGACACCTGACCCAGACTAACCAAAGAGGTTATTCCATACCACAGCACGTCATGTCCAGGAGGTAGAAACGGAGAGCAGACCCAGAAGGGTGGTGAGGGTGCACGGTGGGGGATGCACTGGGGGGGGTGCACTGTGGGGGGGTGCACTGCTTGATACTGGGTGGTGAGCAATTGTATCCTTCCCTTGTATTTGCCTTGTCATTATTGTTACTGGTGGGGGCGCACTGGGTGGTCAGGCTTGATATTTGATGGTGAGCTATTGTATTCTCCTTTTCCTTGTATCTGCCGTGTCATTATTATTATTGGTGGTAGCAGTAGTGGTTTGTGTTATACCTTAGTTACTAAACTGTTCTTATCTCAGCCTGTGGGAGTTGCATCCTTTCGATTCTCCTTCCCATCACTCCAGGAGCAGAGGGAAGAAAGAGGGGGAAGTGAGTGAGAGAGCGACTGTATGGGTTTATAAGCTTAAACCACGACACCACAGAATTTTTGTTAGTTAGCCACATGACTAGTATGTGGGCAATAGCTTAAATGATGCTTTGTAAGACGCAATCTCCCCAGGACACACAAATGCTCTCTCCTCCCCCTGCCTTTCTTTTCCCTCTTCTCCCATTTCCTGCCTCATGTTGCTATTGAAAATGAAGTAAGAGCATCCCCATGCATCAGACAGAAGCAGTTCACTGAGAGTGCTTAAACACGGAAATACACTCTGCCTCTCAACTTGCATGTGGGTCTTAGGCTGAAGAAAATAGACTGTACAGATCAGTCATGAAACGAACAGGTCTCATGCCATCCTTTTTCCACCCGTACTGTAGGACTGCTTTTAGAGCAGTTTCTTCACCAAAAGTCCTTTCCCTTCCCGCTGATTAGTAGTTTGCTCCCTCTGTCTGTAACAATTGATAAAGCAAGGGCAACAGCAAATCCAGGTCTGAAAGCACTATTTGGGATCTTTAGTTGTGGCTTTAGGGGAATGTATGATTGCTCATGAGTTTCTGATAGTTAGAATAAAGTTACTAAGAACAGAAATCTCTGTCAGCTTGGCTTTATCTTCCTGAGAGCCAGAGTACTGAATGATCAGCTTATTTCTAGTTTGTGCAATTTGGACTTGGGAAAGCTTGTGGATAACTGGATGATTGACTGACAAAGGCAGGAAGTTGAAGAAGCAAAAACCTTCCAGGGAAAGTGCACTCCTTTTGAATAAAAAATAGTGAGCATTTATTTTTTTCCTTTTTTTGACAAGTTCTTCTAAGTTCTTACTTTGTAGGGGGAGGAGGTGGGGTTAGTTCACGTCCTTTTCCCTGCTGTCGGCTATGCACTGTGTGACTTCCATAAAGTCTGTGTGGGCTAAATGAGGAACTTTGAAAATGAGCAATCCATTCCACGCTGGGAAAGATGCTGGAGGTAGATACATCTGCCTGCCTCTCTTCTGGAATATGGTTCTTCTGCTGATAGGTTCCATATAGGTATTTTGGGGAAGGTCACATTTTTTCTGTCATCTCTCCTTCCTTTCCTGTGGCCTGGTTGCCATTAAAGCAGCTCAGGTGTGTGTCCTCTGCATTCTGAGTTTCTTGTGCTAGCATGGATAAAACCTCACCAACCCGCACCAAAACAAACAAAACTATGCAGAAGTTAAAATTTCTATTAAGAAAAGGCAACTTCTTTAAAACAAGGTCTAAGCTCTACCCATAATCAGCCTAGATATTTATTGAGTATACACATTAAAGACTTTTATTTATGACCAGAGCAGTGACTGTGTATCAACGAAATGGGTGAACTGAAAACTGAGCAATTTCACTAGTGCTTCCTACAGTGTCAATGAAAACTCATGTGTGTGAGCTTGTTAAGTCATGTGTGAGAAAACTAACCTTGCCATGTAGGCATAGGGGAGCAGGAGAGGATGCTGGCCTTCACAGAATTAAACCTGACTGAACAGCATTTTGCAACATGCAAAACAACTTGTAAAGCTAAATGGCTGGGGAAAAATAAATGTCCTTAATGGATTTCTTGTACTGACATACTTCAAATCATAAGCCTTTTTCTTTTAAACAAATTCCATCTTTAATTTCCAGATCCTCCTTAAAAAAGGCAGATAGATTCTCCCTTGGCTGTAGTTTAATATAAAGCCTCTTTATCAATTTTTTGAGGAATAAACCTGCATTATATCTTGTTATTTCTAGCCTGACAGAGCAGAAGTTGTAAATCTTCAGCATAATAGAATCCATTTTGCTAGATAGTTCACCATGGGAAGGGCAGTACTTTAATCAAGAGGCTATTTGAATTCATGTATGACTTTGTCCAAAGCTGACTGCTTAAAGCAGCTGATCTGTATCCGAACTTAAAACAAATTTTTTGGTGCACATGCAAATTAACTACATCATGTTATGAAAGTACCCATTGGTGACTAATAGCAATAATCACAGTAATGCTGCCTTTGTTCTGCTTTCATTCTCCTTTTGCCCCATACTGTAATAGTGTATCTTTGGTAATATTTAATTTTCTGTAAGAAGAATAATGAATGGGAAAATGACGTGAAGAATAGGGAAACTCTTTGTTATAGGCAGGAAAAATGAAGATTACTGCTTGCCACATGGAGGAGCTCAAGTATCAGCTTAGGAAATGCCATCGCTGCCTGCAGAGCTCATTTCCCTGCCAAGCTGGACTGGAAAAGTAACTCCTGGGAATGTCCTGGCCTCGAGTCTGCTCCTGGGTGTATGGATGAAGTTGCTGTAATTCCGTAGCAGTTACAGGGAAGAGCATAATTTGCTTGTAGCAGTAGTATCAGTACTCTTTCCAACTGGTATGCCACATAGATCGCAAAAGACCTCAAAGCTACTTAAAACTGGTGCAAATTCTGTCTTCTCTGAACTTACTTTTCTGCAGTTTTCCATATCTGTTTTCCACCACAACTCCTCCTGTTGCAGCATATAGGACTAATTAAGGGAAAAGAAAACTACTGAAGTTGCTGATAAAAGTTATTGCTACCTTACTGTGCCATACTGCATTTTAGATTCGAGTAATGCCAATTCAGCTCCCAGACCCAGCTGTGCCAACATAAGAGGTCATTGACCTGCAGCTATTTTCAGTCCCTTTCTGTCCTATCAAGAGATTTTTTTTATCCCAGGGCTCTGTTAGTGGAGCAGTTTATGTGAAAACTCCCTAGTTAGCTTCAGAAAACTGTTAGGTAAAATAACTTGCATCAGTACCATGGCAGCTGGAGCCCCTGGGCTGAAGGTGACCAGGAGGGCTATTCTTTGCTGTGGTGGATGAACTGGGAAGAGGGGTCTGCAGGCTGTGCATGTCCTGGTCTGATCAGCTGGAATATCTTGGTATGTACTGGCTTGGTATGGGGTCCCTGTTTTCTGCTCCCCACCCTAATCCTCTTTTATGTAGGCTATGGTGTGATGGTGATTGTAAACTAGACAACAACAGCTCTGATGAACTAGACAAAAAAAGAGAAATGAGATGTGATATGGATCCTGCAGGAGGGAATAGGAGAGAGGCTAGAGACGACCTGTGCAGCTCTTTTCTTAAAGCCAGGTTTTCACAAACTGCTGACTCAGTAAACATTTTTACCCCCAGTTTAAAGTACCCACTTTGGTTGTTCCATGTGGCTCTGCCTGATGTGCGTGAGGGAGTGCCTGTGGGAACAGCTCACCCAGCAGCTCTTAGGACACAGCTGGCCACAGTGAGGTGCTGGAAGGCAATGGACTGAGGAGAGAATAGCAATCTGAAGTCTCTATCTTCTGTAGCAGCTGTCTAGCACTGACTGAAAACAGGCTCTTCCTTCCTTTCGCAGTAATACAATCACAAGACACAGCCTCTCTTCAGATTAATTCCTGTTGTTATCAGCCTATCTTCACTGATGAATTATTGTCAGACTATCATTACTCCTTCCTATAAAGTATAACCACTTAACTCTTACCCTTCTACCTGTGCTGTCAATGGGATTAGGTGTGCAGCTGGCACAGTTGTAGCGTCTGCATTGTGCTGTAGGCACACATAAGCTTTTGGAGACTTCTAGAAAGGAGAAACCACCTCAGAGGCTGTGGTACAGCTGAAATTCTGCTTTTTCCCCTTTTATTACTGCTGTTGGTTGCCTCTCTGGACCACCAGACAGGGCATTGCACACTGGCATAGCAGAAGCCTGAAGAGCTTTAGGGCTCTCCAGCAGCTCCTGCTTCTGCAGCTCACTATTGAGCGACACAGCAGCCAGTATGTTTTGTTGGAGGCAGAGGTAGCTTGAAGTAGCCATTGCTGCTGCTTACAAGTTTAATTTAAGTTATTGTGCAAGTTTTTGTATCATAGTACCCTAAAATTACAAATCTCAGTTCTTTTGAAGTTGTTGAATAATATATTAATGAAGTGGCTTTGTTCTCCCCACAGGTGAGGACAGTGAAAAAATCTCTTAACTTTTAAATTTATGACCAACACCAAAAGAGGTTGTGCTCTTGTAAATCTTTGGTTGGCAAGGCTAAGATAAATGACATTAGTTGCAACTAGCCTTATTTATAGAAATAATTTTTACATACTGCTGGCTCTGAAGAATGTTAAATTTCTCAACTTGGTATATAAGACAAGACACCCCTTTAAAACAAGATTTAGGGCATAAAAAAAGAGCTTATGACCCTACTGTCTGAGACAGTTCAGAAATATGACACACGTGATGGCTGCAAGGGTAGCTGCTGCAAGTTCAGCTGGATGAGCAGCAGTAAGGAGCGTTTCTAGAAATCCAAGCTTTTAGTGTCCTGGCCGGCGGTGTGAGTAAGCAATCTTCACTCAAATGAACTTAATATTGTTCAAGAATTCAAATTGGAGCTTGAGCTTAGAACATGAGTCCTGCAAAATCTGTGTTTGTACTTTTGCCTTTTTTTCTATCTGCTACAGTATCTGCAAATGTGTTAAGTAACTTTGGTTAAAGGTGTGGTAAATGCAGCAACATAGCACAGAACCTGTTCTAAATTAGCAGTTATGGGTGATAAATTATATATTTTTGAATTGCCACAGGCAGAACATAAATTGTGCAGTACCAGAAATTGCAAACTGCTGTACACTTTAAAAACTAAATTGTATGCAAACTTTATTGCTGGGTTCCAGTGAAATAATCATAAATTGTGGGAAAGGTAGACATTCTTTTGATTAAAATACCGTCTTTGCATTAAGATGCAGCAATAGACTGAGTAACATATACTGTCCAAGATATGCAAGGTAGTCCTAATTCCATAGATCTGGGATGCTCGAAACCTTAGCTTAGGCTGTAGGATCCTTTTACAGAAACCTAAAGTGATGCAAATGCGCAGCTGAGCAAATAGAGGGCTCCACTTCACTCGATAGTAATTTACACTGGCGGAATTGCATGGGGAATAGGAGTGAGGAGATTTTAGCCAGGAAAGTGCCTTCTGCCTCTGCTTCTTGGCAGTTTAATCTAATTAAAAGGAAGAAAGTTTTCCCAATGTAGCTATTCTGTAGAAATGTAAGAACTTCATAAAACTTTTTTCTCTTTACTTAAATCATTTAAGCAGCCCATAATGACTCTCAGGTTAAAGAATTAATCTTTGGTTCCATGCTTAAAGTCTTCAAATATGTTAATTCTTGAGGGATCTTTCAAAGAGCAGAGTTGTGCTGACCTTTTTGAGCAAATCATTAAAGAAACAGCTTTGTGATAAATAGTAATGTGCTAATGACCTGTGGATGTGCTTCATAGGGAAAGGCACTGATCTCCTGGGGCCAATAAAGATGGTTTTGTAGTTTTAGGAAGAATAAGGGTGTTAATACTTCTGTTCCAGACACAATCCATCTCAAGCAGTTAAAATCTCTACTGAAATTCCTACTACAGGGTCATTTAATACCTTTCACTCCTTTACACTTGACTTATGCCATGTTTCTGTGTGCTGTATAGATTTGCTGTTCTATACAGCAGCCACTGAACTCATGGCCCTTAAAAGCTACCCTTCTGCTTCTAAAAGGATTTGCAAAGGCTTTTTTCTTTTCTTTCTTTCTTTTTTCTTAATTAATGTTCGTAAAGCTTTTTGTGAACCTCATAGAGCAGCGTGAATGCAGGGCTTTCCACTCCTATTGTGCCCAATTTGGAGTTTTTCCCCTAGGCCTCCATTCTTTGGGAATCAAGTGGGGCTGGACCACAGCCTGGCACACCTGCCACTGCAGTGTGCCTGCTACAAATCTTGGAATCCAGCAGTTCCAGTGACTTTGAGAGGATTTCAGTAAGAATTCCTACCAGCAGGAGCTGCTCTCTAGGCGTGTGCTTGCAGTTGTCCCTTCATACGGCAAAAGAGCTGCATTTGACCTTGGAAATGCAACAGAAGAAAAAAGAGGATTGTTTCTCTTTTGTTCCTTTGAACAGATAAACTGATCTTGGAATTTCTCCCTTTTCTTTTTTATCCCTCTTTTTCACTTTTTAAAAATTGGGAATTACCTTCTTTGGAGTCTTGAAAACTTGAATGGCTGTAAACTCATGCTATCAGTCTTCAAGGGTAAAATCTATTTTTTTCATTCATTTTCCTATTCAGCCTTTCTGTTATTCTTCAGACTGCTGGTTGTAGAAACTAAAGCCGCAGGTAAGTATCATGAGGACTTGCCCGTTTTTCCATTTCACCTAGTAGCATCTCTGTGCCCCCTGTCCCTCCGCCCCAGCAAAGCAAGAGGTGGGTAAGATTGCTATTTCAAAGATAAAGGTAATTAGAAACACCCACACCTTGCCCGAAGGAAAGAAATATGGGGGACTGCAGATTCTGAAGGCAGTACTTTCTGCTTCTGTGTCAAGGCAATGCTCTGGGCAGAAGCTTACAAAGCTGGAATGGCTGTGAACTTGCTGGCCTCTTCTGGTGAAACATTATTTTGACTCTGTAGTTGAATTCTCCTCCCTCTATAATCCTGTGCTACATCTGAGGTGGGGGGAAGACAATATTGGAGGATTTCGAAGCAAACTGCATTTATTATTCATGTAACTACATGAAACAACAATAGTCTTTTATGTATGGTGGGAGAGGGAATTACCAAATCTTCTTAAAATTTAAGTCTCAAAATATTGATCCTTCATAACTGGTCTGACTCTTTTCAGAGGAGATCGATGCTCCCTAGATCCTGTGAGAGGGAATGTTAAAGATCTCTTCAAATGAAGTTGGGGTTTCTTTTTTATTATGCCCTAATCCTCAAGATCATATGGCCAAGAATACAGAGGAATAATCCAGAAATTTATTCCTATGTTTAAACTGTTTTCCATAACAGACTTGCATAAATTGTACAATTGTAAAATGAGAAGAAGAAAGCTCTCCACTAATCTGTAAAGCACCAGAAACATGTTTGAGGGGCTACCTTGATATCTCGTCAGCTAGATGAGATAATGCATGATTAGAATATTTAAAATCACTGATGAGAAGTAGGAATAATAATATTCACCAGCTGCAGTATTCTTTAACTTCCCTGCAGGTTGAAATGCCTATTAAATTACTTGTAGCATGTGGAGTGCTCATACAGTACATAAGGACCATTGTGGGGAGAAGGGTTTTAAAATAACTTCTTAGTCTGCAGTGTTCCTCTTTGTCTGAGGATGAGATCTCACTTTGCTCCCAGATGTAAATCCTTTTTCAGTGAAATGCCTTTGGAAAGCCACCTCTCAAGGTGTCTGTCCTCTGTGTCCTTCTAGTGTCAGTATGTACTTTAAAAAAATCATAAAAACTAACACAAAGGATTTTTCAAACATTAATTATACACTTATTTTCTTTACTAATTGCTGAATGGCTTTGCATTAAACCTGTACATTTTCACTTCAAATGCATGCAGCCTTTCTTTAGTTGAGTAAAGATATTTACACTTTTGTAGCATGTGGTTAAGTTTCAGCTGCCCCTTTGAAGTGCTGTTTAAGGTTGTAATCCTCCAAGCAATCTAGCACAAAGCTCAGCTGAAACCACACCAGGACAATTTGCAGGGTGGAAGCCACTGTAGCACTTTGGTTTGGTCTAGTGAAGAAATGAGGAAACCCTTGCAGATCCAATCCAGAGCTCAAGAAAGAGCTCCCTTGCCTCCTTCCAGCCATCCTCAAGCACCTGTTTTGTGAGGAGCTGCCTTTGGCTAAGATTGTTTTTTCAAATCCGTGTGTCTCTTTTTCAGAATAAGAGTTTTCAAGGAAAACATTGTGTAGGCTGAGACATGACAAAATTAGGAGTTAACAATGCTGTATTATGGATATTATGGCTGTTCTTCAAATGCTTCCAGTAAGCTTTTGTTCAGTCGGCTTTAGTCTTCATGTGATTCCAGTTTCCATAAATGCAGCTTCTTATCCCTTTGACACTGTCAAAATCTCCCCCTCTCCTGTCTTTTCTATACACTGCCTCTGAGGGTTTAGTCCTGCAAGATGTTGAATGTACAGGCTATAATTAGAAGCATGAAAAATTCTTATGTGCATTGATTGTTGTTTACACCAACTACTTATCATATGCCAAGCACTTCACAGGCATGTAAGGTAAAGATGCCATTCCAGGTGTCTCTCCGCACACTTTAACCGTATATACATATGTCAGTGGTACTCTTTTCATTCCTGAAATTACACATGTACTTTGCTGCACTGGGGCTGAAATGCTCAGCATTTTTCAGGGTCAAGATCTTGAAGACCATCCATGGTGTGAAGTTTGCTATGTCTCCCAAAAACCCCTCTGTACACTGATAATGTAAGACAGAAGGCAAAACAAGTGTGTTCCCTTGTGACCACAGACAGGTACATGGCTGCAGCTGTGCAGCAACTCCTAGTTCCTGCTCTCTGCAAATTGCCTGCAATGCTGAAAAGCAGAGTTCTGATGAGAGGAAAAGAGCCTGACTTTTGTTAGGGCAGGAGGCTGCTGCTTCTATCATAGCCAGCTTTTTTTTTCCAAGTTAAAAACAGATATGACATGACTAACACTTGCCAAATATGACAGATGAACAGACTTTTACAGAGCAACAATATCTTGTGCAGTTTGATTGCTCACTGCTTGGCAGACCAAATCCAAAGAGCTAGATGGTTGTATATGAGCTTCACCTCGCTAACTTGAAATGACTGTAATACTCTCTTTTAATATATGGAAAATCTTTGTTCTATGTTGTGCATTCAGATTTCCAGCAGAAAACAATTTTTAGTATTTCTGTGTCTACAACTTTTATAACAAGTGCACCATAAATCCCTCTCAAATATTGTGTGCTCTGTAGTTCTGGTGATTTATCACAGTGATAATTTTATAACTTGAGTCACATGAGGACTTGGGTTGTAAAGTGTATCTTGGTTCTAAATCTTCAGCAGTTTGTTCTGACCCAGCTCACTGCAGCACTTCCAATTCCCTCCTGAGTATGCTTTAGAAGAAGTTGTGTGATAGAATTCTTATACTTGCCTTTACTGATACCACACTGACCAAATTGAGGGACAGGAATATTATGCTATGCTTTTATAATTTTGCTTTTGATGAGAATTTTATTGCTAAACAATGTTTCTGTTGATCAGCACAGCTAATTTTGATTAAACCACTGAGATTGGCTTATCAAGAATTTGTATATGCTTATCCTGCATGCCCAAGTACTCTATTTCTAAAAATTTTATATAATGCAAGTTAGCTAAGGTACAGTGTATCTGTTGAGCAATGCCCATTTATACCTAGTCCTTTGGCTGTCTCTCTTCACACTATTGGAGCACCATACAGCTCCTTGTTTGCATCACCTTACATTAGTACATCATGAAAATCTTTAAGTCCAGATTTGCATCCTTTCTGATAGAATCATAGAATCATAGAATCATAGAATAGTTAGGGTTGGAAAGGACCTCAAGATCATCGAGTTCCAACCCCCCTGCCATGGGCAGGGACACCTCCCACAAGAGAAGATAACTTTCTTCTCAAAGCACTTTCATTCCAAAACTCTGGTCTATCTCTACACCAGTCAACTGTAAAGCTCCTCAAGGGGCAACTCTTTGTAATCTTAATGCACTACTTGCACACCCCAGGCTCTTGATACATAATCTTTTAAACAGCAGGAAGAGCTCTGCTCTGGGATACTAAGACCTCTATAAAGATGAGTCATGTTTATGTCGCTGGGCATATTTAAACTACTTATCCTATATATCTGTTTAAACTGATGTAGGTAAAATAGGCAATTACTGAAGACAGCCTGTAAATCTGGCATTATTTTCAAGCTTAGAGCAATCGGTTAACACTAGTGCACAATCATGGAACAAATTTTAAAGTAATCAGTTTATAACAAGTTTTTCTTAAAGTACTGGCAGGTCCAGTGGTAATAAGAAACAAGAAGATAGTGATGGCGCAGCTGGGAATGATTCTATTATGTAGAATAACCTAAAGCTGTCCAGAAAAACATCCTGTGAGCAGCAGTGGTCTCCAGAGGTTTTGTGCTTTTGGGGTTTCTTCTTTCTTTTCTTAGATCTTGAAAGTCACCGTTTTCTTGCCACTGACAAAGCTTCACACCAGACAGTTAATTCAAAAAAGTGTGGCATTTGTCTTAGTTGTGCTCTTTTCATGTTCAGTGACACCATATTGCCACTGAGTGGGAGTAAAGTTAGGACAGTGCTGAACATTTTGACAGGTTTTACCAAGGTGGCAATTTTCTGGATTTGCAAGGCGCTTTGCCTGCTTGGCACATACAAATCAGACGTTTCAGACTAACTCTTGGACACTTCATTGGACCCCCAGACAATTTCAGAAAGTTTGGAGAGAGTCTTTACATTTGTTTCTGTTCTCAGCCAGTAGTGAATGAAAATATTGTTTTGCACGTGTGCATGTGTTTGTACTCTTTTAGGTAAATACATACAGAGGTAGAGCTTAGCTGAGGTTCTGTTGTACCAAAAATGTTGAAGCATTGTTTTGTTGTTTCTTCTCAGCTGAAGTCGTATGTGGAAATTTAGTCCCGGTTGCGAACCTTTGACCTAAAACTGTTGCTTCTTTTAAATATAAAAACCTAAACCCACTCTTTTTAAAGAATGTCACTAGGCAGGCTCTTCTTAATATTTTCCCAGTAAGGCTGCCTACATGCGTGCTTATGATTTAAATAGAGGCAGGACTGCCTTTTGACACTGGTTTACTTTGTGCACTGCCACAGGACACAGCATCTTGGTTTTAGTTGTTCCTTTCCCTGGTGCTGCTATTTCTCTCCTTCCTTTCTGCCCTTTACCTGACCCACAGGCTGTTCAGCAAGAGTGGGTCTGTTAGTCTGTAAATCCAGTGACCTTATACTGTTTCACTGGGTCCAATAATCACTTCTGGTGTTTCCTGTTAGCCTTGCACAGGAACCAGGACTTCTTGCAAAGGCTACCAGTAAAGCTGTTTGGCAAATTATAAGAGAAATTTATTAAACTGGAATGTTTTTTGGCTGTTTGACTTGGTCAGGATGCTAAGCTTATGTATGACCTACAAATGCTCTGACCACACCACCCAAGACCTGGAAGGCAGACACAGGGACTGTGAGAATGAAGACCCTAGGCCCACTGTAGGAGAGGATTTGGTTTGAGACCATTTTAGGAGCCTGAATGTATACAAGTCCATGGGACCGGATGAAATCCATCCACGGGTCCTGAAGGAGCTGGCAAATGAAGTTGCTAAGCCACTGTCCATCATATTTGAAAAATCATGGCAGTCAGGTGAAGTTCACAATGACTGGAAAAAGGGAAATATAGCCCCTATTTTCAAGAAAGGGAAAATGGATGAGGTGGGGAATTACAGACCAGTCAGTCTCACCTCTGTGCCTGGCAAAATCTTGGAGCAGATTCTCCTGGAAGGCATGCTGAGGCACATGAAAACCAACAAGGTGATTGGTGACAGCCAGCATGGCTTCACTAAGGGGAAATCCTGCCTGACCAATCTGGTGGCCTTCTATGATGGGGCTATGGAACTGAAGGACAGGGGTAGAACAGTTGATGTCATCTACCTGGACTTGTGCAAAGCATTTAACACTGTCCCACATGACATCCTTCTCTCTAAGTTGGAGAGACATCAATTTGATAGGTGGACCACTGGGTGGATAAAGAACTGGCTGTATAGCCACACGCAAAGAGTTGTGGTCAATGGCTCAATGTCCAGCTGGAGATCAGTAACAAGTGGTGTCCCTCAGGGATCGGTGTTGGGACCGGTCTTGTTCAACATCTTTGTGGGTGACATGGACAGTGGGATTGAGTGTGCCCTCAGCAAGTTTGCTGATGACACCAAGCTGTGTGGTTCGGTTGATACATTGGAGGGAAGGAATGCCATCCAGAGGGACCTTGACACGCTTGTGAGGTGGGCTGATGCCAACCTGATGAAGTTTAACCATGCTAAGTGCAAGGTCCTACACCTGTGTTGGAGCAATCCCAGGCACACATGCAATTGGGCAGAGAAGAGATTCAGAGCAGCCCTGCAGAGAAGGACTTGGGGATGGTGGTCAATGAGAAAATGAACATGAGCCGGCAGTGTGTGCTCGCAGCCCAGAAAGCCAACTGTATCCTGGGCTGCATCAAAAGGAGTGTGACCAGCAGGTTGAGGGAGGTGATCCTGCCCCTCTACTCTGCTCTTGTGAGACCTCACTTGGAGTATTGTGTGCAGTTCTGGTGTCCTCAACATAAAAAGGACATGGAACTGTTGGAACAAGTGCAGAGGAGGGCCACGAGGATGATCAGGGGACTGGAGCACCTCTCATATGAAGATAGGCTGAGAAAGTTGGGGCTGTTCAGGCTGGAGAAGAGAAGGCTGCGTGGAGACCTCCTAGCAGCCTTCCGATACCTGAAGGGGGCCTATAGGGATGCTGGGGAGGGACTCTTCGTTAGGGACTGTAGTGAGAGGACAAGGGGTAACGGGCTCAAACTTAAACAGGGGAAGTTTAGATTGGATATAAGGAAAAAAATCCTTACTGTGAGGGTGGTGAGGCACTGGAATGGGTTGCCCAAGGAAGTTGTGGATGCTCCATTGCTGGTGGTGTTCAAGGCGGGGTTGGACAGAGCCTTGGATGGCATGGTTTAGTGTGAGTTGTCCCTGCTCATGGCAGGGGTGCTGGAACTAGATGATCTCAAGGTCCTTTCCAACCCTAACTATTCTATGAATCTATGATTCTATGACCCCTTTTCCAATGGTTTCAAGGCGCAAAGCCTTGCTAGAGTTGAGCAGTAAAATATACAAAAACCCTCCACCCCAAGTGATGCTCTTGTAAGGCTGCACTGAACAGCTCTTACGTTTCTGCGCTTTTGCAAAAAAGGAAAAGGAAAAAAGATTCTCTGATGATCAATCCATTGCCAACACACTTAGTAAGCTGAAAATAGACTTGAGGTGAGTAGTGGTGTTTTCCTTCTATCTTCTGTACAGAAAGGTTTTTGGAATGGGGTTTCAAAGGTAAAATGTTGGGTCCTGCTGATTGCTAGCTCTAAGAAGAGACCTGAAAAAAACAGGTGAGGAAACTGTGGCAGACACTTTTCCAGTAGGAACCTACTGACTCACATTAATACTAAGATCTGTCTCTCTGCCTGAGAAAAAGGATTTCCACCTTGCATTCTCCTAAGAAGACCAGATCCTAGAAAAGAATTTGTTTCTTTGTTAATGGGTTTTACTGTCTTGCATTTCTGTAAAAGTTTTTACGTGGCTATAGGCTTATTAAAATCTTACATCCTGTTGGGAAGGATGAGAAATCATCATTTAGGTTTTTTAGGCAACACGTCCAAAGAGATCTAAAGGTTGTTAGAGCATTTGTGTCCAACTTCCTTTCTGTTTACTTCCAGATCATTAAAAAAAACCCAAACCTAAAACCCACAGAAATTCAGAGACTGGATTTGCTGAGGGAAAAATAACCAGACTGACATGAAAGACTCAAGGGAATTCAAACCATACTAAAGAACTGTTTAAAAAACTCGGAAACTAGAAACAATTTTCTCTGAGAATAGCAGATGCTATAACATATAACCCCTCCGCTAGTTTTTAATGGAATGTGAAACTGTTGGACACTCTCTTTTGAAGGAGCTAGACACAAGATTATAGATCTTTGTTTCAAGGGATCTGAGAATGTATCAGACATCTCTGTGTTTAAAGGGACTTTGAAGTATATTACTAAATTTTGTACTTGAAGGAATTAGAGGACATTATATAGCTTTGTGTGGAAGAGAGCTTCAAAGCTCACCAAGCAGTAGTGAAAGTTCTGCAGTTACTAAATTTACAGTAAAGAACCATAGTAAACCTTCCTTTTCATGTATAGCAGCAACATGAAATTTATGGAGAAGACATGTAAGGTGGTGACTGAATGAATCAGTCAATGGGATATATGGAATTCTTTATTACTTTATAATTTAAATCCAGATAATAGTGATGAAACAGTCATGGTTTTTCAAGGTCCTGAGTTAGGCAGGTTGATGTGGTCTTCAACTTTATATGGATTCTTCCTTTCAAAATAACTGTGTATTTAGTTGAGCCTTGATTTTCTGCAATGAAAGCTGTGCTTTTGTGTTAAGCTATTAGAAGTCCGTGAATCTCATTAAGTCCAACAAAGTGCAGTGCAAGGTCCTGCACCTGGTCTGGGCAATGCCCAGCATTGGGGGCCACAGACTGAGGGCTGAATGGATTGATAGCAGCCCTGTGGAGAGGGACTTGAGGATACTAGTGGATGAAAAATTGGATATGAGCTGGCAATTTGTATTTGCAGCCCAGAAAGTCTGTTGTATCCTGGGCTGCATAACACTTGTATCCTTGTATCCTTGTTTTTTAAGCTGATCCTAACAAAGATGTTGCCTGGAAGTATTTTAAAGTAGTGAGTGTAGTCAGGACAAGATGGCTAATGGAAGGAGTGGATTAGGGAGTGGGGTAGGCAGGCCTAAGACAGCTGCAACTGCTTGCAGACATTGATAGTGATGAGGATCAGTAATCAGGATCAGAGGAAGGCCGCAGGTTGTGAGAGCTGTCAGGTGACCCAGGGATAGAAGTTTGCTACGCCAACTTACTGTGCATTAGCTTTGACATGCAGAGAAGCCTTAAATGGCTAAAGCAAAGCCATGTAGCCAGAAAAGCTGTTTAGAGCATTATTCTTCCAGATTATAAATTGTGAGAGATTGTTTTTCAAGGATCTAGATATAAAACTAGAAGAAATGAAACCATCCCTATTTTTTGTTACTTCTCCAAGTGACGGCAGTATGTTATCAACTAAATGAGTGTAAATGAGTGCTGACTTAAGTGTTTTCTCACTTAGCTATGAAAGTATCAAATGTTTCTTCAGTGGTGTTTTATTCACGTTTACCAGCTGAAGCTGTAGCTCCAGAGGCTCTGTCAGCTGTGCCATGCATCTTCAGAGACTGCTAAATTTTGCTTTGGGGGCCTTTGTCCTGTACATAGCTCCTGAGGGCTACCTACACTCTCCTCATGCTATTGTTTTTTCTCCTTCTGTGGGTTCACAAGATGAATGAATGGCTAAAGTCAGTATTGAACTTGATGAGTCCTCGGGTAGCACTACTACAACTTGACAGAAAATCACACTCACATCCTGTATTGAAGATGAGATAATTGGTAGTGCCAATGTCAGTTTACCTATAAGAAAAAAAGATGAAGAGTCTGTAAAATTTTATATTGTTTCTTCTTCCCAATATCTTACAATAATGCCATACAAAAACCATTATGTGAGGCACAGCTGTTCTAAAACATCACAGAGCAAGTACTTTCAAAAGTATCCATTGGAGGACACTAGAGCACAGCAAATCACAGCAAGTATGGTGATTCTACTGTGTTTTAAAAATCCACACTTCTCTTTTAAAGAAGAAAAATGGAAGTGGAGCATTTTTTATTTACATAACATAGCCTGAAAATATGATATTACTTGTCTGTTTCTCTATCACGAGTTCTATTGTGCTATTACAGCTTTGGTTTTGTTTCAGGGACTGGTGGGAGGTACTTACTCTCTGATTGCTTGTTTATGTTTATTTTTTGTTTTCCTTTTCAGCTTTTAATCTTGCAAATATTACATTAGCTTTTGTATCTCGTTTATATTTGAAATGATTGCTATCCTTGCATCTCCTTGCGTACCTCTCACAGATAAAAGTTTAATGAGTGGCCAATCACTAGTAACATAACTGAGTTATAACTGGGATAAATTAGTGCCGGATTGAAAAACACCTTTGAATGAATATGCACCTCTGTGAATGGAAGAAAAAAGACTTCAGGTTTTCATTCAACCTAATGCAAATAAACTCTCTTTTGCCCTTTCAATGACAGCATCCTACTCCTTTCTGCTCACTTCCATTGCATTCAGAATTGCAGCTGCTGAAATTATTTTCCTCCTCTTCCATTCAGAAGGTGGATGTAGAAGATAACTGTGTTGCACTTAAGCTTTTTTTCCTCTTACTTCTAAGGTCCCTTACATCTCTACACTTTTATATCAGTTGTATTATTCACATCTATGAGATTAACCCCAATTTTCTTCCCAATTTATATGCCAGTCACAGAATCACAGAATCACAGAATAGTAAGGGCTGGAAAGGACCTCAAGATCATCGAGTTCCAACCCCCCCGCCATGGGCAGGGACACCTCCCACTAAACCATGCCATCCAAGGCTATGTCCAATCCCACCTTGAACGCCGCCAGGGATGAAGCATTCACAACTTCCCTGGGCAACCCATTCCAGGGCCCCACCACCCTCACAGTATAGAACTTCTTCCTCAGATCCAATCTAAACCTCCCCTGTTTAAGTTTAAACCCATTACCCCTTGTCCTCTCACCACAGTCCCTAATGAAGAGTCCCTCCCCAGCATCCCTATAGGCCCCCTTGAGGTATTGGAAGGCTGCTATGAGGTCTCCACGCAGCCTTCTCTTCTCCAGGCTGAACAACCCCAATTTTCTCAGCCTATCTTCATACGAGAGGTGCTCCAGTCCCCTGATCATCTTCGTGGCCCTCCTCTGGACTTGTTCTAACAGTTCCATGTCCTTTTTATGTTGAGGACACCAGAACTGCACACAATACTCCAAGTGAGGTCTCACGAGAGCAGAGTAGAGGGGCAGGATCACCTCCCTCGACCTGCTGGTCACACTCCTTTTGATGCAGCCCAGGATACGGTTGGCCTTCTGGGCTGCAAGCGCACACTGCCGGCTCATGTTCATTTTTTCATCAACCCACACCCCCAAGTCCTTCTCCGCAGGGCTGCTCTCAATCTCCTCCCCGCCCAACCTGTAGCTGTGCCTGGCATTGCTCCGACCCAGGTGGAGGACTTTGCACTTAGCATGGTTGAACTTCATCAGGTTGGCATCAGCCCACCTCACAAGCGTGTCAAGGTCCCTCTGGATGGCATTCCTTCCCTCCAATGTATCAACCGAACCACACAGCTTGGTGTCATCGGCAAACTTGCTGAGGGCGCACTCAATCCCACTGTCCATGTCACCCACAAAGATGTTGAACAAGACCGGTCCCAACACCGATCCCTGAGGGACACCACTCGTTACTGGTCTCCAGCTGGACACTGAGCCACTGAGCACTACTCTTTGCGTGCGGCCATCCAGCCAGTTCTTTATCCACCCAGTGGTCCACCTATCAAATTGATGTCTCTCCAACTTAGAGAGAAGGATGTCATGGGAGACAGTGTCAAAGGCTTTACACAAGTCCAGGTAGATGACATCAACTGCTCTGCCCCTGTCCATCAGTTCCGTAGCCCCTTCATAAAAGGTCACCAGATTGGTTAGGCAGGATTTCCCCTTAGTGAAGCCATGCTGGCTGTCACCAACAACCTTGTTGGTTTTCATGTGCCTTAGCATGGCTTCCAGGATAATCCGCTCCAAGATTTTGCCAGGCACAGAGGTGAGACTGACTGGTCTGTAATTCCCCGGCTCATCCATTTTCCCCTTCTTAAAAATGGGGGTTATATTTCCCTTTTTCCAGTCATCGGGAACTTCACCTGACTGCCATGATTTTTCAAATATGATGGACAGTGGCTTAGCAACTTCATTTGCCAGCTCCTTCAGGACCCGTGGATGGATTTCATCCGGTCCCATGGACTTGTATACATTCAGGTTCCTAAGGTGGTCCCGAACAATATCCTCCCCCACAGTGGGCCCAGGGTCCCCACCCTCACCGTCCCCGCATCTGCCTTCCAAGACTTGTCCATCCTTTCCATTTGAAGCAGCCTTTCCTGTCCACTTGAAATGCATTGGTAGTAAACTGTGATGCCTTACCTGGAAATGTTCTCTTGGAACTGACCATTAAACATGAAACTCTTATTTGTATCTTCCTTTGTATTTATTTCCATGTGAGGATATTTTTAAGACTACTGTGTGCATAAAGCTGAGTGGGTGGTGGTGAGAGGAAGAGGGAGTCAGAGAGATAGGAGTTATGGATTGGATGGCATGTGCTTTTTGATTCTCTGCTCTGGGAACTTTGTGACTCCTTCCCAGTCACATTGCTCCATTATGTGTAAAGTACATTGTATTGTCACTTTCATATTCATTTAACGAAACTATGCATAAAGTATTTATTCAGTGGTTGATAATGTAATAGTAATTTCCAGAGAGAAAAAATACTATATTAATCACTTTTTATAAATAATTCAGTTGAATTTGGCTTTTCTCTCTGTATTTTTGCATAGGGTCAAGCTCTAGAGTGGTAAATATCTTTACACTTCACTGACTTTTATACAACCACAGGTTTAGTTCCTAGTTTAGTTTAAAGGTCAAACTAATGCTTTCTAAAGCTCAGAAATCAATGTATGTACACATGCAGAGAAACCATGATCACACATGACATTTCCGTCTTATTGCACACAAATTTAACTGTGGATGACAGGCTTGAGCTAATGTTTTGTGTTTCTGTTTCCCTGTTTCATTGCATTGTGGTATCTGTCTCCCTGCTTACACTTGTATGCAAAACCCAGCCATTGTATTTGTTTCAAATCGTAATATAATGGTGAGAAAGAAGTACTGATGGAGGGATTTTCTGTTTAGAATGTGGCTTCACATTGATATGTGATTATTTTACTCCTATCCCCTACTGTTGCCCTCCTCCCACAACTTCCTGATGTCTACTCTGAGCATCAAAGCATTTAATAATAGATAGGGTCAGATAATAAGCCTTAAAGGCAGCGTCAGATATTATTTAGTAAGAGGCACTGTTGCCTCTTAGTTCTAGCTGATGTGGTATTACACCATCTTCTACAATCTTACAGGGCAGCCTCCTAGGAAAGCTGTTTGTCACAAACAACTCTTTCACATAACTCTTTGTTGTGCAAAGGAGAAAGGTGAATTAACAACCTTTGTGTTATTGAACCTCTGTGTGTGTAAGCAAAGCAGAATCCTTAAGATTCATTGTGTAGTTCTGCCTGTAATGGCAGAACTATAACAGCCAGGCTGCTCCCCTGCTCACATCGAGTTGTCTTTCTCTTCTGACTTACTTGCTGTTTTCCCTGGCTGTTTAACATTGTTAAGGTGGCCCAGCCTGGCCCAATGATTGCATTTAAGATTTGTGACTTGCATTTGGGAAGAAATATAAATTCAATAATATCAAGTTAAAGCTCAAAAAATCTGCAGGAATTATGTCTGAAGTGGTTAGAAATCCCTAAAACAATCTTCTAATGTGACATTTGAGATTAAAAAAATATAGTGTTTCCAAGATTATGCAACTGTTTCCTTTGAGGAGCTGCTTAAACTCTACATTTGATGATTATAATTATCCGTATTGTATAATACCATCAAATTGTTGCAGCCTCCAGAAGCCTTTAACCTCTAATATGGTAACTCCAGTTCCTACTCATCTGTAATTCATCAGGTATGCCAAATCTAATGTGCTTTGAAGCTCACAGATGGAATTGAATTCTGCCTTTATATTGATGATAAATTGCTAATGAATCCAATATAAGCAGCCTGAAGAGAGATGGTGACTGTCTCAGACTTGCCATTTCTAGCCATGAACATTAATATTCAATATGATCAAGGACTTTAGCTAAAATTAAAGGCTATTTGGTTCTAATACGAGTCAGGAACATTTCTTTGCATTTGTGTTCAAAGCTGTTGTGAATTTGAGCCTTTTATAATCTATACTATCTACTGTGCCCAAATTTCTCTTGCTTATTCATTCCTCACATGAATGCTTTTTAAAACCAGATGTCATTAAATTAATATGAAGAGCCATACTGTCATTTGCAAAAGATGAGGTAGGTACCCAGAGCTAAATTGAATTTAACTCCAGGACAATAATCTGGAGGATAGTTGACAAGAGCCTTCTCACTTAAGATAGGAGATTTATTTCACTAGAGCTTTATACCAAATACAGCAATCACAGCTTAGACTCCTTGAAAAGCTGGAGTCCTCTTTTTTTCAGAGGTGTCTGTGAAGTGTCTGAGGTACAAGCCTGCAAACCACACATTCCTCGTTTTTTGAAAAGGTAAGAAACTTGCTTGGCCCCTGCTTCCATTCTGCTGTGTAACTTGGTGCTTTTTATGCAGTTAGAGTGCACCTAGCCTGCATATGATGTACTGAGGTTTAAATCTCTTTGCAACCACTCCACTGCAGGCTGGCTTTATTCATACATAGAGTGAAGCAGGGACCTGCTCCGGCAGATCCCATCTATATCAGCAGGAAGACACTCTTCCGAAGGAAGAGCCTTAATGAACTGTGACCATGAGTTGCTGCTGTCGTAGCACAGGCCCGACAGCAGTCCTACAGTGAGCAACCACTAGAAAAACTGTTTGGAATTAATAATCTCCTCAAGACAAAGTTTCTTCATGTGGATGACTGAGGAAGAAAGTTAAGCAGGATTTGGAAGAACATGAAGAGCTGATGAATGTCCCAAGAGCTTTATCTAAGGGCACCTTCTGTCTTTTCTAAAACAGTCTTCCTCTAAGGTTACGAGGTCTCAAGCTTCATATTTTTCTAGACTTACATTAATGTTATTTTAGTAAGCTGTAACTGTGTTAACTGGAGCAACATATAGTAATTCTTGTACATGAATACTAATTTTAGGCACTTCAGTATCTCCATTACCAGTCCTTGTTCTTCAGTTTAACCATAAAACTTGTTTCTCAAATGTGCTGATACTGGATCAAGATCTGGGTCTGTTGACTGAGCGCAGGCAAAGTTTAGTGATTTAATCCGACAAGGTGTTTCTGATCTAGGCAGTATACAGCCATGTACTGAAGAAGTCTGCCAACAGGGGGAATGCAGCATTAACATTCTTACTGCCCTCAGCACAACCGGGAGAGCTTAAGACAACATCTAGCCTCAGCTTGGAACTTCTTGACTCTTACGAGTGCAATTCAGACCATTTCAATATAGATTTTCATTATTTAATATATTAGAAATTCACTTTGATGGGTCTGTTGGATAAGATTATAGCACTGCAGTGATATCAGAAGCTCAGCATTATGTTTCTGTGACTGTTGTTCTCAGGTAGAGAATCAGAAAAAGTTAACCTCTTTTTTTGCTTTTTGTTCCTTTTTCCTTTTTAAATGTAATGGATGTACCTATTGGTTATTTTCCCTGGAACCATCTTCTAAAAATTGAACAGAACTTTTTCAGCTTAGTTTTCCTTAAAAGCTTTGTGTCTATAGAAAACGTAAGTTGTGTAGCATCATAAATGCCCTATAGTTTTATGCCAAAATACGTAAGACAAGGAGAAAACCATGGTGAAATGAAAATAACTTCACTCCATATTTGCAGCATCTGTGGCCATGTTTCTGTTGTATCCTGTTGCAAACAAACCCTTAGTTTTTCAGATAGTAACAGCTGCTGTGAAAAAAAGAAAAAAAAAAGGGGGCATTTTTTTCCCCCCAGGTATCTTTATTTTTTAGTAATTCTCCAAGAATGAGCAACTGAATGTATTCCACCCACAACAAAAACATGTATTCACATGCAGTGATGAATATTATCTTTCTGCCTCAAAACACCGAGTGGAATTCTGAGATTTTTGGGGTTGAAGAAGCAGCCTGGGGGTGGGGGGGTGGGGGGGGATGGGGGTGGGGGTGGGGAAACAGTGGAGGACACATTTATGTGATGTTATAGAAATGGTAGAGGGTAGAGCTCCATATTATTAGATGAATTATTAGAAAAGAAACCATTCATTTCTAAGTGAGCTTTTAGTCCATTTCAGCAGTCACTTCAGTCTCTTCTGACAAGTCTGGAAGTGACTGAGTAGGTACTCAAACACTCCTTAAGCAAAATGCTGTGGTACAAAGAGCCACTCTTAACCCAGACATTACTCTGGACAATGGGTCTGCTCAGTCCTCTGGCTAAACCTGACCTACTTCTGTCCAAGTTCCTGCTCCTTTGCAGTTCTCCTGCCTATTCTTGGCCTCGTTGAGTATTCTTCTTGCCTCTCTTTACCCAACTGTGAAAAGAGTGGTGCTTTTCTGTTTAACAATCTCATATTTCAAAATACATTATTATAGCCTGAGATGACCAACAGATATGGAAAGGGGGTTTAGAACTGTCCAGAGAATGAAAAACTTTTTAATATGCATCATTGGAATGAAAGATAAGAAAAAATCTTTTGAATTCTTGAGTGAAATCCCTGCTCCCTTAGAAGTGCTGTCATACGATCAAAAGGAGATTGAGTCCTATGTGCCCTGTGCTCTCTCCACGAAGTTAGCTGCTATACCAGCCAAAAAGCAGCCTTCTAACTTTCACCCCAAATTTTGTTTGTGGCTAATTTTATACCTACTTTGTATAATTTTATGCCCACATGTTCCACCTCAAACTTGAATTTAAACACAGAATTTCTCTTCTCAGGGTTTCTCTCCCATTATTCTTGTGGATAGCAACTGCACTTCTTCAGTCTTTGTTTTGTTAGGTTTAATGTCTCAGAATAAGAAAGACTGTCACTGCTGCTTTGATCTGTGTGTCTCATCTGAGGAACGACTGTATGCAGCAGAGCCCCTGTGGTGGATCCTGTCATAGATTAAAATTACTTCTTCTGACTTTGTCACTTTTGGAGTTCAAATTTGCAGTGCTGGTACTCAGGAGCAGCATTTTCTGGGGAGCAAATGACATGGTCCCTGAGCAAATTCCAGCTCTACTGAGGAAATTTATAACCTGAAGTCATTTGAGGATTTTCTGCAGCAGACTTTGTACTAAGCATGCAATGGACCATCATATAAGTGCTCTGAAAGTGACTGAATAAAGTGTGTGGAATTTGAACCAGGAGCCAGAAACACAAAATCTAATGGAGTGTACAAAGTTGCTTGCTAGATATGAGCAAATAGGAACCCAGCCTTCTGGAAAAGGAACAGAAAAAGTGCTGGGTGACTGGATTAGTTGATTAAATACTTCTTATAAAAGCTATCCATAGTTAGAATAATACTAGCCTAAACACACACAAAAAAAGTCCATGGTAATTCCTTAGGGAGCAATTTTGTCACTTGTTCCTGCCTTCTTTGAGCTGCAGTTTAACTATATAGCCTTGTCTGCACTATAGAGCTAATTCAGAGGAAAAGAGGGACTGGATTCGGAGGCTAGATGGGACTACTCGGTACTTCATGCATGGACTTCTCAGTTTTATTCCAGAATGAATGTTCATGGTCTGTGTGGTCTGGAAGTGATTATTCTGTATTCATCTATAGCTACTTTCTGTGTAAGCAAGTCTTTACTGCTGTCAAATACTATTTGAGTCTGTAATATGTGTATTTGAAGCAGGCTTAATGGCGGTGAGGTTGCACTATTCCCAATCTTATATAGCTGGATAAAGTGGAGACAGAAAGGGAGCGAGGATGAGGTTTTGCATTTCTCCCCAGGCAGCATGCTCTGATACAAGAAGACAGCTACTTACTACTTATCATAAGAGTCTTAATGTTGCCAGCCGTACTTTGGGTACGTCAAAGCTAGATGTCATCATTTTTCCTGCTTCCTGCGCTCGCGCAGTTGTCCCTGCTCTTGCTTCCCCTGCCTGGAGAGCTGCTCCTTTTTAATTCTCCTCTGCTTTTTCAACAAGAGTGAGGGACATGTGGGAACTGATGATTTTCTGCCTGCTGCCTCCACAGCAAGACTGAGCTTTTTTTTTCTGACAGGCTGACAAAATCAAAGTAATACTAATTGTCATAGATAATTGCAGTCAGAGCTTGGTGTCTAGAGAGCTTTTTGGCTTAGCTGAGGCAGAAGGGGAGCCTTTCCATTGCCACCACCCCTACCTTGAGCTATTTGCTGATGAGACTTGTTGCTCAACATCTCTTCCCAAAGATCAGTGCCTAATAAAAAACATGACAAAGAAGTTTCAAAAGGTAATAGTAAATCTCAACTCCTTTCTAATTTTAGTTTTTATTCTGATATTGTGTTTCTTTGCTAATGTTGATTTGTGAGTTATTGACAAATCAATCACAAATTGTGATTTGTGGTTATAGGACCTGACACTATAAAAACATGGTGAAAATTTGCGGATTTCCATCTTAACTCAAGAAATTTCAATGTAACTTTAAAGTTCGAGTTCTCCTTCATTTGGCTGGGGTCTCCTATTAACTTGCAGACTCTTTCCTCTATTCCATTTCCTTAGTTTTAATTAAACTTGTTTCTACTATATGAACAAGAATAGATTTTGATTTATGGGAAGTTTTGTTCGATGAGGAGTTAATATTCCTATTGTCCTTTCCTGCCACTAGCAATCCCAGTGAGTGTCATGGGTTGGTAAATGAAGATAACCTTGGTGCATTAAGCTAGTAGCTTGTAATAGTAGTCAGGTACTGCTTAAAGTTGTTTTAAAATTATGCAAGATAGAGGATAAAGCTTACAGAATTATTCTAATACATTTAATCAGTATTAAAAATGAGATCCACATTTGCATTCTTTCTTTTTGTATGTAAGTGTGCACACCATCTGATAAGCCAGAATTGCAGAAGGTCATCTAGAGGAAGAATGGAATAAATTTTTCCCTGTCTGTGAAAACATCTGCAGATCTAAAATAAAAAAGTGGGAGGAGGGGGAAAGAGAGTGGGAATGAACCAGAAATTCTAACAGGGACATGGGTTGCTTACAAATAAGTATAAACTCTTTCTGTAAGACAGACAGCCTGATAAAGTAGAACAGGGGAACTAGAAAACTGGAGGTGATGATCATTGATTCAGGATAGATTAATGTGGGGATGCTGTTATCTACTCTTGATTTGGAGTGAGAAAGCAAGATAAAGGAGTGCAAGTGTGCACTCCTTTAAGACCTTGGGGCTGTGCTGAACCCATTTTTTCAGTCAGATATGGTTGTGGTGGGCTGGAGAATAAGTTTCAAACCTATTAATTTTGTGGGTGAGAGCTGTACCAGCAACTTTGTTCTTACAGTGACTGCCAGTTCACCTTTGGTGATTTCAGCTGTGAATACTCTGACCCTGCTGTCTGTGCTGCATGTACGAGTGCCGCCTGAGAATGATGGTGCTGTAGGAAATGAGCTGGACTTTGAGCATCTTATCTGTGCTTGGTATAGACTAGGTGGCAAAAAACATCCTAACTGTAAGGCTTCTTCTCTCTATTTTTGCTACCTGGGCTCCTCCAAAGTCTATTCATTCAAGCAGAGATTCACCACAAAGCCTTGCTTGGCCATAATCCCACCCAAAACTGGATAGGAGAGGCCCCCAGATTATTTCCAAATATAGTATAGCTGAGAGTCCTTGAGATGGGGAACTAACATGGGTATTCTTGTGTAAACCAAGAAGGGGAATCCAAAACCTGTTAAATTTCCTGAAGCTCAGAAAAAATACCGGGAGAACAAATCCTGTCCACTGACGGCCCAGCAGGGAGCTGGTTCTGTTCCCCCTGAGTGTGAGTGCTGACACCTCTCAGAAACACAGGCTGAGCTGCCGCCCTTGTTGGGATATTTCTCGGGTTTATCTTTCATTCTTGTAATTAGGACTGTCTGGTTCCTTTGAAAACACGTAACTGAAAGCATGTTAGCAGAGTATTTGTGATGGACATGCACTTTGGCCAACTTCCTAGATTTCTTTTTTCTTCTCATACAAGGAAGAGGTAATGTACAGCTGTACACTCTCACTGTATAGTGTCCTTTATTTTCCTACATTTTTGGTTTGGTTTTTGTGAAGGCCAGAGATCAATATAAATCCACTGTAAACCTCTAAATGTATTTAATGCAAGTAAACCAATAATGCAAGTTGTGGTACTTATAGCACCATCATTATTGTACTCTGGTTGACTAATTTGAATAAAGTAAATATAAGTACATTATTAAAATATCTCTTATAGACTTATATTCAGCTATTTGCATTCATTTTTTTGTTCTAGTTCAATATAACTGGATTGCATGGATTAGTTTCCTCCAAATCTAACCAGGCTAAAAGCTAGATTGTGTTATGGTCTTGTACTTCACTTTCTGTAAACAGCTTGTAAATCCTTTTGAAACAGTAGCATTGTGGTGACATTAAAAACAAAAATGTAAATCAGAAGATTTCATATAGATGGTTCTGTTTATCTAATACGCATACATCATAGTCATAAATTACTCATACCCTTGCTTTCATGGGAAAATTAATAATAGCGTTTGAATATTTATCTCCAATAAAGCACCTGCAGAATATTTCTCACTAATATAAGAAAACATGAAGAGAAGCAAAGCTGAAACGGACTTGCTGAGACAACAGGTTTGTATTTATGTCCCAGTTTTCTTATTGACATTGGGTACCAACAGCAGAAGCTCTGTCAAAGTGGCAATTTTAAATGTATGTAAAGAGGCTAGCATTCTTGTTTCTTTAAAAAACGTAGTTTTGCATCCTGGAAAATACAGTAGGATATGAGAGATTATGGGGACCCAACTTAAGGAGACAGAAGACATGGCAGAAGTCCCCTTAAAAAAATAAATCAAATAGATCAATTTTATTGTAAATCTGGCATTGTTTAAGAGTGAATGCAAGTTTCCTCATGAAAAACACCTCTGGAATGACAGATTAAGCAGATAATCTTCATCATGGGTTCTCAAAAGGCTCATTGTGGGCAAGCCGCCAGCATGGTGTAGTGGTGTGGTGTGCCTCAAGACCCCCTTCCTGCGCCCTGGCTCTTGCCTTTCCTGCTTCCTTCTCCTTCAAGGACTGCTGCTGCATGGTGCTGCCATGCTGCTGCCATTGCACCTCCCCTGCAGGTTTTGTTTGATCTGCTATACTGAGCCTGAAAAAGGCCAATGGGGTCTACATAAGTGGGCAAGTATTTATTATGCCCTTAGACCTCTGTGCAGTTTCAGGATTAGGGTTGGAGGACAAGGGAGCTATCCCCACACAGATACTGCACTGGACTGTCAGATGCTGATGAGGCAGGATGCCTTGTCACGCACCAGAATCTTGTCCTGTAAGGTTGCTTTGGGTAGACGTCCTTCAGGAGCTCAGCTTTACAGCTTAAGCACTGCAGATCCAGTGAGGATAAATGTTTTCAGTGACATTGCCCAAATCATGACGTGCTGTACAGATTTTTCTTGGGGGGCAAGACAATTGAAGGTGAGCTGGACCTACAGGAAAGGGGGGCTGGTACCTACCTAGCTTTCTCTGACAGTCTGCTAGCACTAATGCTTTAATATAATGCAGGATACTTACAATTATGGTCAAATTGCTGTTTTGCTTGATTGTGTATAAGTAAAGCACATACAAATGAAAAGGGTACTTTATGCACAATTGTGTGATTATAGAACAGGGTTTGTTCTGATGATCTCAGAAAATTCACTGTAGTTTAACCATGACAAGTGCAAGGTCCTACACCTGTGTTGGAGCAATCCCAGGCACAGCTACAGGTTGGGCAGAGAAGAGATTCAGAGCAGCCCTGAGGAGAAGGACTTGGGGGTGTTGGTCAATGAAAAAATGAACATGAGCCGGCAGTGTGTGCTTGCAGCCCAGAAAGCCAACCGTATCCTGGGCTGCATCAAAAGGAGCATGACCAGCAGGTCGAGGGAGGTGCTCCTGCCCCTCTCCTCTGCTCTCATGAGACCTCACTTGGAGTACTGTGTGCAGTTCTGGTGTCCTCAACATAAAAAGGACATGGAACTGTTGGAACAAGTGCAGAGGAGGGCCACGAGGATGATCAGGGGACTGGAGCACCTCCTGTATGAAGATAGGCTGAGAAAATTGGGGCTGTTCAGGTTGGAGAAGAGAAGGCTGCGTGGAGACCTCCTAGCAGCCTTCCAATACCTGAAGGGGGCCTATAGGGATGCTGGGGAGGGACTCTTCATGAGGGACTGTAGTGATAGGACAAGGGGTAACGGGTTCAAAGTTAAACAGGGGAGGTTTAGCTTGGATCTGAGGAAGAAATTCTTTACTGTAAGGGTGGTGAGGCACTGGAATGGGTTGCCCAGGGAAGTTGTGAATGCTTCATCCCTGGCGGTGTTCAAGGTGGGGTTGGACATAGCCTTGGATGGCATGGTTTAGTGGGAGGTGTCCCTGCCCATGGCAGGGGGGTTGGAACTCGATGATCTTGAGGTCCTTTCCAACCCTAACTATTCTATGATTCTAAGTAGACAACTGTGTGGGTTAGAACCTCCTCTTGAGCACTAGAGGCCAGGGCATTAGAGGAGGCCTTTGTGTGAAACTTCTATATCTAATATATTGAATATAAAGTAAAATTTTGTATTCTCTTTTGTTTCCAGAGGTATCCTAAAAGGGGACTGCTATGTCTATGGGGACTATTTTAATGTAAAATGATGTTCTTAGCTTTGGTGTGTCAGTACCTCCCACACAGCATCCCCTTTTACTGTATATATTAAAGTGCCAGACTTTAAGTGCTCATCTTGAGAATGTATAAAGACAGCTGTAATTTGTCAACAGGTTTAAAATCTCCAAGTAAGTGTTTCCTTTTCCATCACACTCAGTATTGATGTTGTTCTGCAGAATGTCTTGAGGCTTTGCATACAGAGGTGAATGTGTGAAGTTCCTGTAGTTCTGGCTAACTTCCTACATGTAGGAGTCAATTGCTAATTATATAATGAGGTATATTTGATTTAATAAAAAAAATAGAAATGATTCATTCATTCATTGTTCCAGGCTACTCCAGTCAGCTATCATTCATGTACATTTAAGTTTACACTGGTGTGGTTGGTGGCTGGGTGTCTATGACGCTATTAGTCTCCTGCTCTCTCATTCCTAAGCAATCAGTCCAATAACCACAAACATGATGGATTTTTTTGTTTGTGTTACAAACCTGTCAAGGAAAGGGATATTTTTCTAAGGAATTGTTCCCTAGGAGAAGCCACAAGGGAGCAAAAAGGCATTCAGTCTGACCTTGTGCTCTTGAGCTAGGACAATATACTGAAGAAGAAAAGCTGTCAGCAGCTTGCTGTGGCAAATCTTTGCTGGTCCTCAGGGCCTCACAGCAATGAAAATCTGTGCCAAACAGATAGCTTGCTTTCTAGTGTCTCTCTCTGGCTTATTTGTGTCTGTGGCCTAGTATAAAATATACTATGCCTGTGAAGACTCAAAGCAGATGCTCTGCCTGTAGAAAGATCTGTCCAAGAGCCCTTCCTCCATAACACAAGCCAGAACTGCAGCTCAATTGAAAGAATCTGTGCATCTGTTCTTGGTGACAGGGCCACCAAAGTCTTCCTACTACACTGCACCTGTCTGAAGGTCATCTCCAGTTATTCTGGAAGCACCCTGATGTGGTGACTCAAGTAGAATTTTGCCATTGAGTGCCTGTTTCCTTTGCTTGTAACTTTTGCTACTAATGTGAAATAATGTATTGCTATTACTGTAGCAGATGCTTCTATTTAGCCCAATGGGACCTTTTTTCTTCATTTTCTCTTTCTTCTCCCTTCATCCTCCCAAGCTTTCATGAGCAAATGGCAGCAGAGCTTAACCTGAGCACCTTTGTCCTTCAGTAGCAGCAAGCTTGCTGTCTGATTAGGTAATAGGGGATTCAAGCTGGTTTGCTCTAGAACTAAACTTTGAGGCATTAAATTGCTTGGTACTGCATGTTGAAGGTTTTTTCTCTGTGTGTGTCTGAGTGCTGTTTGGGAAGACAGCTAGATATATACAGATTTAGACCTCATAGAAAACCCATTGTGTGTGTAATTCATTATGCAGGCAGTCATTTGGTAGGCAAGAAATTAATTCTGGGAAGACAATGTACTATTTGAAGTCTGTTAGTATTCGTAAAATATCCTGATGTTGTTCTGTGTAAAAACTGAGGGTTTTGTTTTTCTATATAATAAAATGTTTTAAGTTGTTAACCCAAGGCTGTTCAAAGCAGCTAGGAAATGTGCAAGTAGCTTTTCTTTACTACTCCTTTCCCACCCTCTGTTTCCAAAGTACCCTAAAGGTAAGGTTAATTTTCACTTCCTGTGTATAAAGTCAAAACCATGTTTGTGCTCTGCTGAACAGAGGATTTTAAGGCATGTTATAACCTATAAGTATGTACCTGCTGGAGGTAATGGCCAAGTCAGTATAGCGTTGGGCAGTACAGTTGAAGAAGGGGACAAGGAGTCACTTGTGCATGAACAAGACAGGTTATGTAAGTGTACATATTCAGAGTTATCCTCAAATAGATCTCCCTTCCAAAATCAAATCAACCTGCTGTAGTTTCTGTCCAAGATTATGACGGAAGTTGTGCATCTCTCGGTAACAAAAATACACAAGTATATGTGTTCAGCTACGAACTGATAAACTCCATATGAAAGTTGCAAAGAAACAAAGTTGTGGCTCCTGTGATGCTATTTAGTCTCAGTTCACTTGGAAAACTGGGCACGCGGATGATCGCTAGCTATTTCCCAATGCTACAATTTTTCTTCCTGTTCCCCTTCCATCCTGCCCTCCCTCTCAAAAAGGTGCTTTTCAGAAAGTAAGCAATTCTGTCATTTATCTCCCAAAGGAAAGCCCATCTGTTTAAAAAGCTTTATCAGAACATTGTTCAGCTCTCCCTACTGCTTTATCAGAACATTGTTGAGTTCTCCCTACTACTCAACCAAAGATTGTTAGTTGATAAAAATCAAACTGTTTAGGGCATGAGCTATTTAAGAAATAAAGAGATGTAGGACGAGGGTTAGCTTTTTTCCTTAATTTTAACATTAATGAGCATTTAATGTGACTGTATTATCTCTAAAGAGAGTAGGAATATGAGAGAGTAAATTTGTGTGTTGAGAATTTACTGAAGCAGAGCAATCTTTGTAACCAACTTGACTTTAGGCAAAATAGCCAAGTTGATGCCATGTGACAGAGAATTGTGTATCAGCCAGTGATAAAAAACATCTTAAGCCTTGTGAAATGTCTGTGTAGGGCAGATGCAGTCTTGAGCTAGTGGATAGGGAAAGAGGTGAGGGCTGTATGGTGATGTGCAGATCACAACACTGGAGCAAATTGAATGACTTAGAAGTTGGCATACAGCCCATTTCTGCCCCATCATTCACTGTGGAGCTGAACAGAAAAATCCTGATTCTACCTGCCCATGGGAAATAGTACCAGCCCACAGGAATCGAGCAGATAATAGAGGAAAACCTGTGTGTAATTTTGTTGAAAGTTTTCCTCTTAGCAAGGTTTTTAATCTTTCCTCACCTCCTGCAGGGAAGAACATATGTTTCTATTTCTGAAGTCCACTGACAGCCCCTCTTATGAAGGTCTAAGAATTATTAAAGAAAAAGGTCTCAAAAAGTCACTTTATGTAGCTCATCAAAGAGAAAGTATTGATTTGAACAGTTGCTAAGCATGCACATAGTGCAGTGACATTGATAGTGTCACTTTAGCTGACAAAAGAGATCAAGTTTTAATGATTAGAATACAAGCCTTATCTTTCCCCTCCTTCCCCCAATTAGTCAGGGGTGTACGCACAAGGAGGGCAGAACTGCAACAGGGGCCATCACGAGCCCTGGATGATGCAGAGACAGTCCAGGAAAGAGAAAGACATACTACAACATCACTTAAACCAGACCTGGCTGCTGGGTTTGAGTTTAAATGGAGCCCCGGATAGTGGGCAAAGTGTATGGGTGGTGTCTCATCCAAGGCCACTCAAGGCAATCACAGCCTACAGCTGCCCTCAGGGCCCTCTACAAAGAGGCACTTAGTTTTAAATAGGATTTAGTGGCAGGGAGTTGCCTGGTTTCTGTTACGGAAAAGATTTGGTTAGATAGCTCGTTATTCCTGTGGCCTTGTCTTGTGAATGCTGAAAGCACTGGGGTATTTAGGGATTGGTGATAGTTCTCTATGGACCTGCTCCAGTCCTCTGCAAAGACAGAACATGGTAGAGCCAGCAACTTGCATTCTTCAGGCAAGAGCAACACACTTGTTCCTGTTAAGTGCAGCACTACCCTGCAGAAATCTGTGCTGTGTCCCCTGAGTGTCCTTAGGGGCAGTGGGAAGTTGAGACTGACAGAACTCATGAAAGAGCTCTGCTCTGGTACCTCCTTGCCTGGCACAGAAAAGCAGCTGGAATGCATGCGAGGGAAGTTACGCTTGATTGTACAAATAGATGCTTCCAAAACACATCCAGAACTTTCTTCTTGCTGAATAGCTCCAATAAAGGCGCTGAAGCAGAGCATATAAATTTCAATGAACACGATGTAGTCAAGCTGAAAAAGTCATTCTTCTATAAGTCAATAGTGTAATATCCAGGATTTAGCACGTGCAGATGCAGTATTAAAGTTCAACAGAAATAGTTCCAGTGACCTTGAAAATGGGCCCTTCTGTGGTGAAGATATAAGCTGTGCTGCTGGAATGACCTGCAGAGTCAGCAAATGTCAGCAGCTGTTGAATGCAGCTTTTAGCTTTATAATGTACTTGAAAGTCTAATCAATAAGGCTGACTTTGGGAAATACAACCATTTTCTTCCTCTCTCTGCAACAATTATGCTTTATATTCCTTTTCAAAACACTTAAAAAGTACTTCTACTGCTTTTCAGAATGTTGAATTGGTAGTTATGAGACTGTTACTTTCTTGTTATTTTGGTATTGAAAACTTCCAGATAAATATTTTCAGTATAGGTGCATCTGTGCTAAAAAAATAAAGAAACAAAATAATGCTTTCAAGGATTCCCCAGGGGCTTTGGCTTTGGGTGCCGCTAAGGAATAAAAAAGTATAAATGCCAACACGTCATGAGGTCTTGTTCAGAATCTGATGTTTGCAAATGAAGGCTATAGATAAAAATGCATGCTGGAAGCTAACTTCTTTAATGCTGATATAGATGAAAACAGACATAGGAAACCTGGGTTTGCACGAGGTCTCTTACAGGCAATGAGAGTCTCTTGATAACTGTTTGCAGCTGGTGCATTGGAGGTTAAAGTCTTTCATGTTTGCTCCTCGATGCTTTAACAAGCCAGCTCAGGTGTTATGCAGCTTTGTAAGGATTCCTAGCCAGGAGCTGCACACAATCACAGCATTATGAGGGACTTGGAAAGCTTTAGATTTGGAAAGCTTTCAAGCATTTCCAAAGCTTTCTATTAATGAGTGCAATTACACTGTGTCCCTGTGGGTACATAGGCTGTTGCATGACCCTCTGTGGCCTGATTACTACCATTCCCACTGTGTTAATTGCTGAAAAGCCCCCTGAGGTTTTAATGGGAATTCTTGCAGAGTAAAGTGCTAGCTAGGTAAAGGAAAGAGGCAGCCCCCTAGTTAAGACCCATCATCTTCTGTCTCTACGGGATAGAGAAATGTAGGGTTAACTCATATTCTTATAGCTGTTGCTAAGAGGTGATTCATGAGAGGATGAAAAGGAGAAGCAATATGCACAGACTTGGGGTGGGGAGAGTCCCTGGATGCTGCTGCAGTTGTTATTGACTGCTTTCACCCCCTTCTCATTTACTGTTTGGCACTGGATGGCAAAAGCTTCAAAGTGTGAAGTTGAAATGTTTCATGTAGGAGATCTTAATACCAGTCTCAGGTTTTTCAAAGGTCTTACTTTCCTTCTCCTTTGAAAGTACTGCAGAATACTGAAAGTACTCAGTGGACCGGCTGACGTCTGTGCATTCTGATGGGTTTTCTGTTTGTTCTTTTTTGTTTGCTTGTTTGGGTTTTTTTGTTTTCTGTTGACCATTTTTTGTTTTTATTGATAAATACATTCACGTGCACACAGATCATCAGTCTCTACCTTCTTAGAATGATAAAATTAGGTTGTGTTTATTTTTAGTTTAAATACAGACACTTCTTGGATTGTTTCCTTTTAAACAAAGGAGATCAACAGTATCATATTTTTCCCTTAACAGACCATAAGGGATTTTCTGTTTATTACTCCAAACATCTGGAAAACACTTCAGAAATTCTTTGTTAATTCCCTTAACAAGGTTCATATTTAAGCACAGGTCATGTATTATGAAACCATTTCTGAGTGAGTTTAGCCATATCGCTGTTATCTTTTGTGTGCTCATTGCTAGTCTCTTGGTGGTAACTGGGCAACAATAACCTTGGAAGTGTGACAGTCTTGAGACTGATTCCTAAATTTTCTGGAATAAGTTTTGTACTTTATTAACAATGTCTGGAGGCACTGGATTTGTGCTAGTGTAGCAGCCAGATATAACTGTCTCTGAGAGCCAGCTAGAGCTTGCTTGAAGCCTGCTATATTAAGGTCAAATCACTAGTAAACCTCATTACAGATCAAACAGTTAGACTTTTAACTATTTTACATGAGATTTTGTTATTGTGCAGCTTGAAAGCTCCCAGGTAGGATGCATCTGTATCTGGTGACTAAGCTGTGAAGTTCCAGCTTTATCATTTGAGGCATTAGCTTTGACTCAGCATTCTTACTTCAGACTAGTGATGCAAACCATTGCCTATGTACATCTGAAGCTCCATAGTGGCAGTAACTTTGCAAAAGTACTGTTGACAGGCTATTTGAAGACTTCAGACATGTTTGCTTTTATTTTTCTATGGCTGCTGTCAGCTGTTTTAAACGGTGATTTTTCCTGTAGAGGAGGACTGTATTTTCTCATGTCTGTGTCAAGGTTCGAAGGGCAGAGACTCTTGCAATGTAATCTTAAACTGTTGCATGCTTCTCATGAGTAAACCTGATGCTTCTCAAAAGTCTGAGAGACTCACCAAGATGGTGTTACTCTTGAGAAGTAATGGTTGTTTCCCTTCAGAATCCAGGGAGGATGGAGTGATACAGCAGTGTTCCTATTTGTCTTTTGCATTTATGTCTGCATAGATCAAACAAAGGGTTTCTGTTAAAGGCTCAGTGCATTTAATAAAAAGCCAGTTGTGCACATTGATGTGGGTGTATGGGAAGACTCACTGGTGTTGTCACCTCTTCAATACTGAAGGCAAGATCTTGTGAGAGCCTGCCAAGTGGGCTGCTGAAATATGCAACTTTACAACTCCGTGTTTAAGTGCTGTTAGTATTGTCAGAAAGACACAACACCTACAGCAGCCTTTAAAAAGCTGAATAAACAGGATTTTTATTTTTTTTTACAATTCATGGATATGGATGGATGGACCCCAGGTCTGGTAATGGAAAGCAGAGCCTTTCCAAATGAGGTCATTGCTTCAGAGACTTGGTTCTGCAGCTAGTTATTACCAAGTGTAAGCTTTACTGCTGTGAAGAAATAAGCTGCTTCTTTGGTGCTATGTGGCTCTGTGCTCAAGCTCCAGCTATTCACGTTTGAAAATGATTATGTGTTCAGTGGCACATACAAAATAAATCAGTCTCAGGAGATAGTCATCCCCATCACCTAATATTGTGATCAGACTTACTAGGATCTGGAAGGCAGAAGGGGAGATGAACTTTTAATGTAGGTGGTGGTGTAATTTACAGGGGAACTCTGGTAAGTTATTTTTTTTTTAAAGAAAAGCGAGTCTTCATTTGAATTAAGTTTCTTGTACATGCTGAAATGTCACAGCCAAGTGGCGACTAAGTCTTGTTTCATCATGGTCTGACATGACTGAAATCCAAGCAAAGGAGAAGGGTAGCTATTTTAAAATCGGTATTTAAAACAAATCTGATGCACATGGCAAACATCCCAAGGTGTGGGAAGGCAAAAGTGATTTCCTTGTTGCCACTTAGGCAAGCAGGACCTAGTGTGGTAACAGGATCTAAATCTCCCAAGTCTACGTGAAATGCTCTGCTAGGCTTTTTGTGCTCTAAGCGTAAACATGAGATCTTGAAAATGAGTGTGCTCCTTCTATCTTGAGGAAGAAAAATAAAAAGAATTTTCTTAAAGCTAAAAAGTACCTCTTCCCCTGAAACCTGCATTTGTTTTCAGTAGGCATTGTCTTAACTACAATTTCACAGTGTTAAGCTGTAACTGTGATTACCTGTCTTAGAGAACATAGGAATTCACTTAACTGATTGAAGTCAAAGACCTTTATTTGTGCAAAAGAGGTTTACCATGAGCTCTGGACTAGCTATCTGCTTGTGATCTCTTTCTGTTTGAGAGTGTCTGAGAAAATCATTACATTATAAGTAGATATAAAGTTTTTGTTAGAATAATTTTGTTTGTTTCCTGCAAAGGAAATGCTTTCTCAACAGATCAACAGGTAATTTAAGAAGTCTAGCATAACCCGTTTTAACTTCAAAGAGTCTTTACTGACTTAATAGTGTTTAGCATGATTTTCTTGACATTCATGAATTCCGGAGACTTATATTTTTAATGGAAACCTGAAGATTACAGGGATATGTTTCAAGAAGGGAATTTAGCAACTAAGTAGCTTCTAAGTTCTGTGCACAGGAGATCTTAACCACTGAATGTGTAAACTAAGATGAAATAAAACTTTATAAAATCAAATAGCCTATCCTATAAATGCTTACTAGTAGATGTACTTTGTATAGGTAAAGAATCTTGTTGACTGCTAGAGGGATGCTTGAAAGGTAATGGAATTATTTTGCAGAACTGAACCTTAAATAGCAATGGAAGAATCTAGGGATTGGTCTAGTTTTAGACCTGATATCTCTGACTTCCTCAACCTAAACAAGGGTGTTGCCTTTAACTGAGCCAGGAAGCAGCCTTTGTTCCAAGGCTAGAATGAGGATGAGAGCTTAAGCCTCATCTGAGATACAGGTATTGCTCTTGGTGTGGTAGTCCTATCATATCTGGTAGAACATATTTATAGTATAAAAAGCCTAATGTGAAGCTTGCTGTAAATCAGGAATGGTGGGAATGCTCATACTCTTTGGAGCATGCCAATAGTACACAGTGTTACAAGGAAGAGGATTTTAAATGCACCTCAGATTCAGTGTGTGACTACTATATCAGCTTTAGAAATCAAAATAGTGTTGGTTCCATTGGGTGTTGGATAGGTCCTTTAATAAGTAAACCTTATTCAATGTAGGGTGGAAGAACTAGATGTGAAGGGATAATGTTCTTGAAGTGGTATGCTTGCTTTTTAAATAGAAGAATTGGAAACATCAAAAGAGAAAGGGTACATTAAATAAAGATTTATTTCCTTGACCATGTGGGTGTAATATGGTGATATATCTCCATTTGATCCCCCAGCTTTGAAATACTGAGGCACTCAGGAGTCCTCCTTTGCGTGATTGTCCATTTGCAGGGCATAAGTGCTGAAGTCCTTCATGCTCTATTACAAATACGGATATTAGGTCATGAAAACTACTGTCCTATTTGTAATTAATTTACTTCCATTCATCAGAGACTTGAAACTTTTATGGCACAGAACAGCAGTTGGCCGCAACACTACTGAAACTTATGTGGACAGAGGATCTGGCCCAGCGCCCTGAGCTGCCTGTGAGTAAAAAAATTAGGTTAAAATTGTCAAGCTCTTTTCTTCTGTGTGTTATTCAAGGGAAATATTTTGGCCTGTATAATCAGTTAGCTAACTTGTCAAATGCTTGATTTTTAGCGCAGTGTCATTGGAGTATATATGGGGGGTTTTGTTATTCTAATTCTTCCAAAATAGTGCATGTTTCTCCACATAGGAAGAGTTCAGTTTTCAGTACTCTAGTGTTCTGTCAGTGAGAGACCAGAAACTCTTGATGTGAGCAAACAAGACCCACAAATGGAAGTGAAAGTAATCTGCACTTCATTGAGCGTGTTATTTGTTCTGCCAGGTCATGTAAAACATGTTCTTTGTATCTATGCATTGCTTTTTGCCTTGGGTACCTAATCTTCATTTAGCTTTCAGTAACTGAAAGATGCTGAGAATCTTATTTGCAAACGTCTGACTTTGATGCTCTTGAAATCATGTCTCTGGGTCAGTGTTGCTTCTCTTTGTGGCAGTGAGTGTACTTCAGTTAACAGGTCTGAACTCTGCTCTACGTTCCCTGCATCAAGCCAGCCTCACTACTGTACTTCTTATATGTTGGTCTTCTGCCCCTGCCAGGCAGTAAAACACACCCTCCCACCATGTTAGTTACTCGGTAGCTTCTCTCTGTCAGTTCAGTTACTCCAGTAAAGCCTTTACATGCATCTACTGCATCTCTGTGGAAGTTAGGGAACAGTAAGGGGAAGAATAGTTTTCCTCCTGCCTCTGTCACCAGTAACTACAGCACTGGCCCACCAGACTTGCTTGTCTGCTGCTTTTCTGTCAGATTTTGTGCATAGTATGTAATTTTGAAAAAAACACTTAAATAGCAAAGACAGAGTAGTAGGCAGCAAGAAAAGGTGTGGAGGGCTAACGCATGCAGGAAAAATATAAAGCTAATTAGAAAAGCTCGGGAAAAGCTGGGGGGTTGTGAATGACACGTTCAGGATGAGAAAGAAGATAGTGAAGTGTTAGTCAAAGGGATGACTATAATTGGATACAATCTCTTCTTGGGTAGCTGTGCAAGATGGTTAAATATGCGTATCTTTCCTTGAATTACGCCATCCTTGCTAAACCACCTATTAGACAGAATGATTTAATCCTGAACGAAGAAGAGTTTTAGCTAGAAAAAAAACAAAGCAACAAACAAATAACCCGCCCACCCTTCCCCCCCCCAAAGATTCCCAACAAAAACTGACATAAAACCTCCCAGCAAAACAAACTCCATCTTATTTCCTCCATATTACAACAGATTCCTGATATCTTTCCTTTTATATGGTGTGTGTTTGTATATTGTGTGTAAACCCAGAGATCAGAGTTAGGTCTTTATGGCGAAATCTTCAGTGTTTCCTGGTGCTTGAGGTCACTGTCTGCCTTTTTAAAATTTTAAATATTTTAATTAATCTAATAGAATATGTCTAGTTGGAACGGACCTGCCATGGTCATCTTGTCTAACTGCCTGACCAAAATTAAAGCACAGTATTAAGCGTGTTTGTCTCTTAAACACTGACAGTCTTGGGGCATGAACCTCCCCCCTGGGAAGCCTGTTCTTGTGGCTGACCACCCTCTCGGTAACAAAGTGCTTCCTGATGCCTGTTCTAAACTTCCCCTGGCATATCTTTGAACCATTCCCACGCATCCTATCAGTGGATACCAGAGAGAAGAGATCAGCATCTCCCTCTCCACTTTGCCTCCTGAGGAAGCTGCAGAGAGCAATAAGGTTGCCCTTCAATCTTCTTTTCTCCAAACCAGATGAGCCCACAGTCCCCAGCTGCTTCTCACAGGACATGCCTTCCAGCCCTTTCACCAGCTTTGTGGCCCTCCTCTGGACACATTCAAGGACCTTCACATCCTGTGGTCCCCATAACTACACACTGTACTTCAGGTGAGGCTGCACCAATGCTGAATACAGCAGAATAATCACCTCTTTTGACCAGCCGTTCATGCTGTGTTTGATGTACCCCAGGATGCGATTTGTACTTTTGGCTGCGGGGGCACGCTGCTGACTTGTACTGACTGACTGACTGCTGCTGACTAGTACCCACACCTTCTCTCCCAGTGTATATTGGTGTCCAGTGTTACTCTGCCCCAGGGGAAGGATCCAGAATTTGTTACTTTATAAATTTAATTGACTACCTAATGCTCCAGTCTGTCTAGATCCCTCTATAAGGCATCTTGTTCCTTGAAGGAGTCAACAGCACTTCCCAGTTTAAAATCATCAGCAAACTTACTAAGGGTGCACCACAGTATTAGTCATACTTTTGAATGCATACAGCTGAGGAAGGGAAGTGTACTTGTGGCATGCAACTATAAATGTAGTACTTGCATTTTTCTTACCACTGCTTTTTCATTTGCTATCACCTGCTTCAAGACTGGGTGTGTAGTCACTTCTTGAGTATTTTGAGTTTTTCATTAATCTAGGTTTAAGATCAGTTGCTCGGGATTGGAAATCCTTAAACTTTTTAAAGAATCCATGTTTTCCAGAAGTTGATATCCTTATTATTTGCTGAAATTGCACAGTCCAAGAACATGCAGCTTAGTCTGATCCATAACAGCTTGTTAATTTAGCTTGAAGACTATAAATAAATATAAAGGCTGATATTTCTACCTGTTGGATTCTGTTAGAAAAGTGTCAGACATGGCTGGGATAAACCTAGTGCGAAGGTTTGTTTTCAAAGGCATTACTCTAGACATTGGTGGGGTGGGGAAGGAATAAATACGATATCAGCAGGACCTGGCTGAAAAATCTGACTGTCTTCTATCAGAAGAAACTGAGTACAGTGTCAAAAATGTCCGGGAAAATAATAAAGCAACGCTTGTGATCTTTGTTTCCTTTGGAGAACACGGGAAGGTTTTATTTTAAACTGTATTTACTTAATATGGTAAAATTTTTTAGTATTATGTAGTAATCTTCAATTGAACTAACTATGGGAATCGAGTGTGTTCTTTTGACTAAAATTTTTTAAATACTTTCATTCATTTCTCTGAAAAAATAATGCACTTTAAATATTTCTTTCCTGTAGAGGGATAACTAACTTTTACTTTTGTACCTGTTATACCCTCTTTTAAACAAATCGAATTTTTCAATTCAATTTTGAGGGAATGACTGGCAGTGGAGGTGGGAAAGGGAGGTATCTTGCCAGGTTTGACATTGTCAGGTACGCATTGGTAAAATGCAAGAAGTTAATTGAAAAGCTGAACCTGAGCTCCTTCAGAAGCATCCTCAAGCCTATCTACAAGCTTGCTGCTTTCCTTTAGATGAGCTCAACAATTCCTTTCCTTACTAACTATTCATTTGCTAATGGACAAAATTAACAGATATAACCAAGATCATAGAGAAAGTGATTTTTAGATTCTGAATTTTTCGCATGTCTGTTTTTATTGCATATGTGCTAATTATTTGAAGTCTTGAGGAGATTTGTGGACACTGAGTTACCTGTTCATTAAAAGTAGCAAAGCAGACTAATGTGACTTAGAGCCTCCTGTTTTGATGGTCCTGTATGTTGAGCTTTGCTGTAGCTCTACTCTGTATCCTGAAGAGATTATTGAGGCACAAACTGCCTTCTAAACTGCTAGTGATCTTTCTGGGATCATCTGCCAAATTTTTCCATCTTTTAATCTCCTGAATTCTCACAAATTTAAGTAGTAAGCTGAAGGTATTGAAAACTTAGCCATAAGGAGTAGAATGCTAAAGGACACCAGATCTTGCCCCCATGCTTTGTAGATTTTGGCAAAATGGACTTTGTAACGCACAGCTGCTCAAGCTTAATGGTTCTTCAAGAAGCCCTACGCTCTGCTTTTGCTAGACTATGGTAGGTGCTCCTCTTCCCCTGTAGAAGGGATTTAGTTGAAACTTAGGGATGGAAGGTGTCTTTTACCCTGTTTCTTCTCTTGATAAATGTTCGAGAGAAACAGTCTGACATGACTGTACTTACAGTAAGAGAAGCCAGGACAGGCGTCCTGTTACAACAGCCCATAACAGCGGGTGTGATGATGTGAGTCAAGGCAGCAGTGCTGGAGCTCAAAGCTTGCTGAATGGAGTCCTTTGGAAACAAGGGCTCCTACTTTCCACTTTCTCCAATACACTGGCATGCTCCCTTCCCAACTGAGGTATATAATTTCTTTTGTGTAACTTTTTCCAAGAGCCAGTTTTCTTTTGGAAATATGTAACTGTTGGATGTACAAAGGTTCTGGCAAGAGATGGATTTCTGTTGTTTGCCCCAGGTAATCTGAGCTTCATAGTTTAGTTAATCTTGCTTTTTATTTGTTTTATTTTTAACTTTAGATTGCTTGTTAAAATCCAAGCAAAAGGAGTTGAAGAAAAACACAGCCAGTTTGAACTGTGTTTATCCAGTGCTAAGCATACTGTTCCAGTAAGAAGCCACGTGTATTTTACCTTTAAATGTATATTTTCTCCAGCAGTTCTTGCCTATTTCAAGTATTATAGAGAATAAAAATATATAGTAGGCAGTCTTCACAGAGAGTGGCTGCAGCTAAACTGTTTTGGGTAAGAGGTTCTGTCTGTTAGTCTGGAAATTCAGATTTGATGCTGGATGTTGTGCTTAGGATGTGTAGCTAATTCTATGTCACATGACCCATTAGACATGCTAATACAGATGAAATTACAATGAACTATTTTTAACTTGCATACTGGCAAATATTTACATAAATCCTTAAGTGGTAGGATTTTCTCCTAAATTTATCTTTTTAGAACAAGCAAAAATCTTTCCTAGCTTGCTTTTCAAAGTCAGTGCTTTACCTAACTCCTAAACTTGGCCATTTTCTGGGAGCTGGCTTATTAACAAACAAAGGAAAACATCTAGGATCTTCTCTTGGCTACAGTTGGGGTTTATCCACTGGGACTCCTGTACTTCTGATAGGAATATATGACTAACAGTTAAAACATGCAGCGACTTAAGCTGCCCAAGAGAAGTCTTTAACATTTTCCAGTTAGACTTTTTTCACGAAAAAAAACCCACAACCCTGAAGCTTCCCAGTCCAAATGTCTGCAGATGTACAGGGATAGGAAGGGAGTGTTATTGTGTTTTCAAAAGCAATTAAAGACTTCAATTTTCTTGGCTTTTTGATAATTAAATGAGTTGCCCACCTCACCTAGGGGTTTAGATTTTGTGTACATGACCAGTACTCTCAAGGACAATAAAGAGACTATAGTGATGATCCCTGGACAGCAGCACAAGCTTAATGTTGCTTCTTTCTTTTGTTTTTTTGTTTAACCCCTAAAAAACTGGTGGCTATAATAGCTAGTTTTCACAGACATATTTTTTTCTACCTGAGGAATTTAAATATGATGAAATAAAATCTCCCTAGGGGAAGAAGATACTGAGCTTATGGGTGAGGAAAGAAAAGGAGAGATTCAAAAGGTTTTATTTTGAAAATATGTTGCAGGAAAGGTTCATTAGTGTTGTTCTTTAACACTCAGCTGCTCTCTACCTTGAGAGACTGTAATTTTATTTGATGTGTTTGGTACCATCAAATATTTGAATGAAGAAAAATAAGAATGGAAGATGAGATCAAATGTCTATGTATCCCACTTTAGTGGGCTAGCCTTCTAGTGGATTGCAGAGCTTCCAGCTCTTGATGTTTAGGGAAAGAATATGAGAGCAGGCAGGCATAAAGTGAAGGTTTTCCCACTCTGTCAAATGCTTTCAGCAATCTGTGTCTTAGGGACTCTCATAGACAAGGACTGTATCCACACCTTCACATTTAATAGTATTTGTAGGGCTTTCTAGCCCAAAGCTGTCTAAAGGAAAGTCTGCCCTAAAGCTAACCCAAAGGCAAACAGCAGATAGAAACAGGCTAAGTTTTTTTCTTTTTAACATGATATCCTATTTTGTTACTGGATGCTTTTTGCAGCAAAAGCAAGACTGACCTTTCCCTCAAAAAGGAGTTACAAGACTGCAATATCCAGACCATAAAAAATGGCCAGTCTGAGACAGAGGGATGATGTGGTTTTGCTCACATAGGCTAGTAATACTTGCAGGATGGTTCTTGCAGCTCAGTGCAAGGAAATTGGTGCCCTCATACCAGAGAATTGGTGTGAAAGTACTGCTTATTGTCTTTCTGGGGCACACAGCCACCCTACCTCTTTGTCTCATGTCTATGGCAAACTTTATTTAATCCTGTTTATAGTTTTGTCCCTCTAGATCTTCTATCATGTGCGTTTTATTGAAGTAGTGCTTCTTGAGATAAATACTGTATGTTTAATAGGCTTAGTATTTTCAAACAATTTTCTTGACCAAAAATAACACTCAGGCAATCTTATAAGCACCCTATAGGGCAAGTGTGCATATTTGCACATTTATCCTCAAACGTAGGATGATGGCTCTGCTGAAGGCTTTTATGGGAAGCATATTCAAATTTCTATTGTCTAATTCAAAGTACTCCACACTAACAGCATTAATTTAAAATGCATTAAATATTAACTTTCAAAAAGAAAATTAAATAAATGATTACTAAGGGGAATTAGGCACTTAGCCACACTAAAACACATTAGGATTTAATTTGTTGAGAGTTCTCGGCCCTATTTCTTAAGTTCAGTCTTTTATGTAGGAATTGGCAAGAATGCCGAGTAATGACCCCAGACGGGATTTCTTTTGGTAACCTCCAAGCAAGATATAGAAAATCTAGTTTGTGAAATCCTGAAACTGCCTTGCTGCCTCTTTGTTCAAAACAAAGCAACTGGTAAAACAAACTCACATGATGAATGTTTGTGTAACTAGACTACTTGGTAAACTGAGAATGATTAATCTGGTAGACAAATCAGTAAGATAACCCCCTGGGAAAGCAGCATCAAATATCAGTACCATGCTGCAGTATGTGTGTGCGGTACATCATAGTGTAAGTGCAGTCTGAGACTGGCTTCTCTCCTTCAAGGCCAATATGTCCCTGCCAAATGCTATTTCTCCATTTACTTGTTTTCCAGCCTATGAAATCTGTAAGACCAAATGCCCCAGGTGGTGAATTAGAAAGAAAAATCTTTCTTGGTAACTGTTCAGCATACCTCCTCCATATCACTCAGAGGGAGAACTCCATATTTCCTTTCGCTTTCCTGCCCTGCTCCCTGATGAATGCAAATACCTGAGTGCTGCTGAGATCTGCCACCTTTGGTCATGTTCACCCTAGCGTTGCTGTCGCCGTCTTCTCATAACCAAGAACCATGTCTAATAAGCAGGAGGTAGGAATATGCTGTCACCTCACTACTTTTGAAAGGGCTGATGGTTTGATCAAGGAGCAGTTGACGTTTGCTGCAAAAAATAATTATGAGCAACAGCCACAGACCTGGTGCTGCCTAATGTGCTATGGCTAAAACCCATTTTTCCCCCTTTTAAGCTGAATGCCTTTTTTTTTCCTATTGATCTTTCAGAACAATTTCATTGTGTTGTCCTAGTCTATAAACGTGTTGGTGAAATGTTTCAATGTACTTAACGTTTTCACAGGTTTATATTGTTTTGTCTAAGCTGCTTGTACCAGATTAATAAGCCAGTCACATAATGTTATTTCTGGTGAGGTAAAATCAATGAATTATAACTTCTAGACATCATGGGCCACTTTGTTTCTTTTAGCATCAACATTCCCCCTGCCCCTATGTGTAAATAGGTGTTTGAGTAATACCAGAAGGGGAAGCTTAACTTGGTAATGTATTTCCTACTTTGTTTCCATCCAGTAACACTCTTTACACAGGGTCTCTTTCTCTGAGTTTCTACTAAACTATCAGTATTTTAGTCATGAGCAATTTGCAGTGCTTTCTGCACGGGAGATAGTGACCAATACAGTCTTTCAGGTCAAGTGACGTATCAGTCTGTTTCACCAGCATCCTAGTCACTCAGATGTTGATCTTCTTTCAGTGTTGGCTTTGGAGCCAGATACCCAGTACAGACAATTAATAGGAGTTCTCAGGTTCTTTCACAGAAAGTCTCACTGTGGAATGTTTGAAAATGTTTTTTCTTCTTAAGGCGGCTAACTTTGTGCAGAAGAATGATTCCTGAAGACCTTCAGCGTAGGTCTTTATACAGCCAGCAACTTCTTCCTGGGTAGAAATAACTGAGGGAGTTGATACCAAAGCCACCAAACACTTTCTTTTGCAACCTCATGCTAACTTCCTTTGCTTCAGGGAAAAGAAAACAAAAGAAAAGCATCCAGTCTTATGGGTGAAGAATATTTTGGGTGTTCTTGATATTTGGTTTGTGACTGCTCCGAAGACATGATCTCTGCTACAATTGAAATTGCCCAAGTTATTTTTTTCTTATTCTTTCTCCTGCCTGAGTCAGAGGACCAGGAGGACAGCTTATGAGAATTCATTTATTTTCCATTAACTCATTTTTCATTGATTTTTGTCTCTAGCTTTGTTAGTCATTTAAATTTGCCTTTGCTTCCATTTCCACAGAAGCTTGGCAAAGATTTCCTCCCCACCTCGTTTCTCATGTAGCATTTTTCTCTGCAGTAATCATATTGTTCTCTAGACTTCAGTATTTTGCTAAGCTTTCATTGCTTACCTCCCTTCAAAATAATGAAACAAAGCTTGGACAACTTGAGCACATTGATCCAGTCATTGTTTCTGCTTAATACTAGTTGAGGCAATTGGTTTGCCATACCACCTTTTCTACTGAGTTTTTATGTTGCCTGGTTACCATGTGTCTATGACTGGTAACTTTTCAAAGAACAAAGTGGTGAGCTTAGGGTCTACAAATACCAGCTTTAGCCCACGTAACATGCTCTAGCACACATACTTTAAGTGCAATAAAGAGCAGCTTTCACTTGTGAAAATAGTACTATAAATCACATCAGTTGTACCAAACATTAAAAAGAAATTAATTTATCTCTTCCCCTTCCCTCCATCTCTTGCAGAGTGCAGGTATCCTTTATATTTCTGGAAAAATTGTGCCGTTGACTTGTGGATACAAACGTATGAATAGCTTTCTCTGCATATTAATGGAACATTGTCCGCTTTGGGGCTTCAGTAGCAAAGCCACTTTGTGTCTACAGTGCATGTACTATACACATAATGACTTTTTAAACTTGCCGCTTGATGCATGAACTCTTGATCAAAATGAAATCTTTCCCACATGAACATTGCAGTGGTTCCATTTATGTAACTTTTGATCACTATTGTGTTACCTGAGTTCCAGTTCTGCCGACTTCCTAGAAGAACCCTTTTGCCTTGCCATGTTTTTTTGTTTGCTTCTGTTTTGTGGGGTTTGGTTTCTATTTTCTGTTGGTTTTGGGATGTTGTTTTTTTTTGGAGGGGGGAGGTGGGGGGTGGGAATGGTTTTGTAATGGGTCACTTTCTTCTTTTAACCAGAATTACTGAGCATAGTCTGACTCTTCTTGAGCTTCAGTTTTCAGATTGAAGCTTTAAAATAGTGTATAGCTATTTAAAAAGTTGAAGCACAGCCTTTTAATAAATGATTGAACTTCATATTGAAGTACTCTTTTGCTCGATTTCATTAAAAGAGCTGAAGGATTTGGAGCTGGTTTGTATGTTGCTTTGTTAATATTTTCAACTCAGAAATTCTGCTTTGAAAGTGGAGTGTCTCTGTATTCTGCAACCCTCAATTTGCAAATATCCCTTACTGACATACACAGTACATATTACAGTCTGTGCTGTATTGATGTTCTGGCTTTAGGGCTATGTCTTCATTGATAAACTACACTCTATGGACAGAGCTACACTACCAAAAAGGGAGCATAGTTTAACAGTGTGGATGCAAGCTGCCTCGAGTGACTTGTCCTCAGGTATGCAGAAGAGGATGTGTCTCATTTTGCTTATGAATATAGACTTAGCTTGTGTTTGCTCCCTGAAAATGGTGCACAAATTGCTTTTTTGTGTAACTTTTAATTTGGGGGTAGGTATAGCATCCTACATTGTGTGGCAAGTATTTTCTTTTGCTGTGTAATGTGTTGATCATAGAATCATAGAATCATAGAATAGTTAGGGTTGGAAAGGACCTCAAGATCATCGAGTTCCAACCCCCCTGCCATGGGCAGGGACACCTCCCACTAAACCATGCCATCCAAGGCTATGTCCAATCCCACCTTGAACGCCGCCAGGGATGAAGCATTCACAACTTCCCCGGGCGACCCATTCCAGTGCCTCACCACCCTTACAGTAATATACAGGACAGTGGTTTTCCTGCCACAAGTGATGCTGTATACCCAGAAGAGCAAATGGAAAAAAGCGTCCTGGGCAATGTTTTGATTTGGAAAGGAAAAGTAAGACTTCAAGGAGTGCCATAGCAAGTTTGCCGTTTCATAGTGGTTTTATGTGAAAGGCAATTGGAAATTGCTGCGTGGCTGTAGGAAGTCTTGAGATAAGACATATGGAAAGAATATACATGACTGTAACAGGTGGGTCAGAAATGTTCCTTTTATGAAAGCTGAAAATAGAAGTAGTCCCTCCAGACATAGAAGCATGGTTTAGGAATAATAGAGTGAATTTCAGCTGGTTTCTTTTTGCAGTTGGTCAGACCATGTGATAAGTAGCTCATTTCTCTGCATGTTTGTGTTTTTGAGGCTTTAATGCCAAGAAACTGTTTCCGTGTCCTCATAACTCCTTGGCTGAGTGGAATCATTGTAAACTAATTTTACATATGAAGAAATGACTAATAATCTAAGAGCACACTCCCGTAAGTAAGGGAGAAAAGGTGCTCCATAGTGCAAAAAGCTATTGTTGCCTTTGCTATTTTGATATAGCAGCAGTCAAACTATTACTTTCTTGATAGTTATTAATGCCCTTAAAATGGATTGTAGCCACGTTACAATCTTCCATTCTGAATTTAATAGACACTCCAATGAAATTTTCATAGTAAGCCAACTTGCCAGGAGGTCAAGAAAGCCAAAAATAAAACTGGGAATTTAAGTTATCCAAACGTCCTTTCTTCTTTTTTTTTTTTTTCCATGTATGATGATAGCACTTCAGGCTGGAAAATGTGCTATAGAAGCTGATTACCAAAGATAGGGGAGGGAGGATGAGTGGGTAAAAATAGCAGAACAGAGCATGAAGTGTTGAGAAAACACTGCCTCTTTTGCTAGAGTCTGAGAAGTTTCCATTCAGTAGCTTGACAGTAATAAATGTTAAGCTGCTTTAAAGCTTTCAGAGTGACTTATGCAAAAACCTTTTTATTGATTATTAGCATGGTTTTTGCAATCCCTTGAATCCATGGTCATTTTTTTTCTATAGTAGGATTCTTTTTCATTCAAAATCAGAATTTTTAAGGGACTGTGAGAAAGGCACAGCAATGGGTGGTAAATTTAGACACACAGTTTAAGCACAAATTCTTCCACTCTGCAGAAGCACCTAAATATTTTTGTCTTGCTGGGAGCAGCATAGCACAGTTCACTTCTCAGTGTTCTCCTGGGCCTTTCCAAAATACTTCAATCTGTTAAGTCCTTGTCCATGTGCTCAGTGGGAGCTGAGGTCATGCACTAAGTTTAAGTGCTGGAGCTCTGGTTGCCGAAGTAAATAGAGTTTGTAAAATATATACAGCCAAGATAAACACTGTGCTTGCTTAAGCATAATTAAGATTGAGGAAAAACGCGTATCTGTTAAACCAGTCAGCAAGAAAGTGTTTGTTTTCCTGAAAAATGATATTACAGTAGTGATGGCCTGTTTCTGAAGGGCAAGATGGTACTGTAGGCATTTAGATGCTGAAAGAAGAAATAATATTCATTGGCTTAACTCTCTTGCATTAACATGAGTGTGGAAGGCTAGAGGTATGTGGAATATGTGCTTCAAGCTGAGAACTGTTCTTCCTGTGTAGACTCAATAGTGAAAATGATGTGATGAGGAAGACTAATCAGCCTTTTTTTTTTTATTTGCTGGGTCTTGAGGGGGCCAGTATTGGGGCATGTGTATATTGCTTATGCAGATGGCTGACAACATCTTGGGGTTACCAGTGTGCAACCTGTGGAGCAATGGAGAGGTCAGGAAGGAAGACAAAGCAGAAGGTGAGCTAACAGCAAAATTGCTCCTCTTGAGAACTACAGACCTGTAGTCAATTCCTCTACACTAAAGCTATATTTTCAGAACCACTTGAGTAATTCAAACCTCACAGAGAAAACTTATGCAAGTACCTGTATTGCTTAAGGGCATCTACCAGGTCAAAAAACAAAGACCAAATGATGTGGACTAATCCTGGTTCATTACTGTACTACGGTATCTCTTTTAGCAATTAGGTGTGAAGGTAAACTGTCCCATAGTAAACACAGCACTTTCATCTTCTAGAGAGTGTCTGAATAGTATATGTATGTAAACAGCTTGATTAGTAAGCATAACTTGAATCTTCAACATGTTCATAAAAAGGACTTAAGACTGCATGCAGCAAAGCATGTAACAGTATTGAACACTTCTGCTGTTACTAATGCTATGCTACTTAAAAAAACTTGGTCAGATGTCCCTACAGTTCAATCTATTGTAAAAGCCGTTCCTCTCCTAGACAGAAACTTCACTGCTCTCAGTTTATGACTGAAGTCAGCTAGCAAAGAGTTATAGTCCTTGCACCTCATGATATAGCAAATAAGATTCTAAGTACTATTTACTTTGTCATTGAGTTAGTAGAGGCAAGAGTACAGTAGAAGTATTTTAGGACTGAGTGATGGGAAAGGGCTACAACTTACTAATGGTCCTGAACAAATAGTCTTGCCAGTATCCTGCCAGCCAAGTTTGGGTGGAAGTAGATTTCATTTAAATGGGTTATGAAATGGAAATCCCAGGAGTCTGATGAAACATCTCATTTCAGTAGTATACAAAATGTAAAGTGTGTGGGTGTGGACATGGTTACATATTAGTGGATTGAATCACAGCTGATCCAAATGATGGAGTTACACATCAATTTTAAAAGTGCATTTCTGCTGTGAAAGGGGAAAAACTCTTTGCAGTTTTATATGAAATTGGTACAGCTGCAGACTAGACTAACTTGCTGTAATATTCTTTTATTGCAATATTCTCCTCCAGGCAATAAGAATCTTGCTTTCAGAAAAAATCTCCTTTTCAGAGTAAGGATCTCTCTAAGTGCAAATGAAGACAGGAAAGGAAGAAGGTGTGATGTAAACTGACTTAAAACAAATTAACCAACCCAAAACAAACCCCTAAACCCCTACAACCAAACAAATGCCACACAAAAAAATCCCTCAAAGCCCTCAAAATAACCCCCTGAACTCTAGAAGAAGCATGATGCACCATGAACTTTTGCAGGTGAGGTTGGTTGGGGGAAGATAATTTAATATAGCAGTGGAGAGAACATTTGCAAGGTCAAATGCTCAGCTAAGATTTATTCCTGTACTGTGAGTCAGCTGGTAAGATGGGTACAATGAAAACTCCTGAGTACTAACTCTTCCCTGTTTCTGAACTTCTAAGACTACTTATGTGCATAAGTGGTTGCAGAAGCAGACAGTTTTTTACTGTATAAGGATTATTAATAAGGAATATTTTCAGGATGAGGCATTCTGGTTTCAACTTGATTTGGCAGTTTTATTTTTGAGTGTGCCAGAAAAGCACTTGGTAGATGGAGGATAATGGGATAGAACTCCTCTTACAAAACTTTTTCTTCCTAGTGTCTGAGGAGAGGTGATTTTTTAAATGCCCTTTGCAAAACAGAGTTGCAGAGGAATGTTCCTGAGCTGAGCCTAGGCATAAGGACTGTAGCCACTCTCTGCTTGCTTATGCATGTTCTGCTGTATAATGATAGGGTTATCCACTTTTAATCCTCTTTCCTCCCAGATGTATTTTTATTCCTGGCAGAAGTAATCTGTGCAGATGTGCAAGAGCAGACAAGAATTATGTTAGAATAGTGGGTACAGAGCAGTACAGATCGTTGGGGTAAGCTGCATGAACTGAAGCTGTTTGCTGTTACACTCTGAATCCTTGTACTTCAGATTTTGCCAAGATGTTGAAAAAGTTACTGCCGTCTGTAAAACTTATTAAATGATTGATTTCTAGTAGCAGAGTGGACTGGGGTGTGGGAGGGCCATACTGCATCTGATTTAATGTAGCTCAAGACATCTGAAATAATAAAAACCAATTCCATGTTTTGGACTATTGACTAAAATAGCAAATATTTCATTCCGCATAAATAAAGTAGGTAAAAGGGCAGACAATGCCTTGGTCTTGGTCTTGCTTCCAGAAAATTCATAAACTCAAAGCCTGTTTTGTTTAAAAATAACTATATAAAATAAAAACACTAGCCAGAAGAGCCCTGAACCACATGAAACTATGTCTTGTGGAGGGAGAGATAAGGGTTTCATGACTATCATGGCTATCATTCAATAGTAAGTATGACTGGGGATCCAGTGATCAGGATCACTTTCAATATGTTAAAACATTTTCAACATCTCCAGTTCCTGTTCCCTCAAGTTATAAGTGTTGTCTTGTGTCAAAGCCACATTTGCACCCTTTAGATTCAAATTATTTTAGAGGCACTGAGCCCAACAGAGAAGTAGGTTGGTCCAGGAAGTACAGGAAGAAGTATATGTTGTGTTATGAATAACAGCTGCTACAGTGGGGACCCTGCATTAATCCAACTACACAGGACATGAAATATTGCTAGACTTTAAAATTACACACCTTTTTATTTTTGTTTTTAAACTTTCTTAAAAAGTAGCTGTCCAGTATAAGCACTTTATTAATGAATGCTTAAAGCCTTTTAACACATGATACCAATATTTTGCTGTCAGCTACAGAGTGTGGTAACTGCTTCAAACCCTTTCCAATAGCACAACTCAAATTATGAGTGCTGTATTCTGGTCTTGTTTCTTTACAGCACATAGAGTTCAAAATGACAAAGCTAACCTTTAATAAACTCTCTTCCATATTTGTTTAGTAACGAAAAGCTTATACTATGTGTCTTTGAAATTACTCTTCAAATGCCACTTGGAGAATATTAAGAGTGAATTAAATAACATCAGACTGAAGATCTGTGACTTTGGCTTCCAGCAAAGTCAGCCTTTAAATTTAAAATCCCTTTTCTGAATCTTTCCATAAGGTATGCAACTGGACAGTTCAGTAAGTCCAAGAGGGATTGAAGAGCAGGGCCTTATGAGGCATTTACTTTTCATCTATTTTGCACTTTTTTTCTGCAAGAGTGTATACACAGAAAGCAGATTGGTGTTTAAGCTTTCAATGGACCACAAAATATTGCTCTTTCTGCTATCTTCAAGGGCTTAAATAAGGAAAAACTGCCAGTCTTTCTTCAGAATGAATCCTTGGAAGATAGTATTTGAGGACGGTGAAAGGATGACATTTTAATTTGAGGGAACGTTTCATTTCCACATATCTATCAAACCAATTGACTTTGTCACTAGCATTGCAGGGAGAAGGAATCCTCAGTTTCTCCTTGAGTTCGTAGTCTTCATAGTCTTGTGTCTAAGAATTTTCCCATTCTGGAGAAGTATTCCTTCATGAATGCTGTGGAAGCTGTTGTGAAGTTTGTGCAGCTCCGTGGGCTGTGTGCCAGGCATACATTCGTACTCATGGCACTGTGAACCCATTCAGGAGAGCTTGCCATAGCCCCAGGCTTCCTACAGAGGGGAATTTTTTTTCCCTGTTGTTTTTTATGAGACAGTCCTATAGTTTGTAATGTCACAATAGGACCATGCCAGCTCAGCTTTTGGTGCCTGAATGATCTCAGCTGAAAAACCATCTGGACTTTCTGGTCAGTGTTTTGAAAGTCAAACCATGAAATTCAATTAGAGGAGACTGCAGAATGCAGTTTGTGTTTTAATAAGTGCTTCTGAACTTCAGGCTGCTTGGTGCATAATTGAAAGTACCAAGAAATAAATTCCATTGCTAGGAATCTAGAACTATAATGTATAAATTGTTGCGGCAATTAGGTTGGCTTAGCTTCTGACTTTGACAGTGTTGGCCCAGGCTTCAAGCAACATCACGGGGGTGCAGAAAGGTGGTTTAGAACAACACTGGATTTAGCTCTGCTCTGTTGTGAGAAGTGTGGGCTGTGTACCTGAACTTTGAATGCTTTGAGAAGCCAAGTAAGGCATTTGAAGGGCTGTCTGCTGTTCTCATTTACTGAGATTACCCCTTCTGGACAGGGATTTTTGGAAGTGCTCCAGGTAGTCCTAGAAAAATTAGGAGTTTAACAAGCAATATACACAGTCCATGCTGTAGAAGTTACATAGGATCTGCTGCAGAGTATTGTAGTCTGGGGCAGCAATGAATCACCTCACCTCTTACTGCAAACTACTCTGCTCCATGTACTCATACTTTGAAATTATGTAAAAAGAATGAGTAGCAGAATGCCAGAGCTTTTGGAGGCAATATTTCCTCAAGAAAAGTGGGCTGCTTATTTAAATAATGGTTCTAGCAATTACCCTGTAAAGATGCTTGGGGTTAATTTAGTATTATGATGTATCTTACCTCTGGTGTTAAAGTGAGTGAAAATGCTTTCCAACACCCTAACTTCTTCACGCTACAGTTTAGATGTATTAGGGAAAGATAGGTATATGTTATACACTTTCAGGACTTCCAAGTTGAGAGCATGGAACTGTTACCAAGGAAAAGATGGTCTGATGTAAAATTGTCTTATCTGTGGTATCCCATACAGCCATCCTGCATTTGTGCTGCTCTTATTTTCTTCTGGCATTTAAAACTTTCATATTTCATTGAATCTATATCGGAGATACATAAGAATCTTTCATTAAGGTAATTTGAGAAGTCCTTCTTTAAAGGAAAAAATAAGCTTGAAATTTCATCTATACCCAAAATGCAGATGTCTCTGGATCATTGAACTGGGAGGAAAAACCTGCAAATAACCTCAACAGCAGCATATGAGATGCTTGGAAGATAAGGCTTTTTTGTCAGATTTGACTAAAGGATGTGTGAAAATGCAAGCAGGGCAGCTATTTTGGACGTTTTTCTGAGCTCAGAAAGCAAGACTTTGTTCATGCCAATAAAGAGGATTGTACCAAACATACTCTATTCCATTCCAGTTCTTCTTTCTTATCTGAAATAACCTTCTAAGCTCATATTTTTTGTTTTCTCAGATCAGAAAGGACAACAAAATGCTTCTGAAAGTATCTTGTGTAATCATAAAAGCAGCCATAGAAAGGCTGTTCTAAGTGTTACTGCTTGATTTCTGTGTATGAATGACTTATACAAAAACTCAGAACAAACCAGAAAGTTTATGTGAAGAGAAAGATGATTGAAAACTGGAGTCTTATCTTGCTTTTGCGAGTGACAAGTTATACCTATGTGTGAATATTAGGAGAATTTCAAAACTTTGGGGTTTTTTTAAGACTGTAGATGAGGTACGTGTGGAAGAAAAATCTTGGAAGAAGAACTGTTCTGCTGTTTTTCCACCCTCAGTTCTGTCATTATAAGCACAAATTCTTTTAATGCTGTAGTTTTTCTGCTTCAGAATTTTCCTTTGAACGACTAATTCATGGATGACGCTTCTGTATCAGTATATTTGATAGATTTAGGACACTTGTCCTAAAAATATAACAGTGATAAGTGGTTGAAAAGGGCACCAAGTATAAAAATGTCCTATTGATACATTTTTATAAAGGACAACATATCTAAAGGAATACTTAGAATGCAACAGTAATGGGTTAAAAAGATTACTGTTTTGTATAAGAGACACAACAGTGTAAGATGTAGGCTTTCTTAATAAAGAGATTTTGTATAGCTTGTTGGCTTAATACATAATTCAAGAATCTTGTTCACAGTTGGATTACTGCTATCTTTAGAGGACCCCTAGAAGTCTATTCTTTTAAGCTGATGTTGATGAAAGCAGCTTTAACTTTTAGTTCTATTACACAAATGAAAGTAGATACCTTATTCCTAGCTTAACTAGTGTAAGCAGTGCAAAGATCTATTAGTTTCTATAGTTAGTCCATGATTGCAGTATTGTAATCTAGTATACTTGCCAAGACCTGCTGGCACAATGTATATTAATGTGTGAAATGAACTAATGTGAGGTGTGACTGAGGGAAAGACTACATCAAGTTTCAGAAAAGAAAAATTGCATGGAAATTTTCAAATAAAAGGTTAGAGGAGAGGCAGGTGATATCTGCAGCTAAACAGCTAAAAGAACAGATACTGGCTTTTCAGCGGCATTGAGCTTAAAGGCATTGTGAGCAGATGTACCAGCTCTGCTACCTAAACCTTAATTCTTCCCATCAGCAACACCCGACACCAAGTGAGGTTCATGTCTGTACCAGTTCTCTTGATTCCATTTCCACTTGCATTACTTTAGCTATGACTGGACCTAATGGAAGCACAGCTCCATGTAGAGATTTGAAATAAAATGATGTACCTGGAAGTTGGCAGCCAAAAAACATGTTAAAGTAGCTCCTTTCCCTCTTTATCTTAAATTTAAGTGCTTGTTTGTAGATCTTGGTCATGTCTTAAATTCTTTAGTGGGGTTATAAGTTACAGCAGAGAAATACTATTTCTAGTCTTGTTCACATTACAAGTCTAATCTATCTATAGCTTTATAGGATTATGGGTGGAATAGGTAGGAAATCATTACAGAAACCTCAGCAACAGTGGAAGATTTAGCTAGTGCCTTCTAACTAGTTGGGGTGAGTCAGATGTACTAGACAGAGCTTTTCTATGAAGCCTGTGTTCAGGTTCACTATCTTACTAGTTTCAAGTGGGTGTCCAAGACGCTTAATCCTCCAATATTTTTCTAGTTGCCTTTGTAGACTAAGTGGCTCTCTAGCTACTCACTTGGCAATATACCCTGAAGAGCCCATCACAGTTGTGGCAACCCTGGATTATGCCCTGTTATACTTGTGGGAAAATAAGGGCTTATAGCAGCTGAATATAAAGTAAATTGTTTCCTGTATTTTTCCCTTGTCCTTCTCTGTAAAACATTCACTTTATTCAACTGCTGTCTGTATCTCATGAGTTTTTTCAATTACTCTGCTCTTAAAATCATGCAGCTTGTTTTGACTCATTAGATATTTTAAAATAATGACAAGATTTGTATGTACATCGACATTTTTCTTGCTCAGAAGTCATACTGTGAGAATTGTGACCTTCATTTAAACCTTGTTTGCTGCCTTTACATCTCTTCCAGAAGTGCCTGATGTTGCCCTGGCTTTGCACCGGATGCCAGATAGCTTAAAGGGGTGTAGCCTTTATAACTGTATGATTTTGCAGTATTCATCTAATCCATATTTTACAGGAATTTAACGTGTCCTGCGCAAAATGAAAGGACTTATACATTGTAGTAACCTTGAGGGAGGAGGAGAAACTTAATGGGCTTTATTTGCTTCTGGTTCTTGCTATGAAAATGTTAGCCCTTCTTGTAGGGGTAAGAACCACTGCTTAATGGAGCAGGCCCTGGGAATGGTTGTGGGGAGCTCCAAAATTGCTTCAGTCATATTGTCTTACACCAAGAGCCTTGGTACAGGGAGTGATTTAAAACTGAAGAGAAATTTGTGGCTAATCAGCAGACCTATCCTGCTTCAAGCAGAGAAGGGCAGCAGAAAGCAAAAGGGGAAGGAAGGTGCTCCTATATGGGCAGATGGATTTCTCTTCCCTCCCCTGTCCCAAGTCTAATTCTTCCCCCACAAATTAATTTTGTAATGAATGTTTGTGTGGGAACATAAATGCACATTCATATTAGCTTTGCAAAATACGCGAAAATTAAGTGCTTCTATATATTCTCTATTTTAAGAGAGATTTTTTTCAGCAGCACACATAACCCAATGAATGTTCACTTTTAATGCAGTCTAGCAGGAAATGGTCTGAAATGGCCCATGGTCTCACTATCTCTTTTGAAGTCCAAAATTATGCTAACCAGCAGAAGTTAAGATAATGAGGTGAGCAATTTGTTTTATGACAAACAAGGAAATAAATTTGTTCTCAGTTAGCCTGCCAACATATGAGATTAAGGTTATTTAGGGATATAACACCATTTGGGTTTTAGTGGTGTTCAAAGTGTCATTGTTTTATACCACAAAAAAAAATTAGAAAAGAGTAGTTTTAGGCTGAACTTAGTAGGCAAAGATCATGGGAACAGTTGCGGTAAAAGCACAGGGGTCAGCTGAGTTGGTTTGGGTTTATATGCAAGTACATCACATGGTGATTTTTCCATTGTCTTTTATGACTGGCATAGTAAGATTTCAGCTGTTTTACACGTATATTGAATATTTACTTCTAGGAAAAGATTTAATTTATTCTAAGAATTACTTGATTTCCCATTAGAAAACCATATGTATGTAACTTAGACTGTACGAAAATATGTTTTCATATTTTTTTGCATAGTGCTTTGTGGAAACTGGAAGAAATAACTTGAATGAATGTTATGCTGGCTTCTATATATGCTGCTCCTGGAACACAGTGGTCATCAGAAATTACTGTTGTTCATTGCTTTTGACTTCACGGTATGTTGAAGACCTCAGCCTAAGAAACTGGTATGAAAACAAACAGCACACCCCTTCACCTTTTATAAGCCTGTACACAGCTGTAAATATTTTTAATACTCTACAGCTTTTCTTGACTGTCCATGTAGATGTGTTCTACTGAAACTGCCCTTAACTTCCCTTTTGTTCTGGTACCCCAGTTTTGCCGGTCCTGTGGCACCGTACAAAGCCTGCCTGGCCTGGTAGTACTGCATAATCGTTTTCTGGAGCAACTTCTACAGAGGTGGAAGATTCTGCCCAGCTCACAGGACTGTCCTCACCCTTGCACTCATGGTGAGGGACCCTCTGTGGGCCTTCTTGGATGGGCTTATAACACTGAGCTATATTCTAACTTGTTTGTTGTCTTCCCTATCCCCAATCTTCTTGTCACACCCTGCATTTGAACTTCTCCCTCAACCTGCCTTCTCCCTGGCATTTTAGAGGCAGTTTAGCAGCATTGGAAAATGTGTGTAGGTGTCCGTGTTTGTTTGATATTTGCATTTGCACTTTCATTAATGAACTACTCTTATTAAAGAACGTCATATACTTTATACCTGTACTTTTAGAAATTCATATCTTCATATCTCTCTACAAATGTATTGATGACATATGTACTTAGCATAAGCAGATTTTTGTATGTTTACTTAGGTGCACATATGTGCATCTTTATACTTCTAAGCACTTCCTGATCCTACAGGAGAATTGTCAGTGTGTTTTGAGTTTGCATGGGTATGGCTTTAAAAAATGGCAACCAGACAGTTGCAGAGCAGCGTGAAAACACAAGGTGTAGAGGTGTGGGACTTCCCCTGGAAGTCAGGGCCCGGATACCTGTCACCTCCCTGCTTGGAAGGTGGTTGCCCCAGTGCTGCTGGTTGTGTCAGGGAAGCTGTATGTGCTCCACCTTTGCTCTTGAGTGAAATGCTTACCCTGAGGGTATGCAGGGCACCCATGGTGTAGGGCTTACACAACCTTCTCACCCCAAACAGTGCTCTTGTGTTTCCCCCTTCAATTTAAATAGACAAGAATAAAAGATTTGGGGTATTTTTGAGAAACACTAAGCAGAAACTACTAGTTTTGTGTACATCTGTATTCTGCAGCTCTTGACCTTTTAATGCAAGTTTCACATTGCTCAGCATGTGCTATTCTGTCATGCAAAAATGCCACTGAACTGTTGACCAGTGCAGAAACCATAAAGACTGAGTTCTTGCTACAGTGACCAGTGACTTAATATCTTAACAGGTCAGGTAAAGTCGCAAAGAATTAACTTTCCCATTTGCTTAAAACAAGTATGAAGGTTCTTTTTTGACTACTGTGGCTCCATCTTTGTTAAAAGTCTTCAAACATTCATCTGTGGAGGGGTGTGGGAAGACACTGATTAGTGATTCAAGTGGGAGTGCAAATACTCCAAGTTCACTAAGAGCCTATAGAGACATGAGCAGCTCAAGAGTGTGGAATTTTCCACCCACCACTGCCCTTTTACTGATAGTGTGCCAAATGCTTTTTTGTAACCCTCCTGAAAGGACTGGAGGGAAATACAGGTTATCTTTCCAGTGCTTGCCTCTTGCTCCAAGGCCAATATTTTGGGTCGCAGACTTTTTCATGTTCTAGAGACTGCTGTTTCCAGCCTTTAACGTCTCCCATTTCCATATGAAATGCTTTTCCTGTAGTCCCTTTGTAGGACTGGTAAGTCCCACCAACTCATTAAAGGTATCCAAAGAGTTTTTCTGCAGTTCAAATGAGTTCATGTAGAGGAAAAATAAAATAAAATAACACTCCTTATGTTTGCTAAAGTTAGCTTTATCATTCTTTTGACAGAAGAGCTTAAACAAATCACCTTCCTGCTACTTGTGTGTCCTGCAAAATAAAAACCCAACTCTATGTACACGTAAAAGCAAGACAGGTAAGGAGGACATTAAAACTCTAAACCAGCTATAGATAGTACTGTATAGTCATGTTTTCAGTTAGTTGAAGCACTAGTGTGATGGGCTGCTATGTCAGACCTCCTTTTCAATTCAGTTTCTCATGAGATTGCTGTGCCTGCGTCTTCTCAACAAAATCACGGCAACTAGCTTCTAGGTCTTCAGGGAGATGTTAGTAACACACATAATATCATTGTGATTTTAATTGCTCTGTCCCTCTCTGCTCCTTTGATGGTGTTTTTTGAGCCTCCTACTTCTGCAAAAATTAATGAGAATGAGATGCTCAAAACCTTGGCAGCACAGTTGAGAGAATGCTTTGCTATCCCTAAAGCAGGTTTGTAAATAAGCTATTTTCTTTCCCACTTTCCTCTGCATCCTGCTGTTTTCTAAGGGCAAATTCACAACTTTATTGGTAACATAACTTAAATCCTTCTTGTACCTAAAGGTGTTTTGTGCTAGTGTGTTGTCTTTTCGTTAAATTAGGCTTAAACTATGCAAATTGCTAAGGTGGGGGAATGAATCATGAAAAAAGTGTCTTACAAAGTAAAGGTAGAGGAAACTAACTGAAAATAGTTTGGGCTTTTCTTTTGTATCTTATAACTGGAGATATTTTACTCTCTGAAGCAAGAAGTGTTACCTTGCACTGGAAACATGACCATCTTACAAGAGGAAAACCATACTAGATTTTAAAAGTACATATGAAGATATTTACGTAAGCGAATGTCACAATATGCAAATATTATATTTACTAAGCTATTAAATATATTTGCTGTCTTTTAATTATAGGTGCCCTAGACTAAATCTTCTGGATGAAATTAAATGCTTTCTGAAACAGCATTTAGCTGTTTAGTGCTAAACTTTGAAAAAATAAGACATGAAACTAACATTGTCACAGCAGTCATGCAAGAACTTGTCTTACGTATGTGACTCCCGATATTTAGATTTGTACTGCATATATGCTCTCAGAGCCATTTTAAATAACTTTTTTTTAAGGTTTGTAACGACACATATTTAAATAACGGCACTTCATATTTTAGATTATAATGAAGTAAAATCCCTTTTCACATACAAATAATGGGCTGCTTCACATATGAGTGGAAGCAGCCCAATTATTCTGCTAGACAAGAAACATGTGGTTTCCTTCTGAAGACCTGGGTGAATCTGTGTGACTTTCAGCCAATACTAATAAGCTACATTTGACCTATCGATTGCAGGAGTCAAACTCGCTTGCTACCTGTTTGCTGCCTGCTATATTGTCTAGTATTTTCTAGACTTACTAATATCAAATTCTGCTGGATGCAAGAGAAACACTTTTGTGCCATTTCTTTGTAAGCTAAGAAGGGGTTAACTTCTAATTCTGTGCACACTTTCAGTATCAGTTGAATAATCAGACTGGAGGGAAAGTAATGAGAGGGCGAGTATTTTATCCTGGATATTTTTACACATCTGAAGCACAAGCTCTCCAAACTGGGAGGTGCATAGGAGATGGAGGTCCCTCAGTGATAATTAGGGCGCTTCCCCCAAATTAGGAATGTTTCAAGGCTTAGTGATATACCTGTCTGCTTATGCCTAATTTTACAGTATTTTTGCTTACAGTGTTTTCTGTGTACATTATGTAGAAATTATATTCTTCTTATCCTAGAAACACGGCATTGCTTAGAAAACTGGGTTTTATGTGCTTAAAATTCTGACATCTCATAAATGACAGCTGATTGGACACAAGAGATGATGTTTGTCTGAGACCAGTCCCTAAAGCCTCAAAAGTGTAAGCTGGAAAGTCACAAAGACTTTTAAAATAATAATAATAAAAAAGAAGGTATTTAGAGAATGCCATGCAGTGTGGCTGTGTAATATGAGATCAGTTACTAAATAGGTACTAGAACATCTTTTGCAGTGTTGAAGCCTCTATACAGTCCGTTTTCTAGAACAGAGGAAATTAAGCTTTATGTTGTGTTTTGACACTTGTGCATGTAGAGAAATGTTTGCACTATTATGCACTCACTTATGATGGTGTGATTGGCTGTATTTACTATACTGGAACTTGAGGCTGATCTCTTATCAGATTGTCCTCATTATTTTATGATAGTGCAAGCCTCTTTCAGCTTCAAAATGCTGCTTTTGTATCTTTTTCTCCACCTTAGCTTTGTTCTCCTGAGATAATTTATATGAAACTATAGATATAAGCACGTCCCAGTGACTTGAGTTTTAACGCTGTGATGAGATTAGATTAACTTTGCACAATTCTGAATCTCACTATGAACCCTGTCAGAAAGCTGGATTCATGTTGTGCCATTTTCTATCCTCATTACCGTTTTTGTCACAAGAATGAAGTTTTTCATCTGTCATACAAGCTGGAAAAGACAGCAGCCTGCAACTGTATTACGATGGCCTTTGTAGTGCTGTGCAGTTTGACAGGCTGTGCCTTTCTCCTTTGTTCTTTTTAATGGTTTTTCAACCTGTGTGAGGGAGAGAAGGGATGGATATCCATCTCAAGGTGTAATACATGATTAATAGTGCTGCCTGTGTCCAGAAGACTGCAACTTTCCAAACTAGCTGGTTGCAGACAGTGGCAAATTGGAAACATTATTACTGCTAACTGAGCCGCTTTTTCATTTGTTTGTGCTCCTAGAGTCAAGATGAGGCAAAAAGTATTAAAGTATCTAATTTATACCTGTGTTTCTGCAAATTCATGATTGCTTTGCCTTGCTAGGATTGCGTGCCCCAAGTGGTAGAGTTCCTCTGTAAAACAGATACAACAGTCAGTGTTTTGCAATATTTAGCCTAAAATTTCCTACTCTTAATTTCTTATCATTATCATAGTTAAATGCCTGCAAATTACCCTGGTACATCAAATTCCTGTTCTTTTCTATTTATGTCAGTAGACCAAAGAAATATAGCTGTCTTCTAATTATTCCCCACACACTCTGTAATGAAAATTTCAACAGAGGTTTTTTAATGGATATCCTTCTTTTTTATATCTTATATTTGTAATATTTCCTGTACTTTTGTATTTAGACACAGAACTGTGGATTATTTTCTCTTCTATATGCTCCCTGCAGAGATATTCTCATCAAACTATCTGCATGATGAGGGTGTGTGACAACACTGCTTCTGTGTAAGGGTTTGTTAGCAGGACAATGCTAGGATGCTGCATACTGAAGTTAATACATTCTTTGCCTGAGAAACCTGCTAAAGTGCAAATGCCCAGAGGCTTCAGTTATAACCATCAGTACTAATACCCAGCAGTGCCCTTATAAGAAAAGGGCTGGAACCATGATGTGTGCCTCTTTTGGAGGCAATATTTTTGGCAGAGCTTTCTTGTGATGCACCCTTGTAAAAAATAATATATGACAGTTTCTTGCATCATTTTCCCTTCAGAAATGTATTGACTGACTAAATGACACTTTACTTAACTGCTCATCGCTTCCACAACCCACTGTAAGAATAAACTCAGTTTTCTTGCATTTAAATGTAGCTGACTTACCTGCTTATTGAATAAACATGTCTAACAGCAATTCTACAGCAAATGTGAAAATATGGAAAAATTTCCATAGTGCTAAATCCTTTCCTAAAGGGCTTTTACATAAACCAGGGGGTTATAAAATGTGTGTTTCACTGTTCCTAAATGTTAAAGAAGTGCACTTTTTCATGAAGACATCTGGAATGTAAAGTTCAAGTAAATCACTGGAGACTCCACCTCAGATGCAATCTATTTCAACGTGACCTTACATCAGTAAGTCCTGAACCTTGCCTGCTGGCAAGCAAGGGCCCACTCCAGCTATCTCTTTTCCTTTCATAGAACTGTGTAGCAGGTTTCAATAGTGATTTTTTTTCTTTTTTATTAATGGAATGCCATTTCTTTTCTTAACTACCCTGACGGCTTGCAGCATCACTTGGTATGTCGTTGTCCCTCTCGCCTCACAGGAGAATCTAGATAATTCAAATATTTCCAATACTTGTCTTAATTCAGTAGATCATATTAGAGTAAATGCAAGGACATAATACCGACAAAAGGAACATCACTAAACAGTAAAATTTCACCCAAGCATTAAGAACAATTAAGCTAACACCACCTACACTTAAATCAAACCAGACTCTACTACTTCTGTAATATACATTATTTACTCTTTGGCATGTCCTATTTAGATCATGAACTTAAGACAGTGCAATGTGCTTAAAGTAATTATTTTGATCATTGCATTATAATGGGCAACATCTTTTAAAAGCCTTTATTGCTTTGTTTACTTCAAGCATGCTATGCATTAAACAGTCAGTAAAGCTGAATCCATGAAGCCAATCAGGTTATGCCACAATTGCTTTTCATCCATTTTCCATGTAGGTACCCTTGAACTATTAACCTTTAATTTTACTTGATTGTTCAGTAAACGAAAAGGTCTCACAAAGGACTAATCCCTGCTGTGGAGTAGCTAAAATGGCAAAGCAATTGTAAATGTATGTTTAAAATTGGAGAATATATAGGTGTATAGCAGGTTGTCAGGTGGGGGAAAGCAGAAAAAGGCATGGTTAGTAACAGCTTGTCAAAGTGCCTTGAGGTACTTGCAGAAAGAAATATTAGTTCTTCTAGTGTCTCTTCCCCTGCAACAAAATAAAAGCCAATTGCAGTGTGCAGTTCCGGTGTCCTCAACATAAAAACGACATGGAACTGTTGGAACAAGCCCAGAGGAGGGCCATGAGGACGATCAGGGGACTGGAGCACCTCCACTATGAAGATAGGCTGAGAAAGTTGGGGCTGTTCAGGCTGGAGAAGAGAAGGCTGAGTGGAGACCTCATAGCAGCCTTCCAGTATGTGAAGGGGGCCTATAGGGATGCTGGGGAGGGACTCTTCATTAGGGACTGTGGTGATAGGACAAGGGGTAATGGGTTCAAACTTAAACAGGGGAAGTTTAGATTGGATATGAGGAAGAAATTCTTTACTGTAAGGGTGGTGAGGCCCTGGAATGGGTTGCCCAGGGAAGTTGTGAATGCTTCATCCCTGGCGGCATTCAAGGCGGGGTTGGACATAGCCTTGGATGGCATGGTTTAGTGTGAGGTGTCCCTGCCCATGGCAGGGGGGTTGGAACTAGATGATCTTAAGGTCCTTTCCAACCCTGACTATTCTATGATTCTATGATTCTATGTTCAGTCTTCATTTGTATCTGAGATGTTATGTGTTGTATTTTAGACATGTCAGGATTCTGATTCTTTTTCTTTGCTTTTCCTGAGCCCCTTTGTCAGTCTGTAAAGTGCCCATGGAATAGGTACTCAAAGCACCATGGCACTTCAAGTCCTTGTTATCCTCATAATTTCCTTTTAGGAAAGGATGTCTTTACTTGGAAGAATAACAGAAGCACCATGACAAACAGAAAGGTAAAATCAAGACAATGCAGCAGAAAGTAGTTAGTGACAAAATAAGAGGGAGCTTTATCTACTGAGGAAGGCAAGTAGTCCTATGTTAATTTTGTTTATTTTCATAGGGAAGATCTGTATTACTAAGTACTCTCTTATCTTATCAGTCCATAGGGGCAAATGTTGAAGTGTGAACCACACATGTTACTGGCCTACTATTTTTGTCCTTTCTTTCTCCAGCTTCCTAAGACTGTCTCTCTCCTTTAGCCAATGACAGACTTCTTGATGCAGAGAACCCTTAGGTAAGAAGAGAATTGACCTTTGCAGCCTCAGATATTTCTGTGAGGGTGAGGCAGGAGTGGGGGGTATACTATTTTCCTTTTTTTGTTTTATCCAAGTCCTGTTTTGCTATGAAACTGTGTTATGAAAAAGTGGCGCAGACTCAGATTTCCCTGGGTTATAAAACAAAGTACAAAACAAGGCTACAAAATAGAAATGAAACCTGATTTCTAATCAGCTCTGAGCAACATGTGACTGAAGAAATATCAACAGTCTGTGCTGGTAGTTGGGCATGTTCTTGGAGTCAGCTTCTATACTTCAGAGAATCAGAATACTGTGAAACTTCAAGCCTTTAAATCCATCCATGAAAGTCTTCGGTTTGCTTTGGGAATGCTTAGGAGCACAGTTGAATATTCAAGTATATTCTTGGTAAGTGGACATGGTACTTAACTGAAAACCAGTTTTAGAAAAAGCTGATGTAGGTAAATGTCTGTGAGGATTGAAAGGTCTGCTTTGTTTTTTTTTAAGCTATTGCATTTGGTCCTCAGAAGTAATGTTACTGCAATTAACAAAAATTGCTGCACTCCTATGTTATGCGTGGTTAAAAGCAAACCGATTTTGCTTACTTGCCTCCCTTGATGAGTCATTATTTGCCATGATTCAGAAATTTTGTGTCTATATTGAACTATTTCTAAGTGCCCACATTACTGATTTTTTTTTTTTTTACTTGACTGAAACTTTAACTACTGTCTGAAGAATTGGGTTTTGCCTTTCTTTATTCTCAAATACAAATACTTTTTTCTAACACAAACTTCATGGAAAATGCTAGAGCAGAATCAGGCCCTCTGAGCATATACCTTCAGACTTTCTGAGAATATTCTGCATGCTGTTTCACAGGTTTAACGAACTCGTGGCTGCTTAAAGTCAGTGAATATATCATTCTCTTTGATTTGCTAAATAAAAACTGGTAAAATATCTTCTAGTCATAAAATCTGTTTAAATCATGCAAGGCCTATGATGGTAATGATGAAAGCCTTTACTGGAACATCCACTGTGAAAATTTGTGGCAGTTGTTGTGGACACTATTGTCTCTTCAGTGGTTTCTTGGTTAATTATTTGCCGTCAGAGATTTCTAAGCCAATAAAGCAAGACATATACATCTAAATCATAGAATCATAAAATAGTTAGGGTTGGAAAGGACCTTACGATCATCTGGTTCCAACCCCCCTGCCATGGGCAGGGACACCTCATACTAGAGCATGTCACCCAAGGCCTTATCCAACCTATATAAAGATCCTCTAATTTCTGAAAACTGAGTTTTCTAGCAACCTTTTTTTTTTTTCCAGATTTTATAGCTTTTGGTTTTTCTTTTTGCTTTCCTAATGAAGAGCAGAGTTTGAAAAAGTATGTGATTTAGGTTAACAAGGTGGCCTAGTTTCAGCTGGGATGTGAAAGAAATGACACGTGAAAGAAATACTTTTGCAATTCCCATCCATTTAACGCATAAAGAATTTGTGCTGGCTTCAGCTTCAAGAATCATTGCTTTTGGGAGCAGGTTGCAGTTTTTCTTTTTGGTTTCACTCCATGTTCCCCAAGACATAGGCCATTTATTTTCCCCTTTGAAATTCTTCTAGAAGAACAAAATTGGAACATGTTCAGCTCTTTGCTTGCTGGCTTTTGAAAGTGAAAATGTGATCCTGTATGTCAGCATGTAGAGGACAAAAGCAGCAGTTTGGAGGCAGTGAACTGCATTTAACCACATTTTTCAAATGAAGCCAAATCTTGTCATAATTCCAAATCTTTCAGGGAAAATATTATCTTTGGTTGGTATAACATGATGGTAGCTTAGATGCTGCTCGAGAACAATCAATAAAATCAATCATGGAAGAAAAATTTCCATAGTGTAATACTTGTGATTGTCAGAGTATATAAGCCAAGAGATAACAACCAGAGCTAAGAAATACACAGGGATGATGGTTTTTTGAATAGTAAAACAGTAGTCATTTTGGACAGCGAAAACATATGCAAAGGTTTTGAAAATGGTTGGTCTCACCATTGCCAAAGGCAGGCTCATGTGAGGGGCTGAATGGCTGGGTGAGCAAAAGAAGGGAAGACTATAAGATGTGAGGAGTACCTGAAGAATCAGGCTGGAAGGAGGGGAGCTGTTGAAGGTTAAAGCAGGTTAGGCATTTGGGGGAAGAGTCTTGGTCCTGCTGCTCTTGTGGCATCTTGTGGCACCATCAGCGTCACTAGTGCGAGTTTGTCTCCTTCAATAGGTGAGACATTCATACCTGAATCCTGAAGATGTTCCTTATGTTAAGTTATGCTAACGCACATTGTCTTACTAACATGCGCACTGATTAGGGCTGCAGAAGTAAACCCTAAAAGTCTTCAGAGACTAGAAATGACCAGTAAGTGTTTATTCTACCTATTTTTCTTCTTGTCTCAGTTTTGTGACAGCTGTTACCTTGAAACAAACTTCTGACTTAGCTGAGAGTTCACATTGATTCTTTTACATTGCTAGGAGTTGCAGCTGTTAATTGCACATGTAAAAATGGCGTTTGATGGTTCCCCAAGATATTTTCTTTTCATTACTTCTTTTGAAACAGCTACTGAGGGTGTCGTGGAACAATCCTGCAAACACGCAGCTGGTATAAAAACGGTTGATATGTACTGAATGCTTATAATTAAAGTCAGGCTAACAGTTTAATCTTAGCTTTGTTACAATGAATACAAAATGTGTTAACAATTCACTTTATCCATTGTTTTCTCAATACTTTTAAAGCTTTAATACTCCATTTAAAATGTGGTCTGCTGTTTGCATTTGTGATGAGTAACTGTAGGGCAGGAAAAGGGTAAAATTAGCATGGAAGTGATAGTTTTAGAGCCCTTAACTCATTAATTCAGCAGGCAATCTGAGTCAATTAAAACTAGGCCAAATCTTGTCATAACCCCAAATCTTTCAGAGGAAAGATGATCTTTGTTTGGTGAAACGTGATGGTAGTTTAGATGCTGCTAGAGAGCAATTGATGAAATGCATTACATGTTAAAAAAGCCTTAGTGTAATGCTTGTGATTGTCAGAGTATATGACCCAAGAGGTAACAAACACAGCTAAGAAAAAGCCCTCATCCTCAGAGATTATGTCGGGGTTTTTAATAGTAAAAAATAAATTATCTCTTTGGATGGAGAAAGTAAACAATTGGAGTTGTTCTCAGCTGCTTCCTGGTCAACAAAACATGCTAGCTTTGAATTAGATAAGCAGTGATGGTTGGTTGAGACTGGGTTTTTATTTTTTTTTTAAGTAGAACTCATCTTTTGAAGTTGGGCTTAGTAGTCAGATCATTTCCAGAAACATACTATGTGTTATAGAAGATATGACTCCATGTCGGTCTTATTTAATTATGTAAATGCTTGTAATTGCAGTAAGTTGATATGCATTTTGTTCATTTTTATAAGAAAATGACTAAATCCTTTATTTGACAGCTATCAAAGGGGCCTTTATGAACAATGGCCAAAACAAGATATCTGATCTTTGAGTGCATTAAAGTTGTCTTTCAAAGATGTTGGAAATGTTGGATCAATAAACATAAGTTATCACCAGTTCTAGTCCTTCTTCAGAGAGGAAAAACTAGTACCAGGAGTACCTAGTGTTATTCCATTTCAGATTAAAATAAAAGCCTTCAGTTATGCAAGAGAAAAAATTGGTTTTATAAATCTAGGCTATGAAATTAAGTGCAAGAACGTAATTTTTTAACATTTATTGATACATGCGATATTGATCCTGCCCCTCTACTCTGCTCTCGTGAGACCTCACTTGGAGTATTGCGGGCAGTTCTGGTGTCCTCAACATAAAAAGGACATGGAAGTGTTAGAACAAGTCCAGAGGAGGGCCACGAAAATGATCAGGGGACTGGAGCACCTCTCGTATGAAGATAGGCTGAGAAAGTTGGGGCTGTTCAGCCTGGAGAAGAGAAGGCTGCGTGGAGACCTCATAGCAGCCTTCCAATACCTGAAGGGGGCCTATAGGGATGCTGGGGAGGGACTCTTCATTAGGGACTGTGGTGAGAGGACAAGGGGTAATGGGTTTAAACTTAAACAGGGGAGGTTTAGATTGGATCTGAGGAAGAAATTCTTTACTGTGAGGGTGGTGGGGCCCTGGAATGGGTTGCCCAGGGAAGTTGTGAATGCTTCATCCCTGGCGGCGTTCAAGGTGGGGTTGGACATAGCCTTGGATGGCATGGTTTAGTGGGAGGTGTCCCTGCCCATGGCAGGGGGGTTGGAACTCGATGATCTTGAGGTCCTTTCCAGCCCTTACTATTCTGTGATTCTGTGATTCTGTGACCCTACACTTGCACAGCTGTTTGCACACCGGTGCTAGAAGTGACCTTGAGTTAAGAAAATACAATTTGTTGTATGATGTGGGAGAAGGATTGCTTGTCAGGAATGGGTTGGTCACATGGCCCTGGGTAAGTGCAGGATGCTCCCTGCTGCTGCATATGCTTACTGTCAATATTCATCCGCATTTCAATTTCAATTCCAAACCTCAAAATTGCTGTGCTCTTGTATAATACACTCCTGGCACTAAATCATGCTACCCACTGATGTTTAGTGACCTGAATGAAATTGTTTTGATGTAATTGAGTGATATGCTTTGTGTGTAGAAATAAGTCTTCTCAGCAAAGGCTAAACTATGTTTTTAAGTCATAAAAAAAGACTTGTCTATTTTAGATTTTGGAAAACAGTGAGCGCCCATTGATTTCATCCACAAAAAGAGGTAATATATATATATGTAAAAGGACACAATCTTAAAAGCCATTGTTCTATAATTGCACTCTACTGGTTCTCTTTGTTTTCATATTACAAGCCGTATCTTTTCTTACTGTGGTAGACCTCTCTAAACAGTGCCGTATTGCTCTTAACTGGGGATACAACCTTAGTTCTCATTTGGAAGTAGGTTGGGTGCTGTTGCCAAAAGGAAATGCATTATGCAGCAACAGGGACATGCAAAGTGGGTGGGTATGGGTGGTGTGGCGAATGTATTAAAAGCCTGTACTGCATAATAGATATGCAACAGTGCAGTATTTAAAAGTTGTTTGGAAAATTTTGTTAGATTTGGAAGTGCTCCGTGCTATATGTCTTTGAATTCTGCACCTCTGTTGTCAATGCAAATGAATTTTGCTATAGTCAGCACAAACTGTTTTGTCAAATTGAAGAAAAATTATCAGTTTTCAGTGTTTTCACAGCTTTGGAAGTGTGCATGTATTATCTGACCAAACGGAAAATCACCAGAGTAAAGGGAGATGGTGAACTAATGTCATGATTTTTATCAGCTTACTTGAGAACTAGTTGGATTCTTTTCTTAATGATTTTCTCTAATAATAAAGAACTACTGTTACTCTCTTTCCATCATGTACTTCATCAGAGCTGGTCCTCTGATTGTTGTCCTCCCACTGCTGGCTTTGAAGGCTAAGAATGGAGGGAAATGATTGCATGAGAGTAGGAGTCCCAGGCCCAGTTCCTACTTTCATTGATGTATTTCCACAAGACAGCTTCTAAGTCTGGTTATTAAAGAAATAGATTCCCTATGGCATGACTGCTGCTTGCTGTCTGGCTTACTGGAGAGGTTACTTGTGTTATTTTGGAGACACAGAAGCTTCTGGGTGATAGCCAGATGTATTTGAATAAAGGATAAATCACTTTTCTTCACCCACTCCTAGCAATGCATTCACCTTCCAGCCTTGACAGCCATGAAAGGTCTGGTAGCTCCCTCATAGAGCTCTTCAGCCTAACTTTTTTGCCCTCTGGAAAAGATTTTGCATCTGCCTAAGATGTGCATTTTGATAATGACATCAACTCCTAAAGAAAATCACGAAGTTTTTGCTGAGGAACACAGTAGTAATTCCATTTAGCTCTTTTTGTCTACCAATAACTATAAGGAGTTAGCCTTACTTGCTGTTTCACCTCAGCTTTTCATCACCTCTGAGGAGTAGCTGTAAGCTGCTCTTGGATCTGGCTGCCCCTGTCTGGACTCACTGCCTATGTGCTAAACATTAGCTCTCCTGACCTAGGCCCTTGTTCTTTGTAGGATACCATCTAATTTCATCAGGAAAACCTAAAAAATTTGTACTGCTTAGACATAAGTCAGGGACTCTACTTTGTGTTCTCTTCAGAACCTTGGCTGAGGGAAATGGCACATATTTTATCCCCTGAAGGACTACAAAGGAAGGAATCTGGCTGGCACTCAAAGGCCCTGAGTAGTCTTTAGGGCTTCAGGTTTATAACTACTCATATTTACTGAACATGAATCTGCTGGAAAATGCCACACATTTTGAGCCTGATGTCAGCAGCGTACCATGGATATACAGCCTTTTGTCCTGTTGGAAGATGGGGCTGGTCTTGCAGCCTTGTAGGTGATGTTGGAGCTTGTGCTGTATAGGTGGAGTTAATGGAGCAGTGAGGGAAGGAGACACAGCCCCACACTCTGCATTGCGAACCTTCCCTTGCACCTTTGTACCCTTCTCCCTTCCAACACCCTTGGTAATGGGTTTGGTTCGATTGAAGGAGTCCCTTTTCTGTAGCCAGAATTCACTTGGAGAGGCCTTCTGCTAAAAGAAAACTAAAGCGCTGCTGGATTTGCATCTGCTCTCCAGTGCACTATGCTAAAGTGAGAAGTACTGCCTGCCTCAAAAAGAATGGTGTCTGCTTTGGTTTATTGATACACAGAAATATTGACTAAAATGTTGACATGTGGTATTTTAAAGAAAGCTGATTACCTGAAAGCCTTCTGAAAGATGCCTTACATTAGGTACTAATAAAGCCTCAATTTAAGTCAATCTATTCTGCAAGTGTTCCTTTTAATCCTCAGTAACATCTTTCTCCTGAAGAGTGTTTACAGGTTTTACCAGTCCTTGATGGTTATTAGGTTCTTGGAAAGTAATCTCAGTTGGTTTTGTGTGCAGTTTGTACCCATTTAAATTGTCCCCTTAACTGTATATGTGCAATTTGAATTACATGTGTTTTTCTTAAAGCATAAGTACAAGATCTGTTTTGAGTCTTCTGTCAGGTTTCTGTTTAATGTTGCAAGTATGCAAAAAACAAATACAACGTCCCGTTACTCAGGCAGAAAAGATTCTTCTGATAAGATGATACATTTCAGTTATTACCTGAAATGGGTCCAATTTAGACTGTTTTATTTCTTCTACTTCCCCTTCCAGCACTAGGAGCAAAAGATACGCCTTGGGCTTCCACTAACTAAATATTTGCAGATAGTGAAATAGCAATCCTGGACCAGTAAGCTTCTCTTTAAATATCTCATTATAGTTTACCTACTACTAGAGTTTGAAGTTGAGGGTCTTGTTTGGTCTGTAGGTTTGTGACTGCGCAGTCTATAATTGCCTACACAGTCCCATTTGACTTCTCTTAAATGTAAGAGTCCGCATTTGTACTATTTCCTCCAGCTACACGGTTATGTCTTTGGCCCCCAGACTATGTTTTCTGTGGCCTTTTCAGGTGAGTTTTTGACTTCTTTGCACACATAAAGATGGTTTCTGTTCTCCTGGCTCCACATGGGGTCACCTTACTACTTACACATTTATTTTCACAGCATTTCTTTTGCTGGGTTAATAATTGCCACTTCCCCCACCCCTCCTTTAGAGACTACGCAAAAGAAAAATGAATTAATTTTCCTCATCCCATCTTGCCTTGCCAGCTCCCATGTAAATAGTTTTGTGCTGTGATCTTTCTGGTTTTCTCAGTGCTTGTTTATTAATTTAACCCTGTGGTTTCTGTACATCTTGCTTCGTTTGTTTGCTTTACAGCTAATTCACTATGACTAAAGGTAAAAATACCACCCTTGTGTTCTTGAATGGAAGAAGCTTGTCTTCACACTTCTCTATTCTTGTCAAGCGCAAACACACCCCTAAGGAATTCATATATCCCAAGGAAAGCAGGACATGTTCCTTCTTTACCAAAGACAGCTTTTTAGAAAAAATTAGATTGACAATGTGTTAGATATTACTCAGATGAAGCCTTCAGTCTTACAGATCTGCACAGCTCCAGTGGCTTCTTGTGTAAATGTATTAACAGTTGCATTTGATGTGCATGACACCAGAGTAATTAAATTTTTCACCTCTATCTTCTCTCCCTCCTCCTCCCCGCCAGTTCTTCCTTTTGCTGTCTGTCACTCAAAGGAAAAGGATTATTCTACTTTGGTGTGGGTCCTTTTCCCTCTTTCTTTGTATTGTGATACTTAAACACAGTAGTGGGTGAATATCATAAAGTATGTTTAGTTAACTCATGGCAAAGTCCAGCTTGCCGCAGCTAGGTGCTGAACTGAATAAGCAGTGCAAAGCTTTTTTTTCTAGCGCCCAGCTATCTTATACTCTCTCTTGTACCTCAAATGAAGTTATAAGCATGATGGATTTTGTGTACGTTATTCCTCTGTACACAGCTTGGGGCTAGACTTTATTGTCAACTTGCCTGCAGACAGAAGTCCACAGAAGCCAGGGAGATGTCAGCTGTACAGCTTTATCATAAACCTATTGTATTTTTCTCCTTTTGTACTTGTTATTTGTCTGGCACAATGGCTGAGCCATAGAGACCCAATTTTGCACTCACTTTCTAATCATATACCTGTAAAAAATGAAAATGTTTGCTTTCACCTATAAGTTGTTCTGTTAACTTGATTCATCAACTTTCTCAGGTAAGTGTATAGGTATTGGCGAGAGCTGCACTTTAGGTTTTGGTTTTTTGTTTACCTATTTTAGTTCACCTCTATAACTTGGATACTACTAAGAAATATGTAGAACAATTGTTAACCTAAGAAAAATGTTTTGGAACAGATCTTACATGTACAGGGTGTAACAGAAGAGTGGATAACCTAAAAATACACACTTGGGACAAACATTAAAGAGAAGTGAATAATTGCTTGGAATGATCTTAAGGAAAGAATTTTTCTGACAAAGAACTCAAAGTCCCTTTATCCCTCCTTGTAAGTGGTTCTGTACAGTGTCAAGCTCCTTTTAATGTTTAAGAGGGTCTCATTCTTTTCAAATGGAAGTGGCTGAGAAGACAGAAAAAAGACTGATTTGAGGCAAAATTATTTCCAAAATGTCAGACAATGAGTATCACTTCAAGGCAGTAATGAACTAAAGTACTTCTCTGTCTCCTAACATTCTGCTGCTTAATCTGTACCTGTGTTTATAAAATGAAATACTGTGTGGTAAGCGTCATACAGAAATATGATTTATAGGAAATAACAACATTCTAAGTTGTAACTTCTTTTCTTCCACAAAAGCTGGGATTGAAAAGTAGGTCAACAAGCCCATTTAAATAGTTTATTCCATAGTGTGTTTTAAATTAGTGCTAGTGGCAAGTGTATGAAAAGCTGCACATTTTGGTTTTATAGTATATTGGTTAAATTTAGAATTGTTCAAAGTGGCAGTTATACGCAAGCCTCCAGGCAAATTCTCAGATCTTTCAGTCAGTGGACTTTGTTGTTTTTAAACACATATAACATGTTGGTATTATATTTGTAAACCAGGCGTTTTATCCAAGCATGCAATTAAAGCAATGAGTGTTAATGTCAGTACCGTGGGGGAGCCTTTTGAACCTAAAGAGCCACAATTTCGGCTCCAAGGGTAACACATTTATGTGCTCCAAGCACACGAATCCCTCCAGAAGAGTGATTTTTAATCCAGAGACAAGCTGAAACCTTTAAGTATCATTGAACAGAACTGTCCTTGTAATGTTACTTAGTAATGATAGGTCAGGCAACTTCGATCAGACAAATGGCCGGAGATAAAAGAGTGATTGTAGTCAAGGAAATGGCTTTTGCAGGACCTCTGTTCTTGCTTCAAAAGCCATTCTTTGGCTTGCAGTCTCCCTTTCTGCCTCTTGAGAACTGCCAGAAACAATTCTGGCCCTGAAATTCAGAGGTACCTAGAGCCAAGGTAAGGATAGGTTTCCAGCTCAACTAGAAATCTTTCTCTGTTCCTCCTGCTTTCGTTTCTGTGCAGCAGAGAGTTCTCATCTGCACCCTGACTGTGAAGATACCAGCACAGCTGAGGGAATAATGAGGAAATCTACTCACTAGTGTTTTGACATTGCTTAGATCATGTTTGTACTTCTTTTATCTGCTGCTGAGTTTTTTGTGAAAAGCTGTGGGAGTGAAGTGTTTGCTCAAAAGAATATTTTCAGGGAACTATTTCTGGACTGTATTCATGATTAATTTAATCAAAACCCAGTTTTTCTCACTGTAAAAGTAGCTGATTAATGATTACGTCATAAGTGAGGAAACAGAAATGGAATAAATCAGTGTGTTAAATTTGGGCTCGTTCTTTTTCAGAGCTCTATACAATTCAGCTGCAGCAGCATGTCTTCAGTAGCTTTTTTTCTGCATCCTGCTCTCCTTTGTCACAGCCTCCCTCCTGCCTTGCTCTTGTATGCCATTTTATTTTATGTAGGTTTTCATTCTGCTTTCCTTGTGAAGTATATGAGTATCTTGCAAGTTTATGGTACATGAGCTGACTACCATCTGTCGTATTTGGTTCTTTCCTTCCCTACACGAAGAAAGATACTTAGCAGTAGTGCTTTGTTTTGATAGGATTGTTTTCTGCTTATGGGAAGCAAGATAGAAGAATAGGGAATTGCATCTGGAGTGAGAATTGATGCCATTTGTGATAGTCCTTAATTCCTGTGGGAATTTGTTTCAGAGCCTTGGTTGGCTGTGGGCAAAGCCTTGTGTTTTAAGCTTATTAGCTTTGTTGTATTTTTGTACTTGCATACTCCAACAAAACTTCTTTGTCAGGTCTTTATCCTTAGTTTACTCCTGTTTCGCCTGTAATTATAGTCCAATTGGAATGGTCATCTGAAAATACTGAGAAACTGAGGCACAAAAGAAGCTGCCAATGCAATGAAGTGCTTGTCTCCATCTTGTTTTTTTGTGGTTTTTTTTTTCCTCCTAATGTGGCAGTTGTTGGAGAAGTTTCTCATTTGTGCTCTGAAAGCTGAGACACTGACAGAGAGAAATTAAGGAGGAAAATTACAGCTTATTTTCAAAGCAATCTATCAAGTGAGGTTAACTATTTCGTACTGAGCGTTGCCCAGTCAGGGCAAAATACTCAAGCCACGAACCTTTTTCTTAGTAATTACTATGTTTCTCTTGAGTCATCCCTAAGCTTTAGTTAAGAGTCCACATGTATTTGGGAAGGCACTTAAAAACCGTGTTTGTATGCCTTTGACTGCAGTAGACTGAAGCAAGTAATTAAGCATGCATCCAATGAGGACTGATTTCCTGCATCGGATCTGTGTTGCAAACATATCTTAAAAGCAATACTTCTATTTCTTCCTTCTTACATAAATAGTGAGATGAGTTAGGTACAAGATGGCAGGGCTATATGATGCCACAGCTAGTTACCAGTATAAAAAGTCATTTGAACATACACTTTGTGGAATGACTTGATGTGGCAGTGCTTCACAAATTTCTGTGAGAAACTTTTAAAGAATACCTCTCTGATGACTTTAAGAAGTAATTAAGTTTTAAAAGCTTGAGAGGTTTAAGAGACAAAGGAATAAGCTTTTATTTGAAACAGTATCAAATTCTCATTAAATTTGATGAATCTTGAGGGATACTTCAGGGATATCTCCTGTTTAGCATTGAAAGGAATTCTGAAGATGCTCTGAGAATTTACTGTTACAAGAGTATTGACAAATTATTCTGTCTGGGTGCTAATGGACTATTTACTCATGAGTTGAAGATGAATATCCTGTTTTCTTGTGCAAGGAAGCAGCAAGCAGGCAGGTAAGAAAGCCCAGAAAGAATAGATTCCGCAGTATGGCATGAAGACTAATAACAAACATGTACCTTCCCAGCACAGTGATGACCTCATTATGACCACATGATCATGAATGAAGTTAGGAAGTTCCACCAAGAAACTGGTTTAAAATTTTAAGTAAATTGTGTTAAGTAAAAATTAAAAGAGATTGAAACTTGTAACAGTGGCAAAACCTGTTTAAGGTAAATTTACTTGAAACAGTGCCCTATAAAGGGGTTGTAGATCAGAGATTTTGGACAAATAGTTAGACTTGACTGGAATTAAATAAACATATTAATGGACGACAATCTCTTCCAAAAAATCAGATACACTTTTGTTTGTCTAATGTGTTTTGTTTACTCTGAAGCAAGTCCAGAGGCTGGCCATGAAGATGATCAGGGGGCTGGAGCACCTCTCTTAACAGGCTGAGGGAGCTGTTCTTGTTCAGCCTGGAGAAGAGCAGGCTTCAGGGAGACCTTTGAGCAGCTTCCAGTTCCTAAAGGGGACCTACAAGAAAGATGGAAAAAGGCATTTTACAAGGGCATGTAGTGACAGGGCAAAGGCTTTAAGGAAAAGGGCTTTAAGTTGGGAGATTCGGATTAGTTATAAGGAAGAAATCCTTTACTGTGGGAGACGTGAGACACTGGCAGAGATTGTCCAGAGAAGCTGTGGCTGCATCACGCCTGAAAATCTTCAAGGCCATATCGGATGGGGCTTTGAGAAACCTCGTCTAGCAGAAGGTGTCCCTGCCCCTGGACTGGGTTGGAACTGGAGGAGCTTTAAGGTCCCTTCCAAACCAAACCATTCTGTGATTCCATGTTAAGAGGACTAAAGCATAACCAGGTATTTGCCAGTTATAATTTGTTAGATTTTCCATAGTATATGAAAAGACCTTCTACAGATTAGTGAAATTCCCTATCTCTAAAGGTTTATTTGCTTTAGTGCCCTAAATCATGTTTCAGTTTAGAGAATTAAGAATCTTGAGTCTGAGAATTATCCTCATTGTCAGAGGTCCCATCTGTGACTAAAGTTTTTCTCAGGAAAAAGGTGCAAATCAGGTAGCCAACGTTTGTGTCCTGTGTTTTTCTTTTCCTTAGCAGTACAATAATCCATAGCTGATTGCTTAACTGATCGTTTTGTTTCTCTTAAATTGTGACATTTCCTGAGTTGTAAACCAAATTCCATGACTGTCCCACCCATTAGTTTTTATTGAGAGACATTCATTAAGACTTGCCCTGCTGTTTCTTGTTTCTTTAGGCCCTTTTTTGTAATCTTCTGAATAGAATTTATTGATGCTTTACTATATGAAACACCTTTTCTGTTCCTAATCTTATTTAGCAAACCAAATATGTAACCTTCAGTGTAAGTGCTCAGGAAAGCATTTCTCTGTGAATGGACTGAGTGAGCAAGGCTTAAATAATTGAAGTTGTATTTTTACAATCCAGCTTACCTGCAATGATATTACCATACATGATCCGTATTTAAACCTCTAAATTGATCTGTTATTCATTCTGCCCCTATTTAGTTTGGTTTTGTCTCTCACAGTGCTCTGTGAGAACACTGTGAGAAATATTCTCATGCTTTAATAAGCAATTATATATATATTCTCATGCTTTAATAAGCAATTAAACTTTTTATTATGTCATCATTAGTCTTTCCACAGAACTGAGGCAAACTAGGTTAGCAAAACAAGCGTTCCTCTCTACTTCTGATATGCTGAGATGATTCCGGGTGAAACAAAAATTTCTATCTTGTTTCACGTGCTCCTGACATGTGCTGCCTAGTGTAACCTGCAGCCCTTGAAAGAGTCCAAATGAAAAGCTTGGATCTGGAGAGAAATGGTCATTAACAGTGTATTTTGATAACTTCTCTTCTTTCTATATTCCTATTATTCTGATAGTGGGCAGATAAATAGCACCGTGATATCTGGCTAGGATAGTCAAACAGCTAAGATTTCTGCTCATGAAGCAATTTTAGATATATATAGATGTAGTTTTTAAAGATACATCCACATAATACTTACATTTTCATGTTTTGAGATTCTTGAAACTAGCAGTTTTAATCTGAACAAATAGGTTCTGTCTAACACAGAATTGACATAAAGTGAAATTTTGTATGAGGATTGTCCTTTTGAACTAAAACAATAGTGAAAAAATGAGGTTACAATAATTTTAATAGCAAAGCATACAAATTAATTTCCTGATGATTCTCCTGAGAATCTAGGAATGATTCAATTTATATCTCTTAAATTTAGGTAATGATTCCCCAACTCTTAATCCCAACTGTATTTTCAAACCCTGCGGGTTTCACCTAGCCCTGGCTAAAACCAGCTGTTGTGAGCAGTCATCTATGTTCTTGCGGTGATTTGCCAGTTGTGTCCAGGAGCACTTTTTGCCTTTGCTCCCATCTGTCAGAACCAAGCAGTGCTGATATATTTAGGACTCTGGCTCCACTGTGAAATTAGAAGTGCATTTACTGGTGTAATTAAGACTGTGTTACCCCAGAGATACAGGACTGGGCTTAATATCACTCATGTCAAATAGCCCTGCTGTCCTAAATGGAGCTGTTTGTGCAGATGGGTAAACTTATACCTAAATATCTGCAAGAGACTGGCTTGAAGTTCAACCTGAACCACTAACAATATTCTGGAGGCAATAGATTCTTTAATCATCAGGTCTCTCGGGCATTATGTTTTTCTTCACTTTTATTTATTTTTTTTTTAAATTAAAATTGCTCTTCCTCTTAGAAATATCATTGCTATGAAAAAAAAAAGCAGCTATAAACTGACTTGATCATAAATTCTGGGAGGCAAAACTTCTGGCAAAATCTGTAAGTTAAAAGGATTACAACATTTCAAAATTCCTTTGTCAGACGCTATTTATTTTAATCTATTTTTTTCTTTCTATATTATTACTGTTCCTACAGGAATGATGGATGACAGAGAATGATGTTCCCATTAAATTGTTATCCATAAACCCTCCAGAGATTTATAATTAATATGAAAGTTTACTAGATCGGGCTCATTGCAAGAGCTTGTTCATGGTGCTCTGTATTTGTGCCAGTCTATAAATCTTCATAGCTCTGGGATTCCCAATGTGTTCCATTATGATGAAAAAGTGGCATCTGATGCAGGGAGTGTAAATACTGTTCAATAAAGTGTTTCATTCTTCACTGGTGAATTACAGCTTTATGGCACATAAATAAAGCAAAGCAAGGAAAACTAAAATATGAGGAATAGGTATATATCACCCATGTTGTCCAGAATGAAACTGTTTCTACTGTGGTGACAAATTTCTCTTCTTCAATTTGCATTCACATCTTGTGTTATGCCACTCTAAAGGCAGCTGGTTGATGTTGTCATAGGTGAACTCAAATAGATGCTAGATACTGCTATCCTCCAAGTTTTCATGGGTGAAACAGGTTTGACTGGGTCAGAGACCAAGGGATATAGTTTATCAGCTTGGTGAAGTTTGAGAAGAGACAATATTTTTTAAGAATCAACTTTATATAGTTAAAAAAATTATTTTGGGCACATAAACTCTTTGTTGCTTGAGCATGATAAGAATTTTTTGACCTACTTACGTGGTTTTGAGGGAGAGTTATTAGTTAAGTAAATTTTGACCACTTTGTATTTTGGAGGATGCTCTTCCTCCTTACTGATTCACAATAAAAAGATCCTCTTAAATGTAAAGATGGTGGATATGAGACTTAACCCCAGGAAGGAATCTGGATTCCTGATAAGAAGCTGGACATTATGGATGGTTCAATGTTCAATTCTCTATTTAAAACAAAACCCCCCCTGTTTGCCTTACATACAAGAAAGCCGGGGATGTAACACTTCTATCCACTAACGTGGGCTTAGTCTTTGGTGCAGTTTAGCTGTAAAATTGCTTTCACAGATATGTTAGCTAATCAATCATGGTGATTTATTTAGCTACTTTTGATAGCATTGATAAATCCAAATATTCTTGGCTCTCTGGTAAAGAAGCTGATGGCTGGGGTCCTTCGGTGATCTGAGAAGGTGACTATAGGAAATAGTGTCTGTAAGAAGCAACATTTCTTCTTGGCAGAATAACACTCTTAGTGGTCACAACAACAAGTGTGTTTCAAACCCAAAACCAGTGCTCCTCTGCAGCTTAGTGAGGGAAATCCAGGCTCTGGGACTGTTGATGATCTCAAGGCGGCCTATAGGGGTGCTGGGGAGGGACTCTTCATTAGGGACTATGGTGACAGGACAAGGGGTAACGGGTTCAACCTTAAACAGGGGAAGTTTAGATTGGATATGAGGAAGAAATTCTTTCCTGTAAGGGTGGTGAGGCACTGGAATAGGTTGCCCAGGGAAGTTGTGAATGCTCCATCACTGGCAGTGTTCAAGGCTGGGTTGGACATAGCCTTGGGTGGCATGGTTTAGTGGGAGGTGTCCCTGCCCATGGCAGGGGGGTTGGAACTAGATGATCTTAAGGTCCTTTCCAACCTTAACTATTCTATGAATCTATGATGTGGGGGATGAAGTCAGCGGGAATGGTAGACGTAGCAAGTAAGTGTGACCAGGAAGCAATGATGAATGCCACGTTCTTTATTCCATGTTGGTTCTGGAGCTATATCTAGTACAGCAGCTGCAAAGTGCTCTGGCTTCTTTCTTCCCTTCCTGTTCTTAACCTCCCATTGAACTGTATGGAAAAAAAGCTACACTAGAAGCTGTGGACTAGGGTTTGGGGATGTAGATATTAAAAAACAAAACAAAGCAAAAAAACAACCCCCACAAGCCGCACCCCAAAAAACCCCCAACATACCCCTACCAACCACAAAACACCAAATAAACAAAACACCATCCATAAACAACAAAACAAAGAAGAAAACCTAAAACAGTGACCCCACCCCAAAAGCTGTACAAAGCAAAAAGCCCTCAAACTCGATGAAAAACCAGCACATGAACAAAAAAGCCTTTCTCCTCTCTCCCACCCCGTAAACTAGTCTAAATATGCTGACAAAAGTTGCTTTGTTCAGCATCAGCCCATGATGAGCTTTGCTATTGGCGGCCTGGGAAGAATACAGGGATGTTGTCCGGGAAGCTAGGGACCAGGTTAGGAAAGCTAAGGCCCACTTAGAATTAAACTTGGCTAGGGATGTTAAGGATAACAGGAAGGGATTTTATAGGTACATTGCCGATAAGAGACAGGTTAGGGACACCGTGGGCCCTCTCCAGAGGCTATCGGGAGAACTGGCTACCCTGGATTTGGAGAAGGCTGAGGTTCTTAATGACTTCTTTGCCTCAGTCTTTACGGGCAAATGCTCTGACCACACCACCCAAGTCTTGGAAGGCAGACGCGGGGACGGTGAGGGTGGGGACCCTGGGCCCACTGTGGGGGAGGATATTGTTCGGGACCACCTTAGGAACCTGAATGTATACAAGTCCATGGGACCGGATGAAATCCATCCAAGGGTCCTGAAGGAGCTGGCAAATGAAGTTGCTAAGCCACTGTCCATCATATTTGAAAAATCATGGCAGTCAGGTGAAGTTCCCGATGACTGGAAAAAGGGAAATATAACCCCCATTTTTAAGAAGGGAAAAATGGATGAGCCGGGGAATTACAGACCAGTCAGTCTCACCTCTGTGCCTGGCAAAATCTTGGAGCGGATTATCCTGGAAGCCATGCTAAGGCACATGAAAACCAACAAGGTTGTTGGTGACAGCCAGCATGGCTTCACTAAGGGGAAATCCTGCCTAACCAATCTGGTGACCTTTTATGAAGGGGCTACGGAACTGATGGACAGGGGCAGAGCAGTTGATGTCATCTACCTGGACTTGTGTAAAGCCTTTGACACTGTCTCCCATGACATCCTTCTCTCTAAGTTGGAGAGACATCAATTTGATAGGTGGACCACTGGGTGGATAAAGAACTGGCTGGATGGCCGCACGCAAAGAGTAGTGCTCAGTGGCTCAGTGTCCAGCTGGAGACCAGTAACGAGTGGTGTCCCCCAGGGATCGGTGTTGGGACCGGTCTTGTTCAACATCTTTGTGGGTGACATGGACAGTGGGATTGAGTGCGCCCTCAGCAAGTTTGCCGATGACACCAAGCTGTGTGGTTCGGTTGATACATTGGAGGGAAGGAATGTCATCCAGAGGGACCTTGACACGCTTGTGAGGTGGGCTGATGCCAACCTGATGAAGTTCAACCATGCTAAGTGCAAAGTCCTCCACCTGGGTCGGAGCAATGCCAGGCACAGCTACAGGTTGGGCGGGGAGGAGATTGAGAGCAGCCCTGCGGAGAAGGACTTGGGGGTGTGGGTTGATGAAAAAATGAACATGAGCCGGCAGTGTGCGCTTGCAGCCCAGAAGGCCAACCGTATCCTGGGCTGCATCAAAAGGAGTGTGACCAGCAGGTCGAGGGAGGTGATCCTGCCCCTCTACTCTGCTCTCGTGAGACCTCACTTGGAGTATTGTGTGCAGTTCTGGTGTCCTCAACATAAAAAGGACATGGAAGTGTTAGAACAAGTGCAGAGGAGGGCCACGAAGATGATCAGGGGACTGGAGCACCTCTCGTATGAAGATAGGCTGAGAAAATTGGGGCTGTTCAGCCTGGAGAAGAGAAGGCTGCGTGGAGACCTCATAGCAGCCTTCCAATACCTGAAGGGGGCCTATAGGGATGCTGGGGAGGGAGTCTTCATTAGGGACTGTGGTGAGAGGACAAGGGGTAATGGGTTTAAACTTAAACAGGGGAGGTTTAGATTGGATCTGAGGAAGAAGTTCTATACTGTGAGGGTGGTGGGGCCCTGGAATGGGTTGCCCAGGGAAGTTGTGAATGCTTCATCCCTGGCGGCGTTCAAGGTGGGGTTGGACATAGCCTTGGGTGGCATGGTTTAGTGGGAGGTGTCCCTGCCCATGGCGGGGGGGTTGGAACTCGATGATCTTGAGGTCCTTTCCAGCCCTTACTATTCTGTGATTCTGTGATATGTGAATTTTCCTAATTCAATCACTAGGGTAAACACTTAGTGAAAGATATGATGACAAGTGAAAAGGATTTCACAGATCATCAAATCCAATCTGCTGTGCCAAACATATTGTCATATCGCCCTATTTATAAATATGCCAGTTCCATAAAAATTGGTTAAGGTGTTTGCTCCTCTTACCTGTATGAGCGGCTTATTCTAGGGATGCACTTGTTTTATGGAGGGGTTCAGTTTATGGTTATTTAGGGCCTGGTTATATCCATTGGCTCTTCAGCCTGCACAGCACTTCAACAGCTCTTTCTCCTTCCAGTGTTTATAGCCTGGTATGTTTGTGTACCGCTGTCCAAAGACTTTTCTCTGCCACTTTTTCCTGAATTTTGTGCCTTTCATGTAAGATAACATTCATTCCTCTGGTCATCTTATCCCTTCTCTGACCTGCAGTAATCTTACTTCATCACGAAAAAGGGTAACTGGAATCTGTAAGCTTAATTCTAGGCAAGGTCTTACAGAGGTAACACACAGTGCTCTGATTTATTATACCATGTGTGATGTGTCATAAGACTGCTTTTGTCTTTTTTCATGTCTGTACTTATGGCTCATGGTTATTGCAATCTGCTTGACCAGGCATTTCCAGCTAGTGAACTCTTAGCCTTTAGTAGAAATTCTTGTTGTATGCCAAGACTTTGTCTGTATAAGACTTAAGGTTGCATTTCATTTCCCAGCTGAAAGGAAAGTAAGACCTAATGGACAGGCAGGAAGAGATGCAGTGCACTTCGGTCATGCCCTTGACTATCAAGGGTCAGGACTGCAGATTGCAGAGTCTGAATGCCCATGCTTATTTTGCAAATTATTTTATCAATTTTACTGCATTTATCTCACTTCCATTCTCTGCATTTTTGATACCACCCTACTGTGTCATCAGTACAGCTTATTATATTCGCAACAGTAAGTGGCTTGATATGATTTAGACTTATGGTCCTATCTGCATGGATGAGAAGTATGGCTGAAATCTTGGGTGAGGCATTTCTCTGTTATTGCAGGCCAGATATAAAATAGTTTAAAATCTGCCTTGATCAGTGTGTTTTCTTTTTTCCTTTGTGTTTCTGGGCTCAGATGGATGTGTAGAATACAGTAATATTCATTGGGCATTTTTTGAGAGATCTGTTTACACCTGGAACAAAGATTGATAATTAATATTGCTTTATTTGAACAAGTGTACTTCTTAGGGGGTTATAGGTGTTCTTTATAAGTTAGAACTGTAGAAAGAGCTGCTCCAAATACCCAGTGTATTAGTGGTCTTGGTTAATAGGAGATACTATAATGCTAGCAACTGTCTCCACTAAATTAACAGGTTGGATCAGGAGACACTGCATTTGGCTTACAAGCAACATTGAGGTCAAGACATGGGCTTTCTCATGCCTGCCACAGATCTGCTGGATAAGGGTGAGTCAGAATCTGCCATTTAGTTTCTTTGTCTATAAAACTTAAGCACACATCATCAATTTAACAGTCTATGACACCTTACAGTGTGAGTTCAGCCATGGCCTCTGCCTTAAAACCAAGTGGCATGTTAAGGTGTATTTGGCAACATCACAAAAATGTGGTAATGATTATATTAAGTCAGGGAAAGAAAAAACGAAATATACTGTGTATGTTCCTCCAAGTTCAGCAGATGAGAGTGATTGAAAGTGGAGATTTTAAGGTTCTCTGCAGTAAGTCATATCTTGTGGAAGATATGCTGGCTGTACCTGGATTGAAAGACCATAACCAGTTATGTGGGTTTTAGAGCCAGAGGAAAGCATGTCCATGTTTCACTTTTGTTGAGTGTCTTATTCCTTTCTTCTTTCAAGAGTTCTATCAGCTTCCCTCTAGGACCAAGAGCTCTAATGTGCCGCCTTCCCCTCATTGTTCACTGCCAGGAGGGTAACGAGGCCTGACTTGGAAATGCTGTGTGAGTGGCAAGCAGCTGAGCAGTCTGATTCAGTATATTGCTGCATACAGCACTGTAAATCTGGCAAACCTAATTATACTCGGAGGGATAATGACAACTCCATATGGAATGGAAAATCGTTTGCATGTAGATTCTTAACTCTTCTGGTCTTCCTGTAGTTAGTAGGCAGGCAGCAGCCTCCAAAGCTAACAGTAATACTATTTCTTGTCCAGCTGGCATGGAAGATTTAACTTCACATGAGCCAGCTGGCTATCTCCTTGCCTCCTTTCACCTAAGAGACCAAAACATGTCATCCTTGAGATATGACCAGACTCTTGGAACTCACACTTCTTTCTGGGGGAAAAAAAGCAGCATTATTATTAGTACTCTGTATAGGCTTTACTTCAGAGATATATAAATGTATATGCATATGTATGTATATGCTTTATCTGTCTTCTTGCACAGATGTTAAAATTAAAATGTATACCAAAGAATCTTCACGCTTACAAATACAAATCCAGAAAAAGAACCAGGAAATGAAAAACCAAGGTCTATGACTGTCATACTTTCCCTGCCCTGCATACGTGCTAACTTTAATTATCAGTTGGGTTGTTTAAATATGCAGCTGAATTTATTCTATATATATACTCAGAGGCATTGATATTAAGAGCATCAGAGTATTTTCATTTCCTGTATTTGGGGATTTAATTTGTTACTCCTCAGTATGGCTCTAGTGCTTTTTGCATTTATTTTCCTTTCTCTAATACATAGAAATAATATGGAGAAAGATAAAAATGGTGTTTTTAATAACATGGTTTTTTAAGTAGTCCTGCTAGGCTCTGAAAGTCACATCTGGAACAATGAATTGGATTGGATGTTATAACATTTACTGATGCTGCTGTTTGGCTAAATTTTGATTTTGCAGAGGTAGCAATGTATCAGTTTGAGCCATGAAGCCTTCCCAGGAGAATGTAGAATTTGGAGGCAATTAAAGTGATTAAAATATAGATTCTGCCAAATAGGTGTGGTGCTAGGGCAATATTAGTCCTATCTCATTAAGATATCAAGGCTTCTTTTAATGTCAATTATACCAGGCCATCCTGGCGAGCTCTTTTTAATAGCATGGGAAGTGAATGGGGTTATTTTGCTTCTCCTCTTTTGGCTGCTCAAAATTTAGAAAATGCTCAAATGAAGCAATTTTAAAATTATCCAAGCTTGCAAAAAATGAAATTAAAGAGCATGACATGAAAGCACTTGAAAAAGTGCTAACTGTGGATTCTTTTCTTGTATTTTATGATCAGCAGATGTGGCACAAACCACTAGCAATAATCTGAGATGCCTACAATGCAGTTTACTAAAAACAACAAAGAAACCCCCTTACCTCACATAAGTCATTGGTATTGTTTGTTTTCTGAATACCTAGTCCTGTTGGCACCATGTGCCTTAGTTTATATTCACTAAAACAGAAAGCCTTTGTTCAAATAAACATTTAAATAAGGCTAAACATTTGCTTAAAAAAAAAGTGCAATTATATTCCTGTGTAATGAATGAGGATTATGAAATCTTTGGAATCCACTTATTAATTGAACATCAATAGTAAATGAAGATCAGATTTCTAGTAGTTAAAACAGAGGGGCTGCAGATTTTTAGTTATTACAGTCTAATGTACCAATACCCTTCTTTCTCCAACAGTTTCCTTTCAGCAATGTGTAAGGTGTCACTTAGTGACTAGAACTACATAACTGATCTTGGCTGTTGACTCAAGAAGGGGGCTCACAAGAAGGATCTCAAAGGATATCAGCTGATCTTTGTACTGAGGTTGCTGATCATGCGTTGCTCAGTGCTCTCATCTGTTTCAAATGTTTGTCATCTGCTCTGTCATTAATGATTGTGATTTCCATCTTCTAGGCGAAGAACGTAGTTCACCAATGCCTATTGCAACTGGCATTGTAAATAATATATGCTTAGGATGCTGAAAATCAAGCAAAATACATCATGTGATATCAAGAAAAGATCTCAACAGCCATCACATAAGACTGTTTTATAAGCTTGACTTTGGAAATTCCTGTCTACATTGTCAAATTTATAAAGATAACTTGAAATAAATTAATATGAAAAAGGCCATGTGAGATGGCCTACTTAGGGCCTTTGCATCTTCTGCAAGTTTTAACTGCTTCCACTGGAGGCAGTTCTTAAAGTTGTGTGGCACCCAGATTATTTGCAGTAGTTTTTCAGCCACAGCATCCTTTAAAGGGATCTACAGAGATGTGCTCAGGAATATATCCAACTGTACTGAACACAGGAGATTTTTGATGCCAAGTAAGATGTCTCATGTTTGGATTGCATCCATAAAAGGGGATGTAGTGCAATTCCTAAGCTCTAATACTTCCAAACCATGGATTATATTGTGAAGGTTCTTTTTAAACATTTTAAAGTGAAATCTGTTGTTGAAGATGACTTCCCTGAGAATTGCCGGAAAAACACGTTGTATATATGGGATTACTCCACAATTTAGATGGCACAGACATGATGACTTTTCCAATTTATCTTTGTACGTGGATTATAACATCCCCAAATTACTTCTTCAGTGCAATTTTTCCATTTTTCATGCTTATTCTTCTCGGAAGTGAATATTTTTTCCCAAAGGATTTCAAAGAAAATAATTTTAGCTTATAGTGAGCTGGACATGAAAAGGATTGTTTTGACACGCTTTTATGCTCTGGTTGCTCCAGAAGCATTTAAATCTGAAAATTGCAATTGTGATGGGTAAATCTCAGCCTCTCAGATAACACATTATAAGCACACAAAAATAACGTTCACAGGACATTAAGGTTGCGAAGTTAAGTGCTTGCCAGAAAACATTACACAATGACAGAATGAACATATATAGGTAGTGAATCCTGCTCTGTGTATATGTTATGCCAACTTTTAAGTGGTGATGTATTTTTTTTCTCTTTCCTTACTTGAGTCTCACATTTTTTCTTGTCACAAGTTTACCAGTGATGCTGAACTGTGTGGTGTGATTGACATGCTGGAAAGAAGGGATGCCATCCAGAGGGACATTGGGCTTGAAAGGTGGCCAATGGCAACCTCATCAAGTTCAGCAAAGCGAAGTGCAAGGTCCTCCACCTGGGTTGGGGCAATCCCAGGCACAGCTACAGTTTGGGCAGAGAATGGATTCAGAGCAGCCTTGAGGAGAAGGACTTGGGGGTGTTGGCTAACCAGAAGTTCAACATGACCCAGGAATGTGTACTTGCAGCCCAGAAAACCAGCTGTGTGCTGGACTTCATCAAAGGGAACATGACCAGCAAGTTGAGGGAGGTGATCCTGCCCCTTTACTCTGCTCCAGTGAGGCCCCACCTGCAGTCCTGCTTTCAGCTCCTGGGGTCCACAATACAAGAGGGATGTGGACCTGTTGGAGTAAGTCCAGAGTAGGCTATGAAGATAATTATAGAGGACTGGAATATCTCTCCTGCGAAGGCAGGCTGAGAGAGCTGGGCTTTTTCAGCCTGGAGAAGAGAAGGCTCCAGGGAGACCTTAGAACAGCTTCCAGTGCCTAAAGGGGCAAGAAATCTGGAAGGACATTTTACAAAGGCATGTAGTGACAGGACAGGGGAGAATGGCCTTAAATTGAAAAAGGGGAGATTTAGATTAGATATAGGAAGAAATTCTTTGCTGTGAGGGTGGTGAGACACTGGCACAGGATGCCCAGGGAGGTTGCGGCTGCCCCATCCTTGGCCAGTGTTCAAGTCCAGGCTGGACAGGGCTTGGAGCAACCTGGGCTAATGGAAGGTGACCCTGCCCATGGCAGGAGCTTGGAACTGGATGATCTTTAAGATCCCTTCCAACCCAAACCATTCTATGATTTTTCTATGCGTGGAGACCTCATAGCAGCCTTCCAATACCTGAAGGGGGCCTATAGGGATGCTGGGGAGGGACTCTTCATTAGGGACTGTGGTGAGAGTACAAGGGGTAACGGGTTTAAACTTAAGCAGGGGAAGTTTAGATTGGATATGAGGAAGAAATTCTTTACTGTAAGGGTGGTGAGGCCCTGGAATGCGTTGCCCAGGGAAGTTGTGAATGCTTCATCCCTGGCAGCGTTCAAGGTGGGGTTGGACAGAGCCTTGGGTGCCATGGTTTAGTGGGAGGTGTCCCTGCCCATGGCAGGGGGGTTGGAACTAGATGATCTTAAGGTCCTTTCCAACCTTAACTATTCTATGATTCTATGATTCTATTCTATTTGGAGTCGGTTTTCTTGCCCAGTAATTCTGGTTTATCCATCCAGACCCCTCATTTCTACCCCATCCTTGGCATTTCCTTGACTCATATTCTTTCTTTCATTTTCACTTCTGAATGTCGCTACTCTTTTTGAACTCTAGTGCCTTATGTCATCTTCCTGCCATTGATCAAGAAATAAAGTTGCAAGGAACAAAAAAATCCACATCATATTGCTTGTGTACCTATCATAAGGTCTGTAGATAATTGATACACATATAGGAGTATGTTTGAGAACAAACTTATGGAGGAGGGACAGAGGGGAACTCTTTCATCCTGTTACCACAGTCAAGTGTCCCAAATCCTTTTGTCTTGCAGGTCCTTTTGTTATGCCATGTGCTTTGATATTTCCAATATTTATGGGTTATTTCAGTTACTGATGTGATGAGTTTTCAAAGACTGTGTTAATAAAGGAAGATGTTAGAAAAGTCTGCTGGAGGAAGCTTTCTAGGAAAAATAAATCACAGACAAAAAACATTGTGGGTATTCTTCACACATTTGTATGTCACTAAATATATGAGCATGATAATTTTGCATGCAACTCCTGTGTGAAACCAAGCTCTCCTTTCACTCTTACCCACCATGTTTGCTTCCTATTCTTCCCCTGTATGTTGTTATTGAATTGACTTTTTCTGTGTTGTCTGAAGTTACATTAATTTAGCTTTACAGGGAAGCTTACTGTCTGTATGTGGCATCAACTGGAACAACAACATGCAGGTTTTCAGGGCATTGCTGGTCTGTGCTCTGTACTCTTGTTATGCTTAGTGATCAGTGAGCTGGGAGGTGCGAGCACACTGAATAAACCAGTGAGCCCAGCTCACTGGATGAATTTTACCCTTAATTTAGTTTGAGAGCTTCCAGAGCTTTCCCACTGATATTTCAGAAAGGTAACTTAGAATCATAGAATCATAGAATAGTTAGGGTTGGAAAGGACCTTAAGATCATCTAGTTCCAACCCCCCTGCCATGGGCAGGGACACCTCCCACTAAACCATGCCACCCAAGGCTCTGTCCAACCCGCCTTGAACACTGCCAGCAATGCAGCATTCACAGCTTCCCTGGGCAACCCATTCCAGGGCCTCACCACCCTTACAGTAAAGAATTTCTTCCTCAGATCCAATCTAAACTTTCCCTGTTTAAGTTTGAACCTGTTACCCCTTGTCCTCTCATTACAGTCCCTAATGAAGAGTCCCTCCCCAGCATCCTTACAAGCCCCATTCACTTCAGCTGAAGCTCACGATGACTGGAAGAAGTGAAATATAGCCCACATTTTCAAGAAGGGGAAAATGGATGAGCCAGGCAATTACAGACCAGTCAGTCTCACCTCTGTGCCTGGCAAAATCTTGGAGCAGATTCTCCTGGAAGGCATGCTGAGGCACATGAAAACCAACAAGGTGCTTGGTGACAGCCAGCATGGCTTCACTAAGGGGAAATCCTGCCTGACCAATCTGGTGGCCTTCTATGAAGGGGCTACGGAACTGATGGACAGGGGCAGAGCCGTTGATGTCATCTACCTGGACTTGTGCAAAGTGTTCGACACTGTCTCACATGACATCCTTCTCTCTAAGTTGGAGAGACATCAATTTGATAGGTGGACCACTCCGTGGATATAGAACTGGCTGGATGGTTGCACAAAAAGAGTAGTGCTCAATGGCTCAGTGTCCAGCTGGAGACCAGTAACGAGTGGTGTCCCCCAGGGATCGGTGTTGGGACCGGTCTTGTTCAACATCTTTGTGAGTGACATGGACAGTGGGATTGAGTGCATCCTCACCAAGTTTGCCGATGACACCAAGCTGTGTGGTTCGGTTGATATGCTGGAGGGAAGGAATTCCATCCAGAGGGACCTTGACACGCTTGCGAGGTGGGCTGATGCCAACCTAATGAAGTTTAACCATGTTAAGTGCAAAGTCCTACACCTGGGTCAGAGCAATGCCAGGCACAGCTACAGGTTGGGCAGAGAAGAGATTGAGAGCAGCCCTGCGGAGAAGGACTTGGGAGTGTTGGTCGATGAAAAAATGAACATGAGCCGGCAGTGTGCGCTTGCAGCCCAGAAAGCCAACTGTATCCTGGGCTGCATCAAAAGGAGCGTGACCAGCAGGTCGAGGGAGGTGCTCCTGCCCCTCTACTCTGCTCCTGTGAGACCTCACTTGGAGTACTGTGTGCAGTTCTGGTGTCCTCAACATAAAAAGGACATGGAACTGTTGGAACAAGTGCAGGGGAGGGCCACGAGGATGATCAGGGGACTGGAGCACCTCTCGTATGAAGATAGGATGAGAAAGTTGGGGCTGCTCAGGCTGGAGAAGAGAAGGCTGCGTGGAGACCTCATAATAGCCTTCCAATACCTGAAGGGGGCTTGTAAGGATGCTGGGGAGGGACTCTTCATGAGGGACTGTAGTGAGAGGACAAAGGGTAAGGGGTTGAAACTTACACAGGGGAAGTTTAGATTGGATCTGAGGAAGAAATTCTTTACTGTAAGGGTGGTGAGGCCCTGGAATGGGTTGCCCAGGGAAGTTGTGAATGGTCCATCACTGGCGGCATTCAAGGCCAGGCTGGACAGAGCCTTGGGTGCCATTGTTTAGTGGGAGGTGTCCCTGCCCATGGCAGGGGGGTTGGAACTAGATGATCTTAAGGTCCTTTCTAACCCTAACTATTCTGCGATTCTATGATAAATCTGAGTTGCTGGCTCATTCAGCCAGGGACTGATTCCTGGATAGTCTGCTCGGACTCATTGTCTGAGTCTGGACATGAGTTAATGATCCCACCACTGACACTCTCTGTGCTTTTATATTTTAAACCCAACCAAAACAGAAAAAACATATTTTTGAGAATCTAGGCAGTTATATGAAAGATAATGGATGAATCAGGGGTTTCTAGTGGTCCACTTTGGTGGTATTGTATGTTATGGGCTCAGGCACCAAACCATAGTCTTGACAAGCCCCACCAGCACTGGGCTAGCCCTGGGGCTGAGAGGAGCTCTTTGTTGGAGAGTTTGGTATCAGTGGTCTGCTTTTGACTCTGCTTCTCAGGAAAATGTGCCTCACTGAACAGGCTCATGGCTGAATTGGTTTCTCAGTTGCCTTATGATCCATAATGCCCTTTGGTGTTGCTGATTATGCTGGTTTCTCTTTTGCTTCACCTTCCTGTTTTCCCCAGGTTTTATCTGTCTCTGCACTGCTGAAATTTCCCATTTTCTAATTTACTTTTATAGGGCGTGAGATAGAGACCCCATCAAGTAATCTGTCTGCTGGTTAAAATATGCCACAGACAATCTCTTACATAAGTTCCGTAGTCAAAGACACAAAAATACTTTTTGTGCTGTCAGAGCAAATATTTAACTCTTTCCAATATCCAAGCTTTTTTCTCTGTGATTTTTAACAACTGTTGATAACAGATTAGCTGCTATGGTAAAACTTTGCTTTATGGACTATGTACTATTTTGGGCTTTGTTCTGGTGGGTGAAGAGAGCTGGTATAAGTTACTTTGCTATTTTGAATCTGTTATCCCACATATAAAAAGAGAATAAAAATGCTGGCTGCCTTTCTGATATGCTTTTAAATACACTGCTGAAAAATGTTGCTTAAAAGTTGGACATTATCGTCTATAATTATAATCAAATCCATGTGAGCATTATGCATAAGAAGGCAGCCTGATAGCGTATATGGCTGTAAGTGTAAAGAAATCAGGAAACTCCAGCTGCGGCTGTAGACGAGTGACACTGCAGGCATTTTTAAGCACAGATATTATCTGTTCATTGTCACTAAGGCAGAGAACATGGGGAGTTGCAGTGCTGCATGTTAAAATTCCTCCCTGTATTTAATTTCTCTGCTGTGATTTTGCATTAACATAATCCTTTGATCTAATTATAAAAATATCAGCAAAGGACTGAAAACCAAAGTCAGGTTTAGAGCTGAATGTCCTGTTATGCTTTGTGATGGCATGTTTGGGGGAAGAGAGAGGGCAGCAGGAACTCACACACCAAAAATCTAGAGTTGGACCACAGAATCTAACTTGCTTTTTTGACGATAGAGCTTGTCTTTTGATGTCTACAATTTTTACTTTTATTGTATGATTCTGTCTTGGAATTTTGGAACTTTAAATGTACTTTGGGGCATCAGGTTACTTCAGGAACTTTGATGTGAAACATTAGCTTTTTACCAGCTTGCAGAAGTAAAAAGGTTTTGTTATCTCAAATAAGTATACATTGTTGCAGTCGATTTAAAAACCTATTTTTAACTTGTGAGCATACCTGAAGTATAAAGTGTCAAATGTGAATGTTTATTTTCTGATTTCAGATGTTAAATGAATAAATCAGCATGCAATTCTGCAGATTAACAGGTTTTATATCTGTCTCCAAAACTCCAGCTGCTCCTTGTGCCAGTCTCACTTCTCTTGCTGATCTTGTCCGGATACCTCGGGACAGTCCAAGGACGTGTTCAAGCTGCTATCTGATAGACCTATGTTATAGAGGCTGGTTCTCCCTTATTAGATTTTTATTTTATGATTTATTGGTTCCAGTCCCTAGCATCAGTGCAATAAGGTTAAAAAGCCCCAAAATCCCTCTACTTCATTTAATGGATGTTACATAACATATCCCTGATATCTTCTTTTTTTTTTTTTTAAAAAAAGAGGAATGTCTTTTTTTTGCAAGTGTTCTGGATTATGTTCCTTGGTAAAGGAGCAATAAGGTTTCAAATTGCATGATTCATCGCTCTGGAAATGTTTGTGCAACCCAGTTCTTATTTGTCTACTTCATGATACTAGTTTATTGCATTTCACTGCCATTTTATAAAAGCTAGAAACAAATGCTTGTAAACAAGTGAAGCAGATTACACTGGTATGAATCAAGACAGTCACATGAAGTTGTGACTTCTTTTTTTTCTTGAACTGCAACAGTTTCTTGCTACTGTCAGTAATAATAATACTACAATGACTGTGGAAATAGCATATTGAGGTATTAAAGGATTATGACTGTATTGTGTTACACACTTCAAATGCACCTGTTGGAGTCTTGGATATTTCCCTGAAAGGGGATTGAGTCTGAGGGGATGCAGAGCACAAACAGATTTGTTAGAAAACCTTTCATAATAGCTTACGGTTGTTTTGTTTTGTTTTTAAGTTAATAGACTTGAGCAGGTAATAGCAGAAAACTATTTGCACTATTTTTTCACTTACTCTTTTGAAGAGTTCACACACCTGTACACAGCTGGACCAACAGCGAGAGGCCAACCAGACTTTACCCTTGCTAAGAAGTGGCTTGTCACCCTCCTACAACCATGGTTTCTAGACAGCTGTTTGGAAACTCCTTTAAGGTCCCTTGTGTTAGTAGGTGTGTGTTATATCTGTAGTTTTTCTCTGCATGTAGTAATCCATTTCCTCTCTCGACCGTGGTCTGAGTTATCCCACCACTGGTTGATGGACATGTTCACCAGCCCCTTGGTGTCATCAGTTTACCAGTTCTTGGAAGACTTTCCTCTGTTATCTCTTGACATGTACATTTTCACTCTTCACACACTTTTTTGGTGACTCTTCCTCCATCCTCTTGTGTAGGTCCTTGGGGAGCACATTCAGACAGGCTTGTGCAGAGGGGTTTTTGTGGCAGGAGCAGTGCTACTGAGGTGCTGACTGGAACTGAGAGAGACAGAATGTACGTGGGAGAAAGGAAGAAGAGGGACTGTCCTGTAGCTGGAGAACCGGGCCACGGATTTTGTTACACTCCTGGCAGGAAGGCTGTGAACTCTGTCCAGGATGCTTTTGTCCTTCTTGCTCAGCCCTTCACTTGCAAGAACAGCTGTCTCTACAATGTTTGGTTCCTGTTGTTACTTTTGCTCTGATGCAAGATATTCAGTCACAGAGTACTTGCTTTCCTGGATATACTGGTATTCTGGAAATAGGCTCCAAGATCTGTGGAAAACCTTAAAATATCTTAGATCAGGCCTTTAGGGCTTGGTTGACACACTCTGACTCAACCTGAGCTGTTTGTTCCTCTCAGTGATTTAGACATTTCTTCTAGTCTCAAATCCACAAACTGTGGTTAGAAAAGGTAAAGCGCAAAGAGATATATGTCAGGCGTCAGAAGGAAACAATTGCTTGGAAGAGTCTGTTTTCCCTACGATGCCTCCACCCAACATATCTAAAGTATATAAAAGAAAAAATAAGTTAAACATCTGTAAGAAATTAAATCCAAAATGAAGACTCAAAAGGATTAAGTGATTGAATCGCAGTCTCAATGTAATGTGTTTTACAGAAGTCACTTTGTTTTATCAACCCTTGTCTTTCCACTGTTACTGAGCCCAAGTGCTGAAAACAACAGTTGGTGAACCCTTGTTTTAATTTCACTCTAGCTATTGCTAATCTCTCTTTACATAACACTGACAAACACACTTCAGGGTAGCAATTTTGACTATATTTGTTTGGCGGTGATGGTGTCAGCATTAGATTCTGCTGAGGGTACGAGCCATGACCAGGCCTAAGGTTGGAACTTCATGTTAACCTTTTCTTAGTTTCTGGTTTTTTTTTTTTCAGTCTCTGAAAGCTTATTAGGTTTTATAGAGGAAATATTATGTAGAAACTGCTTTTATCTTTAGGTAAATTCCATTCATGTAATAAGGACCAGTGTGTATAGAGTTTATAGCTTGACCATGAAACATTTGTGTTTGAATGAAAAACATACAGATCTGTTTGGTTTTTTTTTTGCACTGGGGTCCGATGCTGAGATGTCAACAGTTGCAGTATCAGGCCCTTAGTCAAAGCTGTACAACTGGGAAAATGCAGAGTTTGTACAAGGTCCCCAAAAGACATGAGTAATCTCCTGGCTGTTCTCTCACCACAGTTAAAAACTGGGCATGGAAGGGAACTTCATCATTCTGTAAGATGTTACCTGATCCTACAGTACCTGATGCCACACTGCATTCTCCGTAGCTTATTCAGGCCTTGGAGAAGACCCTGGTAGTTGCTGGTGACTTCTTAGTGCAAAGGTCAGGAGAGTGGGAGGGGTTTGTGATGGCTGCTAAAAAGAAAAATTTGAGAAGACAAATAACTCCACTCTGTACTTTTCCTTGTATTCCATTGATTATTGCTATTGATTTGATGAATCAAAAGCATAGAAATTCCTTTAAATACTAGTAACATTAATAATTTCTAGGTATTCTTCACTGTTTTTTCTTAGTTAATAAGTGTCATATTTAAACAAGATTTTGGTTGAGTAAAGTGTCAGTTCCCCTTACCATTAAAATATGTTTGAAGTGGCTTCATAGTACTGTTTTTTCAATCCCAGTGTACACTGGTCGAAGGCAGTTAATCTGAAGTTCCTAGTATTAAAAGTATTCTTGAAACTCTCGCTTGGCCTGATATACTTAGGAATTATAATAATAAAGCATCTTATTGTTTTAAACCACACCTACAAGAGGACATTATGCGGAACAAGAATGGATTAGAGGATCGAACTTTATGCAATTAATGAATTTGGAACACCTCCTTGAGATACAAAGATGGCATGACCTCTGTGTTTGATAAGAAAACAGCCTATTGCTGACAGTGGTGGTAAGCAAATGATGAAAGAGTTAGTATGGGTATTTTTGCCTGATGCTAAATTGTACATTTCACCATTGGTTGCGGGTAATCTTACTGGTTTTGACAATGTCACTTGCAGCAAATTGTTCTCCTGTTTATACATGAAAAGCCACTGGACCTTCTGGGAGTTTAAGGAAGGGAAAATGACACCAGAACTTGTCTGACCATGATGTGTGTAGTAAAATTTTGGCTGTCAGGTGGAACACGTTTGAAAGATTATATGGATGTGTTTTGTTTCCTATTTGAGTTAGGAAAATTGGTGTACTCCTTAAAAAGAAAATAAGAAATACTTGAGCTTTTGCTTCTGGAGCCCAAGAATGGGAACAATTTGAGGCTATATTGAAAGATTTAAAACAGAAAATTCATGTCAGGTCAGAAAACCAGAAAATAATAATTACAAGAATGCACTGTGATTTATTCTTTTTCCTCGTGTAATTCAGTTGGGAGTTCATTGCTCAGGGAAGGCCCATGATCGATAAAGTCTTCTTCATATTAACTAGTATGGAACATATTTTTATTTTTATTTTTTTCTGGGGGGGATGGTTGGGAGGGTTGTGTAGTTTTTAGGTTTGGTTTGGTTTTGGGGTTTTTTGGGGTTTTTTGGTTTGTATTTTTTTGGCTGAAGGGTAGGTGCATTATTGGTTTGGTTTTATTGCCTGTTTTTAGTGACAAAATCATATTCTGCAGACCCCTTTTTTCCCCCATTGGCTTCACAGAGATGTTTGAATTAGATCTGATACCTAATTTTTGAACAATTACTGTTAGTAGAGCAGGAGCACATCCTAGTGAAACCAGAATTTCCCCTTCATCTCTAGGGCTGGACATTATTTGAGTTTTTGTCCTAATTCATTTTCCTGAGCTTGGCTGTTTCAAAGATTTTCTTGCCGGTGTCCTCTATTGTAGATCTCTATTACCCATTCCCTAAAGACCAAATATAATCCTTTCATCTATCTTGTGTAGTGATTACTGCCTGCTGCAACAAATGAGCACAGCTTTAGCAGCTTTAGATGGATATCTGTGTAATCTCTTCATGGGCTGGCCAGCAGAGTCCCACTACTCACCAATACAGTGATCTTTCATATTCATCATGTGAGCATTCAAGTGCTCAGATTTTGGTAATGGGAGTACTCTGGAGAGAAGATAATAAGCTTTAAGGAAGGCAAATATTAAATATTAATCTTCCGGTTTACAGCATTTGATGAAAACATTTAAAATTGCATACCTATCTGATTTTAAAATTTACAAGTAGAACCATGTTTGGTTATTTACAGTAGTTATAGAGTATGACCAGTAAAGTATGACTTGTGTAAGGGAAGTTTCAGTGGAAGTTAATTAAAAGTGATCAGGGAATAGGCAAAGTATACAATAATGAATTTTAATGCCACAAAGCTAATGAGAATTTTATCATCAATTTCACAGTGGACTAGACTTCATGAAAGACTTATCTGACTTAGAGGAAATTTTCCTAATGTGTAAGTCAGTTTCACGTTAATTACTATTTGTTGAAATAATTTCAGTAATGGAGAATGTGAAGTTAGATTTGCAGATGATTCACAACCACAAAAAATGACAAATGAATTTTTTGTTTTGTTCAATTCTACTTCTCCACCTGTTACTGCTGGCAGTATCACTAGCTCTCTGTGGCTGAGAAAGTTAACCTGATTGAAGTGATGAAGTTCAGTCCAGAGCAACATCTGCAGTCAAAAACTGATCACAAAGTTATACAGTGAGTCAGGGGAGTGAAGAATAGAAGTACTAAGTTTGCTGTTTGTGAGTGGAAGAAAGATATCTAAAAGAGTGCCTTCTACTTAGGGAAGCAGCTGTAGATTTTGTAATGATGCTTTTCATCGTAAATGATGGTTCTAAATAAATATACTGCAAATATCAGAAGTCTATAAAATTTTAATGTTTAATTGTTGCAAAATCAATGGTGTTGTAAAAAGAAGCACAATCCAATAACAGTCCTTGTTTTTATTGAGCAAGTTTTCCAGGGTTGTAATGGTTTGGTTTTGTTTTTTTTGTTTTTTTTTAATTTAAGACCTTCAGATTTGTCAAAATGTGAACCTGACTGAACTTTACAAAGAGATATTACATGGCTGAGGCAGTAAAATACCTCTCCTTGAGTGCAGAATTCCTTGCCCTGTCTATATGTTTGCTGAAAGGAATAAACTAGTTCAGTTTTCATGCTTCTTGTTATTGCTGGACATCACAATAAATTTAACAAAGCCTCTAGGCTTTTAACCATGATGCTTAGCTGAGGTTGAGGTTGAAAGCATGGGGTTATTGGTGGCTGTATTTAATATGGAGGGGCCTGAGGATAAATCGAAGGCTGGACTTTGTGAGACAAATTTCCACATATCTGAGGAATGAGTCACCACAGGTGGATCTTGGGCTGAAGAGGAAACATAGCCCATGAGGAGAGGGAGAAAAGCAGTTCTGCAAGAGGTGAGGAAGCTCCTTGGTTCTTATAACACCTTGTGGGGCTGTGAGAGGAATGGGGTCTGGAAGGGCTGAGCTAAACCAAAAACCAGAGGGAAGAAAGAGAATAAAGCAAAGCTGAAAAAGATGTGAAGAAAAGAAAGAAGACAGGCAAGATGTGACAAACAGTCAATTGCTCAGGAAAATCGAATCTCTGTGAATATTTACATATATGAAGTTTAGTCTTATGGGGCTTTATTATCATATTTTTAACACATGAGAATAACCATTACTTCGACTGAGGAAGTTGCTCATATCCTGTGGTGGAAGAATTGGCTCCAGGCATCAGCTCCAGCAGAATTTACTTTTGCTAGATGAATAAAACCCACATTAGTTGCCAAATAAAAATCATTATCACATGAGTTTCTGCTATGCTTGCTCAGTCTCTCATGTATGGAGTAGGTATTGCCAACTCATCTCAAATAAACTACCCAGCAGGTGGCTGATAATGGCTTTAGGCTGATACCAGTCAGGATCATGATGCAGGGCATAGTCACATCAGTAGTCAGTGTACTGAGCCACTCTTGAAACCACAGCAAAATCCCACAGCTGTCATTCAGTATCCTCCCTGCAAGACTTTCTTGGTACTCTGAATTCACTTACAGTGGTAGCTTCACCGTTTGGGTGTTCTGCAGGCAATTTAATTGATAAAACAGACAAACAAAACATAGATACTGTAGGTACTGCAGGCTTTCATAATTCCTTTTCTATTTGTTTTTTTGTTTGGTGTGGAGTTTTTTAACTCATATTTCTTTCATGCTGTACATTAGTGTCCACACAATGCAAAGGAGTGTCATTGTGAGACTGGATGGCAGTCAAAAGAAAATTTTGCCCTTCTGTGTATATTTTTACTTTTGCAGTTCAGATCCCAAAAATAAAAGGTATGTTATTTGTGTTTATCTAATCTTAATATTAAATGTAGTCTGCACTGTGGAGGTCAGTGCTGCTGTTTGGGGTACCACTTCCAATTTATGTCATAACTGCTAAAAAATGATGATGTACTGACAACTGGGAAATGATGCAAAAAACCCATAATCATTCCAGAATGTGAAAAGATGCTCCTAGTGTCTCTCAAATTCCTTTAAAATATCTTCCTTATTTATCTTTTTCCAACAAGCCAAGTAATACAGTTCAGCGCAAGGAAACGTATATTCTAGACAATGGCAGCCTGTGTGTGTTCCATTTCAGAGGCTGAGCAGTGCTGGAGGGACCCATTTTTTCTGCCTGCTGCAGCTCTTTTCATTATTCTTTTAGCCAGATGTCAAATAGAAAACTGACAAGCTTTAGATGCTCTTAAAAATGATAATAATAAGGGAAGATGATAGAATATAACTGCTTTGTACTCTTGCAGCTGAATTGCTATTGATTTTAAAGAATGTAAAAATCTCATTCCAAAACAACATCTCTCTAGCCCTCGGCTACGCTCTGCCAGCTTGCCTGTGTGGGGCAGGGTAGGACCTTGAAAATAGCTTTGCTCTTTTCAAGGAGATGGCTTGTAGCATGCAGTTCTGCTTTATACAAGCTTCGTTGCTAGAATTTGTCGCTCTGATTAGTCTTTCTCCTATTGCAACTGCTATTGGACATTATGTTGACTTCAGGTGCATAGAGCTGTGCTGTATTAGAGCAAAGAGGCGCTGATTGTGTTAAATCTTGCATTGCAGCACTTATTTTCATGGGTATGGAAGGATCTGTTGTAGAAAAATAAGGTACAGTCCCATCCAGTGAAGTGGGAACTTCTTTGAGCCCAAAGTGTATTTCACAAGTAGTGGGCATATAATTCAAATATTTGTATTTTTAATATGATTTTTTTTCTTAGCTTTCACCTGCCGATTTTCTTCCAAGGAAGTTATATTTTTCCTTACTTTATTTTGTTTTGAACGTAAGGAAAGAACATAAAAGAAAATATTTTTCTCACTGTTTTGCTTGTGTTCCCTTATGTACAAAGAATTTTTACAACAAAAAAAAAAAAAAAAGAAATTATTTTTCAACAAGGCACAGAATACAATCATTAATTATTGTACAGATATTGCAGCTTATCTAATATATTCAATCGCTGCAAAGAATAGTGGCAAAGTTGGATTTTGTATAGCTTTATTACTAGCAAAGGATATAGGACAAAGGGAAATTATGTTATTTCTGGTTTTACTTTTATATGATCCTGTAAAAGGAACATATGCAGTTATAAACTTTTTCTTTATATAGGTCCTTCTCACCTGTAGATAATTCTGTTGAAAGATAATGTTTTGCCAGACAGCCAATAGATGTCTCAAAAGCACATTCATACTTTTTATTCTTGAGAAAACACGTGTTTCCAGGCTGTATTAACACAGATTGTTTCTCCATGTAGTGTATATACGAGCATAATTATGGAAATATGTCACAAATAATTCTACAGGGTGTAGCTTTCATTTTCTTCTGTAGTGATATTAAACAGCAGTATAATTACGGGGAGCGATATGTAGTGATATCTTTAACTTGCAAAGACAAGGTGTCACGTCTAATACAGTACAAATCTAATAGGGTGATACAGCATGACAGCAGCGAGTTCAGACTCTGCATGCTCAGGTAGACATTGGGATGCATGTTGGAACAAAGCAGGAAACAGAGTTCAGGAAGCAGAAGGGTTGTGACATTTTTAAAGCTGGAAGAATAATAATTCTCCTGTCTTTTGTTTTATATATTAACACAGCTCTGATGGCCCAGATCTGATTTTCTTTTCCAGATATCTTGCTAATTTGTTATTCAAATCCATGACATGGAAAAGTAACTGGCACACAGCTGGTATTTGGTTTAAGCATAGGTATTTATTTAAATTTTTGTTGGGATTTCATCTCCTATTTATGTAGATAGGTATTTGATTATGTTGTCTGTACAGTTGTGTTACTTCCAGTTAACTTCTGTGCAATAAACACTGAATGCATTCCAGATTTATTTTTTGCTTTATGAAAGTAGTATCACAATAAAAATATAGGAAGTATGGGAGATCTGAATTCAAGATTTGGCTTGAACCACCCTCAGTAAAGCAGTGAATGTGATCCCCTCAAACTTCTCTTGCTGGCAGGCTCCAGGAACTCTGTTGTAGGCTCAAAAAGTTTCTGCTCCTGGAATAACCTTACGGATGCACAACTGAAAGAATAATTTGTAACATTTTTAACAGATATGAATGAAGGAACTTGTGAATTGAGTATTTAGGAGGACAAGAAAATCCTAAGCAACTGTATGCTTGAAGAGTTTGTTTTGCATTGAGTAAGTGCTGCACCTGTGTGGTGTATCTGTTCAGGGGCCAACTTTATGCAATTGAGCTTGAAAAATAAATTTGAAATGAGCTATTTTTACACAATATATACAGTTTGTAAGGATGAAAAAGCTTCTGGTTTTTCAGAGAGTAATATGTCAGAAAATCTTGTGGTGATTCAACACAATTTTCTGTTGCAGATGGATTTTGTATCTTGTTTTTAGTCAAAGCGTTCAGTACTAACAAGGCAGTACAGGTATCCCAAACAAGGCTTGTAATGGTATTTTGGGAAACGAGTGCATAGAGGCATTTAAGTAACAAACATTGGCACAAAAGGATCAGGGAGCTAATGTCAGCACATTAAAAGGTATGTGTGCCAGTGCTTGATAGTGGAGTCCAGCTCCACTGTAAGTAAATTTGTTGTTTGTTTGTTTTGTTTTTTTTGTTTGTTTGTTTGTTTTTCTTTTTTACCAGAAAAGAAATATGATCTCCACTGAGAGGTTTATAGGTCCTACATACCACTTAAGGCAGGAATTACAAAGTTTAATCAAGCAGAAGCAAATCATAAAAGTTCATTTAGGGAAGAATTAGAATTCCTCAATCCCCTTTAATGTCCGCATGTCAGGTAAGGGTGATTTTTCTTGTTCTGCACTTGCAGAAGTGGAAACTTCCCTCTTTTCTGGATAACACAAACACTCCTGGAACAGGTCAATGCAACAGCTTCTTCCTGCCAACCAGAGTATTAGGTGTAGCTGGGGGAGTATTCAGGATCCGGTGTATGGCTGGGTTACAGCCCAGACTCTTGTGGGATGACTCTCTCATGGGTAGCTTTTTGGTTAGATGTATACCTAGATGTAAAGACCTTTTAGTTGCTAGAGCTCTGTGTCTGTCAGAAGCAGCTATGTGAAGAAGTTCTATGCATGGGCTATACAGCAATGTCTGATGGTCTTCAAACAGGCCCGTGGGCTGCACTTCTGGAACTTCTGCTCTGAAAAGGTTGTTTCTGCCGGAAGATGTTTCATTCCAGAAAACTCATACGAAAGTGATTCCCATATCTGAGGCCACTTATAAACAAGAGACTGTTTCTGGAAGTCCTTTTTGGTAAATGCTTTATCTTTCTGTTTTCTTGGCCTCTTTACCTCCTCCTTGATTTGTCACTGGAGAATCCACATAAAATGAAGAATGTAGCACATTCAAAAGAAAGTTCCTGGAGCTGAAATGTTGTAGGTGTTCTGCCGCAGTGGTCTCTTTAATCAGAGTTGCAGTTTGTGCTACTTGTGCTGAGGAGTGTTAAAAGCCTTAGAAAAAGTTGGTGTTCGCACCTCTGGCATAAAGTAGCACCACTTCACAACACAACAAGGGTATGAGCTCTTGAGAGCTGAAAGCACTGTTGATTTTATCACTGTGAGCAAATATACTATGCACAGCTCCATGAAAAGGTAGCTTGAAGTCTTCAACCTAATCACAGCTATTAGGGCAATTAAACATGATTTTTAACATAATGAAGGCTTCTGGGCTGCGCAAGACACCAATATCCTGTCTGATATCACTGCTGAAAGATATCCTAACTTGGTAAACTCATATCACTGGTAAGTGGTTCTTTCCTAAAGCACTATTTCACATCCTATGAAATTTAAATCATTAAGCATTCCACTTGGAAATGGATGTTTTCTCCTAGGTTTTATGTACCGTACTCATCAGAATTCTGGGATATTCAACATCTTTGTCGGTGACATGGACAGTGGGATTGAGTGCGCCCTCAGCAAGTTTGCCAATGACACCAAGCTGTGCAGTTCAGCTGATATGTTGGAGGGAAAGAATGCCATCCAGAGGGACCTTGACACGCTTGTGAGGTGGGCTGATGCCAACCTGATGAAGTTTAACCATGCCAAGTGCAAGGTCCTACACCTGGGTCAGAGCAATGCCAGGCACAGCTACAGGTTGGGCAGAGAAGAGATTCAGAGCAGCCCTGTGGAGAAGGACTTGGGGCTGGTGGTCGATGAGAAAATGAACATGAGCCGGCAGTGTGCGCTTGCAGCCCAGAAAGCCAACCATATCCTGGGCTGCATCAAAAGGAGTGTGACCAGCAGGTTGAGGGAGGTGCTCCTGCCCCTTTACTCTGCTCTCGTGAGACCTCACTTGGAGTATTGTGTGCAGTTCTGGTGTCCTCAACATAAAAAGGACATGGAACTGTTAGAACAAGTGCAGAGGAGGGCCACGAGGATGATCAGGGGACTAGAGCACCTCCTATATGAAGATAGGCTGGGAAAGTTGGGGCTGTTCAGCCTGCAGAAGAGAAGGCTGCGTGGAGACCTCATAGCAGCCTTCCAGTATCTGAAGGGGGCCTATAGGGATGCTGGGGAGGGACTCTTCATGAGGGACTGTAGTGAGAGGACAAGGGGTAAGGGGTTCAAACTTAAACAGGGGAAGTTTAGATTGGATATGAGGACGAAATTCTTTACTGTGAGGGTGGTGAGGCACCGGAATGGGTTGCCCAGGGAAGCTGTGAATGCTTCATCCCTGGCGGTGTTCAAGGAAGGGCTGGACATAGCCTTGGATGACATGGTTTAGTGGGAGGTGTCCCTGCCCATGGCAGGGGAGTTGGAACTAGATGATTTCAAGGTCCTTTCCAACCCTAACTATTCTATCATTCCATGATTCTATGATATTTCCCCCCTGACCCCACAGCCATTAACTTGATACTGCCCTGGATACACTGTGGAGAAATGGAAAGTAATGCAAATCTGGTTTAGTATAGTTGCTGTTTGTCATGAGCTTTGATGAAGATGGTTGTGGTACTGAATGCATTTGTTGTTGTTGTATGTAAGATTAAATGTACCCCTGTCCACTGGACTCCTTTCCCCTGCCATTAAATAACCTAACAGGTAAGCAGCAGTCCCAGATGCTCAGATTCCCACCTACCTCTGAGAATGTTGTATTTGGTGGTGTTTTTTTGGGTTGTTTGGGGTTTTTTTGTGCTTTGTCTTTGCACGTATGGAAGATTAAAACTGCCATATCCTGGGCGCTGGGCAGCCAAATAACTTTAGATACTTTCGGAAGAATGTGTCTGTTTGTGGGCCCATGCCTTGAAGATGATGCCCAGCTGGTGGTATGTTGGGTTGAAAAGAGCTCGTTAGTTGGCATCAGTTGAATTTCAAGGCCAAACCAGAAGCAAAAACCATGTGCGGTTTGGACCCATTCAGTATGCTAGTGTCTTAGAATCATAGAATCATAGAATAGTTAGGGTTGGAAATACCTTAAGATCATCTAGTTCCAAGCCCCCTGCCATGGGCAGGGACACCTCCCACTAAACCATGCCACCCAAGGCTCTGTCCAACCTGGTCTTGCACATCACCAGGGATGGAGCATTCACAACTTCCCTGGGCAACCCATTCCGGTGCCTCACCACCCTCACAGTGAATAACTTTCCCCTTACATCCAATCTAATCTTCCCCTGTATAAGTTTTAGCCCATTCCCCCTTTTCCTATCACTACAGTCCCGAATGAAGAGTCCCTCCCCAGCATCCCTATAGGCCCCCTTCAGATACTGGAAGGCTGCTATGAGGTCTCCACGCAGCCTTCTCTTCTCCAGGCTGAACAGCCCCAGTTTTCTCATCCTATCTTCATACAGCAGGTGCTCCAGTCCCCTGATCATCCTCGTGGCCCACCTCTGGACTTGTTCCAACAGTTCCATGTCCTTTTTATGTTGAGGACACCAGAACTGCACACAATACTCCAAGTGAGGTCTCACGAGAGCAGAGTAAAGGGGCAGGATCACCTCCCTCGACCTGCTGGTCACACTCCTTTTGATGCAGCCCAGGATACGGTTGGCTTTCTGGGCTGCAAGCGCACACTGCCGGCTCATGTTCATTTTCTCATCGACCACCAGCCCCAAGTCCTTCTCCACAGGGCTGCTCTGAATCTCTTCTCTGCCCAACCTGTAGCTGTGCCTGGCATTGCTCTGACCCAGGTGTAGGACCTTGCACTTGGCATGGTTAAACTTCATCAGGTTGGCATCAGCCCACCTCACAAGCGTGTCAAGGTCCCTCTGGATGGCATTCTTTCCCTCCAACATATCAGCTGAACCGCACAGCTTGGTGTCATCGGCAAACTTGCTGAGGGCGCACTCAATCCCACTGTCCATGTCACCCACAAAGATGTTGAACAAGACCGGTCCTAAAACTGATCCCTGAGGGACACCACTCGTTACTGGTCTCCAGCTGGACATTGAGCTGCTGAGCACTACTCTTTTTGTGCAACCATCCAGCCAGTTCTTTATCCACCGAGTGGTCCATCTATCAAATTGATGTCTCTCCAACTTAGAGAGAAGGATGTCATGTGAGACAGTGTCAAAGGCTTTACACAAGTCCAGGTCGATGACATCAACTGCTCTACCCCTGTCCATCAGTTCCGTAGCCCCTTCATAGAAGGTCACCAGATTGGTCAGGCAGGATTTCCCCTTAGTGAAGCCATGCTGGCTGTCACCAAGCACCTTGTTGGTTTTCATGTGCCTCAGCATGCCTTCCAGGAGAATCCGCTCCAAGATTTTGCCAGGCACAGAGGTGAGACTGACTGGTCTGTAATTGCCTGGCTCATCCATTTTCCCCTTCTTAAAAATGGGGGTTATATTTCCCTTTTTCCAGTCATCAGGAACTTCACCTGACTGCTATGATTTTTCAAATATGATGGACCGTGGCTTAGCAATTTCATTTGCCAGCTCCTTCAGGACCCGCCAATAGATTTCATCAGGTCCCATGGACTTGTGTACATTCAGGTTCTTAAGATGGCCTCAAGCCAGATCCTCTCCTACAGCGGGCCTAAGGTCTTCATTCTCACAGTCCCTGTGTCTGCCTTCCAAGACTTGGGTGGTATGGTCAGAGCCACAGTGACCAGTGAAGAAGACTGAGGCAAAGAAGTCATTAAGAACCTCAGCCTTCTCCAAATCCCGGGTAGCCACTTCTCCCGATAGCTTCTGGAGAGGGCCCACATTGTCCCTACTCTTCCTTTTATTTGCAATGTAACTACAGAATCCCTTCCTGTTATCTTTCATATCCCTGGCCAAGTTAATTCTGACTGGGCCTTAGCTTTCTTAACCTGGTCCCTAGCTTCTCAGACAACATCCCTGTGTTCTTCCCAGGCCACCTGTCCTTGCTTCCACCTTGTATAAGCCTCTTTTTGCCTTCGAATTTTCCTCAGCAGCTCCTTATTCATCCATGGAGGTCCCCTGGCCTCCTGCTGCTCTTCCTTCTAGTTGGGACTCAACACTCCTGAACTTGCAGCAGGTGATCCTTGAATATCAACCAACAGTCTTGGGCCCTCCTGCCCTCTAATTCTATATCCCAAGGAACCTTACTGAGCATGTTCCTGAAGAGACCAAAGTCTGCTCTCTTGAAGCCCAGGGCAGTGAGCTTGCTGCACGCTCTTCTCACTGTCCTGAGGATCTCAAACTCGACCATCTCATGATTGTTGCATCCAAGGGTGCCCTGTAGTGTCACGTTTCCAACCAGCTTCTTCCTATTGGTGAGGACAAGGTCATGCATGGCACCTCTCCTGTTGGCTCCTCCATTACTTGCAGAAGGAATTTGTCTTTCCTTTCTTTCTTAATGGTAAGTACAGTTATCTAACTGAACACAACTATGTTATTTAGAACTGGAAATTTGATATCTCTTTTATACCAGACTTCACGTCCGCATCAGAGACATCTCTCTACCAGGGTATAGCTTCTTAGTCATCCTCAGGATTACATTACAGCTCCTGTCTGTGCTAGAACTGCTGTGTGTCAGGAGGTCAATGTAAATAGTGAAAATCTGTAGCCTAGAATAACCCAGCCTGACACAGACAGGCTAAACCCACATTATAATTAGCATGCTGATACTTAATTCCTTGCAAAAGCACATTGCTTCTCTCACTTGGGAATGTAAAATTGCTTATAAATCTAATTAAAATTCTTACTTGAAAAGAAGATGATCTAGGCTTGGACTCACTTGGGCATTTAATTACTGAAATATAAAAGGATCTGTTCTTACAGTTAGGAAGAGATTGATAATAGCAGATAGTATGATAACATAATCAGAAAATCAATTTGTGGAATGATTTTATGAGAGTATTTTTGTTTATCTCGGCTAGCCTCAATTTTCTGACTTGAGAAATCAGCACTCTTTGAGCGCTCTTTGCTGAAATATTGTTGCTGACCCCGCCACTTTCTCTTGAGCTCGCTCCCCAGCACATGGTTAGCAAAGTTATGTTTGCTTTTTACTCAGCAAAAAATTCAAAGTTGCAGCCTGTCTCTAATTCCCAAACACTTGCAGAAAAGCCAACCAAGTGAGAACACACAGAGGTGGTGGTGGGGGAAAAATCCTAGCATGAAAAATGGTCTTGGATGCAAATACTAAGAGGGCAGAAAGTGATAGTCTTCTACAGCTCAGCTTTCTTCTTACCTTTGCATTTTTTCCTTTCCTTTTAAAGCATTTCCTTCTTTTTACTCAGCTCACTGACTTAAAAGGACACCTTAGAAAGGTCAGTTGATTATAACTGAAGGCAGCCTTAGTTGAAGAGGAGGATTTACAATCAGGAACAGATAAAAAGATATATAAAATGATGTGAAACTTTTTCTGAAGTGGTTGCAATTTATACTTGAAAGGGTCATAATGACATTGCTTCTCTGCACTTATATCAGGTGTTTCATCTTAAGATCTCAAAGGGCTTTACGGAGTGAATTTAGTAGTAGTATAATCTCCTCCTTCGCCTTTAACGTTGCAATAGCAGTGTAGGAGAAAAGTCGGGGGAGGGCATTAACAGAATCTACAATATTCTCTGTGATTTAGGCTGGCATACGGTCTCATAAAAATGACATGCGGTCACCTAGACCTCATCAGACTAGCTATAGCACATAGAAGATCATAGGTGCTGCCACAACACTCACCTGATAGAAAACATGCAGGAGAAGGTCAAAAATCTTCTATCACAATCTGAGCCAGAGATGCATGATGAAGTTGTGGGGGCATCATGCCTGAGCTCAGATAGCTAAAACATAAATGGCTAGCTGGGATCATAATGTTGATTAATTGTCTAGACCCCCCTGTACTTTCAATGAATGGAAGAGTCATTTCTACCACACAGTTTCTGACCTGCTTTAGATGTTCCTGTCAGCACCATTAACTAAAAAGGTCAGGTAGATGTTTAAAGTCAGATGAAATTACCTCCCTCCCCCCTGCCAAAAGCAAGTACACTGTGGTGTTAATACTGCGCTGAGAAGGGAACTTTTGATTTGGATCTTTTGGTTCTCAGGTGAAGACTCCAGTAAAAAGAGAGTACTAAAGTAATTCTGATTTTAATGAAAGTTTCCTGAACTGCTATGTTTACTGCTGGACTGCAGGTGGTCTTTATACACTGGGCATGCTGTGAGTTGTCTTAAAGAGAGAGATCCTACAGAGACTAAAGTGAAGAAATGTCTTTATGTCTCATGTTTGGACTACAGTAGCTAACTGTTTAGGTCTGTGAAAAGTCATGATGCACGTTTTATCAAAGCATCTTCAGGACTACATAGTTAAGTGGCTTTTTTGGTTGCTTTGTGGACACAGAATCATCTACAGCACTGTTCTCTGTGTCACACACAGTTTCGGGTTTTGGGTAACTTGTCCTATATGACACCAAAAAACTTTCCAGGAAATGGGGATGGCAGCCTTAGTACACAGAAAATGAAAAGGCTGTGTTGAGCATACTTCATAAGCGTTTCTTGGGGTCAGAGTAAGCATGGAACTGATCTGGTTGTCTCAATACTTGGAATTGACAAAATATCAAGAGAAAATAGACGGTAAATAACCCAGTCTGGCTTCTTCCACTTAGTGACACCTAATGTTGCTTCTGCTGGGATACTTCAGTAGCTTTGAGGCAGCTGAAGAATTACCTTATATAGAGCAGGTAAGCCCTGGAAGCGCCTCCTATATTTCTTTGTAGGCCAGAGCTTTATGATCTTTGTAGATGATAAGGAGTCTGCAGAACAAAAATCTAAACTCAAGTTTAGTAGCAATGTAGAGATATTCCAGCTGCTCCAGCCAATGAGCCGGCTTCAATTGGATCTCGGCTCAAATGCCTCTACACAAATGCCCGTAGTATGGGGAACAAACAAGAGGCATTAGAGACGTGTGCAGATCTATGGGCGTATGAATCATAAGCATCACAGAAACATGGTGGGATGGCACCTATGACTGGTGTGTTGGAATGGAAGGTTACCGGCTCTTTAGGAAAGACAGGCCCGGCAGACAGGGAGGGGGAGTTGCTATTTATGTTAGGGATAGGCTGGAGAGTATGGAACTCTGTCTGGGGACAGGTGAGCAGTCGACAGAGAGTTTGTGGGTCAGGGTTAAAGGGAGAACAGCGATGGATGACATTACAGACTGCCTGACCAAGGGGACTTGCTGGACGAAGCGCTCCATAGGCAGATAGGAGCAGCCTCACGCTTGCAGGCCCTTGTTCTCATGGGAGACTTCAACCACCCTGATATCTGTTGGAGGGATGGTACGGCCCGGCACAAGCAATCCAGGAGGTTCCTCGATTGTGTGGAAGACAACTTCCTTCTGCAAGTAATAGAGGAGCCGACAAGGAGAGGTGCCATGCTTGACCTCGTCCTCACCAACAGGGAAGGGCTGGTTGGAAATGTGACGCTCCAGGGCAGCCTTGATTGCAGCGATCATGAGATGGTCGAGTTTGAGATCCTCAGGACAGTGAGAAGAGCGTGCAGCAAGCTCACTGCCCTGGACTTCAAGAGAGCAGACTTTGGCCTCTTCAGGAACCTGCTCAGTAAGGTTCCATGGGATACAGCCCTAGAGGGCAGGGGGGCCCAAGGCTGTTGGTTGATATTCAAGGCTCACCTGCTGCAAGCTCAGGAGCGATGCATCCCAACTAGAAGGAAGTTTAGCAGGAGGGCCAGGAGACCTCCCTGGATGGATAAGGAGCTGCTGAGCAAAATTCGAAGGAAACAAGAGTCTTATACAAGGTGGAAGCAAAGACAGGCTGCCTGGGAAGAATACAGGGATGTTGTCCAGGAAGATAGGGACCAGGTTAAGAAAGCTAAGGCCCAGTTAGAATTAAAATTGGCTAGGGATGTTAAGGATAACAGGAAGGGATTTTATAGGTACATTGCCAAAAAAAGACAGGTTAGGGACACCGTGGGCCCTCTCCAGAGGCTATCGGGAGAACTGGCTACCCTGGATTTGGAGAAGGCTGAGGTTCTTAATGACTTCTTTGCCTCAGTCTTCACCGGCAAATGCTCTGACCACACCACCCAAGTCTTGGAAGGCAGACGTGGGGACGGTGAGGGTGGGGACCCTGGGCCCACTGTGGGGGAGGATCTTGTTCGGGACCACCTTAGGAACCTGAATGTATACAAGTCCATGGGACCTGATGAAATCCATCCACGGGTCCTGAAGGAGCTGGCAAATGAAGTTGCTAAGCCACTGTCCATCATATTTGAAAAATCATGGCAGTCAGGTGAAGTTCCCGATGACTGGAAAAAGGGAAATATAACCCCCATTTTTAAGAAGGGGAAAATGGATGAGCCAGGCAATTACAGACCAGTCAGTCTCACCTCTGTGCCTGGCAAAATCTTGGAGCAGATTCTCCTGGAAGGCATGCTGAGGCACATGAAAACCAACAAGGTGCTTGGTGACAGCCAGCATGGCTTCACTAAGGGGAAATCCTGCCAGACCAATCTGGTGACCTTCTATGAAGGGGCTACGGAACTGATGGACAGGGGTAAAGCGGTTGATGTCATCTACCTGGACTTGTGTAAAGCCTTTGACACTGTCTCACATGACATCCTTCTCTCTAAGTTGGAGAAACATCAATTTGATAGGTGGACCACTCGGTGGATAAAGAACTGGCTGGATGGCCGCACGCAAAGAGTAGTGCTCAGTGGCTCAATGTCCAGCTGGAGACCAGTAATGAGTGGTGTCCCCCAGGGATCGGTGTTGGGATCGGTCTTGTTCAACATCTTTGTGAGTGATATGGACAGTGGGATTGAGTGCGCCCTCAGCAAGTTTGCCGATGACACCAAGCTGTGTGGTTCGGTTGATACATTGGAGGGAAGGAATGCCATCCAGAGGGACCTTGACACGCTTGTGAGGTGGGCTGATGCCAACCTAATGAAGTTTAACCATGTTAAGTGCAAAGTCCTACACCTGGGTCAGAGCAATGCCAGGCACAGCTACAGGTTGAGCGGGGAGGAGATTCAGAGCAGCCCTGCAGAGAAGGACTTGGGAGTGTTGGTCGATGAGAAAATGAACATGAGCCGGCAGTGTGCGCTTGCAGCCCAGAAAGCCAACCGTATCCTGGGCTGCATCAAAAGAAGCGTGACCAGCAGGTTGAGGGAGGTGATCCTGCCCCTCTACTCTGCTCTTGTGAGACCTCACTTGGAGTAATGTGTGCAGTTCTGGTGTTCTCAACATAAAAAGGACATGGAACTGTTGGAACAAGTGCAGGGGAGGGCCACGAGGATGATCAGGGGACTGGAGCAGCTCCTATATGAAGAAAGGCTGAGAAAGTTGGGGCTGTTCAGCCTGGAGAAGAGAAGGCTGCGTGGAGACCTCATAGCAGCTTTCCAGTATGTGAAGGGGGCCTATAGGGATGCTGGGGAGGGACTCTTCATTAGGGACTGTAGTGAGAGGACAAGGGGCAATGGGTTTAAACTTAAACAGGGGAAGTTTAGATTGGATATGAGGAAGAAATTCTTTACTGTGAGGGTGGTGAGGCCCTGGAATGGGTTGCCCAGGGAAGCTGTGAATGTTCCTTCACTGGCGGTGTTCAAGGTGGGGTTGGACATAGCCTTGGATGGCATGGTTTAGTGGGAGGTGTCCCTGCCCATGGCAGGGGGGTTGGAACTCGATGATCTTGAGGTCCTTTCCAACCCTAACTATTCTACGATTCTATGATTCTATGATTCTATGATTCTATGATTCTATGATTCAAGCGTATTCAAGTAGGCTAAAGGTGTGTTGTTTAAAACCTACTATATTTAAATGTTGCTGTCCTTTCAGTAACTCTTTCTACATCGTATTATGTAGTTTTCTTGTTGATATTTCAGCCTCACAGCCTCCTAAACAAGATCCTAAAACTTGAAATCTTGCATGCATTTGCAGAAGCAGCAGGTGCCAAGAAAGTAGCTTTTACATTGCTGCCACCAATTTAGGTGGCACAGCAGGAACGGTCTTTAAAAGTAAAAGTAGACTTACAAGTTTTCCACATTCTAGGGGGAATATTCCTTACTACAAAGTAAAACTTCTTTCTTAGAAGACTTAAGGGAAATAAATAACTCCTTGCCGAGGTAATGTCTGTCGCTCTTGGTTACTGGCCTCACTAGACCTTTCAGGAAAAACCTGGTTGAGGCACAGGTGGAGTTAGGCTGTTTTAAGAGAGTATTTTGTAGGAACTGACTAAGCTGCACCATATTCACTTCCAATCTTGGCAATTCAAAATCTTTTTCTCAGGTGAGGGACTCAACAGCTCTCTAGGTTTCCCCTCCCTTTTGTCTACTTGTCCATAGTTCTTTGACATGTTATTTTAACATCTGCAGAGAGAACCAAATATCGACCCACCATCTGCTGGGGGAATAAAAACCTGATTCATAGCATGGCAAGATGCTCCTTCCACCAATAAAACCTGTAAAATTTGCCCCAAATTCAGACACTGTTTAGAAGATTGAAATATTCGTGTTTAGTTTGTGTTCTCCATTTTCAGTTTTCACATACTTCTCCATGGCTTAGCCCTTTCGCCTGAAGAAATGTTTAAATTATCCAGCTCTGTTTTTGGGAACGATCTCAGATTAGGAGGCATCCAAAAGAAGTTTCTTATAGAATTCGGGCAGCATTTACAGCCTGATTAATGCAGAAGTGGCTTAGCCCTTCTGAGTCTCTTTGTAATGGTATTACAGTAGCACCTAGAGATCATAGCTCTGTCAGGTTGGTATTACACATACACTGCCCCTTTCCTAATGAGAAGGTGCCTAGGTTCTCAAATTAGAGAGCTGAAATATTATCTCTCTTCCTGTTCTGGTTTTGTTGTATTCCTCACTGCCTTACTCTGAGAGTGGGAGCAGGCTGTTTTGGTCTGTACTTCCTGACCTTTTTTTATGTGGAGTGAAAGTAGTAGATTTTTGATATTAATAACATAATCACACTAATACTCTCTGGGTTTTTCATAGTTTCACTAACTCCATGTGTTAAAAAGAAAGCAATGAGGAGGGGTAAAGGTCAGCACTGAGCTGGTGGTCTGGGAGGTTGGTGAATCCTGGTGATTGAAGTCGAGCTTTGGGGAAGGTCACATGGCTCTAACCGGGGATATGGTAAAAGCAATCAGTCCATTGAATAACAAACTCAGCAAGTGAATATATATTAGAAAGTTTATTAACTGAATGACATTTATTTTCTGGGTCCTCCTGAACTGCCTACTTTGTGAAATCCTACTTTGATTTTGCAGGAATATTTGCTACACAACCCTCTGGTTTCTTCCACTGACTGGTAGTGATATCATCTCATGCTGTATGAATTTTTAGCAATATACTGGGAATTTTCTTTTCTTTTTTGTTCTTCAGACTGAGCAACTCAGAGTCTAGGCTTCCCTAGAGCTTCAGCCATATTATTCTCTTGGTTTTGTTCTTCCATCTCAGCTGTAAATTGCATTTTCAGTCTTTTGCTAGCAGTGGGATGAGCTGTTTTGTCCCTCTTCTTCCCACCAGAAGTCTGGTTTCTCTTGTTTGATTTAATATCATTTCCATTGGAGAGAGTTTATCAGTTTTTTAATCATTCTGTTATGTTTTATTTGCCTTATTGTCTGTCTCACTATTTAATAAGTCTGGCGCAGTGCCTTCCCAATGGAATTCCTATGCCTCCTCTGTGTACAAGGTTTTCAGCAGTTAGTGTGTGTTTTCTTGTTGGTTTCAGTTTGTTTGGGCTGTTGGGTTCTTCCCTGCTGTTTGACTGGCACATTGCAATGATGGCTCCATCACTTTTCTCCAGCCTGATTACGTGTTTGGTTGTCATATCCTTCCAGAGCTCCAACTATTTTCTAAATGTTAGTCTTGAAGATTTTCCAGTCTCCCATTAGCTTTCTCACAGGGATGCAAAGTGATTTTTCCCAAGGGCATACTGAATTTTAAGCACTCTAGGCACACACACACATTTATTATAAAAGCCCTGTGACGTCAATGACAATTCAATTGGTTGTGACAGGGTGATTTCAGGAGTCTCACTGCTCTGCTGCCGCAGCTGACCAAGAAATAGGCACTGGGACAGACTGGTGACTATCTTATGCGTGCCTGAGATGGGCTTAAATGCTGCTTTTTTTGAAGTGGCAAACAGAATGTGAGCCTCCTTAACACCCTTGTGACAGCTGTTCCTAAACAGAAGTGAATGTGTATAGAAACACGATATTATAGACCCACGTAAACACTGACCCCACCCCGAGAAGGAGGAACCAGGCTCTATGTAGCAAAAACAGAAATGACAGCAAGAAAACAAAAACTTCCCCAGCACCAATGTGTAAATTTCGATTCCTAAAGCATTTGTATGCCTGCATTTCCCACCAGCATGCTGCAGGTAGCAAGGTTTGGGAGGATGAATGACAGGCGGAGATGTTTATATGTTCTCCTCTGAAATCCATAGCAGAAACAAGTATCTTGAAATGCATAGTATATGAGTGTGATTTGTATGGGCCTGTGGCTCAAATTTCCTGGGCTGAATCTTGCACCATGATCATCCAGGTTCTGCCACACATCATCACACTCAAATCCTTGCTTTGTGAACATTTCCATGGAAAACAGCAAAGTCACAAGGAGAGGTGATGCTTTTGTCTGAAGTGAAGCCCGCCGTAGCCTGGGCAAGTCACTAACCTTCTGCCAAGCTGGTACAAATCGCACCTTGAGAGACAGATGTGCTGTTTGTGCAGTGAGTGTACTCATGAGTTCAGCTTCGCACAGCAGGTCAAAGCAAGGTGCTGTATGTGGAGGACAGGGAGCATCTGTAAAGCCATCTTTTCTGAGCTTTTTTATTAACAAGTGAATGAATGCAGCTCCTTTGATCAGTTTATTTCCTGGGGCTGATATTTCTTCTTATTCTTATAAGCCTTTGCATTTCTTGCTCTTCATTTCAGTGCCTAAACGTTTCATTTTAATTTTCCACATAAAACTCCTAGGGGGTAAGGCTGTAGGTGCAACTGGGAAGCCTGGAGCTGGACTCAGCACTGCAATTATCTTACCAATGTTTTCCGAAAGGGAAGGATCACCTCCTTCAATCTCCTCACAGTAGTGCTCCTAATTCAGCCCAAGATACCATTAACCTTCACTGGGCAATTACATCGTTTTGTTTTTAAGGAAGGTTTTAGTGCATCACATTTTCGCTCCTGAAATGTAAATATTTATAGGTCTGTGATCTTAAAGAAGAGAGCAGCTTTCGACAAAAAATACTTTTCTCAAAGACTTGGTCAGTGCATTTAAAGGAGTATTCTTAAAAATAGTAAAACTTTTAGGGAAGTCTGGCAAAAATACTTCTACTCTGTTTCTTAATTTTCTACTTCTGGATTTGGTGATGCTGTAATTTTGATAGTTCTGGAGACTACACAGTGTCTTAGTTTTCACTATGAAAGGGATAGGAAAAATGTTTTTTAGGCATCTGTTTGAAATAATATAAATGCTTTTTTCCCCCTTGCTGGGCAGCTAGAAATGTTATATACCTGCAGACTGCCAATGCCACTGCCTCTAGAGAACCTCTGTAATAGGTTTTGACTTCTTCCTTGCCTTAGCCTATTTGGATTTCAGTTTTTCCATTGCATAGCATTGTTTCTACAGTAATAGCAGGTAGCTTATTGGTGGAATTGTCTATATTTTTTGTGGCTGCAAAGGAGACAACAGAACAAGGATTTTCACTGCCAGGAACTTCCCCAATAATAGCTGGAAGCAATATAATTTTCTAGGTTGTATAGGGTGGTAAACAGAGGTCTTCAAGAAGACATCCAGATTGTATTGTTGTCGGGTATGAAGATATATTAAAACAGGTAGGAAATGGAAGAGAAGGGATTCCTGCCAGATCAGGTATCTTTAAGCATGGACTCTGCCAGCCTGGGAAATCCATGGCTGCTTTATTCCAATGTTTAATCTCTATGTTTGTATTGTTGGGGGAAACATACCTATATATCAATGAAATAAACATCAGTGATGTACTTCTGAAGACTAGATCATGCACAAAGTTCCTTTTTAACCAAACTTCAAGGTGAATGGCAGACATGAATCTCCTGTGCCTGAGCTGTAAATTGAGCACATAAGTGAAAATGACCAAATTGAAGGTGAAAGGAGTCCTTGCAACACACTGCGCTTCTGCTTTACAATAATGGTGCAAACAAGGATCAGCACTAAATGTGAAGGCAGGAAAAAAGAACACTTGGAAGTAAAATTTGGAATAAAGCACAGTTCCTTAGGGGCAATGGAAAATCTCTGTTGAAGGAAGGCACTGATGACCAGAAAGGGAGGATAAAAAGAGGGACGTGACAAGAGGTAAATGATGGTTTCCAGGTGCTGTGGTGGGGTGGCACAGGCAGCAACTGTGCAAAGTGTTCCCAGGCAAAATCCCTCTCTGGGTTGAAAAAACTTCTTTAAGTCTAATGTTACCTCATGAATAGGGAACAGAAAGCCTCTCTCTCTCTATATAGACACTTGAGCACTTGGCATCCCAGGCCACCCTGACTCCAGGAAGTCTCCTAAAAGACTGAAATCAGCAGGGAATTGCTGAACTCCTTACAGCTAAAAAGGGTTTCAATTGTGTTTTGAGTGGAAATTTTGAGATTAGTGTTAGGTAGAGGCTACTCATCTGTACATCCATGGAGCATCTGTGAGCTGCCATGGACTTAACCTCTACTGAAAATCATAAACTAAAGCATCAAAAGCAAAAGACCTGCATCCTGTTCTCACCTCTGCCTCTAAGTTGTTTCTTAATTATGGTTAACTGACACAATTACAACTTCAAAGCTTGGCTTGCTTTCCTATATTATATAGGATAGACCCTTTACAAAGCTTACTTCACAAAGGTACATGCAAAGAAATATTATTACATAGTGTGCAGTGGGTAGAAATAAAGAGGCTCAAAGTAATTGACTGATTTGTATCTAAAGGATTCATATGGGAGCTATTTATAGTACTAATGTTAAGTAGGAGCTTCACAATATATGGAGGTCTAAACTGATCTTTTTCTATAATTCTTTCATTTGATTTTGCTCTATTGTCAGAATCTTGACAGCTATCAGTACTCTGTCCAGATTTCTATGAAAAATAACTGTGACATATAAGCATTAAAGCCTGCTGGTAGGTGGAGGGGAGAGGCAACAAATTAAGTTTTTAAAATGTATGTATTGAATAATGCATTCCTATTGCATTGGGATTTCCACCCTTGTTTTAAAATTTCACTTTGTGCTAACAATTGCACCTAGCTGTAATACGTTTAATACATTTTTAATAATAATAAAAATGGTTATAAAGGTACAAGGAATAAAATAGCAGAGGGCTGTAGGATGGTATTAACACATTATGTCTTTCATATTGTTTGTCGGAATTGCCATTTGTAATCACAACCATACATCTTCAAAGCCCTACTTGGTTTGAAATAATTTACTGTTGCAAAATCAGTCATGAAAGCTCCTTGACCTCAAATTTTGTCAATTTAGAGAATGGAAAAACAGGCCTAGCAAACATAATTGTATTTAAATATTTTAGAATATAATAAATAAACTCTGTTAAACTCACAAGGGCAGATTCAAGAATATGTAAAGCCTGTTTGTATAGCTATGACTGGATGCTTTGCACAGAGCAGACTTGGAACATAGCTTTCTGGGAGTGAATTTCAGTGATTTATTAAGATTGGCTGTCATTCAGTAAAAGTGGTGAAAATTTTTATGTATTCAAATCTGGGCATTGTAAAGAGAATTTTCATGCTCTGACATTTGTAGTAGTCACAGTGCATGACTGCCATATTAAAAAAGAAGGTTACTTTGTGTAACAAGGACTTCACAATTTAATCTGCATACATTTTAAAGATTCATTTTGAATCTTTTATTAAAGAAAAATAAATAAAAATTTACTTTTCCTTAATAAAAGTCATAGCCAGTAGTCATGGATATCTTCACAGCATGCTCTCTTTTGTAAAAAGTATGCCCACATGGTACATAACCTAGACCACAATCTAAGCTGACTCAAGGCTCACAATCTGACAACTGCTGAGCATGAGGATTTGTATTTCTTCACAGGTAGAAGATTCTAATTTCTCAAACTTAATTTCTCATTAAGTTTCAATTTTGGCAGGATTGGTTTTGAGGATGCAGTTGTTTGGACACTTCTCAAAGGAAAAAGAATGAACTGCACTCAGAAGCACAAGTGTCTTATCAGTTTTTAGAATTTCCTGTTGAAGAACTACAAGAAAGTAAATTTATACCTTTGAGGCATATGAGTCAATGTCAGGGCATAAATTTGGAGGATGATAGTTATTGACAGTACTGGTCCTATCTGATCACACTGACTGTTCTTCCCATAAATGCTCTTGGGTTTAATCTCCACTGGCAGACTAGCATGTAGAGTTTTTTAGATGTGAATCTATTTATCCAATGGTACCATAGGAATAGTTTCTTTATTGTTAAATTGACTTGGGAAAAAATGAAAATGAGCATGTTCTAACACAGTGAATTCTTCTGGCTTCAGTTTCTAATCAAGGCTTGGATATGAGTGGTGTTTGCAAGTTGGTTGCATTCATACTTGCATGCATGTTTCTAAGGATAGGTTAATCTTAATATGGCTTCCATCCCCTAATATCTCTGTCATGTTTTTGCACCCTCACTGTTTTGTGGAAACTCAGTAATTTACTCCCTTTCAGTTCTTAACTATATAAGAAGCTTTATGAAGATCTAAGCTCTGGAGCACTTAGATTTTGGAACTTGTGCCATCCCTATTTTTGTCTAATCTTTTTAATACTCTTGCCTTCATTACAGCATCTGCTTGGAAGCAGACAGTGCTTGGCACTTCATTTCAAATGCACAGAGTAAAAAGAATGTATAAATGATCTGCCATAGCTTGGGTACTCTTACATTGTGGGGGTGTGGGAGGGGTGTGGGGAACCACTGTTCCATTGTATTTACCCGTAACCGGTTTGGCAATGCATGCGGGAAAAGGACAGTTTAAAACTTGTATGCTTTAGTTACCTTTCTCCAGCCTCCTCATTTATCATTCCACTTTAATTTTTAAATATTTAATTGCATCTCAATAATAAGTTTAAAATTTAGCTTGGCATGAAATGCATAAACTGTATTATTAATATCCCATTATTTTATGGTTATACAAGAGCAGATTTGAATCGTCACTTTAAATCAGAGCATAAGTCAAAGCAAAGATCTTAATAGGCTGCTTAGATCTGTATCTTCACTGAATGAAACAGTAATTTGGCAGTCTCTTCAGCTAAATGTAGTGAGATAGCTAGTTAGTGTGACATGCCCAGGCAAATATATTGTGTTGCAGTGATGAAGACAATTCCTTGCAGCAATTGCACTGGCAGTTGAGCTGATTCTTCTTGATACACTGATTCAGCATGTTCTTAATGCTGAGGAAGGCAAATGTGGTTTAGAGGCTCCTAATGTGAATTCTAGGAATTAGGCTGAATATCACTTGTCACTCAAATAGTCTTCCCATATTCTTATAATATTTATTCTTTCTATTCCATTAAAATGCCTTTACTATGGAAAGTATCTAGCTGAAAATTACATATAAATTGTATGACGGTATCCTGGGCTGCATCCAAAGGAGCGTGACCAGCAGGTCAAGGGAGGTGATCCTGCCCCTCTACTCTGCTCTTGTGAGACCTCACTTGGAGTAATGTGTGCAGTTCTGGTGTTCTCAACATAAAAAGGACATGGAACTGTTGGAACAAATCCAGAGGAGGGCCACGAGGATGATCAGGGGACTGGAGCACCTCCTATATGAAGACAGGCTGGGAAACTTGGGGCTGTTCAGCCTGGAGAAGAGAAGGCTGCGTGGAGACCTCATAGCAGCCTTCCAGTATGTGAAGGGGGCCTATAGGGATGCTGGGGAGGGACTCTTCATTAGGGACTGTAGTGAGAGGACAAGGGGTAAGGGGTTCAAACTTAAACAGGGGAAGTTTAGATTGGATATGAGGAAGAAATTCTTTACTGTAAGGGTGGTGAGACACTAGAATGGGTTGCCCAGGCAAGCTGTGAATGTTCCTTCACTGGCGGTGTTCAAGGCGGGGTTGGACATAGCCTTGGGTGGCATGGTTTAGTGGGAGGTGTCCCTGCCCATGGCAGGGGGGTTGGAACTAGATGATCTTAAGGTCCTTTCCAACCCTAACTGTTCTATGATTCTATGATTCTAAATCGGTGAAAATGCTTCATATTCACAAAAAGCTCCATATACTTGATAGGGAATAGACACCATACTTTATAAGGACAGCTAAGCTCCACTATTTAGCACTGGTGTTTTTGCCAACCAACTATTTTTCCAGATGTCTCACCATCAGCACTTCTGTACATCCAGAAAACAGCTACATACATGTGTTGAGAAAGTGAACATACTGTGACGCATGGGGTACTTTGAGCTCTCATGGGATCCACATACAAGAAGGACGTGTCTGCCTCATAATATAGATTCACTCTGTATCTCCAGGACTTTGGAGACTGAGGGACTGCAATATCTTTATTTCAGGTGTTTGATTTAGATCTCTATTTTGCTAATGTCTTCCAAAGAGAAAAATTGCTGTTTATAAAAAAACAAACAAACAAAAAACAAAACAAATCCATGTTATAAATAAAGTGATGGTGTTATTAATGCCATTAGGGAATACAAGCATTTTTTCAGGTCAGGTAGAATTGCTTACAACAATATTTCTTCAGTCACTACTAAATAAAGCAAAATAAATACAAAATGCCACTGCTGGTCTTCTATTTTCTGTTCATTAGAGGCTTATTTAGTAGGGTATTAGCACTTATCCACCTCCTTTAGTTGCTGTCCGTCTACCACAGAAAAATCCAGCCCTCTTGATAGTGAAAGATAAAGATGGAAGGTGAAAAGGAAAGTTCTTTGTGTAAATATAAGCCTTTTTTTTTTTTCTGATTTATGTATTTTTTTCATTTACTTAGAGAAATATTTGTGTACTGTGTGTGTTCCTGTATTTCAGTTGCTGCTTAAAATGTATTCAAAACACATTTTCATTTTAGAACAGAAGTACAGTTCTTCCAATAGTGTTGGAGAAAAACAAATCCCTTAGGAGTAGGCATTATAGAAGATATGTCACCCTCCTGGGAATAAAGGAGCAGTTAATACTTCAAATTAGAACTTGAATTTTAGTGAAACCAAAGACCGTATTTCAAGAATTATAATACTGGAGAGAGGATGATGAATCCATGCTTATAAGCATTCATGTGTGATAGAGGAAAGAACTTACGGATGCATACACAAAAAGAATGGTTTAATGTTGCATTTCTCTTATTTCTTTTACTGCTTGTGCTTTCACCAAACACTATCTCAGATCTCCCAAACACGATAATCATTTAAGTCTCGCTGTCAAATTAGAAGAAAAGCAAGGCAGGGAATAAGCATCATTAAAATGCTGCTTGTTAAAAGAAGCAATGTAAGCAGCCAGATGGTTGTACTCTAGTCTTATCTTAAGCAGTCATCTTTGGACTTACAGACTTTTTGCTTGTAATATAAGTGCATGCTTTCAACCTCTTTAGATGGTAAAAATATTCAGCTCTGCTGGTATACTGTGAAACACACTCGGCAATTGCATTTCTAAATTTTTCTGCATTAAGGATAGTGGTGTTACTATTTTAACTGCCTTTGAAAGTGTCCTTAGGAGCCTCTTCTCAAGCAAAAGCCCCTTTTTGTCAGTGTGTCTGTGGGACACCATTTCATGATTTGTTTTGTACAAAAGGGACAACTCTGTGCCTTGCTTTATGGTATAATCATCCATTAAAGCCATCACTTCGCTTTTTCAAGAAAACCTGAATGTTTTCATCCCTGGTGAAGTTCATATGCATATCCTCATTTCACTCTTGAGGACTTCCCTGTTCTCCACTGGCAAGCTGCTCCAGAAAGCTACATCAAAAAAGAAAGGTACAAAAGGACAAAGGAATGAACCCCCTTCATGCATTCATTGCATTCATTTACCTTCAGTTTAAATATAGGATCTTATCCATCTCTGTAGATGTTATGTCTATTTCCTTCTACAGACTTCATTAAGGAAGAATTTATGTTCAGATGTTTTGCTGCCTGAAAGCACTTCTGAAATGTTCTTGTGTTTTTTTTTGTGAAAGTTTCTGTTTCAATTTCAGCTGGCAAAGCAAGTGTTTTTTAATTTGGGGATTTCCTAAGATTTTGGCCAGGCTATCTACATACCTATGAAATATCAATGGTTTTGCAGTTCTGTGGCCCTATGGGACAGAGGGAGGAGGTACAGCTACAGAGATTATAGAGTTCACAAAGCGAATCTTAATCTGGCTAGAGCTTTCTGGTGGATGATCTCCCCTGCTTCCTCTGAAGATTCATGTGATGCTAAATGTGATCCTGATTTTCTAAAGGAAAGGACTGTGAATACACTACAGATGAGCCAGGGCTATATGGAGCCACATGATACCCAAGTTACTTTTCTGTAAGAGACTGTAATTGAAGCTAAATCTATCTTTAATGTAAGGGTGGACCTGAGAAATGACACTTCGCTGTAGAGATCTTTTTCATCATGCAGGCATTTAATTAACAGTGTTTCCATAACTGTAAAAATGAGTGAAATTGGTTTTCTGTGGTTTTGGGTTTTTTTAATTTGATTTTGTTGTTTAAGGAAGCATAAACTCCCCTTGGAGCCTTCCCTTAGTGGGAGCAGGCATGAGGAGTTTCTTTCTCATATGGGAATTTTAAGGGTTTCTCTATTTTCATAAAGTTGGTAGGACCCACATTATCTTTCTGATATTGATCTTTCAAATTCAGTTCAGTCAGTGGGATCAATGTTTATTGAGGGTAACAAATATGCAGGTTTGCACAAACAAGAAGCACTATTATAGTGGAAAATCAGACAAAAATCTAACAAGAAAGCTTGTGCAAACAGAGCCTTTTTTAAGTTTCATAATGCTGAAGATTTGGATGGGGAGAGGAGAAAAGCTGATAGCCCACTGACAAGCTGAAAATGTCACACAGCACAATATGCTAGAGTCAGCGTACTTGCTGACTTGCATACTTGTAGAGAATGTCTGATGTGTTCCTTTCCTGGGAAATGGCATTTTAAAAAGTCACTATTTTGCTTCTGGTGTTACCCTGGCCATTAAGCAAGTTCATTTAATTTATTTATGCCTTATTTATGGTGTGTTAGAAGATAAGTTAATGACCTATTGACTGCTTTGCATTTTAACTGAGCACATAAATCTTTCCTAATGTTGGGGTATTCTAAGTATTTGAACTTTTTTTATAGGACCTGTATGTAAACTCCAACTTTGCATTTTTTTTCAGTTGTTTTTTAAACATTAGGGTATGTATTTTAAGTGTTTAGGCGTTTCTAACTGATGAAGTTCTTAGGTATGTTTTTGGGATGTTGTTTTGTTATCTTACAAATGTAATAGTAATTAATAATAATCCAACAGTTATGATGACCTCAAATGAACTGCAGCTGTAAGAAATATGAACAAATGCATGCTAACAGGAAAGGAGGTTTTCTTAAGTCTGACTGTATATAATTTGTCAATGTAGTAGAAAATCAAATTTGACCTCTATATAATAAATTGAGCTGACATTCCACAAACAAAGCTGATTACTCAAGAGTCGCCGTAGTAGTGACTTAGGCACTGACTCATTACAAAAGTGGCTCAGTGCCTGTTGCCAATTTTCATTTGCAAAGAGCCCTCGGAACCTGTTCTTTTACTTGGAATCACCATGGGTTTGGCCTGGTTATTGAGTGCATTTCAGTCTTGTTTCCTTCTCTGTTCTAGCATAAAGTTTCTTCTGCCTTTATGCATTAGGGGAACAGCTGATATGCAAAGTTAGTTTAGTGATTTTTTTAATTATTATTCTTTTTTTCTGTTCTCCCCCAAAACACCTTTCAAAACCCAGAGCCGAATGACTCGTGGCTCCAGAGCTATTGCTACATTGCAGTCTTGCCTTCAGACCTACAATGCCAGAAACTCACTGCTATTTCAACTAATGTCATACAGGAGCAAACACGAATTAAAGTACAGAGCTATCTCCATTATATTATGTATACAAACTATAAAAAGCCATTATACAAATCTGGTTTTGCCATATGCATATTAGCTAAAAGGTTGCCCTGGGGCTCAGCTACAGAACTAAAAATGGTTTTTTCTCACTGTATTTTTATTATATGCTATTTTTTTCTGCAGAGGAGTTCTTTAAGGCCAGTGTTTTCAAAAACTGATTTATTTGCCTATTATTCGGCTGTCCATCATAGGCCAGCAGTGCTCTGTAGCTCTGAAATATCAGTCCTAATTAAATGCAAATTGCAACACCAAAAATATTAGCCACAGCTTTTAACTTTCTGGGACTCAGAGTTCAGACTCCTAATAGTTTAACATGAGTAAGAAGTCTTTTGTATGTCAAGTGGGTATGAGACTTCAATTTTGTAATAGGTTTGGAAATGCCTGTGACTGCCAGCTTGCAGGAATACATCAAAGTCTTTTGGGAAGTCACCTCAGTTTTCACAAAGTTTATGTCCTTCAGCCATTGCGGTTTTTAGTCATGAGAGTCCCAGATAATCTTACCTGACATTTTAGTAAAAAGTGTGTCGGAGGAGAGAAGTTTGAAAAGAGCTTCCAAAACAGGAAGCAAATATAATTGTGCAAAAGTAGCCAACTTGTGCTGCTTTTTTGATCTGGTTGGAAATTGGGGGAGATATTGTATGATATTTCGGGTGAGCAATACTAATTTGGCATGACATGGTGTTGCACAACTGAACCTTAAATAGCTATGGTGAACAACACGGTCAATTTCAACACCTCTTTATAATACTCGAATTTCTCAGGATTGTGTATAATTTTCTTAAATACACTTGTTTTTCATAGGTACTATTTCGTTCCAAGTGCTATTATTTATTCTACAGACTGAATAATAAAAAAATTAAAAATAGTATTTGGAATTCTAGCCACACTCCTCAGGTATCAGCCGGCGTGTGTTATTTTCACTCTCTGAATGAATGAGCATAGCTTTTCATTACATTTTTTTCCTCTTCCACTTGCAGAGTCCTCACAAATGAAATCCACACTCACATTCACCCTCTGATGTGCAACTTTGCTGGTCTCAATGTGTCTGGTAAGGAATTCAGGGAATTAGGTCACCCTGTGATGAATTGTCCCCTATGCCATGTAAAATAATACCAGGCAGGTGGTGAGATTTATTGGTTATAAAGCTTTCATTAACAAAGTAAACTTCATTTCTGCAAGGTGCTTCAATGCATTGTGTGGGTGGCTCATTGTTTCCTCCTGCGTGCGACTTCGGAAATGTTATCCAACTGCAATGTGAAGCACTGTCATGCACCAAACGCGCTGTGCTATGTAATACACTGTTATATACTTATATGATTAACTGCAGTTTCTTGCAAAAGTACTTACTTTTACCAGTTGTGCTAATACACTCTTGTATATCTCTCCTTCTGCAGGATTGAAACACTTTACTGCCAAATGCTTCTTGTCTTTGATAACACTACTGAAATCTACCGAAAGAGGTTTTATGTTTTTACAGCGGGTATATGCATATTTTAAATGAAATCAAAGAACCTCCAAACAAGAGACAAAAAAAAAACCCTTCTCAGTCCTCTTCCCCAACCCCCCCCACCTTTGTAATACAATAAGTTTGTCTTTACGTGGCTGCATCTTTAGCAGCGCTCCTTAAATGATTTTTGAAACAGCATTCTCTGTAAATACTGCATTTGCCATCACAAGCCCTTGCCTCTGAGACAGCTCATGCAAAAAGCAGAGACTCCTTGAAATCCTAAGGGGAGAAAATTCAAAAGGGGTTGGGTACAATCATTGTCTCCATTGTGCAATCACTGCTAATAAGAATTCAAGTTAAAATTCAAATGAATGCTTGCAGAAATGTTCACCCATCTCACACATTTTATATAAATATGAGATACATGTTATTTATATACATGATGTAAATAGCATCAGATTCTTGGCTCTTTAAAAATGGCTTGAAGAAATGGAGTAATCGCTTCAGCTGATGAAGCTTTGCAACATGTAATTTACTATGGGTCCCATCACTTTTGAATGTGTTGAGATTATGTTTGATGTATTATTGAAAATGCAACTCCTTCATCTGAATTTCTTCTCAACTCTCAAACAATGAGAACAGTCACAACAAAGAAGAGAGTGGGGAAAAAGAGAGGGAGTGAATGTCTTGCAAAATAGCCGGAATAGCCATCTAATAAACATGCTGGTAAAGGAATAGTAGGATAGGCTGAAGTTGTCCTTTCTTCATTATACTTTTGTCTTCATATATTTTGTCTCTCTTGTCTTTTGTCTTCTGCTGTACCTTCCTAGAGTTTTATAGGTATTTTTATATGTATATTACTGTTGAACTACTCAAGGGATTCATCTGTATGGAGAGTTCTACAGCTTTCCCCCCCCCCCCCCCCATTCAGCAGTGGAGCATCCAGTGCGGATATCCTCAAGATGCTCTTTATCACATCAATGAATGTTGGGGAAGGGGGAGGTGAGTCTCTGCAGCTTTTTTTCTCCAGGTTATTCAAAAGGGAAGACCACCTTGGGTCAGTTCATGTGATCTCCACATGGGTCAGTTTTGTTTCACTGAAAGTGTGTGTTAACCTAACCATGATTAATACTTCCCTTTATTAGCTCTTACCACCTTGCTGAACTGGGTCAGCAGTATCAAGTTACCCTTTTGCTAACAACATTAGGACAGTTATAAGAGCTGAACTGGGATTTATATCACTAAACAAGAAACGGATTTTCTCATCATTTCTATGTTAGGATTGGCCAGGGAATTCCTTTCAGGATGTAAAGATGGGCACTTCTTGGCCCACTGCAGTTGGTATCACAGCTGGCAAAAGCATCCATGAGCTCAAGAGCCAGCATGATTTCACTCAGCAGAGTGCACATTACTTGCAGTTATCTTACACTTATTTCTTTCTATCTGCCTGTTTGTCACTATTACCCCTAACAGGTATGAAGTTCCATCTTTTCCTCTGTGCTATAACATAATAAATAATTGTGGAAAGTTAGCAGTTTTTATGTTATTGCACTAATTTATTGCATGATGCTGACATGAGCAACAGCATCAGCAAAACCTTAAAAGTAATATTTGAAAAGAGCACAAATGAATGTTCAGGAATAGCTTCCTAATAGCGCACTTAAAAACAATGATTTTCCAACCAACATCTCCTCCCTGACAGACTATTAATGGCCTAGCAATTTGTGGCAGTAGCACAGCTCTGTGAATGATTGTAGCTGCTCTTTTTTCTTTCCATTTTAAATTTGCCCAAGGAACAGAACCAAGAACGTTAAGGGAAAACCTTGAAGGAAAATTGATACTTATTTTTCTTTCCCACAAAGCTAAACAAAGCCCCAAAGCATATGTTGATTTCAGACTGAGTGGGATGTTTTCCTTTCAATATACAATTAAATACAGCATTTAATTTTCACTTGTACTTTGCTGTTTTTAAATAGGTAAGATGTTAAAGCAAAACATGTTAAGAAATTAGTGCAGCATTAAAACGCTCATCAAATGTGTTTGTTGCTAGCCCCAAAGACGATGATAAATTGTACCCAAAGTCCCAAATGCTGTTTCTTGACATTGCATTTTCCCACAAATGTAATCTAGTCTTAATGGACAGGGGCAAAATTCTTGTCTTTAGTACTCTGCATAGGCTCAGACAAAACATTTGCTCTGCAAAGTGTATTCCCATTAGTTACCCTATTCTGTTTCCCTTCTTGGTCTCTATTTTGTTTCTTTCTTTTACAGCATCTTGTCTGGAAAACCACAGTGTGTATTTGTACTTCAGAGAATCTAATTAACTTAAGCCACAGTAAAGTAAATGGCTGTAACTAGATATTTTAAGTCTCTACCATACTGGTTTTTTTGCTTGCATAAAATGTTGTTATTATTTTATGCCATACAATGTATTAGCATCCTTCCCAAGTTATAATTAGCTTTAAACAAAGAGGCTTTGGGGAAAAATAAAAAGAAACTAAGAATCGGCACATTGACTTGCAACCAGGAATCTTACTTATTTCTTCCCTTTTCTTTCTTAGTATAAATACAACCATACTGTACTTCATGTGTTCAAGAAGGACTTTGAGATCTTCATGTTAAGACAGTCTTGTCTGAGCTCTTGCATTTAGTCCACTTGCCTGTTGTATTTTAACCTCAGCTGGCAACTAAGCCCACATGCCCAGTGGAATGAGGAAGAGAACTGGAAGAGTAAACACGAGAAAACTCGTGGTTTGAGATAAAGAGAGTTTAACAGGTAAAGCAAAAGCTATGCACACAAGCAAAGTAAAACAAGGAATTAGTTCCCTGCTTCCGGTTGGCAGGCAGGCGTTTAGCCATCTCCAGGAGAGCAGGGATAACAGTTACTTGAGAAGACAAGCACAGTCACTCCCAGTGTCTGTTCCCTGTCCTTTTTTCTCCAGCTTTATATGCTGAGCACAATGTCATATGGTCTGGGATGTTCCTTGGGTCAGTTGGGGTCAGCTGTCCCAGCTGTGTCCACTCCCAACTTCTTGTGTGCCCACAGCCAACTCGCTGATGGGGTGGTGTGAGAAGCAAAAAAGCCTTAACTGCGCAAGCACTGCTCATGAGTAACTAAATCATCCCTGTGTTATCAACACTGCTTCAGCACAAATCAAAAGCACAGCCCCATACTAGCTATTATGAAGAAAATTAACTCTGTCCCAGCCAAGTCCAGCAAATTACCTTACATTGAGTGGGGTCATTTGGGTGTAGTTATATATAGTGTGACAGTCTATCAACAGAAGTGTAACAGTCTATCATCCCAATGGCAAGTTCCATTTGTATGTGTGTTTACAGAAAGTAAGTTTTATCAGAATTTTAGTTTTGTTTCATCATTTGATTATCTGGAAATGCTGACGGCTAGAGAGAGAGACAGGGAGGTCACAATTGTACTAAATATAGTGATGGTCTTTGGCATTTGTGAATAGTCTTCTATCATTAAACTCTAAACTTATTCCATCTGTAATTCAGTACTTGTATTTTTTCTTTTCCACCTTCTTTCTCCTTCTGGGATATGGTAGTAAATGAAAAGGGCACATGGTTCTGAAAAATCCTTAGATCTCCCTTTCTTAAGGGGCCACAAAGGATGCTTATAAAATTCCAATTTTCCTTTGTTCCTGAGAGAAAACCCTTCAGCTTTGTGCTCATGTCGATCACAATTAGTAACAAGCTAAGCCTCTCCACGGAATACTTAATTTGATCTAAATATGCAATATATTTATTAACATAGCTGTAATTATATAGTTCTTAGAGGGACAGAAAATGGAATACCTGTAGAAGTCACTGAATATGACAACCAAGCAAGACAAAAAGGAAACCACAACCAAAGAGGATTCTCTGTGCCATCACTCTGAACTCAGTGCCTGCTATGCAGCTGGATGCCCATTTTTAGAAAATCTTTTCTTCAGGCCCAAATACACATGCTTTCATATGAACACTGGCAATCAATACAAAATGCATCACAAAGTGAATTTACATCAGCATCCAGAAACTCTTTCTTTAGGCTAAGCCTATCTTGAGAAATTCACACGAACAGACAAGTTAGGGCAAAAGGCCTTTTCTGGCTTTTTCCACTCTTTAATAATTAAAATAAATACTCCTGTGGGATGGAACAGTGAGCAGCAGGAACAACTGATAAAAAGTGAAATGGTTTGACTACATATGGCATCCCTTCCATATCCTACTTTATTCTACTAATCCTGCAGATCCAATAGAGCTGATTTTTACAGGGGGGAAAAACAAGGGGAATGGGTCTTCCTAAAGGGGATTTGGCAGCGCTTTGGTACTTAGATGAAGGTCAGATATTCAGAAGGGGCCATCAAGCATCTCCAACTGTGACACTTGTGCACAGATTTTTCAAAGAAGTCAGCATCTTGTATGCAGAGCTTGTTCTGATAATCTTATTTGTTTTGGTGGCAAAGCTGAAGCTAAGCCCTTCTGAAAATCAGACTGCTGTAGCCAATTATGCTGACAGAAGCCTGGTTGGTGCATATTGAATTGCAGTTTGGAATGGTCAGAGAAATGGGAATTTTGTATGTTTCATAGATTTTGAAATTAGTTTAAGAGAAAACTGAGCAGAACTACGAGCTCATTGCAAACCTCTCGTGTAGCCTTCTGGAAATCACACCCACATTGTTTAGTCAGTACATTCTTGTCTTCAAATGGCAGGGAGGCAAATTGAATGGCATTTCACTGTTCGGGTATAATCTTATTCCTGTAAGAAATCACATATAATTTAATATATGAAGAGTGGAAATTCTAAGTGATGAGTGAAATCCAACCCTACTAATATATTGTATATTTTACCGTTTATAATAGAACCAGTTTTGACACTAGTTTTACAAGCACTGGCAAAATTATTGATGCAAAACAATGGAATAAAAGTTTCTTGCTTCGCCAGAAAGTTAAGGATGAAATTATTTTAAAATATACTCCTGTGGTTTCTCCAGCCACACTATCATCTATATGTCTTTGTGAAGAACGCAGATATGTACCATGACCTCTGGTACTTTTTCAATTGTGTTGCTTAAACCAAAATGTTACAGTACATTATAGTGTATGCGTATGTACTTGGCTGCAGAAATATAAAGAGCTCGAGATAAAGTTAATTCTTTCTCTGAATTCATTTAAGAACATGAGTGACATTCAAAAATTACTCTCAGTCCCAGGCATCAAACAAGTTTTTTAAAATGACTGCCAACCAGTTTTTGGGTTGTTTCTTTTAAATAATTATAAAGTAGTTAATACATTTTCTAATGTCAGTGTTTACAAGACCAAAGTTTCACAAAAGAAAACCACTAATAATTCATCAACTTTAAAGGTATGTTGAAATAAAAATATATATGTGGAAATATAAACACCCATGCACACACACACATCCCAGAAATGTTATTTGAAAGACCTGCTTCTCTTTCCATCAATTTTCTTTTCCTTTCAGCCAAGCAAAATGTTTGCTGGAATGTTCAAGACCAGAAAATAGACGTTTGTGGGAAAGTCAACAACTCTGTATAGGTAATGGTATGATCCACAACAACATGAAGGAGAGAAATGAATATACCTGTTATTTGTTTCAACCCCTGCCCCTTATTTTTCACTCCAGGATCTTTCTGCACAAACCACAAGTTCCAGGGTACATTGCTTAATTTCATTTGGATATGTGCTCATTTGCTGGAGGCAAGTGTTGGGGGGAATATAACAGCATAAAAAGGTCCAGCCTTTTTTTTGTCAACCTGAAATAGACCCAATACTGTCTAGGCTTTATATGAAGTTCATTGGGGTTTGGGGTTTTGTTGGGTTTTTTTTTGTTTGTTTGTTTTTTTTTTTTTTTTTTTTTTTTGGGGGGGGGGGGGGTGTTTATTCTTTTTTTTTTCCCTCCTTACTCTTTTATTTCATAGTGTAAGTTTCTAATTATAGACTCAGTCTAGGCCCCACATATATAAGTGGTGTGTCAGTTTCTAGATAGTATATGCTTCCACACTGACCTATTTTCATGCAGCAAAGTCACTGGATTGATATTCATTCCTAAGTGCAAAATCAAACCAGCAGCAATTTTAAATCCTGAGAGGTGTCTGTTCAGGTGAATGGATACACAGTAGTGTGTTCCCATTTTAGCCTGTTTATCATCTGGAATGCAGAAGCAACTGGTGATGCTAAATGCAGTGATTTCATTTGAAGAATCCTATGAAACACAGACCAAAGTCTAAGTGGTTCATTGCCCTAAAAACAACAGTGTGAGATTTTGGATAGCCTTGGGTGACGTGGTCTAGTGTGAGGTGTCCCTGCCCATGGCAGAGGGATTGGAACTTGATGATCTTAAGATCCTTTCCAACCCAAATGATTCTATAATTCTATGATTTTGTAGGTTATGGATCTTTTCTCTGTCTAACTCACACCACACAGACAGGCAGGAGGGATTTGGTTCTTGTGTCTTTCCCAGAAGTCTCTGTTTTTTCCTTGCAAATTTTAGTTCAAATCTAACCTGCAAGTATGAGTTTCAACAGGTAGATGCTGAATATGGCTTGTGTGTCCTTATGAATACCGTCTGCAGTATACAGGAAAAGCTAGAAGTTTGCTGCAAAGAGAAATTCTTAATAAGCAAAACTTTTTCCTTTCCATTGCATTCACTGACTACCGCTCCCAATTTTCTCCTTTTACTGTGCAAAGTGACCAGAAATTCTGATATCAGATGATTTGCTTCAACCCCAGCCGGTTATCTTGGGCTAGTTATTATGGATTTTATGCCTGTTTTCATCTTCACAGACAATTAAACAATATTAGAGAGTACTCATTCCAAAAGGGATCAGACTGATTTTGGATTGAGACTCTTGTGTTTTTCTTCATGACTAGAGCTATAGTAAAGATCCCACCTATACACATAACACAGTATTTTGAGAATTGACACTTTTTTTTTTCCACAGTGCTTTCTCAATAGCAACAAACAGAGAGAAATTATAAATAGATAAATATGATTGGATTGTATCTCTCCAATCAGTCATGTTCAGTGGCTTTAAAAAAATAAATCCTCTGTCCAATCACCCCCTTTAAAAAACAACAACCAGGAGCAGTCTGAAAGAACCATGAGTTATTGACTGTGAGTTGCATTTATCATTCCAGCAAGGACTAGAATAAATATTAAGTCAGTTCATAACATGAAGATTGTCCTTTCTTTCCATTTACAGAAATACATTTTTCAATAGTTATTTTAAAAAGGAGCCCCTCTGGAATTGAAGTATATGCATTTTTTTTTAATTGCCTCTTTTTTCCCTTCACTGGAATCATATTTTTATGGCCATCTTTGTTTCTCATCTTTCTAAAAATAATCAAATCTTGAAACTTGATCAATATTCTGTAAACTTTAACTTTATTATTCTCCAGTCAAACTCTGACTGTTACATACTTTAGTGTAATGCAGAAACCACGTAGCAAAGAACAAAGAGAATTTTTAGTATGAGGAGAGAAGGCAGATTACAAAGATAGCATTTTGCATAAAAGATTTAAAAACTGAGCTCTCCTTCAAACTCATGAAAACTATGTACAAGATTTAGAGCATTTTACAGAGCCAGAGAATGAAGGAGCCTGAGATTTTTAGATGCAGTAAGCACATTGTAAGCATGCTTTGGCCATTATATACATTGATAGAAGAAAGAATAAGCTGAAAAAGCTGCTTAAAATGTGGAAAGGATATATATCTCAAAATCTTTTAGAAGCACAAGCAGATGTACTGTGAAGAATGATGCCTAGATCAAACTCCTTGCTTCTAAACATTACCCAATCAAATACAGCTGGTTCTAACAAATTCTGATAAATATTTTAATCTCAGTAAGAAAATGAATGCAGTGATGTGCAAAATGAGCATATGAGTATCAATAAGTTTTTATGGGCTAGTGTGTTTTTCTGGAGCATGGCAGACATAACAGGAAAGAGCCTGCCAGAGGTATGTGTGCATGTGAGGCACAAAAGGGCTGGTGACAAAATCAGATACAGCGTAGATGGCAAGGAGGAAGGTAAATGCTGACATAAAACCAGAAGCATCCTTATTTGTATTTGCTTTTGGAAATGATAACTCGATCTGCACTATGTGCTGAGGGGCAGTGCTGCTAGCAGGCTGTCGAAGCAATTGAATGGGGGTAATTGCAGCTGAACTGAAGCAGTCATGTGAAATACAGGTCTGGACACCTTGCTGGTGTGGCACAGGCTTTTTTTAAAGAAATCACTAGATTTAGGTCTGACATGGATGGATGAGTCCAGAGATTATTCATAGATCCTGTTTAAAATAAGATTGAAATATGCACCCAATTTTTTTTTCCTGTAACATAACAAAAAAGTGTGAAGGTAATCTGCATTTTCAGAGCAACCAAACCCTCTTGGCTATGCAGATTATTTTGAATATTGAAGGGCTTTTGTATTTAATGTTATTTCACTTTTTTCATGATGGTTAAATAAACAGGTTTTTTGTTTAAAAATATTTATAACAGTATACGAGTTGTAGTTTAAAATTTTTTAATGCTACTGGTTTACTTGCATATAAAAAGCTAGATCTTTCTACTGGTACGGCTTTTTATATGGGTTAATCTTGTTGTTTTTTTGAGTAATTTATTCAGCATATTTTGGCATATGTATAAACTGGTCTTTGTAATGTCTTACATGAATATATACATTCTAAGCTACCTGAAACCTCTTACCTTGCAAATAAAATAGAAAGAAGTGATTAAGTTAGAGGGCAGTCATGTAAATAAAGCAAGCTTGAATGTGAATACAGTAGAAAATCTCCTAACCCTTCCTGAAAGCCCCAGCTGTAACTCAATAATTTTTTCTTAAATTTTAAGTATTTTTAGACAATTTTCCTATTAATTTTTGCAATACTTATTCAATTAAACACACACACATATATATACGGTTGTTTACTAAATGAAATAGTGTGTAAAGCATGTAAATGGTACACACTTTTTTTTTTACCATGATCTGTACTTAAGCCTTTCTCTCCAAAGATAAATACTAAAGTAGGTCACAGTATAAAAATAGTACAGTAAGCAATGTAAGGACTAGATTCTGTTTGCAAACAGAGTGGTATAGATACACCCTAACTCCACTGATTTCAGTAGTTTCATTTAAACTGTGTTGTTATTAATGATTGTGCATCTACTGCAGATGAAACGCTAATTCCTCCAAAGTCCTAACAGCAAAGAGCAGGATTTAGCTGGCAAAAAATAAAGTGGAATGAAATGCCTACCTTCTTCCATTCCATCTGCAAATTTCTACATGCATCCTGCAATGCAGGAGTATCTGACCTTTCAAGCAGACAGATGCCAGGTCTTTTAAGTAGGTACTGAAGAGCCATACATCTTCAGCCTTCCTCTGACAGATAACAAACACTGTGCCCATCATGGAGCTGCAGCAGCCCTCTGTCCCATGACTGGCATACAGCCTCTGTATCCTGTTTCAACATATATTACTCTTTCAGTTACATGGATGGATAAGCACTTATGTTGGAGATGCCCAGATTCTGCAGCTGTATTACATGGAAGTGTGGGCATGCTGCAGAGAGAGGGGCTGGTGAACCCTTTGGAAAGTCAATAAATACTAGAGCAGTTTAAATAACTTGTGTTGCTTTTTGATTCTCTCAGGTGCCCCTGAGGACCAAGTCATGCAGTATATAAAATGTACAGAAGAGGTCCAATAAAAGGGCCACAATGGAAGATGCCATCCTTGGACTGCACTAATCAAAAGGATGATGTGCCACAGGTAGCCCATGCTAGGCAGCTGTGCCTTGAGGCATAACCCTTATGTAGCTCTTATTTGTTGATCAAACTCTACTTCTTCTCCAGTAGGCCAATAATGTAATGAAAATCCCCAACTTTTAATGTTCTTGTTTATTTGCAACTAATGCCTTCTTCCAGGTTCAGTGCAAGTTTGATTACTTCTTAAACCATTTATTAAATATAAGGAGCAAAAAAAACTAAGCCAGAAGTTTCAGATTTAGTGATATTTGACAGCTGGAGAAATGCCAAGAGTCGCAACTGCCAAGCAGAGGCAGTTCCGAATAGAAGTTTAAAACAAAAAATTGATTGTTGTCAGAAAATCTTTCATAAATCATTTGGTTTGGGGCAGCTGAAGCAAGATATTTTTCTCACATCAACTTTGCCAAAATACGGTCTATTCTTCAGAAATACTTTATCCTTAGAAAATTCAGATTCTTAAGGCTTTTACATTTAATTGGCAGCGAAATTAGGGAAAAAAGTCTAGTACCTAATTAATTACTTAAAAAACCTGCCAGCTACAGAGCTTTATGAGCAACCTCAGAGATAGCATAGGGGTTTTTTCATCCTTCTATGCAAGGATGCATACTGCTGCAGCGCGCAGTTATTAAGCTTCATCCTCATTGCACAGGTATTCATAATGATACAATTTTCAATCATAGTTTTATGTAACATCACAGAATTTGATGCAGCTGTATTAATACATAGCAATTAAGAATCAAGCCCATCACATACCTCTTACATCCTTTAAGTACTGCTGAAGGAATCCTTCATATAGTTTGTCATCAGCAGTAGCACGTGGGTAAGTTTGAATGAGTAATCAAACCTTCCTGATACTAATTCCAAAGTTAATGAAGAAGCAGTCAAAGTAGTAATAGGATGCATGTCAGTCTAAGCAAAGCATTCAGGATATATCTAAGTAGAAAAGCAAAATGATCGTTGCATAAGAAAAGCCAAAATGTCTGAAAGATTTTTGTGACAAAGAGTACCGAATAATGAGATAATTCAGATAAACTTTTTTTCCTGCTAAAAAGAATTTTCCTGGTGTCTGCCTTCATTTATCCTTGTATTCTCCAAGTGTGTGTTTTTTACAATCTCTTTGTTGCTGCAATGCTGGTTGATTGAAATTCTCAATTTGTAGGTCTCCCTGAACATGCTATTCAGGGAATGGGACTTGCACAAAACAATACACTTGTATGAGGCAATCCCATCGCATCAGCCTTCATTATCATTTTTAGATTGTCTAACTGGGATACTTTTCAGTGATTGCAGTAGTTCCCATACTCCCACAAAATAGCCTCGATTGTTGCGTGCCAAGCTTTGATACCACATTTGCCTTAGTTTTACCATGATGTCTGAATTACATGAGCATCCAATGTGCTGCCACAACTGCAACTTTTCTCCACTAATACAATGGGATGCTTTGAGCACAGGAGCTGAGGTCTTTCTTTATATGAGTATGTGATACAGCTGTTGGTTTTAGGTGGAACTTTTTTCTCTCAATGTTTCTTTTAATTTAAATTAAGATGCCATCATTGCTATCTATTTCAAGCTCATCAGTTCATGCACATGCACAGATCATTGCACTGGTCATCTTCAAAGGAGGATGCAGAGTGCCTGAGTTAGTTTCATATTTTCCACAGCTGGATGATGCGTCTATTCACTCCCTTCTCTGCCACATCACGCGTCTGTAAATCTATCATGAGTAATTTTTCTCATGTGGAAACTAATTAACATTTTGGGAACAGATTGCTGGCATTGTCTTGATATTTTTTGAAGTAACCAGATGCTGTAATTACTGTGTATACAGTTCTTTTTGCCTGTAGGTTGTTAGATAGCACCCCCCATCACTTTAATTAACATCATAAAGTTCATTTAAATAGTAAAAGATGAGCCAAATTTGTTTAGAAGCCTTTAAATGTAATAGGAAGATCTATGCTGAAGGTAAAAACAAAGCGAATTTAATTCAAATCATTCATGCTAGAATATTTAATTAACTTCCTTTTTACTGCTACTATTTATCACTTGAAATTCTCCTACGTTTAATTATAGAATCATAGAATGATAGAATAGTTAGGGTTGGAAAGGACCTTAAGATCATCTAGTTCCAAGCCCCCTGCCATGGGCAGGGATGCCTCACACTAAACCATGTCACCCAAGGCTATGTCCAACCTGGCCTTGAACATCAGCAGCGATGGAGCATTCACAACTTCCTTGGGCAACCCATTCCAGTGCCTCACCACCCTCACAGCAAAGAACTTCTTCCCCATATCCAACCTGAACTTCCCCTGTTTAAGTTTGAACACATTCACCCTTTTCCTACCACTATAGGCCCTCATGAAGAGTCCCTCCCCAGCATCCCTATAGGCCCCCTTCAGATACTGGAAGGCTGCTATGAGGTCTCCACACAGCCTTCTCTTCTCCAGGCTGAACAGTCCCACCTTTCTCAGCTTATCTTCATACGGGAGGTGCTCCAGTCCCCTGATCATCCTCGTGGCCCTCCTCTGCACTTGTTCCAACAGTTCCATGTCCTTTTTATGTTGAGGACACCAGAACTGCACACAATACTCCAAGTGAGGTCTCACGAGTGATTCCTTTTGTGTAATTTTTATTGTGTATGTACTAGTACTCTGTGTTGTTTTACTGCAAAATAGATCTAGATATTCAATAATTGCATTCCTGGTGAAACCTGTATTTATTGGTTCTTGTTCTACTACTGTATATTTTAATTAGATGGTTACTAGTGCCTCATTGCAAGAAGCTTAACAAACTAGATTTCTATTAAGAAAAAGGATCTCTCGTTAATTATTCTTTTGGTGACAAGAGACAATAAGTGTTTTCTGAGATCTGATTTAAAAAGATTCATATGCAGAAGCAAAGGGAAGGAGGGACAAGGCATCAAAACATGAAGACATGTATAAGGAATCAGTAAGTCATCTGGCTCTCCTCCTAGCCATTATTGGTCATTTTTCCCAAGGCAGATTTGCTAATGAACAATGTCAGTGTGCCTGTATTGTAATTGGTCCTGTATACACTGTCATCTATAGTGAAATGCAGCATCTTTTGGATGAGAGGGACTTGTTATATCAGACTTTCATCAGAAGCTTTCTGAAATCCAAACACACTGTGTCATCTCTTAATCATCAGTCTTGGTTATAGCACGTTCCAAATAGCCAAGACAGATTTTCTCGTGAGAGGTATTCAAGAAAAATAAGGAAGAGAGAATTTAATGGAATGTGTCATCAGTTGAAATGCCAAACACACGAACAATGAAAGGATTTGATTTGAGGATGGTATTCAGATCAAATCAAAAAATAAGATTACAGTCCTTCATGTAAATGTTATGTTTAATTCATGACATTTGGTTGCACCTTTTTTCCTTGTCATGGTCTATGACTATTCAAAATATTTTTTCATACCACCATGTAAGTTCTTTTCAATTTCATGATGATGAATGTCATGATCTTCTGACCTAGCTCAGTATGTTGTATGGTACAAGGCTATGGCTGAAATTATAAAATGATAAAAAAATATTACATTTGCAACGTATATCTTATTTGTTTGTTTTTTGGGTTTTTTGTGGTTTTTTTTCCTGTACTTGATGGACCACTAATAAATAAGAATAGCAGTATCAGTGACCTTTGAAGTCTATGTGAACTGTTAATAAGTGTCAGGGGAACATAATAAAATGGATACTTCCAGTAGGAAAATCTTGTTTTACTCCCTTCTCTCTTAAATCAGGAGAAAGTGTTACATTAACGCCAAACAGGATGTAAAGAAAAAAACAAACTGGCAAGTGAAACTGAACTTGGGAATTGTCCAGGAGAAGTTCAGGTGTCATAAAGAAGACTAGGTATGTGTCAGCCAGAAAAGAGAGACCCGTGTCTTGTTTTGTGTATTTGGTTGGTTGTTTTTCTATATTTCAGGAATCTTTAAAATGAAGAAGCCAAAACCTCTGATATATTGTCTGTTTACGGACAGACCTGAGTAATGTTAATACCTATGATGTACTGGCAGTGGTAATGGAATGACGAGTTGTGGGAAAGCATCCAGTTCCAAAAGCAGTCTCTACCTCAGGGATCAGTCAACTAAAGATGGTTAAAGGAAGGCGTTCCTTTTTTTGTGATTGCTGGTAAACTTGGTGAAGCGTCAACACCAAAAATTCCCAAAGTGGAGTTGCCAGACCATGCTAGTGGTCTGCAAAGTAAACCACTACACCACACAATGATTAGGATGTCAGTTGCTGAGTTAGATAAGATAGTAGCATGAAGTTTAAGACATATTAATTGCTGACAGTGGACAACACAACCTTCTTACTGTTGTGTATGGTGAAAAGAATTGGGGCAGAGTAATAGCACAGTAGGAAATCATAGTTAAGGACAGAGCAGTCTGAGGAAGAAGCTGGAACTAAGAATCAGCACGCAAATGTGAGAGAGGATGAGATACCAGGGCTCAAGGCTGGGGAGATGGGAGAAAAGTCCAGGATAGGTGCAGGTTTTTCAAGCAAAGGAAGACAAGAAGACAGGAATGACAAAGGGAGATAGAGGCAAAGATCACAGACTGTTTGAATGGGCTGAGTTGCCAATATGCTTGTTGTCAGGTCTCAGTACTGTTGTACAAAGGGGGAATTACAGAGAAAAGGGCCTTCATACAAGCTTCAGTCTCAGTTGTTGCTTACTCATGCTGAATCATCACCTAGCTTGTTCTACCTCCTGAACGAACGCAGGCTAAGCTTAACAGTAATTGAAAGGGTGAGTGGCTTTAATTTTACAGTATCTTGTAATATCAAAAAGCAGAAGCAAAACTCCACAGAGCATTTTTATGAAGCTCACTTTCATTAAAATTTTGATTATTCTTTCTTTTTCCATGAAAGAGGCAGGAGCTTTAGCTGCAGAATATGCCATCTGGAAAGCAGATAGCTGGAGACCCTTAGTTTTGACAAATTCAAGGTACTCTGATGTGCCTAAAAGAAGCTGAGCAGGATTGAAGAGGGATAAACAGGAGGGGTTTGAAATTTACCTCATCTCTAAAGAAGCTTCAGAGAAATCTTTCAGTCTTTGTAAAGCAATTTTGACAAATTAGCAATTTCCAAACAAGAATAAGCAGCCCTCTCACCCCCTCAAACCACAAATTTAAAACCAATTCTATCTCCATGCAGCTTCTATTATGATGAAGTTGGTATCCGTCAAAATGTTGCTGGACTTAAATTCATTAGTGCCACTGCTGGCAGCCAGTACTGACTGAAGGGAAAACCCAAACTACTGTAATGCATTGCTGGAGAGTGTTCTAAGGATGATGGGATTATTCATCTTCTGCTAAACTTGAACATTTATCTGAGTGCAGTTTGATCAATTTGGATGGTACTACTGTCACAACCAAAACCCAGTGATCTTTATGAAGCACAGTGTTCTGAGTGATGATTGCACCGTGTCTTGCTCACAGTGTGGTATGTGCTCTAGGGGCTGACATTACTGTTTTGGACAAACAGATTAAAGATCTTGTTATCTAATACTTGTATTCTCAAGGGCAAGTGGATGAATAAATGTTATTCTGGGGGCATACCTTACTTCTATGTTGGTAAAGCAAACTAATATGGAAAATCTTGTATTGCATTGTTTTTTCCCTTATTTCTTTCGTGAGTTGCAACATTCTTTTTTACAGTCAGATTATTTTCTTCAATACTGACTTCAATAATTTTATACATACATACATATATATACAGGTACATGTGTGAATTACAAAGAAAGTTCTTATAATTAGTTTTTTATGATTTAGAAATTGAAAAATAAGAAGTGATTGGTGAAAGTACACAACATAGTTCATAGAAAGCAGCAGCTAAATGTACGGTTTTGCTGGGCTTTACAGGTTGGAAGTAGAAGTAAAAGAAATGTCTTTTTAATTTCATGAATGGGTGAAGAAAACTGCTATGAGTCACAAAAATTAATTGATCCAAAGGGCAGCAGCAAAAGCATGGTCGGCCATCATGCTTTTTTTCAAGACTGTTCTGCTTCATCCTGTGAATGTGTCACAGCCATTCACCCAGATCTTAAATACTATTTCAGCAGGTTTTAGGAAACAAAATGTAGGAATGGGAACATTCACTTTAAGATTCCTGACCCCTGCCATCCATTCAGTATTATCGCTGTGACACCTGCCTGCGAATTGCCCCACTGCACTTCAGTTGAGTGTAAGACACATTCCTCCTTTTCCCAGTCTCAAGTTATCACTGTTTCCACACAGTTGTAAACAACTGTCTTGGTCCAGCTGAGAGGCAGATGCTTTGAATTGTGAGTACAGGGTTTGCTATATCAAGTTTGATTGTTCTGTGGCTAGTGGGTTTGGGGCAGAAGCCTCAAAAAGACAAGAAATGCTATGTGCTGCATTGCAGCAGTGCAAACCTCCCTGCAATTATCTGTACCCTGCCGCTGACCCTCAGTGGGCTCTGATGGACTGTAGGACTGGAGTGCAGGTTACCAGATGTCGTGTACATTAAAATGGTGACCTTTTAGCCCATGGACCTCTGCCACCTGCTTCTACGCTGTTCTGTTCCTTTTCTGGGTTTTAAAATGGTCTGCAGATAATGTACCTGTCATCTTGCCCTAGTGAGATTTGTGCCTAATCTTTCAGCGGTCTCTCCAGTAATGCTGCTCACATTTTACAGTTTTGATTCGCTCATATAGTAGATTTAGTTTTATTTTCCTGTAGATATTCCCTGGGGCCAAAACAGAAGGAAGGGGAAATCTTTGCTGTAAAAGTCTTATATTTACGAGGCTTATGATGACACAGAGGGAGAAGATCCTTAAGAAATAACTCCAGTTGGTTTTAAACCTTTGTTCACTTTTTAAAATGATCTGTGGAACACAGTTTTGTGTCTATAAAGCAAACAAAAAAAGAATCTTGTGCTGTTATTAATAAAGCAGGTGGCTCATTTTTCAAAATCCCATTTTAGCCAGGCAGTGATTTTCAATGAAACCTGACATGTTCATTTTTGCCAGACTTAGCAGCCCCCAAGGCCTGTTGAAAGTCATCTGAAAAAAAAGCCTCCTTAATAGATCAGTTTTCTTTGCTGAAGCTGTAGCATGTCCTGTATTTATAGAGATTTAGTTCTTTTACAACTGTAATAACTGAGCAGCAAGCTAACTCTGGTGAGAAAGATTAACAAAACAGGCTAGTTATACAACACTGAAGAACGATATATCCTGAAAACCATTTAGTGGGCACCTTTATATATTGGCAACTGTATTTTCATTTTTCCATTTATTCTAGGGAAGTCACTTCAGTATCCAATATACAGACATCTTGAAAGTGGCACTGTTTCTGCATCTGGCTTCTGAAATGCCTCATTTTGTGTCTAAACTTTGGTAATCAGTGCAGTGTGCTTTTAGAGTTTTCTTGCATATTTTTAAGTATAATCATCATAATGAGTTCAATAACTCTGTCCTAATGTGGCTATCATTGTTCTCTGGCTTCAACATGGAATGATAAGTTAATTCGAGCTGATTTTTTTTACATGTTAATATTGTGTGAGAGGTTCCATCTAGGGCACCCCACTACATGCTTTGGGGAGTTCTGCCATATGATTATAAATGATATAGCTAGAGTGCCCATGTTGAGTAAGGAACTACTTCATTATGCCAGCATCGTGATGAAATAATTTCCTTCTGCATGAATTGAGATAATCTGTATTTTATAATTTTATTTAGCTTGTTCTGTGTCTGTTGGTTTCTCTGCAGATAAATGTTGACATTCTTCTCCAGTGTATAGTTTTTTTCATTTGATACTTCAGCTCTGTATAAGAAACTACCCACAGAATATATGCATTTGAACTAGCTGAGATCAAGACTAGGCCACTAGGCAACTTGCTTTTTCATATTGTTTTATTTGTCTATCTTGGTTTTGGCTGGCTTTTTTTTTTATTTTATTATATTTTTAGTACGTGTCAGCTCAAACAGCTGTTACCCTCCTGTTTCTTAGGGCATATATGCCTATATGGTAGTAAATTCTGGGGTTTTAAATAGCCTTCTTTATATTCTTGATAACCAATCCAGGAGGATATACTCTTCTTGCACTACTTTTCATCCAAATTAGTTTTGAGCATGATAAAGACATAGGACTCTTTGGGCCAGATTCGGATTTACTCGAAGATGAAGAGGTTGGAGCATTCCCTCTCTTGGGGTCCCACTTGATGCAGACACCTTAGCCTGTACATGGGAGCTTCTTTGCAGCTCCCAAATCCAAACTGCAGGCAAATCCCAACTTCACTTATGTTTAGCTATCTGAGACCTTCTGATCCCCAAAGTGCTGTCAGACACCTGATTTATTTATTTAGGTTTACAGTAATTGCACACACAAACATAGCTCTTATGTGAGGGCCTTTGCTGATTACAAGTCCTGCTTACTCACAGAAAGGCAATTTATTGCCTGCAGGGCAGGACCCAGGTATACCCAGCTTCCTGGGTAGCTAAATGAATCATTCCATTCCAGTGCTCATTCACTTGCTGGCCTTTCTCAGACTGCTAGCAAAAGCACTTATCCAGCAAATGCTTACTCATGTAAGCAATAATACTCTAATTAGAAAGTAAGTGGGGTTTGGAGACATTAGGATTTTTTTTTTTTTTAAGTGAGTAAGCACTTGCAAGGCAAAACCCAAGGGCACCAGAAATGATGATCATCTTCTGCATAGTACATTGCCTATTTTTATCCTGAAGTCTGGATCTTTACATAACTTTCTATTAAACTGTTTGAGATCTTCCCTTCCCAGACCAGTCAGGAACCCCAATGGGCAGACATTCTTACACTTCAAAGCATTTTCTAATGATTCCCTTTTAAAATGAAATGAAACATTAGCCTGAATGATAACTGTGATCTGCCTCTAAGTCCCTTTTCAAGCACTAAATTATATCCTTTCAGTGACTGTGTCCTTTCTTCTGTCCCTCTGAATCTCACTTCATGCTTATCAAATAACTGCTTTAACAAACCTTGACATTCAGGTTCATTATTTGTCCTTTTAAAATGAGATTGTTTACAAATGTCTTCCCAACACATTACAGTTTGTAGGAAATTGTGCTTTTTCATCTGCAAGGATAAAGATGACTGAAAATGTGCCCATGCAGGGGCAGCTTTCCACAAAGACTGAAAGATAGTTGTCAAAGCAAAAAGAAGCCCCACTAATTTAGTGAATGGAGGACTGTGGGTTACCGAGGCAGACATTAACTGGTATGCATATGCTTGACTTGCTACTGCTTCTATTACCACTCTTCTTAATAGCACTCTGACTGCCTTAAAAAACAAGTCCTTTGTAAGAACGCTTTCATCTCTCAAACTGTTCTCGTGATTTTACTCTTCTGCTATTTTCCTCTTTCAATAGTTTATAAAGACTGTTCAACTAAAACTGCAGAAACATTAAAGCAAAGAGTAAAGTTTTGCCAAGCCATGTGTTCTTAAATGGTGCATTTTACGCAGTTGACAATAAGTACTTTAAGGCATAGAAGAAAAAGAAAAAAAAAGAAAAAATAATTCAAGCTGAAAAAAGCAAGCACACTTCCACAGATTTCAGCACTTACATTAAGGGGGTCTCTAACTGCCTGTTTTCAGTCAGGACTGGGCATAATGCTCAAACTGTGTAGCTTTTGTTGACACTAGGTGTTGGCCTGGGATCTAGAATAAAATTGCTTTTTTTTCTATTCTACTCAGGTTAAGAATTACTTCACTCTATTTCCAGCTTTATTCCTTTGCAGACGTAATAAAACTGCTGATACAAAACATTCACTAGGTAGAAATATATTTCGTGATATTTGATCATTTTCCTACCTCAACAACTTTTTGAAGGCATCATTCACCTGCATACATTTTGATCCTTTTTTACATGAATAGAAAATTTAAATCTCTACACTATTGTACACAAAATACCAACTGTAGGCAATCAAATGTTTGTTCAGTTGAATCATAAATGGCAATGCAGTCTATCCCCAAGTAAACAAAGGTTCTAATCCTATCTGCTTGGTACACCAGGGAAGCATAGATTACCTGAGGTAGTTAAAGAAGCAATGTTTTCTTTATACTTGTAGAAATACACTGAGTAGGAGCTGCTTATCTAAGGTTTGTTGAGAAGAGAACAGGTAACTTGGAGTGCCAGGTTGACAATGGGCTTGGTGTGCTGACACTCACTTTTTCTCTATCTAGAAAGGCTTTTCTACGGGCTCCTTCTGCTTGCACTTTTCTTAGACATGAAACAAGGAGGTTTTTAATATTGGTGGATCCTAAGTAATTCAAAATCTTCTTTTGTTCTTATTACTTTATTACACATGTCTAATTCCTCTTTCTCCTCTCCAGATTGTATGCTATCCTGTGCTCTGCTGCTTTAAATGGATATCTGAGGTATGAGGTGATGACATAAGGGTAAAGCACACCCTTACAGCTTAAATACTGTTTTCAAATTATTTGACAATTGTTAAATTGTGATAACAACAAAACTTAACTTATTCCAGGAAACTATAATCTCATCATAGCGTCAGAAGTGAGAGGCTATGGTGGCATCTTTTGGACTTTGTTTTCGGTCTTTGGATAACCAGAAATTTCTATGTGAATTATAACCTTTAAGAAAAGGTTTTAAAATCATTGCAAACCATAAGATTTTTCATTTCCATTCTTCCTGAAGAATGCCTACATGAAACAGGGAAGATGTATTTAAATAATGTCCCAATTTGGTTTTATCCTTTGACAGTGAAATACAGAAGGTTTTTCCCGAATTCACTCAGTTTCCTAAATCCCTGAACTATAAACCTATCTGTGAGCCCTGTGTGACTCCAAAATCATACTGTTTGGAGTGAGAAAAGAAGCTGTGTTATAAAAGAGACCAGAAAAGGTTTAAAGAGAAAAATAAATAGAGAAAAAATAGGTAAAAATGAGTTGTAGTAATACTGTCAGATAGCAAAATTTGAAGAATAAGAAAAAGAAGTTGCAATCAGTGTTAGTGATATCCATCCAGGAAAAGGGATGGTATTTACTTGGCTTTAGTTTTGTCAAGGTAAGAAATGCAATCTTAGTCTCCACTTGGCGAGTGGCAAAAATCCTATTGACACTGATAGGGCCAACATTTTGCTCAATGTTTTTCTGATGCAAGCCTGATATAAAAATAAACGAACAGACATTGCACTCAGTAGGAGTTTTGCCACTCACTTCACTGGCAACAGTGCTGGACCTTTTGCCTTTGGGCCTTGAGTCTGAAATCAATGAGATTTCTGTTTCAAATTAGGTCACATATTCCAAACCTAGTCCTGCAGTGGATTTTGTGTCTCGTAGCCTTTATTTATTATTTTGTTATGACTACATCAGAGTCAGATCCATAATCTAGCACAGAAGTGGAACAATCAGTTTTCAGTGTACACATTAAGGTGCGCATAGATGTTATGTTGTGTTACAGATTCGATCTATCTGAGCTCAATTCAGCTATGATGAAATTTCCATTGCTCTCAGTGAAACAAAAGTAGAAACAAATCTGGCCCCCTTTCTTTCTATATCAGAATAAATCCAGGATTTGGTAAATTAAAAATAAAAAGGAACATTTGTTTGATGCCACTTTTTAAGTTTGCTTTCAAATAGTTTAACTAATGCAGATTAGTAATCTGTAGCCAAAATTGGTGTTAACAAAGTTGAACATCTTGTTTGTTGTCTTAAATACTGAAATAAAAATGCTGGAAGCTAGTGACAATCTTGCAATAATGTGCAATTTCTATGAGCATTTCAGTCTTGTTTAGATGCAAAAACTTTGATGAAATAGAACTCTTTTCAAAGGAAAATATAGCCTAAAGGGTATGCATCATACTTCATTTAAAAAGCCCTAGTAGAACTACCCACTGAGATTCTTACAAATTATGCTCTTCTTTTTTTCACAAAGCATCAGTGGAAAAGTACTAAAATGTTGGAATGTAAGAAAAATGTCAGCATTTCTAATTGCTATTCTTCTATGTGTGTGTATGTATACACACAGACCCTGTGACATTCAACAGCATAAGCTTACGTAATGGAAATTCTATATAAATACATTTGTGTAGTTGCAAGTCGAGCATTCTTTACAGAAATAGATAGCATTTTAGTATTTTTGCTTTACTTTCAGTGCAATAATTGTCATTGCCATGTTGTTTGAAGATACATAGTATGCATTATCAAGTACTTAAGTGGTGTGCTTGGCATTGTACATTAAGAGGATAATATTTAGTCCATTATGATAATTATGGGGGAAAACAAACCCCAGGGAACAGTAAACATCTAACTTGCAAACGAAGACCCACTGGGAAAGATAGACTAGACCTGGATTTTCACAAAAAAACTTTAAAAAATTGCTTATTGCATTTACATAGCTTGATTAGGTTATTTAGTTTAATTAATCAGGCTGGGCTTGTAGGTTGTTCCCCATTAGCAGGTGTAATTTTAATTTTTCTCTATGCTCAACACATTTTGCTTTAGTCTTATCTTTTGTACTGCAAGTATATGACCGCTTTCACTTTTATTTTACAAGCAGTGGGAGAAGAGATTAAATTATCTCTGTGTTCTGTAAGGATATGCCAACTCTGAGCACTGGAGCCTGGCGCACATCTCCTGGAGTAGATGTGGATTTGAATAGATAAAGATATACAGTGCAGTGTTTTAGCAGTATACTTACTGGCACAAAAGCTGTTTGCAGAGTGCTGCTGTACCACTTCCAGCCTTGATCCAGCCTCATGTGCTGCTAGGCTGGGTCTCACATTCCTTACTGCCACTGGGTGTAGTATATGTGAAGCCAGCTCAGCTCAGCTGTAGTTCATCTACCTACACAGAATCTATGTAAAAGATAGGAAGCTACCAAAACCATATAAAAATCTTTTCTGTTGAACAAAGCTATCTTCAGTATCTATCTGCCATATTCTGCAGCAAAATTATCTTTGCAGAATACCTGTTCTAACTTCATTGTGAACTATAGTATATTTAAAAACACATTCATGACATATAGGCCTTACATAAACCTATAAACACCTTAAATCAGAGCTATTCCTCTAAATGTATTTATTAAAAGATTCTCTGTCTCTACCAGTGTATCTTAGAGAAGGTATCTCTTTGCTGAAAAACATGCTTTAATTAGATTAATGCATAGCCTTATATAAGCCCAGGCCGGTTACCCGTTTTAGGAATATTCCAAATGAGTTGTTGTTTGGATGGCTGTGTCTGTACTTGCTGCAGTGATACACAAATGTTTTTGACATAGAACCCACCAAGGATTTTCTCAAAACTTACATATGAGAGATTTTTGAGTGCCTGATAAATAAAAGACGTTCCTGGGATCTTGGACAAAACGCACTCCTAGGTGACTTAGTACTAAGCCAGTGAAAAAATGACTGGGAAGTGACCCAGGCCATGCTCAGACTGGGAAAAGTGAACAGTACTCTTACGCAAAAGGAAATCCCAATTACTTTGCAAAAGGCATGCAGAGTTCCATTTTGGGTCACAGAACAGTGCATGAAGCTCTACAAATTGTGGAAAACCATACAAGGTAGGATAAAGGCTATCATCAGGAAAAGGATAGAGGTATTGCAACAGATAACATCACTGTGCAGAAATTTTAAAGATTTTCTTGACACACATCATGAACTAAGAAGTTGGCAAAATCCCCAGTTCTGGGGCATAATCCCCAGGAATAATGGCCAATACTGAAACTTATGTTTAAACTAACTACCTGAAGGCAAGAGGTGCACAAGTCAGCTTTGCAAACAAAAAGTTATGTGAGAAACACGGTGTGAATGTAGCTTCAGTTCCACTTTGCAATGAATGTGCATGCTTCAGTGGAATAAAAAGAGTGCATGATTTCTGAAAATGAGGAACAGTGGAGGGCAATTTATCAATTATGTATTAATTTTATCTAGAGTCTTTCTCCAGCTCCCTCAGGACACCACTGCAGGAATCCCAAGCAAAGTGGGATGCAATGTAGAGAAAGACTTTGAGAATTGAAAGGGCTAGTAAAAGTCTGTAGTCATGAGGTACTGTGACAATGCAGATAATATGAACTCCTGGATGACTTTTGCACATTCTGCATAAATGTGTATATTGTAAGGACACTATATAGGTCTGGACTGTGAGGGGACATGCAGAATGAAGAAGCAGAGTATACTTGTACCACACAACTGAAAAGATGAAGTACTAATTTCTTTGGCTAAGAAAGGAGTTTCTTCCTTCCATAGGGATCACCAGGGATATCAGTTTTTGCAACGGCATTAGGTATCCTATTGGTGTATATGAAAGGATGAGGGAAAACTTTCTTTATCTTACAGGAAACTGTAAGAATTGCTATTTCCCTAGCTGGAAAGTGTACAGTTAATGACAGCTTGGGTCTACGACAACAAGTGTAATAAAAAAGCCTTATGTATTCAAAAGAAATTTAGGGGGAAATGTGTTAATGTAGTAATGAGATTCATGTGTGGTTGATATATCAAAGACAAATGTCAACTTATCTCTTTGTTAATGAATCTATTAAAAGCTTTGTTTATGCATGTTTTTTTTTCTTCAAGCAGTGTGGATTGTGCAAATAATTAAATGTAGGAGTTGGAACCAAATGAACCCTTTTAAGTCCAGAACCATGTCAATTAACCCAATTTAACTGCATTCTTGATCCACCTCTAGTTTTTTACTGTTTCATTTTCGATTTTTAGATAAGACCAGAGGTGCATTGAGTAATTCTATGTGACTGAATGACTATATATATCCTATTTTACTAATAAAAATACAATCTGTGCTCTCAAAATGGCACAGTACCATGAAACACAAACGCAGCACAAACGCCAAAATCCAAAAGCTTAGTTAGAATGAATCACTGAAGCAAAGTTGGCATGAACAGCCCAAGATTCCCAAGCTCAAGTGAGCTGGTGAGGAGAGAAGAATCCTATTTAAATATGACAGCCATTTTGTGTTGAAATATTTTCTAAGATACATTTTTCCTACTGCTGAACAGCTACTTCGTCAGTAGCAATAGCTCAAAGAAATCTGGCTTTAAGTTGAACTAATGAGTCATTATATGTCTACTTGCAACCTATACATGTAGGTTTGCCACTTGGACACAAAATGTTTTGATTGGAGATATTTTTAGAGTATATAATAAGAAATGGAGTTTTATCTACAGCTAGTTGCATAACTCTAGGACAATTTTGTTATTAAATATAACATGTGGTGCAAATGATTAGCTTGATTTTTTTTTTCTTTAAACAAAAATTTATTAAACTAAATGTGAAAATTGTCAGCACCTGTATCTTTTATTATTTCTTACTGACTAATAATCACTGTATAAATTTTCAACTTGTGCTCGTACAGCCTTTTCAACAAATGAAAGATCAAATTTGAACAAGAGGAATTTAATCCTAGATTTTTGACAGCTGTGTCACCAGCATGTGGACAAGCCTGAATGCAATTCTGTACAAAATAATTTTATAAGTTACAAGCTAGTAACCTAAAACTGTCACATTTTTCCTTCTATTATCTCACTGGTGTACCTCTCATTACCTTTGGAAGGCATATGTGATATCTCTAAGTAATTAGATGAAGGACTTTCGCTATGAAAGCATTTCTGTAATGGGGTAAAGGATTGATCACATGACGCCATATGTCTTTATAAATGAATCACTGATTTTTTCCCCCTAAGGTGAAAAATAATCCTTTTAAGGATTCAAAGAATACTTACTATCAGTTGCTGAATGCACTAAAATTTTAAGACTACAAGCATTTTCATTCATCATCTCAGTTGTCCTGATTCTCTCCAATTCTCTCAAATAACAAAGAGGGGTTTTAATAGTAAAAAAAAAAAAAATAAAAATGTAAAGTTGTTTACATGTCAAAGAGTGATTTTTTTTTTTTTAAATTTAAACTTTCTCAGACCTTCCACAACTTCTTATAAATTCATAGCACTTGAGCAATTCCAATATCCGTGAAAATCCGTAATTATCACTGAGAAAACAGGATTCCCTGCTGAAAAAAACATGTGATTGGGCACAGTGTTGTCAATGTATTTCCACAAAGAAACATTTAATTGTTCAGTTCTTCTGAACAATGTTAAAATAGTAACTTAAACATAAACTCTCATTTGGTTTTCTCATTATACTTGCTGAAGTTAATGGGACTGTGTGCATGCTTAAGCATATACTCTAGAGCTTTCTTTATAGGTTGTAGGTCAGGATGGCAAGGGGATAATATTTAATCAAGGAAACAAGTTTTAGTTCAAACTTCCACTGCACTGTTATGTCTAATAGTGAAGGAAATTATTTAAAATCTGCTGGCACCAAGTCTGTATTCAGTATGACTTCAAAACCACAGGATGGTCTATTAAATTTTTCTGGCATGTTCATGGCATTCTGTTTCTTGGAACACGAAAAATTAAGGGACTGTTCCCACAAATCCCTTGCTTGCAAGAATAAGTACTTACAGGGCTGAGCTGAAAAACCTAAGGTTCCTTCTGAGTTTTCACTGAAAGCCAAGCAAAATCAGGGACTTAGAGTGCAGGCATCCAGTTTGGCACTTGGCTGGTATCTGAGCTCAGACAGGATCCAGATCCAGTTGGTATGTCTGCTTAAAAACCCCTGAGAAAAACAATTTAGCAAGAACTCTTAAAAGCATGTCTAATGAATAACAAAGAGGTGTCTGCCCCACAAATGTAGCTTAGGTCACTGTTTGAAACCTAATTGTAAATTAAAATATGGCTGAAAAAGGAAATCTCCCTTTTAACTGACAGCCTAATGGTTGAAATACTTCTCTAGAAAGTGTCAAATTCTGGTTCAAATACCTTTTCTGCCATTTCAGAATTAAATCTGTATCTATTTTAGGAGTGAATATTCGCCATCTTTCCTGAAGACTTTTCCAAGGAAGCAGCATGTTTTCAGTGTTTCAGCTGATAGTGGGTCATAATTATTATAAAATACAGAAATTCTTGGTTCAAGAATAATTGACATATTTATGCCATAGAAGAAAAATGAATCAGTATCACTTATTTAGGAAAAACAGTGGGCATTTATTCTTTTGCTCCCTGGAGCACTTCTGTATTTTACTTTTGGCCGTCTCTAAACAGTTTTGTGAACTGCCAGTTTTCTAACTCCATAGAGCTGAATCCGCCCCTAGAGCAGGTCTTCCCACAGACACACAGCACAAATTATTCTCTTTTAGGAGTGAAATATTTATAATTTATACATTGTATTCCCTAGTTTTGTGTGATTGCGCTATGTGTCAGATATCTGCTATGTATTAGATTGCATCCTTTGTCTGTACTGTGGCAAGTTAACAGACTCAGAAATAGAAATTATGGTAAGCTGAGCTTTGATCAAAACTGAGTTTTTCTTCCTTTGATATTTGAATATAGAAAATATTAACACACTCCAAAGCATGGGGACACTACCTAATGTTTCATTTGCCTTTGGTTTATCATATTCTCACTACAGTCTTTACATTTTTTGTACAGAAAATTTCAACTATGTGTAGTTTAGAAAATATGATTGTACTGCAGAAAATTAGGAAAGTTCTATCCTCTGAAACATCATTAAGTGTGATTCCAGTGTTTGTAGATCAATTTGGTGAACTTCCATCTTATCAGAACAAATAACACTTGCATTATTCAACATGGGCATATGTTTGATCCTGCAGTTCAAACAAGAAGATTCACTATAATCGGTATTATCATTGAAAATGAAGATTTCACAGAATCAGACCAGTATTTTTGGACTTTCATCTAATGTTGGCCTAACCTTAGTATTGTCCAAAATATTTTTGAGAATTCTGGGTAAAGTCCCAAGCCCTTTGAAGTAAATTGACTTGATCAGGTGCAGATAATCTTCTTTTTTTTTTCTATTATAAATCAGGAAATTGTAGAGCAGAATATGATAACTTTTATAAAATGTTTCCTTCTGTGTGAATGAATCCTTAATACTGCTGCTTAAGTAAGAGTGGAAGAACTGACTGTAGTGCCAGATGCACCTAAGTCTAAGTGGGTGTCGCCTTGTTCTGATGAACTGCTGAAGCTTTTAATATTCAGGCTTTTTATGTCTAGTCTCTTAAACCAGTGCTGTGCAGAGTGCTTCTAGAAGTGAAGAGGGACTCTAGGTATGCAGGCTTGAATTATCAGTATTTCTTTCCTTTTCTGTGTGCAGCTGTGCTGAAATTTGTATTGAGTTTGGGTTCTGGAAACAAATGCATAGGCTTGTATTCAGAAATAAAGTCTAGTGTATGTGCTTTACATCTTTGGTTTCGTCAAACCTAGGTTTTTATACTTGTGCTGTGTTTTGAAGACTGGAGTGCCCTAGAATGGTCTTTTGTGCCATTAAATGAAACTCATGACATAGGGGTCCCATAGGGTAAAAAAAAGTGTCTTTTAACTCTCTGACTACTGATAGGAATCGTTGGTTTTTTTTTTTTTTATATTAGCATGAGCCAATGAACGACTGAAATGGAAAAGAACCACCAACTATTTAAGAAACAAGAAAGTTACACATAATGTATATAACTTTGTATCTATATAAAGTATGCCTTTGAGAGGCATAGGAGTATGAAATCCTGAGAGGTTCAATGTATTTATATTGAAAAATATGAGAAGGAAATAGAAACAGAAGGCAGATCTGAAGCACTTATACGTCTGTGGTGCTTTTTAGTTTTACTGTAGCTAGACAGAAAACGTAGAAAGACATGCATCTTTATTAACAACTCTACTTGTGGTTTGTCAGTCTTTAAAAGTCAGCTAGTTCCATAGTACGTATCTGATATATGGCATCTATTTCCATAACCCTTGGTCCTTGGCAGTTAAATCTTAACTTGAAAAAATGTATTGGGAACCCAGGAGGTGTCAAAAATTGAACTGTATTTTTATCCCTAGTCTATAGGAAAGGCAGAGTCCGGTTGTGACAAGCTGAAGCAACCCTAGGGTGGAATGCTGCTTTCTTCTGGTCAGCAGTGTGGGACTGGCTTCTGGGAGCAATGTGCTGTACAGCTCAGCTGTGCACTGTGTAAAATAGTAGCTGCTTCTTTCCTCCTGTCCACATTTCCTGTATAGGACACAAATGTTTTCTTTTTCTCTATTCATGCGGTACTGTGGAAATGTTTATTTTGACCAAGACTGAAAGATTGCATAGGTAAAGGCCAAAATTCACCTGCCTGGTGGTAAAGCCCCCGCTGCTGCAGATACGGCTGTGAAGAAGTGCTGAGAACAACCCCCATTTCACATTTCATACAGATCTGGTCTATGCCAGCTGTAAGATGTGCCAATCAACTAGACAGCACATGACCTGACATGCATCATAATTGTGAACATTACCAGCATCTGCTTCTCACTCCAGGATGAGATTATTTTTCTGGTGTGTGTATGAAGAGAAAACTTCTCACATGGAAGAGGGATACCTTGGTTAGTCTCCTGCTGATGGTCTAAATGTCCCCCTTATACCTCTGAAGCCTTTCTTCCACAGGCCAAAAAAGCAGAATTGCAAAAATTCTATTATTCAGGGCAAGTAGGTTTCAAAGAGGGTTAAGTAGTGTGTGCCATTGTATTTGTGATAGTTGCCTTCTTAGCTGTGCTGATTCTAACACAGTAGGCCATCAAAGAAGGAGGAGGCAGTGAGACGAAGGTGTGATGCAGTAATGTTGCAATAACCTAGGAACCCATCAGCATGTTCTGCTAGATGGTAGGTCATCAGTGTCAATGCACTGTAATTCAGCTACTGAATGTGACAGAGCTGTGGTCATCCCCTTGACTCTGAATGATGCCTGAACACTGCATGGATCCAAGATTAAAAGGAATAGAGAATAAACCCTGAACAGAAATGGTTCCATTAGGGGACAGTGAAAGTACCAAAGGAACTTGAAGAAGGATGAAGGCAATGGAAATTTGAAGGAATGTTGTTATGTGATGACTAGTGGGGAACCAGACAAAGGAAAAAGAAATAATGTTAGTGATCAGGGATCTCCCATACACCTAACTCCAAAGGAATTTCCTTATTTTGGTTCCATATTCTCCATTGACGTTACATAGAAGCACAAAAAATGTTTTCTTAAGGTTATATTGGAGTGATTGTTAGATACCTACTTAGACTTATTTTAAATATTAATGTAGCAGTTCTTTCAATAATTAGGTCATTATTCAAGTAGAGGGAAACACAGGCCAAATGATGTAATTTTGTGTTTAAAATTGCAAATCTCTCTTATTCCGTGTGGCTTCACACTAGCATGTTCTCATTACCAAAATCACCTAAAGCAACAGTTTTTTGAGTAAAAGCCAGGGAAAAGCCATATAGTATACTTGTAGTAGATTTAATAGGTGATTACACTTCCATAACTGTATGAGTTCAGGTACATTAACATGCTACTCAGAAAAGAGGTAGCACAGCCTGTGTCTGATGTGCTTTTAGCCACTGCTGTTAAGGTCCAATTCCAGACACCATGTTCAAACATAACTCCAGTGGAACAGAAAGTAAAATCCTGAATTATGGTAACAGAAACAAAGAACAAACAAACCATTTGCAGTTGCTAGTATCATAAAACCTGCGTGAGGTTTTCTGCAAACTCCTGCAACCTACCATATGCCAGAGGGATGCTACAGATGTTGTGGCTGTTGGCAGGTTGATGCAGAGCCAGGAGAGGTAACGTTTCATTCAGTAAGTTCCTCTTGCAGCCCCTGGCAATAGGTTTTCTGCAGTTTCCTATAGACATTTTCCTAGACCAGATTCTGTCACCAGTTATATCATGTAAAACTGACTTAAATTTATATAACTACTACTTTTTAAAGTAAAGCACAGCAAATATGTATCTGACACAGTGAGAGGGAAACATATTTATAACAGGGAACACCAAAAAAACAGGTTTTGCAGATCACACAAAACGTATGTCAAAAAGGAAGAGATGGGAATCTTTTCTCAAACTGCTAAATTTATTTGATAAGTAATTTGGAAAAACTCAGGGCCAATTTCTTTCATTTTGGGAAGAAGTAGAAATAAACATGTCTAAACTTCTTATCATAGCTATTTCTTTATTAAATTCTGTGGCTGGGGTAATTATAAACTGAATTTAGCCCTTGACTGGCATTCTAATCTTCATTCAAGCATCCCTGGGCATACTTTTGCTCTATATTTATTTAAAATCCAATTCTTCAGGGTATCCAGAGCAGAAGTGCTAGCAAATACCTGAGAGCAGTGAGCCCTCTTGGGATCCTGTCTCTTGCATATCTTAAAGATTATCTGGCTTCTGATCCAGCTCTTGAGTAGCATTTCCACTTCATTGGATATTATGAGGGGCCAGGAGACACCCATGAGATAATTCCGTAGCTTTGAAAATAGAAATCTCTTTTACATTGTTTTTCAGTCAGCAAAACTTGACCGACCTGAAAAAGCAGTAACTAGTCAGTTTTTCTTCATAGTTTCTTGTACCATTATTATTTTCTTCAGGAACCTCCCACTTAATTTGTGAGCTACTAAATGGTGGCATCTGGAAATGCATACTTATATCCCTCCAAGTGTTTGCTCATTGGGTTAGTGATGTACTTGTACGTGCAGTTTCCTCAGCCTGCTCTAAATTATGTAGTGAAATATTGGAATACGTTAAACATTAATACTAGGATAAATCAACCTGAGATAATAAACTTGGTAGTTTTTCAGTATATTGGATGAAAAGACAATAATGTGCAGACAACTGTGTCTCACAATGTCTTGGAGACAAAATTGTGATCCAAATAGTTCCCTCTGATTAAATTTGAGTTAAAGTTTCAGTAGACTGTACTTTTGGCAGGACATTCAATATCTAATAGAATCATTTAAAATTTAGGCTTCCAGAATAGTAACTGAAATGCCTTAAGGTCAAGGCTTAGAGCTTTCCATGTTTATAACCCCTTGTGAATCTACCTAGAACCCTCTACTCTTTGGGCAGATCCTCAGTTGCTTTTTGCAGTCAGCTGGATCAAACTCTGTGTGTCATGAAAAAGGTAGGCACAGTTTATGAATTGTATCATCTGTCCTATCAGTTGGAAATGTATCCTTCATTTGCACTTGCTGGAAAATGACTTTTCTGCTGTTAGGCACAATAACTGAAAGAACAGAGGTACATTGAAAGAACCACAGACAAGGGCATAAAGAACAGAAATGGTGCTTTTCAGCGTGACATTGTTTCACAGTTACCTACTCTTTTCCCTAGTTTCTAGGAGTAGAACAATATTATACTCAGAAGAGAGATTCTGGGAAGTGGCGTATGCACTGAATTTTGTGACTATGTAACCTGACAATTAAACTTTGCAGATACAAAGATAAGTCACTGTTTCTGCTTTATTCAACAGAAAATAGTAACGGCTCTGTCTTTTTTTGTCAAAATTTCAGTACTGAGATCCGACTCCATTGCACATTCCTTTTTATGATGCACATCTAGGCTTCTAAACTGACCCCCAGCTCTGTGAACAAATTGAAGACCAAAAAGCAAAGAATATGACTTGATTAAGGTTTTGCCTTGAAGTTTTCCTCAAACAGCCCCAGCCAGCAGTGCTCTCATGCTTTTGAGCTGGTTGGCATCCCTGCTGCCCACCATGCAGGTGCCATATCTTTGCTGAACTTGATGCCAGTGTGTGCATAGCTGCTCCTAACACATAAAAGAAGAAAAACTCAGAAAGATTATACTGAGGGTTACAAAGTTATAGTGGGGGTGGAAGCTGCTATTACCAAGGCAAGAGCCACCATAGTCTAAAACCTGCTCTGTGCCTTGTCTTGTAGCTGATACCAAAGCCACCCCATTGTTTTTCCAATTATTCCAGCACTGGGAAGTGTAAGAGGAGTATACATAGGCCTACCCAAAGCAATGCATGAATATAGCCGAGGTTGCTGTGAAGGAGCAAGCTGGGGCAGAGGTGCTGGGTTAGCTGCTTTATCACAGCTTTGCACCTGTGCAAAGCAGAGGAGGGCAGCTGCAGGGAGGTAAGTTAGTCCAGAAAAAGATGCTTGTCTGCTTCTGTCTGGCTGGTAAAAAATCACTTGCATATTTACATAATACATTATAACCTGGAGGCATCTTCTGGATGGGCACAGGTTCCCATGTGGAATGTGAAATGATGCTCTGAAAGGAGCCAGTGTCATTTTGTGAACTGATTTTCTTCCCCATCTAGCTTTCCTCTGGCCAGGTTAGAACGTAGATATCATCAGTACCAAAAGGCACTAAGAGAAAATTCTTGTCAATGGTAAATTATGAGGTAAGTTATGCTAGCAAGTTTTGTACTGGAAGACAAGAAGCGACAGAACTGCCTTTGGACTTCCAGATTTGAGCTGGATTGTTATGCTGGACTGAGCTCAAGCCTTACAAATTTGAGGTTGTGTCCTCAGACTGACAAGGCAGAAGACACTGTGTATTCCCCTTTCCAAAGGAAGCAAGTGTAATAATTTCAGCACTGAGAAATGTTACTATTCAAAATTCTTCCATATTATTCTTAGGTAAAACAACAGATGCCTAACCAAAAAAGCAAGTATGGCAATGCTCCTATTTGTCAAGGTCTGAATAAGTCAGTTCATTATAAGCAAAATTTAGAACACGTATTCAAATTACCAGTCTGTTTAACGTGTCTATGCAAAGAACATGTTAAACAGAGAGATATGACATCCAAATACTCCTTTGCCAGTGGAAAAACAGCCCCAGGTTAATAAATGAAAACAGTTGTATATCTTTAACATTAGATGAGCAGGAAACATAAACAAGAATAAACAAAAATTAGCCTGCAACTTATAATGCTACCCTAAGGGAATAACAGTATGATACATAGAGGTATCACGTAACATTTCAGTATCATCACTTTATGATATCTGTACTTTTTAACAGAGGCTGCTCATATTCTCTATAACACCTTCTGTTGGCATGTTACGAATAAGTGTGATGGTCCGTTAAATCACAGGTACTACTCACTGTAATGATATCTAAGAAGACTCTTATGTTTTTCACTGCTTAAAGAAAATATGAATTATTAAATGGAAAAATCATTTTTTCCAGAAGGGGTTGCAAATATGTTTTTTCAGCTGTGGAAGTTTCTGAAGAAATACCTCTTCGTGCAAAGACAAATTTAAGACTGTAAGGTCAGTATAAGTCTTTTTTGCTTTTTTCCTATTTATTAAACTCATTCCGGAATCCTAATTCTACATAAAACTATTACAGAATTTTCCTTCCCCTTACTAATTCCTTGTTTTATATGTTATATGTTTATATAATTTAAAAATATTGCTCTGTACAAAACTTTTTATACCCTGTTCTTAATTTACATTCCAACTAATTGCTGTAGGAGTTTCATATTCTTTGCAAGAGGAGAGATATCTCCAGAAGTATTTTCTTTTGTTTTCCTTTCTTCCTCCTCCCCTGTGTAAATGCTATTCTAAAAGTACATTTACCAAGACTATTTGCTATAAAAAACATCCCCATGCAGAATAGCAGTGACATGATACACCACAAACCCACTTGTGTAGTCTTTATCAATGACAACAGAAGCAGGATGAACTGAAAGAAATAAATATGTGATTTAAATCAGCCATTTGTGTATTTGAGATTCTTCAAGCGAAGATGAATAGCAGGTTTCTAAATGTGATATTATGTGGGTAAGCAAATGAGTCATTATTTGTACTACAGTGCAATAGAGTTGGGCAAGAGCGACACTACAAGAGGGAATAAGCAGTCATATCTAACTGTCTATTCTATTACATTCATCACCACGGGGTGTATCTGTACATGTCAGGTCAAGGGCAGTAATCCCTGTTCACATGAATCATTCTCAGTGCTAATGAAAACCATCCCTGATGCAGTGTGCTCAAACACCAACAGCTTCATCGGATGACAAAATCAGACCAATCTACTTCTGCAAGCCAGAATTCACAGGTGAGGCAGAACGGCTAGGGCGGATTCAGGGTTTAGGATGGAGAGTAGATTAGCAGAGCCTGTTTGAGGAGACCAGCACTGAAAAAAAGGTGGATAACTTTTAACTGGAGAGCAACAGTGCTGTTGCATTGTAAGCTATGTTTCCTTCCCACCTTGGCTGTTCGAGTTTCAAAGCCAGATTCTCTGTCTCTCTCAAAAAAAGGCAGTTTGATTCTGAGTCAGTTTCCAAAGAGTAAGTTATAAAGTTATGATAACAATGAATCCTGATTATCTTTCTTCACAAGCTTCTTGGAGTCAGGGAAACAGAGATGGAATATAGTGGCACAGGAAGGAGGTTTTATTTTCCTCTTCTATTTTTCCCCCTTTCTTTCAGTCAGTGCAAATTCTGCATACGTTTTCTCTGTATTTCAAAGTGTCCAGATAAAAAGAAGAATATGCCTGGTAGAAGTGCTGATATGTATAGATACATATGTGGATGAAGAATTAAAAATCAACTGTGGAATACCTTTTCAGGGCTGTGGCAGTGATGGCTGTGATTTGAGATACAGGTGGATTTATTACCAAGATTACAAACAAAAGTTATGCGCATTATTTGTCCTTAGGAAACATATTGCTTTGCCAAATCCCTGGGAATACAACTGCACTTCAAACTATTTTTCCTTGCCTGAAAATTGCCAATATTCCCTCTCTCTGTGCCTGTAACTTTTTAATCACAAACCCCAATTTTAGGAGAGCAACAAATTTCAGATAATGCAACGTTTCTTACATTGCAATGATGTTTTTACAGAAATTGTGGAGGCCCCATGCCAAAGCAAGGGGTGGAAGGCAATGGCGGGGGAGTTCCTGGGACTCTAGCGAGGAAGAAGGGGATCGGCGGAGGTGACAGCGGGAGGCTGCTATCTCACCACACATGGGCTTGTGGGAAGTGGGAATCTCAGGTTGAGTTACTCATCGGTTTGGAGTCAGGAGTGTGCAGAACCAATGATTTTGATGGCAGGAGGTAACATACACATGTTTTTCAGGGAAGGTGCTGTGGGAGGACTTGCCGGCGGGCAGGAGGAGGTTTATACCGAAGACTGTCATCTCCCAAGTGTGCAAGCTTTCTGGTCCCAGGAGCCCACCACCACAACAGCCGTTGCTGATGTTCTCCCTCTGCACGGTATGAACAGGGGGTTGCCGTCGCCGCTCTACCCCTCCCCGGCAGGCGGCGGCGCACGGACCGGACCAGGCTGGGGGCCAAGCGCCGTTCTACGGCGCCTGGTCCAGGGCCGCGGGGGGCGCGGGGCGGTGCTGCCCGGGGCTCCACGCTGCCCTCCCGCGCTGATTGACACCGGGCCGGGCGGAGGCGGGCCCGCCGGGACCGCGCCGCTCCCGCCCGCCGCCGCCGCCTTCGGGCAGCGGGTCCCGCGCTCCACCGCCGGGCTCGGCTGGGCGCGGGGCCGGGCCGGGACCGCAGCGGTATGGCTGGCTCGCTGGGCAGGGGGGCGGCGTGCTGGCGGATGAAGAGCGCGGCGGGAGGCAGGAAAGAGAAGCCGCCGGGCGGCAAGCCCCAGCCGCGGCACGGTAAGGGGGCGGCCGCGGCGGGGCTTGGCTGGGCGCGCAGGGAAGGTGGGACGGGGAGCACCGAGGTCCGAGCGGGGCACCCCGGAGGCTAACTTGCTTGTTGACTTGTCTTAGCTGCTGGGCTCGGTTGGGGCAGGGGATCCTCGTTTCCTTTCCCATACTGTGGGTTGGAAGGGAGGGGAGCTCCCTGCCTCCAAATTCCGCCGAGCTGCCCCTCATGCCTTTTATTTGCCACGTACGGGAGCTAGGGGAGAGGAAAAGGCTTCGCGTGCATTTTGGCATTTGCTTTGATAGCGGCTTTTTTGATTGTTGCAGAAAGCATTTGCAACCTGGCAAACGCCAGTGAATCTGGGAAGAGTCCTCGAAATCTCTTTTGGCTTGCATCTCTCTGGTATGAATGCCTGGGAAACACCGTTAAAAACACTGCTCCTGTCCCCCCTTTACTTGTTCGGGGAGACAGATGCTCTGTTCCAAGGCTATGCTGCGCACAAACAGTTCTTTCAAAATCAGATCGTGACTTCGGAAGCAGAAGGGATCGGTTTTTCGTGAACTGTTGAAAACAAGTGTTGAGGTTCGTGACCTCTTCGTTGTGTGCAGACCGGTGAATGCGGTTACCCGGAGCAAAACCTGTTATGTATGGTTTCCTTACTGTGCCACTTGGCTGTCACTGTAGTCTGCTTTGATGAGCAAACCCAACTGCTCGTGGATCCGGTCGCAGTGTCTGGAAACCTCACTAGAATTTGTTCTGAGTGTCCCCTATAGGGAACACTCTAGGGAACAAATGGGGGAACTCTTTGGGTAAGTGGGTTTGCAGAAGTCTCCCACCTAGCCCCTGAAGGATGAAGTAACAGTTTAAGTTGTGTTTGAGTTCTGCTTGAATCTGTGCTTGTTTGTTGTTGGGTATGTTAGTTTCCAGAGTAACTTTCTGCCTTTTCCAGAGAAAATAATTTGGCTGAAGGAGTAATTTGCACTCCTCACAAGTATGAAGAGTGCTGTAGTGCATGCAGCAGTCTTGACGACAAAGATATCGGGATGATGGGGAGCCTGGCGTTTTAGATGACAGTGTTCTGAAAAAGGTGCTTGCTAGGAAAGTAATAACCCTGAGTGCCTGTCTGAAATGAGAGAAAACTAGAAGTCACTTCTCCAACCGACTGTCACCTGGGTATTTCTGAGCTAGAGTGCTTTTGCAGCCACACCTCCTCTATTTTGCTTGTTTGTGCATCTTTCACAAGGCAAAGAGGAAACAGACTAAAAGTCTGAGCAAAGGTTTTGTCAGTGGATGTCAGAAAACCTCTAAAAGAAGTGACTGTGCAGAAAAGAGTCATCCAGTTAGAGAATAGAAGTGGCTGTTTAACAATAGTTGTAAATATTTATCCTATGAATTCCAAGTGTGATGCTGGTAGTGGGGAATAATAGATGAACAAAAGAGTTGGTGGGATCCCTCTAAGTTATGTCCGTGTTATTTGTGGGTGTTACACAGTAGCTAGGCGCATAGACCAAAATCCTGGATGAAGTGAAGTCGGTGGGAATTTTGCCACTGACCTGAGAAGAGCTGTGATTGAACCCACAGGCTGCGTGGTGTAAGGTGTTGGGCCAAGCTGAAAACCTTTGCCTGATACAGCTATGCAATTGTGGCAAAGTTTATACTACTGCAGTATGCCGCTGTGGTCAAAATATTATCAAAGTAGCTCTACAATAAATTAGTTCATTTAGGGAGATATTTTTTAACTGAGTTCTAATTTAGCTTAATAAAAAGGTGTGGTGTGCTTCAATCTATCAGAGTTACTCCTTCAAAATGTTTTGTGAAGTGTCATATGTCACTAAATTCTCATTTAAGTAGTTGCTGTAACAACATGGAACACTAAATTGAAATGCAGCGCATGCAGTTTTCATCCTGATTAGTTTTCTACTGTACTTTAAGGATAATCGTTCTTTCTGCTGTGCTGTCTTTGCAAGGTACACTGTCATTATTTATCAGGTCATTTACTATCCTTAAGGAGCTCCAAATATAAGGCAAAACCAAAATTAGACCTAATTTGTACGTCCCTAGTACTGATTGTGTTCTACAGTGAGATTTTTGGGGAGAAAGAAAAAAAAGTGTAATATTACTTTAGCATGCTTCTTAAAGTTTCAAAGTTATACAAACCCTTAATTTTCCAAGAATGGATTCAGAATTTACCCAAAGTTAGGTAAATTTCAGCTTTTTTAGACAGTATTGATGATTTCATGCAGAAATGGGAAATTTACATAAAATGTTCAAGCTGTAGCATTAGAGGGTTTATAGGTAACGTAAACCTAAAAGTACAAATATGCTGTGTGAGCTGTCAGCAATATTTAACTGGCAAGCAGACCTACAGGTTTGACTCATGCATGCAGGCAGTCATCAAAGTGAAGTGAGAGCTGTTCACAAGAGAACTGTGAGTTATTGAAAGTATGGAAGACTTTGGGGAAGTAGTGCTGTTCTTTCCTATTCTCTCTTTGCTGTAAAACCATTTCAATGTGCCGCCAGCCTGTGTTGGTAAAATGTGGCATAGCCCTGTGTATCTGAATGGCACTGTTATGATTGACACCAGCTAAAGACCAAGCACAGTACTTCTGTGTATGTTTGGCTTCAGATATGTTTATTTGGGCATCAGTTCAGAATCTAAATTGTCAGAATGCATACTGAGTTGGGAACACCTGAGCAAATCTGCCATTTAACTGAGTCAAGTTACAAATATTTGCCAGCTTTGACATTCTTCTCACCTTTTATATGAGCAATTATGGAGACTATTCTATGCTTTTCAAATATTTTAAAATGCAACATGAATTTTTCCCTGTGATTTCATGTTCTGAAGTTCTTGGTTTACACTTTTTATAGTTTGTAAAGGAGAAGCATTTCTATCCATTGTGGTCTAGGCAGTAAAAGTCTTTGTCAAGATGCAAGACAGGATCCTGTTAAGATGATGAATAATAATGGTCTTGTAAAAAGCCTATTTTTAAATGATTTAATGTTGGGTTGGCGTTGGCACCTTACTTGTAAAATCTCCTAAGAGCTTGAAAACCTATATGGGAGGCTACAGCCAGAATTCTCTACGTGGAAGATGTTAATGAGAAATTCTTTACTGTAAGGGTGGTGAGGCACTGGAATGGGTTGCCCAGGGAAGTTGTGAATGCTTCATCGCTGGTGGTGTTCAAGGCTGGGCTGGACATAGCCTTGGATGGCATGGTTTAGTGGGAGGTGTCCCTGCCCATGGCAGGGGTGTTGGAACTAGATGATCTTAAGGTCCTTTCCAACCCTAACTCTTCTATGATTCTGTGATTCTATATCGGAAATAACAGTGTAAATCAAGTAGTGTTTTACTGTGCTGCTTCAGAAAACGTAGAAATACTTGTATAAAAAAATCTCCTTGAGGAGTAGATAAAGAAAGTTTGTGACTGGAGGTTATGAAAACACAAAGGTATTTTCAGGGGTGTCAAATAACTGAAAACAATAGAGAGAAAGCTTTTTAAAGCTATGTGAAAGTTAGCAATAAAACAATCACCAGTGGAAAAGAGAGCAAGTAAATAGTGCTGGATGAACATGTGGGAGTGTGTGCATAGAGGTGATATTTTGATATTTTAGACAGAAAATGATTACTTCTTAATTTATTTGATATATTATTTTTTTTTTTAAACAAAATGTCACAAATTTAGGCTGAGAAGTGAAAGTCTTCTGTGCTTCAGCCAGCACAAAGGAGTCAGTTGATATTGGGCCAGTATGTTGGATCATGCCCAGGCAGCCTGGATAAATGAATGTGAGCCGTAGCAGCACAGCTGTTTTTCACCTGGACCTGATGGCCAATTTTAGTCTTCACCTGTCTAGAGCTGTCACAGAGCAGAACAAAAAGCGTTGTCTTGATTTCTCTTTGGTGTTTATTCCACCTGAGTGTAATGGAAAGGCTGTAGGGCAGTAAGGACAGAAGTCAGCATATTATCTCTCTAGAGAAGTGGACTCCTCTAACTGTATTGAACTGGTGGAAGAGCTACCTACAGATCTGCACATTGCTTTCCTCTTGTATAAATTTAGATGTATACACATATGCTAATGACTTCTGGTTGCTGCTGGACTAGACTAAATCCACACTTGATGATAGGGAAATAAAGTTGTGCTTGAGTTTTTCCACTTTCAGATGTTCTCATCTTCTCAGATTTCTTCTTGAAACATTCCAGAATGTGCTTCAGTATTTTCTGTCAGCTTGTTCCTTTCTTTTCCCTTCTACGTCTCCTGGGAAATAATGTTCTTGGTCATATTGAAGTAGTCATAACTAAATCTTCTGTTTTGTTGGAGGCATAGTTCTCTATGCCTCACTTTTTACACTTGGCTTCTTGTAGTATTTGTACAAGTAGATGTCTGAAATTCATGTAGACGTTTTTATATATATATATTTATATATATAAATCTAAAAATAGAAGTTTTCTTCTTGAAGCAAGTAAACCTCTTTTCTGTGATCAGCTGGAATAATCTGCAGGTAGACTTTAAATCTTAAAACATTTTTATAGCCTGTATGTTCAAGTGTGAACATTGATGCTATTTCTACTTAGATCTACTAACATTTTGATGCCTCAGCCACTTTAGGGTCTCACTAGTCAGTGAGTGTGTGTTTGCCATGTGTAATGCAGAGCTTCCTGTGAAGGAATGGCTTTCAGAACAAATAATGGGTTGAGATAAAGGGGTAAAAGAATTAGTCTACTAAATGCAGTTTAACTTGCTTAGCCTTTTCTTTGATGCAGGTGCCAACTGATACCTCTTAATCAGAGTATATATGTAAGAGGTACAACCTCTTAAAGAACCTGTGAAATTTTAGAACTCAAGTTCCATTCTGTGTATGTGTTTTTTTTTTTTTGTTGTGTTTTTTTTTTTTTTTTAAATTAGTTCATAATCGTGTTACTCTAAAAAGATGTAACACCCTTTGTGGCCAGTAATGGGCGAAATAAAACCAGTAGATACCTCATACATGCCTGCATGTGCCTTTTTTCCCTTAGGTCATCAAAGAGGATATTTATAATACCGATAAAACCTAGCATTATAACTTGCACAATTAGAAGTAATCAGAGGTACTGATCCATGGTTTATTTTAAATCTGAATTTACAATAGAATGAGAAACCCACCATCTAAATCATCTCCAAATACAGTTTTATTATATTAATTTAAATCTAATTTTGGCACAGAAAAATAGTTAAGAAACCCAAGACTTCCCCTCCATAACCAGATTTATTTTTCTGACTCACTTTCCTGATTATTTGGTTCATGCTGTTTAAAATTGTGAAGCTGGGTGAAATGATTACTCTGACAGAACTATAGAAACTATCTCATTTTAGTACATTCTGAAGTATTTTATATTTTAAGTAGCCCTGGCTCAGGGGCATTTTATACTCCCATCTGGAAGTTTCCAGTCTTAGTATTCAGTTTAGTGTCTCTGCCTTTGTCTTTCCATTTAGCCTTGCCATGATACAACAATGAATCATCTTGTCCATTAACTAAAGTTGGAATGTCTGTTTATGTACTGAATTTGTTTCATCACATCACCATAATAATTGATTGGAACTGTGGCAACTCTGACTGCTTTCGCATATGTATTTGGGCTGGACTTTACCCAGTGCTGTTCTGAGCGGCAGAAGGATAAGCCGTCCCAAAACCTGGAATGTCTTTATCCTTTAAGGATTCAACCTCTCTTTCTCATGAAACTGTAGGGTAGCATTTTCATATTTTCTCTGTGTATATGAAATTGGAGAGAGGCTGTAGTATCTCCAATCATATGAAATCGTGACAGAGTTGCAATACACATGCACGTATAACAGTTAAAGCAGGAATATTGTTGTAGGTTTGCTTTGTTATATTCTGTTCTGTTGATGGATTTTAAATCAGTGCTAATTAAAATATTGACGCATTAAATGGAAAGTAAAACAAAACTATAGCGGCATTCTTTGATTAATAATGTTAGTAGAGTGAACAAGCGTCACAGTGTGAATGAAGAGGCCACGTCTCACGAAGGCTGGGCCAGCAAATGCAAATTCCCACCTCTTGCCATGTGAGTCGACTTGCAGGTAGCACTCTGGTTGCTAGTTAAACACTGTTTTGAAAATAAATGTCCTTTTATTAACAAGTTATTACACTGACTGTACCTTGACTCATTGAATCGCACTAAGCCTTATTTTGTGGTAGTGTCATTGAAATGATTTTCTTTATTTCCATTAAAAAAAACCCAACTTTGTTGCATTTGGAAGGTAAATACTGAAGGATCTGCTAAATAAATAAAACTGAAATGTTGTGTAAAACATGCTGTTCTTTTTAAGATGGCTTTGTGATCTTGTGTACTGTGATGTCTAAGAATATTTTTGTGTGCTCTCTATGAACAATCTTCATTAAGAGTTGTTGATGCTGCATTCCTGTGGAAAGTACCAAAAAATAGAAATGAGGAGTAGGAATTAGTGGGTAGAACTTTCTCCTGAAAGCAGATTAAAGTAGAACTGTTAGTTTGTGATAACAGACCCAAGAGCCTGTGGAGGGAAGTGAGAAAAAGGACTTGTTATTGTCAATGACTGCATTGAGCTTTGCTGTGCAAACCATTCCAGTATTTTGTTCAATACTTAACCACTCTGACGCTCTGAAACTGCAGAGCTGTCTAAACTGCTGGCATTTGTAGTGAGGGGGAGGAATGGGAGGTTGAGAAGAGATACTCTTTCTCCAGAAGCTGAATTGAGTAAATTTGCGTAGTATAACCAGGTGTCCTACCAATTTCATCTTTTTGGCTGATAGTCACTGTGGTTTCATGTGGGAGGTCATGGTTGCTCCTGGAAAAGAAGTGGGTGTGAGTAAAGTTTTTTAGGAGGTGAGAGGAGGTTCTGTAATAAGAAGCTGTATGTAGAAAGATCAAGGTACCCTTGCGATACATTCGCATCATCCAGGATTGCAAAACAGATGGGATGCTGTGTTTAGTGGTGGGCAGAATGCCTCTGCGCTCTTGCATCACTTTTTAATACAAGATATCCCAATAATCAAATCTTGACATCATTAGTATACAGCTTATAATGTTTCAGCCTGTGTTTGAGGGAATGGGAATCTTCAATTTTTATTTAAGCCAGAGGTGTGATTTTTTTGCTGTCTAGCTATTTGGAATTTCAAGAATGATTCAGGTCTCAAATCCATTTAAAAACTGGAGGAAAGTGCTCTTTAGAACACAAGAAATGCTTTAGGGAAACACGGTCTTTTCCAGTCTGGATGACGTTGGGCTTCTATAGATTCTCTATGGCAGGCTGCTCCCATCCAGGTATTGATTTCAGTTAACATTTAAGTAGCCCGAGGGATGGTCAGTTGTTTGTGTTAATGGTTCAGTCGGGTGCAGCCTAAATTGCTTCGAGCCTTTGGCCTACCAAGGCAAGTTCTAATGAAGCAAAAATGACCTTATCAGTGGTTTTGTTCTTTGTGCAACAGGAGGACATCTTGTTATTTTTTACTGAGAAGTGGTAATGGTCTAATCAGTCCAGCAGCAATTTTTATTTATTTACTTATGTATTTTGTATGTTTGAGAGTTTTTCAGAGTTCTTAATAGCTTTGTTCCATTGCAGGGACAGTAGATCTGGAGATGCATCATGCATCATGGCTAGCTTTATTTCCCCTATTATATTCCTGTAGCGCCATGATTGCAATTTGATGGTAGATGGACATTGTCACCCAATGGTTTTTGTATTCTGCAAACTGAAACTCTATTTCTAAGTGTAAAAAGAGGAAAGTTGCAAAATTCTGTATTGCATTCTTTATATGAGTGACAATAATACATGACTTTTTTTTTAGTCAAGATAAAATATTTATTTTTAGTGAGTCCTGATCATATTCAGCATATTTAATAGAAACCTGAGGAATGAATAGAATCATTGACGTTGGAAAGGTCCTAAGGAACAGCTTTAGTCCAGTCTCCTGCTCTGTGTCAGCTGTGAGATCAGATCAGTCTGCCCAGGGCTTTCTTCAGTCCAGTCCTGAAACCATCCGGGAAAGGAGAATCTACAAAATCTGGCAACTGGCTGCTTTTTCACAAGTCGAGATTCAAAATCGAGTGTGCAAACTGGAAAAATGGGAGTTCCAGACAGTGGCCCCATCTTCCTATAAATCAGGCCAAGAGTAAGTGGTGCCAAAATGATTCCACTGATAATCTGAAGTACCACTTGCAAAACACAGTGCAAAATGCCACATTTTAGGATGTTCCAGAAAAAAAACATGGAAAGCTAACAATTTGCTTGTACGGTTCTTGAATAGAGTGATAACTATTACTAGGCTTTCAGTTGCTAATCAGAATTCACCTAGAAGAATAGTAACTTTTTAAAAGATGCAGAAGTGTATGCCGGCTGTCTGGCCCTGAAGCTGTCTGTTGCAAAAATCAAAGTGAGGATAAGATTTTCTGACACGAAGGGCCTTGGCAACTTGGGTAATTGAAATATTCCACTGTAGTTATACCACAGAGGTCTTTGGTCGTTAAGATGGAGCTCTGTAGCAGAGGCCATCTCAGTAGGTTCTGTTAGCAGAAAACTTGTGTGCCTCACTGTCCATGAACCAGACATTCTGCATGTCAGTGCACTCTAATTCTTTAATTCTGAAGCCTGTCTCTGGCTTCTTTGGCAAAGAGTCTGGAACCCTCATCTTCCAGTTGGATGTGGGCTCACAGCCCTCTCTGGGTCCCACCATATGGTAGTAACATGGCTGCCTGCTCTGAGGCTCCATGTACCACTCTGCATCATGGTGGGTGGGTTTCTCTGGAAGCCCCCTGCATCTGGCTAGGAGAATCTGTGAAAGAAGCTGCAGTTACATTTTGTCTTTATGTCCTGGTATCTTCCAAGGAAGCACTTTATGATTTTTGGTATTAACAGCCGTTGTCTTACATATCCTAATAAATTCACCTATTTGGTATAATGAATTTATTAATGCTTCTACAGTCATGTAATAGGATACATCGGGCCATGGACACTGTCAAAGCACTCAAGGTAAAAGCATTTTCTTTGCTTAGTATTTTAATAATATCATTCATTGAGTTCTGTGACCATTAAAGGCTCAGTTTGAAATTTTTCTCCCGCTTGTGTTCTCCCCAACTGGTGGTTATTATTATTATTAATATTATTATTTTAACTTGATATCTGATTTTATCTTTGTCCCTCTGCTCTTTGAAGGATTTGTTTTTAACAAGTACATGGGTAAGTATTTCTGTCAGTACAGGTCTGATTCAGAAATCTATTCAGTGGTTTTCTTAGGACCTTACATTCCTAGTAATACTTCAGGTGTCAAAGTTAGGGGCAACACATGGTTTAGAAATGAATTCAGTTAAGTCTTTTATGATTTTCCTAATGTAGGGAAAAATTAAGGACTGTATCTGCTATCAAAGTTGTGAAAATTTGGCAGTGGCTGATGATAATGGCAATGCAGGCTTCTCCTATTCCTAATCTTTAACACGTTTCTTGAGAATTAACACCTGCGCTAAACCAGTTGTATTTTTAAATGTGTCTATGTGCAAGTAGGTGTGTATGAAACCAATCTGTGTAGCAGAAGGAATTACAATGAACTAATAGCTTTTTCAGAAATCTGTGTTCTCTGGCCATAACTACTGAGCCTTGAATCTGGTGCATTGGAAATGTGCTCTGTGAAGGGTGACATGAAGTATTTTCATTGTCAGAACAGCAACGCACGGTGCATGTCTGTGTTACCTTGTTTTGTTTGTATGTTTTTGCTAGAGAAGAAGATAGCAATAACAGCAGGCACTACTGAGGAGTGTGGCTCGGAACTCTGCTGCCATCTGTGTTAGCGCTGTCTGTTCATGTTGTGTGCTTGTTTCCATATGTGTAGTTTAGCACTTAGTCTCTACAACCAGCCATTGGTAACATATCTGAAAACGGTTGTCGTAATGAAAGTTGATGGCAAACAGTCATTTAAGAAGTTGATTTACTTGTTTTCAATATATATGCTCTTTTTACTTCCCCTTTTTTTTTTTCTTTTTTACTTCCTACTACTGTAGACAGATTTCGTGAGATACTGCTGGTCGTTCCAAACTTAAACTCATCATTTCTGGCTTTGTACACTATAATAACCTCCACAGCAACCACTGTGATGCCATAAACAGAGGGTTTGACTTCAGGTGAAGAATGTAGGCAGTAAAAGCAGAAAAGCCCATAAAGGAAAATGTGGGAGGATGAGGAGCACAGGGAAAGTGATTATTCTGACTTTCTGGGTAGTGATTCCCATCCTCCCCCCCACCAACTTTTTTTATCTTTATTGATAGCTGAGAGAAAATAAATTCTTTAAAAATGTCAGAGTGGAACTTTCATTTTAGGCAGTATAATTGAAAAACTGTATAAGCAGTGGGGTCTTATTCTGCATATGGTTTCTTTTTCTTTCTTTCCATTCATTTTAAAAAAAAAATCACTTTAGTAAATCCACCGTGGGAGGATAGTTTTGCTGCTGTATTTTTCCTGGGATGTGGCAAGAGAAATTGCATTTGCTGTTCAGAGAACGAAATTAAACTTGCTCTGTCCTGATGATCCACTACTCCTACACCCAGCACATTCCTAGGAGAGGCTCCTGCATGCTATAGGAGACAGTGCCCTGAATGTGCTTGCACCTGCTCTTGTGCATGAAGAAGCAGGAATAGATTTGGGCCCACACAGCTCTCAAATTAGAATTAGGTACTGTGTGGAGTGTATCTGTGTGTGTCTGCCTCCTCTCTGAGGTGTCGCTTTTGGAAAGGGAGACTTCAAACGTGTCTCTTTGCTTATAGAGGTTGAGATTACTTGCTGTTCTGTGACATATTTATACATGCTCAGAAAGATCAAGGGTCTAGGGATCATTGGGTTATTGAGGGATACCCGTTTTCAACTTGAATTGTCTCATGTTCAGAACATAGTTGCCAAACTGTAAGATCAGTAAAAAGGAATTGGCAAATGCAGATTTACATTGTGGCAACTGCAAGAGCAGACTATTATTTGTTTGTTTACTTGGATGGCAGTGGGAAAGGCTACTTATCTCCCCCACTTTTTCTTCTTGAGTAATAAAATCTCACTCTTCAACCCCCATCCAATAGAGATTATGTACATAAACCTCTGTTTCTAGGTTTTTGTGTTGCTTTTACAGCCATCCAGTTCTTTCTTCTGGGCTGTGGCTTCTCTGTAGCAGCTTCAGGTAAATAAATGCTCAAATGACCTTGCGTGCTTACATAGCACCTTAACTACATGCCTAAAAGATTGCACAGCAGTCAGTACTTTTCTTACAGAGTAGAAGCTGAATGCATGTAATGCCTATGGAGAAAAAATTCTTTAATAACAGCAGAGAAAGCTCAAGGATCCACAAGGATCTCCTTTTTAATACAATACTAATCCTGTGCTCCATAAAGCTTGTTAACGTGAGGAGACTCCCGCAATATGTATATGTTTTTATATATATATATGTATATATAAAGTTAGCTCTTTACATTTGACAATTCCAGCAGTTTTCATTTACATTTCAAAGCCAGAGAGTGAGTCAGAGCAGCCCTATCTGTAATTCCTATAGTTCCTCTGAGTGGATGGCTGTTTCTGTAAAACTGACACAGTATGGGCAGTTTTCATCAATTTAATTTGTTCCATCTTCTCAGATGAGCCTTTAATCTCCTGCTTACTGATCCCCGGTTTATAATCAGATTTGACAGTGATAGGATGGTGGTAAATATCATGATGTGAAAATCTGTAACAAGATAGTGCTGTCGTTTCTTCTCCTTTCTCCTGTGGTGAGGTGAAATTTTATTTGTGAAGTGTGGATAACTGACGCTTAAACCTGTCAAGTTTCAGGCCATTTTCAGGTCCATCTGTTTACAAGTAAGCCTTTTTTTTCCCTCTGGAAAAGGCAAGAAAAAGGGTTATTTGTTGACTTGCTTGGTAATGTTTTGGAAAGCAATTTTATGTCAAGTTAATTATTCTGTTTTCCCATAGGTTGGTGACATGCTGATTTCAGGTAAGACCTGAAATAATAGATATTTGATGTGTGCATAATCATTTTGGCTCCTGAATAAAGCCATTCCTGAATGGCTTTAATGCTGTCGATAAAAACCTTGCAGTTGAGGTTTTTAATAACTTTAAGTTTATGAATGAAAATATGATCAATAGCTGTATTTAGCAAAGCCTGTTCATGTTTGGTTTGTTTTTCCACAGTTTTGTATACATATGTTAGCTGCAAAACTTCTGCATCTATTTTGCTTCCCATCAAAATGGAAGAGTCCTTTTTGCTTTTTAAGCCATCCTCTGCACAATCTTAAATATCAAGTTTTGCCACAAATTAGTTTAGTAAGATTATTCACAGAATCACAGAATAGTAAGGGCTGGAAAGGACCTCAAGATCATCAAGTTCCAACCCCCCCGCCATGGGCAGGGACACCTCCCACTAAACCATGCCATCCAAGGCTATGTCCAACCCCACCTTGAACGCCGCCAGGGATGAAGCATTCACAACTTCCCTGGGCAGCCCATTCCAGGGCCTCACCACCCTCACAGTAAAGAATTTCTTCCTCAGATCCAATCTAAACCTCCCCTGTTTAAGTTTAAACCCATTACCCCTTGTCCTCTCACCACAGTCCCTAATGAAGAGTCCCTCCCCAGCATCCCTATAGGCCCCCTTCACATACTGGAAGGCTGCTATGAGGTCTCCACGCAGCCTTCTCTTCTCCAGGCTGAACAGCCCCAACTTTCTCAGCCTATCTTCATACGAGAGGTGCTCCAGTCCCCTGATCATTTTCGTGGCCCTCCTCTGGACTTGTTCTAACACTTCCATGTCCTTTTTATGTTGAGGACACCAGAACTGCACACAATACTCCAAGTGAGGTCAAAGTATAGAAGGTTAGGGGCATACGCAAAGTGAAGTGTATACCCAAGTTATGTTAAGCGTAACCCGGGCCTATGGAATAAAACAGTTTTATCCAAACTATAAGATGTTAGCAGTCAATTTCCATTTCAACAAAGAGGGTTTTTTTCTTCAATATTTTTGCTTGGTTACCCTGTGTTTTTTATATTATTATTTATAATTCTGGCATTATCCCATGGTAGCCTGTCTGTCACCAGTCTTCCTGTTGTCAATCTTGGGAGGAAAAAGACTCTAAATACACTACCATATATTCTCTCTTTCTCTCACTCTGCTTTTCATGATATACTAATTTCCATGTCTTCGCTGTTTCAGAAATTCTTTCCCCTTTTTAGACCCCATAACCTCAGTTAAATACAAGTGTTACTGTCAAGAGCAAGGATTTAAATGTGATTTCCTCTCCTGCTTAACCTCTTGCCTTTCCTTTTTAGGATTTTTTGTTCCCGCAACCTGCTTATTTGAATTTCCATCTGGCATGCTACAGATTCTTCTATTAGATCAATATGAATTATTTACTGTTAAGATATAGCCCATAATTTGATTTTCTTAAAGTAATTTGTGGGTTTTTTCATGGGCGTGAAATTCTTCAGGATTTTTCTTCACAGTTGTAACGAGAGTCCAAATTATCTGGAATTTGGAGCCTGATAAGCCCCAAATTCCATAGCTCCACGTGCTTCCCTAGGTCATAGTACTGTCACTTTCATTTAAGTTTTCTCTGTTTTCTGTTTGTTTTGTGCCAATAATTCCAGGAAGACCAAACATAGTAAACTTTCTAGGTATAATATTACAGATAGAAAAATTCTTCTGAGTGAACCATGTTCCTAACTATATACATCAAAACCAAACTGAAATCATAAGATCTACAGATGTACATAGAATCATAGAATAGTTAGGGTTGGAAAGGACCTTAAGATCATCTAGTTCCAAGCCCCCTGCCATGGGCAGGGACACCTCCCGCTAAGCTGTGTCACCCAAAGCTCTGTCCAACCTGGCCTTGACCACTGCCAGGGATGGAGCATCACAACTTCCTTGGGCAACCCATTCCATTGCCTCACCACCCTCACAGTGGACCCCTTCTTCCTTATATCCATTCTGAACTTCCCCTGTTTTAGTTTGAACCTGTTACCCCTTGTCCTATCACTACAGTCCCTCATGAAGAGTCTCCCCAGCATCCTTGTAGGCCCGCTTCAGATACTGGAAGGCTGCCGTGAGGTCTCCGTCTTGTACATCACACAAGTGCTAGTGATGATTGTCCCCATTAGAAGCTGCTGTTTTCACTGATGTGGCTGTGGGATAGTGTCTTTGATGTTTTGAGTACATGTGACTTGCAGAACTCTGTGGAAATAGCTGATACAAAGTGAGAATTTGATTTGGGAGACGCCCACGCTTGCATGGTGGTGAGGGTCTGCATTTGTGCTCTTCACTGGCAAATAGTAGAAATCCTTTTTTGTTGGGTCAGTGTTTCTGTTTCATCCACCCCTCTTTTGGGTGTTTCTTGGATATGCTATTACAGAACTTTGAGACAGATACTGAAAAGTTGCATGCACTAAATGAGCATTACAATTTCCTTATTAAGCTACTTTTCCCTTTGGCAAGCTTTTCTACTTCAGAGAGTATATTTCTTCTCCTGCAATTAGAATTAATTTTGTACATCTTGACAGCCAAGTTAGTTGAAGTAGGAGTAAAACTCCACATATGGCAGTCACTGAAGGTGAATACTTGGGTTGAGATGGGTCTCCCAGCATTCAACAGTGTCCAACTGACCATGAGCCAGAAGTGAGCTTCGAGGTGTGAGGGAACTGCAATACGCATGGCTAAACTGAAAACCATTGCTGTTTGTGCCAGCATGAGAACTGACCTTTAATTAGAATTATACATTTTGCAACTTTAGGTGAAAGGTGGTAAAGACTGCATCAACTGAAAATTAATTGCCTAGGGTTTTGGAGGTTTATTGCTGAGAACAATACAGTCCCAATGAAAATACGCATACTATATTATATATAATGTATTTATATTTAATTTATGTTATGTCAACTTATAAATTATATATGAATGTATAAGAATAGGGTGCTCGTTGTGGGAAAGAATATGCAAAGGTCTGTATGAGAAGGTACACAGCATTACCTGACTCTTTCAAACAGTTACAGGGAGTTTTCTGTCAGTGAGCGAGGAGCTGATTTTAATGACTTAAACATATAGGGGCATACAGGCAATGTCTGCACAGTGGCTATTTGCATTTTAGAAATGGGAACAGGTATCCAAGGCATTTACTGAGGTTAAGTTAATAGGTTTTTGGCTGTAGAGAAAGATGTGTGTGCTGGGGAAAGATAGCATCTGTCCAAGTCTGTATGCACAGGGGTTGTATGTTGTTGGCACTTTTTGAAATTGCTGATCAATAACTTCTTGAGTAAACAATTTAATTTTACAAGTGCGGATTAGTTTTGAATGATGAAATATGCAGTAGTATAGCAGTGATAAGGAGAGCAGTAGCAAAGGGTATGACTAAGATGGAGACAAAACAATAGAAGCAAAAGGGCAGAAGTCTCACAGAAGGTTTTAATTCTAGACAAAGGACATGCTACAACTGAGCTTGCACGAAGGTGAGTACAGTAGGTTTAAAAAGAGATATGGAGAAGATGGACTACTTAACTGGTTAAAGAAAGCAGAGGCAAGTATAATATATGGTGGTCAGCAGTAATGATCACTCAAGTTCAGCAGCTGAAAAAAGTATTTGACAAGAGTCCTAATGACAGACAGAACAAAACAGTAGAGAGAGGCTTTTTTAGTCTTTTTAATCCTGGTTCTTAATGGAAGCCAGGAAGCAAAGGAGAATATTGAACTGAAAGTTCTGGTATCTGTTCTTTCCCTATGGAAACTTACTGTTCTCCAAGTAGAAATACAGTTATTTTTGAGATATAAAAGTCGCAGGTTTGTATGTTTGTGGAATTTACCGGATTTGTGGATGAGAAAAGTGAGGGCAGCTTTCCTATATAAATATCAAATCACTAGATTAGCTATTGGATTAGCAATGAGGTACTTCATTTAGTAATGTTTTATCTAAGAGGACAGAAAATCTTAGACCTTTATCTTTCAATAAACAAGTTAACATAGCGCAAGTAGTGAATGAATAGTGACTCCCGGTTCTCATCAAGCAACTGATCAGGCTGAAAGGGGTATGTGTGTATTGGGGGTTTCTTCCCTTTTTAATTTTTTTCCTTTTTCATTTTCTCCTATGAGTCCAGAAATACAAATAGTTGGTGTGCACCTACAACTCTTTGTTGCCTGTGTGTAGATATCACTAATGATGTCTTTGGAGTTAGTCTGATGTTTGGGATGTTGCAGTGGAAATCGAAGCTGGCACTAGGGGCACTCTTGGATGTTGAAATTGTTGTTGATAATGTTCTTGTTGCAAGGAAAGGAAAATTCAAGGAAGAGGCAATAGAATATTGTGATATTGGACAGTAACAGCTCTTTGGGGCATGGCAGGCAGTGCTTGTGTCTGAATCAAAGGATGAAAGGGAAGATACCTCTTGTGGGAAACTGAAAAGATCAAAGGAAATCCTAAGGGTGTCCATGGTTCTAAAACTGTGTGGAAACAGCAATGTTAGCTGCACTGTGATACTGCTGGAAATTTCCCAAAGTGTAAAGACTGCACACAGTGGTGGTTGCTAGCAGAGTCTTTAGAGACAGAAGAAAATACAGCACAGTAAAATTGGTAGCGGAGCTACCTAAGAGACTGATAGTCAAGGTTAAAATGGCAGATCCCTAGCTGAGACTGTGTGACTGTTCGCATTACTTGAAAGTGAGACAGTAGTACAGCACAGGGACTCCAGTAAGTTAGAGGAAGTGGATCCTTTTATTGCCTGCAGCAGCGTTTTGCAATCCATGCTGCTACCATGCCACTGGCAACAAGTGGAAGTAATTCATTCCAATCTTTTACGCCTATGCCTCAGCCTACTAATCCTGCTTTTCCTGGTTCCTAGTCCAGATTTCCTTCTCCAGGCAGTCTGAGGCTCCCCAACACTCTTGATTCCCCCCTGTATTTTCCTACCCCTTTTTCTGTCTTCTAAGCCATTCACATCCAGTAATCTTTTCTGGATTTATGACCAAACAATGTGTTTCCCTAGCCTAATTTTCCCAAAAGTCTTTAGCCATGTTGCCCAAAAAATTCCAGCTAAGACAGACATTGAACTATAAAAAATAGCATTGCAATTAAAGTTTGGCAAAGTTCTAAGCAGCTGAAGATGGGGTTTTCCTGACAGCAAGTGATGGCAGTGTAATGTGCAGTGCTATCAGTTCTTTCTGCAGTAACAACTTTGACATATATTGATGTAAGAAAACATTGTCAAAAGTTCGAAGGAACAAATTATGCCCAGTGCTCATACCTCAGAATTATAGGAGGCATTTGAAAGACAGGGACTGATGAAGATAGGTGGAAATTAAATATTCACTTCTGTCTGATGCTGTTGCTTAATGTTCTTAGGTGTGGCAGTCAAGGATACTTTGACTAAGGGGAAAAATGCATTCTTTTTTGTCTTTAAAGTATTGTGCTTAAAGTATTATAGTGCTTTAAAGTATTATAGTGCTTTGTGGGATTTGTGTAGATATTGTGCAGTACTAATTTTTAAAAGTTAAATTGCCACATTGTGCAATTTGAAAGGAGAATTCAGATACAACACATGAACATACATTGAATTTCCTTTTTGACACTGAGTAAATTCAACTGCAGAGAAATTCAGCACTGAATTGAGGAAGCCATGTTTTATGGTCTTATTTGGACATTGGTCTTTAATTAAATAAACTACTTTTTCTTACGGCCTTTTTAGAAAACAGAGTTTCCTATGAATAAGTTTTTATTTTAGTGGGTAAGGTATTTCAATATCATACATAGTTGAACTTGAAATACATACATATATATGTATATATATATATAATCATAGAATAGTTAGGGTTGGAAAGGACCTTAAGATCATCTAGTTCCAACTCCCTTGCCATGGGCAGGGACACCTCCCACTAAACCATGGCACCCAAGGCCCTATCCAGCTTGGCCTTGAACACCGCCAGAGATAAAGCATTTAACACTTCTCTGGGCAGCCCATTCCAGTGCCACACCACCCTTACAGTAAAGAATTTCTTCCTCATAACCAATCTGAACTTCCCCTGTTTAAGTTTGAGCCCATTACCCTTTGTCCTCTCACCACAGCCCCTAATGAAGAGTCCCTCCCCAGCATCCCTATAGCCCCCCTTCAGATATTGGAAGGCTGCTGTGAGGTCTCCACACAGCCTTCTCTTCTCCAGGCTGAACAGCCCGAGCTTTCTCAGCCTGTCTTCATACGGGAGGTGCTCCAGTCCCCTGATCGTCCTTGTGGCCCTCCTCTGCACTTGTTCCAACAGTTCCATGTCCTTTTTATGTTGAGGACACCAGAACTGCACACAATACTCCAAGTGAGGTCTCACGAAAGCAGAGTAGAGGGTCAGGATCACCTCCCTTGACCTGCTGGTCATGCTCCTTTTGATGCAGCCCAGGATATGGTTGGCTTTCTGGGCTGCGAGCGCACACTGCCGGCTCATGTTCATTTTCTCATTGACCAACACCCCCAAGTTCTTCTCTGCAGGGCTGCTCTGAATATATGTTGTTACATTTTTATTTCAAACTAATCCTTCCTGGTCTTTGGATAACCGTCTTCTAGAAATAGTTCCTATTTTCAGTGGGAAGATTGTATCCAGAATAACTGTTCCACTTCAGACAGCCTTGTTCTCTCAGACTGAAATATCTTTACACCTGAATTAGTGGATCTGCATGCCCTTTATTCCTTTTATGTCGTTCACCATTTCAGTGCTGGTATTCAGCCAGTTTTGTCCCCTTGTCTTTTAATTCATGTGAAGTTAAGGCAGCTGGAATCACACAATTTTTAAATCAGCGTGCTTCGTTCTTTGTTCACAACTGCAGTAATCCAGGGCTTCTAGACTCATTTCAGAGTGAGGAACAGTGTCCTGGCTATGTGAACACTGAAATGCAAAATTCTTGGCATATTTGGAAGCATGAATAGAGAAATGCAGAAAAGGACCAGGCCTGCTTCAAAAGGAAGGGAGCAGGCTAAGAAAGTGTCTTGGGAGAACTGTAGGAATAAAAGCTGTCTCAGTGCCTATATCCTTTGATGAAGTACAGGGCTAAAAGTGGGCTGATGTGATGAATGTGCCATGCTGCCGCTGCCCTGAAACATTTGTGTCTCGGATGCAGCAAGTTCATTGTGTCCTAAAGGCAGGTTTAAGCTGAGCATCTTCTCTTCCTGTTGCCTGGTGCTAAATGTGCCAAGCAAGGAGCTCAGTCATGCCTGTTATGCTTAGCCTCTGGCACTGTTAAAGGCATTCCCACAAAGAAAGTAGAGAGAGTGAGCATCCTTTGTCCCCAGGCACGGAGAAGAACAGGCTTAGAATTTGTTCCCTGTTATTTTGTTCCCTGCACTTGCATTGAAAAGCAGAGTAAAGTTTTCCAGGGATAAATGAAACAATAGCCTGGGCTGGGATAATTGACTACGTTTGGAGTGTGTGGGAACATAAATGAAAATGGGTACCAATGTGAGCTTGGCCTCCACTGTGACCACCCTTGCATCAGAGGTCTCTCACAAAGGCTGAGTGGAGAATAGCTGAATTTGCAGATGAAGATGCTCTCTTAGGAAGTGTCCTGTTTTTCTGTTGGTCTAGCTGGATGGAATGGTTCATGCGTTGGTCAGATACACGCCAGAAAGGGAATGGGAGTGTAGGGTTGGGGAGAAGTTGAAGGACTGGCAGCCACAGTTACACTCTCTTGGGCTGCTTGAGGTATGCAACATTTGGCAACAAATCACTCTCCTGTAGCTGCAAATAGAGCAATAGCACTAGGCAGTGTTTATGCCATGTTTTCTTTCCCCTGCCTCTAGGTCACCTGTTTTTGCTCCTTTACAATTTAAGCCTCCTGAAGGCATGCCTCAGGGCAACGTGCTGATAATCTGTGCAGCGGTACATTGGAGTGGGTATTGCTGATGCTAATACCCACTCTTCTAATCCAGAACATGTCAGTTGTTGTACAAAGGCTCAGTACAAAGAGGCTTTATGATCATCCAAGTGCTAGTAAGGTACGGTAGGAATGTCATCAGATATGAAAAGGGAGGGAGAATACATGCACTGTTTATTGATGCTGGTATGAAGGGAGACTTATACTGGAACAATAGTTTTGTGTAGAGTGTCTTTAAATAGCTCAGGGAAGTGTGACCCTTATGGAGAAAAGTCTTAAACAGCTGCTGAAGATCTGAGACAACTCTGTAAGGAGTAAAGAGGGCAGAGGAGATGTGTTTCTGGTCTCTAGAGTAAATGCCAGCAGAAGGCCAAGAAAGCAGATTAACTGAGGGGAAGCACCTGGAAAAGGCAGGGTCAAGCAAGAAGGGCATCTGGGCAGAGGTGGAAATAAACAGCTCTTCAATAGACTGTACTGTTGATGATGAACACCCCAAGACAACCAAGCGCTGTGCACTGTGATGAGGACAGGAGGCCAATTAGAGACCACTGAACTATCATATCTGTTTTGCAGCGTTTTTCCATATAGGAAAGGGAGACTTTGCCTTCATAATTTATAACCTATTGACACTAACTTATGAGCAGTCAGAACTCTAGGCATGTTCTGTTCCAGCTCTGTTGCAGTTTTATATTTTGTTGTTTATATTCCATTAATAAACTTATTTTTTATGGTGAAAAACATGGTGAAATAATCTCTGGAATGCAGAGTCCTCCTAATGCCATCAATTCCTAATAACTTTTTCATGTAAAGACAGAACATTAATTTTCTTACTTACAGTAAGGAATTATTTTTCCTGCCATCTACCCTCTAGACTCCAACTGGGAGTGTATGATGCAGCTCTGACCCAGATTCACTTACCATCTGGACTACCTTTTAGAAACACCCTTTTTCATTGTTAGTATCATCTATAAAAGCTCTTTAGCTTTGCCCTCCCCCCCTCCCCCAATCCATTAAAGGGGATCTCAGATAAAATTGCACAGATTACAGCAAAACACAGCATACATGACACAAACAGCTGTTGCTTCCAGGCATCCAGCCTTGTCACCTCCAGTTTACTTTTGGTCTTACAAGTGCCTGGTTCTCTTTCGTTGGAGTAAGTGTAGCTGGGTTTCCCAAGAGCCTGGCTAAATAATCTCACTGCTCTCTTCCTCCATGTTAATACATGGTATTTAGCCAGGTTGTGAAGTGCCCTGGAGAAGACCAAGACCTCATTTCTCTCATTAGCTTCAGAAATTCATGGAGCAGGCTAACAAATGCTGTTAGTGTTCAAACAAAACTCGAATTCTCAAGCAGTTGGTTGTTTTTTCCGTGAGATCAGCTATGTGAATTGATGTATCAGAATAAAACTAGTTGGCTGCATATCAATAGGAATTGAAGTGGTGAATTTCCAGATGGTAATGACCCCAAAGTGAAGAAACAGCTCTCATGTTAATGGAGTAACACTGAAAATAGTTTCAAATAAAGGCATTTTCCCAAGGAGGTTTTAAGTTGTGTTACCACAGACAGTCACAGATGGAGAATGTTAATTTAACCAACGAACCCTTTCTAGCTGACCAAGCCTCAAAGTGTTGGTAACTGATGAAGCTGGTCTAGGAAAACTTTTCATTGTTGTTCTCATAACCATTTCCTAGCTCATGAAACACAATGCAACTGTGTAACAGTGATGAAAAGAAATTAATTGACTGCCTTAATAATGGTGAATATTGGGATGTAGTTTGGGAAGTTGGTAAATAGCAGTCTGCAGTTCTGGAAGAAATCTGTCTTGTAAGGAAAAGTGAAGTCTTTTACAAACACCTGATATATAACGCGTTTCACTGAATGTCTTAACACAATTCTCTTACACTCCTTTTGTATGTTTTGCAATATATGAGATATGTATATGTATGTATGTCACTTTTCAGTAAAATTATCCCTCGAAATTTTACATGAACATGTGCAACTGTCTGCTTTTTAGGGAGAAGTGCATGGGTTTATGGTCAGGAGTTGTCAGAAAATTGGCACCTTTAAATAAAAATTAGATAAAATTCAGAGAAAAATAATTTGAAATCTTAACCTTGCATTTTTGTGCATTATAGCTGACTTCATTAGTTACAATCTCTCAGGTAATGAACAAAGATGATTTGCGTGTCTGATTAAGACCAGTGTGACTGGAATTTTATATTCAGGAACAGTTAATTTTTTCCTCATAGAGTTCATAATGGAAGAATTGTTTGCTTTATATTTTTTTTCTTTTTCTTAATCTTTCAAACTAATAATTAAAGAATACAGTAATCTCCTTGGGGTGAAAAAAACCCCTAAATGTACTACCCTATTTTAGATTGTTTAACCTATTTAGGAAACTAAGAACTTTGATCTTCTGGACTTTATTCTGTAAGTATTTGGCATCTACCAGGGGGTGCGTCAGTTATTACCAGTAAATATGAAACACCTATGAGCTAGAATGAGATCCTTGAAGAGAAACCAAAGAATTACAGGTTCAGTTTGCTGTCATTTAAAATGTGAACCCTAAAGTAGATCTAACATTAGCAACTGCCGGTGTTTTTCAGGATCACGAGGTAGAAATCACTGCTTTTTGCTTTCCTGTTGTACATGACATGATTTTCATGTTCATGACACAGTCTGAGAGTAAAACAAAGTTAGTATTTGAGAACATTTGAAATGAACTAATGTTGTGATTTGTGCCAGATGGGTGCCTGAAGTAATTACAGTGTCAGTGCTTCCTAAGTAGGGTAACGATATGGACCTAAATCTGGTCAGTCTGGAGAAATCTGTTTTGATGAACTTTCAAGTCTGTTTAGCTCAGACATATGTTGAAAGATAACCTAACGGGATGTTACGGCAATCTGTTTATATTTCCCCAAGCTATTGAATACACTATTGCCATAATTATACCGACGATGGTCTGTACAAGTACTGAGACAAAAAGGCCAACAACTATTGTTTTTCTACTTAGTATGAAGGCTAAAGAAAGAATTACTTTCACCGTGGTATTGTGGTATATTAAGAGCTAAACTTTCTTGGGAGTCTTTGTTGAATTTATTTTTGTTCCAGTTAGCATAAACTTCTGATCATGGATTTGAGTATTGAAGGGGAAATAAAAAGAAAGAACATAAACAATTAAACAAGTCAACTCCTTTCCTTCCCATTCCCCTGGCTGAGCTTAACCCAAACACGTATCTTTAACCCTTCCTAGGCTCAGCTTCCCTTATTTTCACTGTAGTTTAGGTTCAGTATTCCCTAGATCTTTTGAGATGAAGCGTGGGAGGTAAGGACATGTACCATAATGGTATATTTCTGCTCTTCTCTGTTTTACTTTTTTCTCTGCCATTCTTTTTTTTCAATGTTCTTGCTCTAGAGTGGCATCCACAGGCCAAAGTTCCCTTGGGGATGCCCCTGCCCTGACATGGCTTCCCCACAGGCGCAGTCCCTCAGGGAATCTCCCTTTGGCATGGAGAAACTCCTGCCCAGGCCAAATCTCCACCTGCATTTATAGTGCCATGTCTCTCATCCCTTGTGGCTGCTACTGGCTCTCTTAAGCCTCTCATAAAACTGCACAGCATTTTGGGCACAGTGAGCTGTTTATGCTGGTTTCAGAGCTGTCTGGAACTGGATGTCACCAGCTCATGTCTGCCTTCCACACAGGGCACTGCTGCAGCCCCTGTTACCAAAACCCTGCCCTGTGTGCCCAGTACACAGCTGTAGTGCAGATTTTCCTAATCTTGTTTTCAAGTTTTACCCTACAAAAACTAGTGCACAGACAGACTTGAACCGACAGTACTGAATTAGGTTAGCATTTGGAGGATGTAGTTACCTTCAAGGAAGGGCTGTTCGATGAAGAGCCCATAAGGAAACAAGACTTCGTGAAGAATCATTTCTTAATTCTTGGTTTTGTGTCTTAGTCCTTGTGTTTCATTAACATCAGAGTCATCTTTCACCTTAAATAAGAAGAGACAGCTGTATTTCCTCATGGACTCCTTCAAGATTACTTTTTAGAGGTAAGCAGCATACTCATTTACCTTAAGCTACAAAATGCTTCATATTCTTATTCCTCCTTTGCTGCCTTTTAATATGTTATTTGCCATGTTGCTGAAACAGTCATTTAGCTCATTTTGATGAAATGATTTTTCAGTGAGCAGAGGCAAAAGAAAGCCTCGGTGCCTGGGAGCAGGCGCTGTTTTACCTGTATGCTCATACCTCCAGGAGCTGATGGTCATCTCCTGGTCTTTGTAATCTGGGATTTCAGCAAAGGTACATGTCCAGTTTGCTGACTCAGGATACACAGCTCTTCCTTAGTGTCCCACCTACATCTTGACAGATGTATCCCAGCTGTGTCATCTAAAGAGCTCAGGGCTCAACCAACTGGTGCTGGGTTTTATAGTTCATTTGTGTGAGCCCAGTAGTGTTGGTTCAAGTTGCTATCTGAAGGCTTAGAAGTGGAGTCTTGGTTAACACTTCATGCATGTTTAAAAAGCTTTTTGAGTTTGTTTTCTAAGTAGTCATATTCTAAAATTTATCTTCTCTTGAAGGAGAAAAAACAGGATTTGCTGGGATTTGAATGTGTTTTTGGATCCCACATGTTGAGTCGAATGCGTCTAGACTGCAGGTTTTCTAACAGAGGTATCCTATTCATCTGAACAGAGCAATTTATTATGTAAATTGTCCATGACCTGTTTTATTCAAAATGAGCTATCATTCAGGCTTTAGATAAGCTGAAGAAAATATCTTTTTGCAACGCTGACTGCAATTCAGTAGACCAAATTGTGTAAAAAGAGTTTGGTATATCAATTCAGAATTACATTGAGGATGGAGGGGAAAAGCAGAGATAGTTTTGTGCTGAAAGTTATGATTAGGACAAAAATAATTCTAGCATAATAGTCTCCCTTTGGAAAATGGGGGTTCATTAGAATCACCCTTCAGCTGAGCCTATCAGAGCTGTCAGTCACAAGAGGAGGGCATTAGACATGAAACTGCACAGAAAGATTGTAGCCTGTTTGTATCTTCCATGCAATGAATACCACCACACGTTTTGACTTGAAAAATATGAGAACAGTTTAGTCAGAAATGCTGAAGCAATGAATTTCTGAGGTAAGATTCTTGTGTGGGGGGGGGGAGTGGTGGTGAGTGTTTTACTTGTTCTGAATTCTGTTAAGAGCTTAGATATGTTTTTTTTTCTGCCTTGTAACTCATGTGTTGTGTTGTTGAGTTTGGTTTCAGATGTGATGTAAATGTGTGATATTGGACATTGCGTAGTACTTACGTGGTTTGGAGAACCTGTGACTTGGCAAGACATCTGCTTTATTGAGGTTAGGAGGTTGACTGCATGTTTTACCCCTAGAGTTTTTCAGCAATGAAACACTAGGGTCATCTTCATGAAAATAATTATAAATAATGCCAAAACATTCGTATCTATTACTGGAGTAGTATATATCCCAAGGTGGTATTTTAAAAAGAAAAATATCTTTCATATTTGTAATATTTTCTACCCTAATTGACTTGGAGGTCTTTATAGTACTAATTGAAAATGCCAAAAATCTAAATAATAGTATTAATATACAGTAGTTCTCTTTTTCTGTTTTACTACTATTTCTAAATTGCTGGCTATTGTAATCATATTTTTCTGAATTAAATGGTACTGATATTGCAATTCCTATTTAGAGGGAGTGTAAAAAGCCAAGCTCGGAATATTTTTGTCTGTGATGGATGCTTGGCATCCAGGATTTTTGATATATATAAATAGGTGGCAGTTGCCACTTACACATCCTATTTTATGTGACATACTATCAAACTTGTTCTGGCTGCATGCAACACAATTTCCACAGAATATGGTGATAGCTTTTGAATTTAGCTTTGAGGGCTTTTGTATCAATTGCATTTTCTGATTTATTTTAGTACATGTATTCAAGCCATTAGAAAGCAAAGGCTCTCACATTTATATGTATGTGATCTTAGGAGAAATAACACTTGTCAGACTAAGGGTGGCCCTCAGCCAACAAAGACTCTTCCTTGAAAAGCGTAACTTGACCAGTGTATGTACTTTGGTTACAAGAAAGAAGCAATCAAGTATGAGTAGTTGTTTTTTGGTGTGGGTTTGTTGTTGTAGTGGTTTTTTTTTATTTGTTTTTCCCTAGCTATTGTTACATGCTGTATTGCATATAAAATATATCATAGGCAACTTTGACTTCTACAAAGACATATGGTTTCTTGTGAGAAGTTTCCCAACTTCCTTACTTTACTTTTCCTCACTTTTATTTCCATCAGTCTTCAGTCAGCCTCCTGTTCCCTAGCATGTACAAACTTATTGTAAGGTGAAGACTGTCTTTGGACTAACACCCATAATATGTCTTTGTATCTGCAGTCTGGCATGGACTGATTGGTCTTGGCAATTACATATGTGGAAATTTCAGCAGCTGGTATGTTTTATCCAGTACATTGAGTGCTGTTGGAGTGGGCAAAATCAAATAGAGTTAGCACTATACCAGAATAAACTTACACAGGCAATGAGTAATGGACAAAATAACTAAGAAAATCAACATTTTGTTAAAAAAAAAAAAAAATCCTGATGTCTTGATCTTCAAGGTAAACTGAAAAAAAAAAAAACCAACCAAAACCCATCAAAAATTAACATCAGTGCTAAAAATAAAATCTCATTACATATGAAGTGCAACAGAGACATTGGTGTTATGGCAGATTATCGCTTTTCCTGAGTAATGCCTCCTAAATCCCAGCTGTTCTCTAGGTGCTAAGTATTTATTCCTCATGCTTGGCTAATGTATTATGAGTTAATTGCTTTTAGCCCTGCTAGAAGTTGTTTTTTTTTCTGCTCAGTAAGAGTCTAACTCCCCTTTTCTAATGATTGTCTAATTGCTCTGGAACCCAGCTAATTATATAAACCAAGTGTTTCCAGAGTTTTACTTAGCTTGATGTTCCTCCATTTTTCAAGTCTGGTCAAAAAGCTTTTGTTTCCTTCAATATCTCTGTTTCTGCTGATGTAAGAGAAAGATAGTATCTGTGCAAATGCTACTTCAGCTGTTCTTAATGCACTCTTCTTGCTTGTCCTTGTCTCACCTGGTCAGTAGTTGGAGGTTGTAAAGGTTTTTGAAGGTTGTAAAGACAGATGAATTGGGGAGAGATTAATTTTATTCACCCTTGAGGCAGTTAAAACTTCATCATGGGGGTCATACTAACTATCTAGGCTTCCTCTGCAATAGAGGGAAATAGGCACAAGCAAAAGATAATTCCATTCTTTTATTAAACGGGGGAGAAAAAACAAAGTTTTAACCTTGAAAAGGTCCATCTAGTTCATGTTTCCACTTTTCCCTTCAAAAATGACTGATTCTGGAGCAGTGTTTCTGCCCAGATCTCCAGGATACAGTCTGGACCTGACAGCTTCCCAAAACCAAGATGAAGGGAAGGCCCACTGATTTCTGTGATCCATTCAGGTGAGTGCATTTAAGTATAGGAAAGCGGTGCCTAGAAAACTAATTACTCTTAGGGATTTAGGATTAGGATGCTGATATTTGTTAGTCTGTATGCAGAACAAAATGTCATTAAAATAGCAATTTTACTGTCTGCATTAGTTGCACTTTGTATCTGACTCTTTAATACTCTATTGCAGTGGACTTCACATACCAATATTGTTTGCTTTAGTGACTGACATGTAATTTTTGGTGAAAAATGCTGCACTTAACCTCCTATTATTAATCTTCGAGACTTCCGTATTCTTTCCAAAACTGAAGTGCATTTGAATTCTGTAGTAAAGTGTTTTAACTAACTTCTTCCTCATCTGACATTTCAATGTGGCAGGTTTTTTTCTCTGCCTTGAAAAAACAAACAAACCCAAATGTTTTATGGTAACGTTACTAATTAACATTATACTAAAATGAAGATCAAAGAACTTATACACAACTTGGAATATATTTTGTAATTATTGTGGTAGACAGTGGTTTGGTGTTTTTTTTTATTTTCAAAACCAATACTCCAGGGTGTCTCCAATTTCTAAACTCAATGAAATGAACTACAGCTCTGTTTTAATAGGTTTCAAAGTGAGACCTGTTCATTTCTCTCTGCATATGATGTTTTTACCTGGAGCCTCAAGAAGACACCTGTGGAGATTAAAATTTGGTCAAGTTAATTTTCAAAAGGAAAGAAAGAATATACTAAAATAAGTCTGTGATGATTTACTAATGGTTGCAGAACTTTCTATATTGTGTATTAATATTTATTTTCAAGTGCTGTGCATTTAAGCTGGTATTGTTCCAGGAAAAAAAAAGCGCCTGTTTTCCTGGTTATGGTCGGAATGTATTTTCTTGTACTAGCAAAGCAAAAACTAAAGATGTAGTAGGTAAGTACCATCACAGGACAAAGAGACAGGCAAATATGATGTACTTTTGGAAATGCTGCAGAGATTTGAGATGTCTTAGTTATAAATTATTCAATTTCTAGGCTTGCTTTCCTAGTAATGCAAGTTCATTCATAGAGTAGATCCTAAGAGGCAGTAGCAATTACGAGTATTTTTAGTGATTAAGTTTTAGAAGTTCTAAGAGAGCCATAAAACTAATTATAACTTTTTTGAAACATTATATTTGAGCTACAAATAATTCTGAAATGGTTTTGAATACCTTTAAGTTCATACGCTTTTCAAGTATAGAAATTAAATGTTTTGGCCTCCAAACACACATCCTATATGTGTATACACTGTGAAATTTGTACATAGTACAGATCTGATTAATGCTGTATGTTGATCAGCAAATTTAGTCTGAAACAGAAATATGTGTAATTTAGATGGAAAGTTGCAAATTTTCTTGTATTCTTGGTAAGAAGTAGAAAGGATTTAAGTGGTAAATTTGTGTATCTGCTTTTAGCTCATAACCATTTGGAAACTTCAGTGAATTTAATCTGCCAGAGCTATTGTATTTGGAAGTTTATAGAATGCAAGACCAAAAATTCTATTTCCTGTGACTTCACAATTTAATATAGGGTTATTAATGCTGTCTTTGTTCAGCATATTATTTTTTTCCTCTGCTTCATAGTGACATATTATTTTGTGCTTGCATATATCTCTTACATGGAAAACTGTTGGTTTTAGTTTCATATCTGATTTGGAGATGGGAAAATCTTTTCACAAAAGTGTTTATCCACTTTCCCTACATGCCAGTCTAATAGGTGGTACAGTTTGAATTACTGTTATTTTATAGAAGGTCTTTAGAGAGAAGGATTTAAATCTTATGGTCTCATATTCACTTTTTCCTTGAAATAAAAAGTAAATGGTTTTGATGGTCTGTTACTAGTCATAACATTTAGATTAAATGAACTAGAAAATAATCACGTTTGAGATAAAGTGTCCATAGACAGCATAGCATGTCATTCTTTACAACTGTCCTTCTATTTATATTTGTTATTTATTCACCTTCCCCAGCAAGGTCAACCAAGATGAACTATATTTGAGTCCGTAAATGTGCTGGAAAGGGGTTATTTCAATGACAGTGCCTCTTTGTTCAACATAGCTGAATTTAAATTTATTAAAATTCCACATCCTGCATAAGAGCTTTTCATGGAAACTGGGCAGTTGGAATTTGTTTTGAAATTCAGTTAGTTCTGCAGGGACTAAGGATGCACTCAAAGATCCACAGTAAGGTTTTCCGTGTGTATTCCTCGGCAGTTGGTTAACAAAGTGAAGATAGCCTTGACTACTGAGGCAACTTCAAGGCCCGTGGAACTTACGATTAAAGGCCAAGTCATTTTTTGGGCCTCACAAACTGGTGCTTTCATTACCTCTTTGTGAGCAAAGGTTTTCTTCAGCATGTTTGTAAATTAGTACTGTTTGCCGCTGGCCTATGAAAATGATACTATAAAGCAAATAATATAGACCAAATAGCTCTATAACAATAGAAATAATACATGATTAGGGAATCAATTTTTATGACTGATTGATTGATTGCAGAAAATTAAGCAAAGATGACTTGTTGGCACTCAAGTCAAGTGAGATATCTCTGTAGCCTTTTAACTGCATATGACTGAACAGTGAAAAGTAAATGGATCTAAAGATCACTGAAGTCAAAATAAAAGTTCCCATTGTATAATGGGCTTTGAATGAGCACTGAAGAGAAGAAACTGGAAGTAATGTGGTACTTGCTCACCTCTCTTGAAATATTTTCCATGTCAACTATTGGGGCAACTTGTGCTGCTCCCAGTTCAGTGTTGTGTGATGTTTTGTTGTACTCTTATTCCCTGTTGTATTTTGTTAACATTTCTGGAAAGTATAAAAATAGAAACATTTAAAAAAGCACTCAGGTCCATTGTCACAGCTTAGACTAATTACACTCACTCATTTAACGTGGCCTTGAATTAATAGCCAGGTTTTATTTGGGTTATTAAATCAGAGACTTTCTTATAAAACACTTGCAAGTTTTAACAGTTATTTTGAAATGATGAGCAAGATGGAAAACTATTAAGGTTGCTAATGTTCCTGTGCCACTACTGTGCACCAGAGAAGAGGAAAACAAGCCTTTCATGTTCAGGCACAGAGAAAACTAAATATATGTCAGATTTCTGCTGTAGGTAACTGAGGGCCAGATATTCACATACATGTACAAAGAGCGTTACTTCTTTGTGACACGTGGCCCCCTGAAAATGTGTGACATGAACGTTACTGCTTATTTTCTCTTCCCATAGTACTACTCTGATCTCACCACATCCCATGATATTTCGAAGGCATAAAGAGGTTTGCCTGGTGCTGTTTCATTTATCATAACTGATTATTTCATCTTCTTATTTTCTCTTGGAACAGTAAACATTTTTCCCAACTTTATTTTTTTTAATACAAAATGTTCAGAGCTCTTTTCTCCATTGTGTTTTGTTCTTGTTGTGTCTTTCTTGTCTCACGCCGGTTTTACTGGCAGCCTGCAGTAGTATAGTGAAGCTGCACTGTGGGTTTCCCGGCAGATGCTTGCTGAAATCATTGGAAAGTTGCAGCCCTCTGAGGCTGTCACGTAACTATTTCTGCTGCTGCGGCCTGCAGGCTTTTGCTTCTGGATGAGATCCCTGTGTGCATTTCTGCCAGTGGACACATGGACGTCCTGTGCTACTCAGTGTGTGTTAGTGTGTTGGAGCTTACTCTACCGGAAGGTTTTGGCAGTACTGTCACTTGTCAGGTTGAGTGAATTCATCCATGGCACTTAGGCATGACAGTTACTTGTGGAAGAAGAAAATAATGATGTCTTTCATTCTCAAATGCTTTTTACAATTAATAACATCTTAATAAACTTTATTGCACTCATTAAGTTGAAAACAACCAAATTTCATTAACATGTTGTGAAGCAGATAAATAAAATCTAGCCATTTTCTTGGATAATATGAGGTGAGACCTTAGCTCTTCAATTCAAATGTCAAGCTTTGTGAACAAGGCTACCCCTGTAATCGTAACAAGGTGACCTGAGAATCTTTAAGTTACCCAAAAGCTGTAGATTCCAGTGATCTTTGGAAAACATGATGAAAATCAGATTTTAAGTTAACAGTAAATATTACAGAACTTGTGATGGAGTCAGAATTTTCACAATTCACAGCAGTTCCATTGCCACTGAACGGGCAGACTGGTGACAACTGTTATCTTTGAGTGTCATTTATTTTTGTTTTGTTTGTGTTTGTTTTTTTTTTTTTTTAAATTTTTGTTTCCATTTGAGTTAATACAATAAAAAGGACTGAGGATTCTTCATGATTTATTTTTAAGTAGATACAGTTAATTATATGATGTGCCAAATATGATGTTTCCCCCTTTTTTTAGCATCATTGAAGCTCATTGATAAATGGTCAGATTCAAACCTGAAATGAAGCTGGTAGTTGAACAGGAGTTAAGAGTTTATTGTTCAGCTGAAGTCTGTTGGACCTTTCCTCTGCCTCACTGTCTTTTCTCTCAGCCCACTGGGCTTTGGGATGACAGCTTATCACATGGAGAGACTACTTGAGCTTTTTCTGTCATGAACATTGTAGTTTCAAGCTGAGTGACACTTAAGACAGAATCTGAAGTTTTTTTCAGTGCCATAAACTGGTAGGGGCATATATTTATAATTATGCGGGTGATAAACAAGGATATATGGACACAGACAAGTACTATTATAACTTCTGTTGGGGTGCGTAGGTGATATATCCTTAGACAGATTATATAGTATGAGAAAATACCAGTAAAGCCTTAATTAGTTGTGGAGTCTGCTGTTACTCCTGTAAACACACAAATAAAGCCATATTTCTGTTCCAGAGTGTAGCTGTGATAATAATATATGGCCTCCAAGCTTTTTTTTTTTTTTTTTTTTTTTTCTGGAAACATTTATGAATCAATATTTAGCCCTTCTGGTAGGCAATAAGAACAGCAATTAGGAGCATTCCCTTACCCATTGCCTTTTCTCTCTGTCTCAGCATGTAGGCAGTTATTGGTCGAGGTGGGATGAAAAGCAAGCAAGAGCTATTTAGAAAACCTGTTTCAAATACTGGACACCTACCCTATTATGTATTTTTCCTAATATAAAATGTCACTTGCATTAGTGGTTTTTATGATATTCTGGCACACAGTAAATGTATGAGTTTGAAATTAGACTTTTTCCAGCTCAGTGTTCCTGATGTATCCATATTCTTCAGTATCACACAAGGTCTGCATTTCGGAATCCTGATGCATCTAAACACATGTATCTGTACCTAGAGGAAAAGGTATGTTGTAGATGCATGTAAATAAAGTGCTAGTATCTGAATATGACTAATTCTGTAGCTTGCACTCACAAGTAATATGCTTTAGAAGAAATAGTTTTCCTTGGAAACTCTGCTTGCGCAGATAATTAAGAGGAGAAAAAAGCATCATGGCTGCAGAAACTGTGGAAGGATTTATATTTGTTCTCAGGAGTTCCTTTGTATTTGAGAACCTCACTTATCAGGCTTCTCTTCAGGCTGGGGACGGTGGAGATTCTAGGTGAGGCTGTTCAGGGCAATTACTGCCTGTGCAGGTGCACTTGGCATCTTGACAGTCACACCAGTAAGGGCAGACAATAGTTAAGATTAGTCTGCAACCTTTGATTCAGCAGAGTAACCAGCGGGATCTTTCTCTTCCATCCAAGTATTAATTTTCTTGTTAAATTGTATTAATAAAATGTTTTGGCAATTTGGTATTTCAATTGTCTTGGTGTACCTGTAATTTTGTGAAGGTGAGTGATGTGGATCTAAGGTATGTGACAAAATGTGGCTGTGCAGCATGTTGTTTGCAGAGTGGAAGTTCTTTTGCAGAGGTTTGATTTGTTTTAAATTGTAGGCTTTTAATTAAACAGGCAAAATGAGAATAAAGCCAGGTGTTAATGCTGTTACCTATTTTGATATTGAATACTATTTCAGGTTCCCTGTTCATTTTCAGGCTTTGAGTTGTTGAAGGTTTTTCTGTTGATAAAACCTGAATGCATCCTAGATGCTAACTGCAGTAAACTTAGAGCTTTTGGTAGGAAACAGTGAGAGTTTCTGGCACATAGGAAGTTTTGGAAACTGGTTGTGAGTGCTGGAATAAGTCTTATTAGCTGGCTGTTTCTGCAGAAATGATCAATACTTATCATAGAATCATAGAATCATAGAATAGTTAGGGCTGGAAAGGACCTTAAGATCATCTAGTTCCAACCCCCCTGCCATGGGCAGGGACACTTCACACTACACCATGCCATCCAAGGCTCTGTCCAACACAGCCTTGAACACCGCCAGCAATGGAGCATTCACAACTTTCCTGGGCAACCCATTCCAATGCCTCACCACCCTTACAGTAAAGAATTTCTTCCTCATATCCAATCTAAACTTCCCCTCTTTAAGTTTTAAAAGTTAACAGTGCAGAGATTTACATAGTTATCTGTAGGTGTTAGACTTCATAAGGTACTGCAATGACTGAAGCAGTTTGTACCATGTTGCAGGGTGTCCCAATGCTCAGAAGACTGAGTTGCCCTGCATTCCAATGGTTTTACTTCCAAGCATAGGGGTTAGAAACCTGGCTCTGTTTTTCTAGGAAATAAACAAATAAATGAATAAAAAGGCAGCGGAGTAGTGAGGATGATGTAGCAAAGCAAAATCTATGTCGCAGAGTAATAAGAGAATGGTTATGGGAATGACACATGCTTGTGTTTCTCTGAATGGATTTCGGAGGGCAGAAAAATGTGGTTCCCATTGTTCCTCTTGTGCAAGGAGTTAATGTTGTTCTAATGAATTCTGTTTTTTTTCCTTAGCGTTACCTGCAACTCTTTGTTAAGTATTTTGGAAGATGATCTGAGGTTGTGTGGCCGACTATAAATGTACCCTGGAGCTTGTAGGGTTGCTTCTTGTAAGCTCCAGCAGCTTTCCAGACTGGCTGTTGAAACTGCTGTAAGTTTAACAATTTTTGATGTTAGAGTTGAAAAATGAGGCAGTAGGAGGCTGCATCTCCTCCCCACAGGTGTGCTGCTTTATCCGCTGGCATAGAGGGAGTGGGGGGAAAATTGTACCTTAAATGTGGTGTTCAAGATTACTAGGCAGAAGCTCTAAAAAGTTCAAATTGCCATCCGGAGGCATGCTAATTGTCTTCTATTCTCCTATTGAAATGTTCTCACAGTAGCTTAAAATAACATTAAGCGAGGCTCCTGAAAGAGTTTTAAATGCATAGTAGTAATTGAACTCCAAAAACCAGAGGGAGATTACAGCAAAGGCCAGCTTTTTATAGCACGGTTGGATACCAAGGCTTTACTCTTGTATGTCTGCTCTGGTCTTTCCATTTGTTCATAGAGTTAAGCTATTTACGCAGCTGTGAAATAATTTTGAGGTGTATTTATTCAAGATCTTCTCTAAGGAGTATTCTCCTGAGGTGGAAACTTGTTTTCTTGAGAGCTCCAGTGAGATACCAGTTATCACGTGTTCCTTGAGCGTCCTTCATCTCAACACAGTGCTGGCTATATAATACACTGAAGTCTGTTCAAATGCAGAAAAAGACACAGTTTTGAATGGGATTCACATTTGGGCTACTTTACACAGCAGGGGCAGTTGTTTTAAGGATGCTGAAGTTCACAGTTCTTAACATGACATCTGGGAGGTGCTACATCAAAGCCAGGCCAAGTACATTAAGTGTTTGGGGAAGTATCAGTAAATGCGTAACCTGCTGTGGACCCTTTTAGAGAGTGCAACGTATTTTCCGCTCTGCAGCACTAACTGTAGATGTCCTTGTGTTTTATGAGTGCAGACGCTGAAATTCTATTTGAGTGTTGTGTAATAGCACAAAGATAGTGGAGAAATCTTGCGTTTGCTGCTTCCTATGACCTTTTTTAAGGCCTCCAGTCAATCTGAGTTTCAATATCTCACCAGCTGTTCCAGCTTACTTCAGAATTGTTATGTTCAGCACTTCCACAGCATTTTGCTTTAGGAATGAAACTAAAACTAATAAAACTCAGGCAAGTTTCATAATGCAAAAGCTGTTACAGCCTCGTTATATACCACAGCAATAATTCTGACAATGACTGTATTTGAAGAGTTCCTGATTTGTATCCCGATCTGGTAGTGTATTTTCTATGACAAATCTATTAATTACGTGTATGCATTCTTGCTCTTCACTAAAGATGATCTATTTATTCTGTCCTAGTAGTAAAGACTTCTGTATTTTGATACTGAAAATTGTGGATTCTTTTCCTTGTGTCGCCACCGAGGGTGTATATCTAGCTGTAGATTTTGATATCACATATGTGATATGTTTAAAACCTGATAAACACCATTTAGATGGCACTGACTTTTTTCTGTCTCTCAGCTTCCAAGTATACGTTTATCTTTCAAAAGCAAAATGTAATAATTTGGTGCCTAGAGAAACACCAAAGACTGGAAGTTTGGTGTTCTGATAATTTGATGGTGATGTTGACTGAAATTTTTCATATCCGTCATTTATAAAATTGTGTATGAAGCATAATTTGGAACCCTGTATATTATATCACTTGCAAGACAACAGATTTGTGATCATTTATTGATGTTATTGTAACAATTGAATACAAATATGGTGATTTTTGTTATGGTATTAAGCGAACACTTTCTAGTGCCTTTCTCCTCTCCCTCCTCCTGAAGATGAAAAGGATTGTACCACCCAATTTAATAGAGTCTAGTTAAGATACATTTTATAAAGAGTCTCACAGTAATGCTTTGAGCCCTTCAGAAACAAATGCACATATGACAGTATGAGAAAATTGATGAGTGATCCCATTTTAATGGGTGTGAGCTTTCCTAGCATGAAGAGGAAAGAATAGAGAAATTGGAAAAGAAAATGGTGTAATGGCATAGATTGTGATATTGGTGGTAACTGAAGGGCAAGTTTGAGGAAGCATTTGTTTTCTTATATAGCTCTGCTCATTAAGGTAGACCTAAATGGACTCCTTTGGATCTCTTTGGCAGGAGAGATACAACAGTTGCTAATAGCTAATGCTTGAATGTGTTTTAGCCAATAGCTGATGCAGGGGATGATAAAGCTGGTTGAAATGTATTTGCTGGTTGTAGGCAGAGAAGAATTAATTACAAATTTCAATTTTCACCTGAGAAATGCCTTGGAATTTATAGCATGGCTAAAGTTAACTACAGTTTGTTTGAAAAATCATACAGCAAGCAGGAAACAATTAAAGTATGCTCACTTGGAAGCGTTTAAGAACCAAAATGTCAAATTCTTTTCTGATAGTTTTCTAACTACACTGCAGAAATACAAAGGTTTATTATAGACAGATACTGATTCCTGAAGTTTAAATTTAATAAATACAAGCCAACAAACAAGCCAGCAACCCAAACCCCAAAACACTCGGGCATATACAGTCTAGCCTTGCAATGGATCACTCTGGGTACAATGTATTTTAAGTTTGTTATTGATATATGTAGCTTGTAAACCAGCTTGAAGTAATTACCAGTGACTGTGATGACTCTTTAATTATGAGAGCATAGCTAATGAGCTGAAACCTGTCCTCTTGCTGATTTCTGTCTTGACGCCATCAGATGCTTTTTTTCCTTTCTATATTTTTCAATATGTATTTTAAGCCAGCAAAAACCTTATGAACCATCTTCTGTCATCTGTCAAACAAACTCAGTTGGTATGACATTGCGAGTGACTTGTTTATGCCAGTACCAGTAAAATAGTTGGCAGCTGTTGGAATACAATTCTGTAGTAGTAGGTCATCTCACAGAAGAGCGGGTGCTAGCTATTTGGGGGAGCATTGAGGGAAGGGTCTTTATTGAGCACAAATGTATCAGGCTTGCTTTGTTAAATACAGCATATATTTTCAAAGATTTATTGTATAATTACCTTGATTAGATAAGAAAAAAAGTGCCTGGAACTAATCAAAGAGCTACAATTCATTGGTTTTATAATATTTTCTTTTTCCCCTTGTGGCATGCAGGTGCTTGGTTTGAGTGTGAGGATGGTGGTGCTTATCTTCTATGAGGTTTGATTAATATCTAACTCTTTGCATCATGGAAGGAGCTAATCAGTTATTCAGTTGGCTAATTTGCTTCTCAGTTTGATTAGGAATTTACTAATCACTTAAAATCAATGTGACATATGTTTAAGGTTTTTGACTTAAAGTTACAACCATCTTTGAAGGTGGGAGGATCTGCTTACTACTACCAGTTTGGTGCAGCATTAAGTCTGAGGCAGCTGCAGCCTTTCCAAGAGTACCAGAGAGAAAAGGGAAAGCTCAGAAGCAGATGCTGCAGGACTTGCTGCTACAGCCTGCGCTTGAACTTGTGTCCCTGGTGCCTGCTGCTCTTCCTAGTCAGGAGTCATTTACCTAGTGAAGAGTGAAAGTGAGAAAGCAATATCCCCCTTGCTCAGCTGATTACTTGTGTTCTCACTCTTGGGATTTCAGTGGGATTTCCATTTTGTAGGTGTGATGTTTGATTGGTTTTTTTTGTGTGTGTGGTGGGTGTTGTGGTTTTTTTTTTTTTTTTTTGGTTGGTTGGTTGGTTGTTTTTTTCATGTCCTGACTGTGGAAAATCTTAAGTTTAGTATTTAATTTTGCTTCATGACAGGTGTCACTGAGAATGTGGCAATATGTGAAATATTGTCACTGGTGGTGTTGGGCTTTTTCTTCGCACTGTTGACAGGTACTGCTACTTGGAGAAATGGGGCCGTTTCTCTTCTCTTCACAGGAGGAGCCTTTGCTGGCCATCCTGTGTTTCCCTTATCTGTTGAAGGTAAAATGCTCTCTCCTAATCAAGTTAAAACTTGCTTCCTCTATTGTTTTTTCTCTTCACTTGATGAGAATTGGACAATGCTTTGCCTCTGCTTTTGTTGTATATAGGTTTTCACTACGTTTGCTCATTTACTGGTGCTCAAAGTGCGTCACCGGGCCTGGACTCTATTAAAATGAATGGCAAGAGTAGATGTACTTGAGCCCTTATAGACATCATAAAAGTCAGAGCTAGCTGCAGATATACAGCTTTATTCATTAATAGTGCTTTTTGCGTGTTATAAATCTGTAGGGATATCTCTGCTATGGCACAAAGGCTGTATTTAAATCCAGATAGGGAAGTAAACTAGAAATTAAGCTATTGTCTATATGCTTCCCATGTATGTTGTTGTGTACATCAATGAAACCAAAGTCAGATGATCTATCTACTCAGGACATAAGAGACCAAACTGCATACCTCTGTCAGACAACTTGGACTTTATTGCATTAATTGCTTTTTGGTTCAACTTTAAAAACATAAACCAGCATTTTTATTATTATTTAATTGATATTTAATTTCCACTTAAATAATTTTGTTCCTTCAGCTCTTAGATGGCTCATCTGTTCCCTTGTCCATTGCCTGGCCATGTTTGCAGTGGTAATTGGCTGAATGTTGGTTCAAATAAGAATAAGGCATTTGTAGGTGGAGGCTGAAGGTGTAATCAGGATGGCAACGATATCTGTGAATGTGTTTTCTTTGTTTGTCTTTATATAATGAGTAGGGGAATGGATTTATACCCATCTGCTTCAACTAGATTTCATATCAGCAGTAGCAAAAATTTGCTTTAAAGCTGTATTTGACTAAAAGCCAATACATGCTGGTCATGTGTTTATCAAAATAGTAAACAGCCTTGGAGCTGAATGATAAATATTGTGATCATTGTTTTTTGTATGTCATGTTCTAAAAGGCAATATGAATTTGACCTGTGGATTATGGGAAAAAATAATCTTAAAATGTAGGAACATGAATTCTGAAGTAATGGTAGTCTTCAGCTGCCTCTGCCTGAATTAGTTCAAGTTAAATATTATTTGGAGGCCTTTTCTATGGAGTGGGCATGCGGAATGCAAGGATATGTTTTAATATTTGATGGTCATTGAACAATCCTCATTTTTTTCCCACCTTTTGATACTATGTATATAGATAGAAGGGTGAGTCCAAATTTTGCCTTGAACTGAGATTCAAAAAGTCTGGAAGTGTTTGTATTTCATTCTCTATTTTAGTCAGATGACCCTCCTAAGTTGAATAGGGCAGACATAGAAAAGCATCACTTTTCCTAGTCAAGAGCTCCTTGACTTTAGCTCCACAAAAGTCTAATGACATTTCCAGAAGGAACCTGATCTTGTTCTGCTCTGTAACTGCAGAAGACTTTGCTAAGATGATGTTCATGACCTTTGATTATTTTTTGGCACAATATCCATGAGGGATTACATTCTTAAGTTAGAGCAAAGTTTGCATGCTTTGGTTTTATGACAGGCCAAAGGGGTTTTTGGGATCAGTGTGTCAAGACAAACCTAGAGAAAGAGAGACTATGGCTAAGCCAAGGCTGCTTCAAGGGCTGGCTGGGCGGTGTTTTGCTTGCAGGAAAAGTATATTGCCAAGCACCAAATGTGAACGCCACCCCTTTGCTATGAATACATAAGATGATATTCCTCTGGGAGTATTTGTTTGACTTCATGAATATTTAGTTTGCAATGTGTTTTGAATGCATTGTTGTATTTCTATTTTAAATACTGCCATTAGCAAAGAAGAAAAGAGGATGGCATAGTAAGGCAGGGGAGTGTGTGTCTTTATGTATGCTCAATTAGCCTTAGAATCTACTAATTTATGGCCAGATTGTGGCACTAATACTCACAGATGGAGTAGGATATTGTGGAAGGATTCTGCCCAAATGGCTGAGGCTGCAGGCACTTTCTCATTGGAAGGAAAGGCGAGGGGAGGATATTCTCAGTTTGATTTGGTAGTGCCTGCAGTGTGACAAGTCCTGTACCTTCTAACTGCAGTGTTACTAACCATGAAAAACAAACGTCTAGTTCAGACCTCATATTTCTTCAGCCTGTTCTTCTTGTCAGTAGGGGTGCAGGGTGCTGACGATTCTGCTCTTTCCAAAGAGTGTAACAGCTGGGAATCAGACTTGTGCTGTCTCTTGTTACTCTTTCCATGGTATTTCTACAGAAAGAAAAAAAATGGAATTAAAAACTCCACAACCCTTAAAACCAGATCTGGGCACATCACATGACTTTCTGGCAAATAATCAAGAGAGTATTCTGCTTTTTGGCATTTGTTTCACAGTAAATATACACAGTTGCCTACTGGTGCTCAAATGGCGTGTGATAATTGCCATTTCTCTGGGAAAATGCATGTCATCGCAGCCTTCTTAATAAAGGGATAGCTTAGATAACCAGGAGAATATTGTTATTATGTAGAATTAAAAATATATTTCCTATGGTGTTAGGCTCAAAGAAATGTGAGACTTTCATTAGGTTGTTGATAAATCTGCCTGCTCCTTCTGAAGAGCCAGAGACTGCGGTAATGGCATTCAAAATGATGCTGACATCAGCCAGTGGTTCTTGCCACGAGTGAAAGAACAAATAGTTGCCATTTAATTCTAATGCAGCGAAATAGCCTGGAGCTAAATAATACATTTTTGTTAGTAATTATTTAGCACAATCCCAAAGTGAAAAATAAATTTACATATGACTTGTCTGTTGTTGAGTATCTTTCTTAAAGGGTATATGGGAAAACAGAAAGGAAAATAACTCCCAAGAGGATGGTCTGTTTGCATTATTTCAACTGTTAACATTATCATAAGCCTTTAAATAAAAATGAAATCTAAATAAGTTACTGGTTTTAAACATTAAGGGCTCCGGCATGCAATATTTAACAATATTCCATCAAAGATATTACCTTTCCATGTGAAAAGGAATGTATGAAGACAAAACCACTTTCCTAGGTCCTTAGGTACAGAACTCCTGTGGTGGTTTTCATTAATGTTCAAGTAATTGAACATATACATTGAAGGCTGTGTGAAATTCCTCCTCTTCTCATTCAGTAAATTAAAAAAAAAAAAAAAAATAAAAATTACTTTCTAATCTTTGTGAATCAATTTTTACATAACTTTGAAATGCAGCACTGGTTGTGTTGAACTGAAGGTAAAATGCAGCAAAGGTTTGTTCGTAGGTGATGTGAGCCCTGCTCTGTGCTATTGTGAGCACTCCAGCCACCACTTGCAGTGTTAGCATGCTGGAGACCTGTATTCAGTGTGACTCTGGAAAATCCTGAAAACAGCTATACTGATGGGTAAATAACATTTATCTTTAACAAACTCCTTCAGCGAAAGTGCTGTTCCTGACTATTTATGCTGTATTGCCCTTTTCTTTTATTTTTGCATCCCTGTGGTTTGGTTCCTTCAAGCTGGCACTGGTTGTGCCAGAACTGCAAAATTTCTACTGTTGTCCAAGTATTGCAGCGCCTCAATGTCAAATGTTGGTGCCACAGTATGTATTCAACAGGATAGCACAACATCACTTTTCTCTGACCCTTCTCACACATGTGGTGTTTCACTGGCTGATGAGCATTTCTTATGAGGAAAGGCTGGGAGACCTGGGACTGTTCATAGAATCATAGAATGGTGTGTGTTGGAAGGGTCCTTAAAGATCGTCTAGTTGCAACCCCCCTGCCGTTGGCAGGGACACCTTCCACTAGACCATGTTGCTCAAAGACCCATCTAGTCTGGCCTTACTTCAGGGATGAGGCAGCCACAACTTCTCTGGGCAACCTGTTCTAGTGTCTCACCACCCTCATAGTGAAGAATTTTTTTCCTTATATCGAATCAAAATGTGCTGTCTGTCAGTTTAAAGCCATTCCCCCTTGTCATGCCACTACATGCCCTTGTAAAAAGTCCCTCTCCAGCTTTCTTGTAGTCCCCCTTTAGGTACTGGAAGGTCTCCCCAGAGCCTTCTCTTCTTCAGGCTGAACAAGCACGATTCTCTCATAGCAGAGGTGCTCTAGCCCTCTGAACATTTCTGTGGCCCTCCTCTGGACTTGCTCCAACAGGTCTACATCCTTCTTGCACTGGAGGCCTCAGAGCTAAACAGAGCTGTTCAGCCTTGAAAAGAGAAGGCTTGAGGGAGATCTTATCAGTATACTGATAAGTATTAATACTTAAAGTGTGTAAAGAAGATGGAGCCAGGTTCTTCCCAGCGAAGCCCAGTGATAGGACCAGAGGCAACAGGCACAGGAGGCTCCACATCTGAACATCAGGAATCACTTTTGTTTCTGTGAGGATGACCAAACACTGGCATGGGTTTCCTAGGGAAGTTGTGGAATCTTTTATCCTTGAAGGTATTCAAAAGCTTCTGGACATGATCTTGGGCAGCTGATTGTAGGTGGACCTGCTTCAGCAGGGGGATTGGACCAGATGATCTCCAGAGGTCCCTTCCAACCTCAGCCATTCTGTGATTCTGTGAAATGCTTGATCTGGTGTGTTACAGCTTTGGCTTTGTAGTTGTTTTGCATTTGTGTTTGACTTTCAGGCAAAAAAGAGGGGAAGAAAAAAAGGCAGCATTAGAACAAACCTGGCAGGCCTTGTTTAAACAGATGGATTGAAACAGAAGGGAAGCATAGTCCTTTGGGTTAGCTAGAGCTGTAGATCTTAGTCCTCTGAGAGTGGGGAAGAAGTTAAATCCAGGGCTTCTAAATGAGCTCGTGGCCTAGTTTGTCTGATCTAGGCATACTCAGCAGTCACTGACTGGTACTGGAGAGGCCGCACAGGGACCTCAGAGTGGGAATATGCACTTGCCGGATCAGGACTGAGAGCTGCTGAAGCTGCAGTTGCCTCCAGCTTTTCCTCAGCACATTGGCTGTAGATAAATGGGGAGACTAATTATACCCAGTCAGGGTGTAGGCTGGTGGTCCCACCATCTCCTTCTTCACCTGCAGCCTGCTGTCTGTTACGACTGAGTGGATAGCTCTTGAATTTGAAGGAAGGCTCACATGAATGTTTTGTATGCTGCTTAGTTCTAGTGTAAATGAGCTTGTCTTTATAGAGACCTTTTTTGTTCTTGGGTGCTTTAATATGCAGCAATGATTGCTCTGTTTTCCCTTAGGAGAGGTGATGAGGATGCTTTTATCTTTCTGAGGCAATCTAATGTAAAGCAGATGAGAAGAATAACAGCAATTATAAATGCTTCTTTTGATACGTATTATTTTTATTGATGATGCTCAAAATTTACACACAGAATAATGTTTCTGTGACTTTGTATTAAAACTTTCAAAGTTGAGTTTTCATTGGAGATTTTATATTGGTGAGAAGAGCTTTTAATGTGCATTTACTAATTTTTTAGAAACTGAACTGCAGCATTAAAATAGTCTGTTTACAGTGACAAGTGAGGGTAAATCAGGTTGTAGAGGCTGCCAAGCTGAAGGTATTGTTTTTAAATATTAATTTGGAATGGCTTATTCTGAGGTGAGTGCATATGGAGGAGATGGTAGATTCAATCAGTTTGAATCTAGCCCTGAACTATGATTCATAGTAATTAGATTATTAACATTTGCTGCTAAAATACATATAATTATATTCAGCTGCATTCATTCTTAAGATGGCCCATTAGCAAGCAGGCAGACCTCAGAACGCTCCTGGAGGTTTCTGAAAAGATGTGGCCTTCTATTGTAAAACTGAGGAAAGGGGAAGCACAGCATGGTTCAGGCGCCTAATTGTGGCAGTTGATTCTTTCTTTTAATTGGCTTGCCTTGGAATTGACTTGCTTTTCAAGAGTTGCATTTGGAGAGTAAGGGAGCTAGATTGTCCTCAGGTAGTGGCCCTCAGCATAGAGTTGAAGACCTAGTGCTGTTCATAGGGACAAGTCAGACACACAGAAAAACTGGGGCAGCCCGAGGACTGTTATACTGTTGCTTCACTAGCCAGCTGCAGTACTTGCTAGGTGTGAGGCGAAGGAATTATCTTTGTCCACTAAGACTCCAGAGAATTTAATCTTCCCACAGAGTAACGATGAGAAACAATTCACTTGAGTTTGGTCCTCTGTCGTGAGGCTGCATGTTACTGCTGACTTGGAAATGTGGGCTTGCTGATGGTGTGCAGTCACAGGATTGAAATACTTTGGCCTTCTCAGTCTGATCTTTAGCAAAAGCCAGAAAAATCTCAAAATGATTGTTCCTTATCATTGCTAAATTATATGTTGCACAGAATACCTAAGACTTACTATTTTAGATATTTTGACTTCTTGACTTGTAACCATTTAACACCTTGAATCTGTGTGTTTTTCTGAGTTAGGCTTTAATTCACAGACTAAGAAACTTTTTTAAAATGACATGTTACTGGGTTACCATCTAAGGCATGCTTCTCAAGTACATGATTTATGCAGAAGTGTGTTGTTTCTAATTGATTACATGCCTTTCCGCATGCTAGTAACGACTTCATAATTAGAGCAAATAAAATGCATTGGATTTCAACAAGTAGTAAATAGTGCTATAGGATTAATGGTGACTTACACCAAAGGTGTTAAATTCTCTAAGGAAGTGGAACAAGGAGGTAAATTAGTGTTATTGAGTGACATCTAATAACTTGAAAAACCAAATTCTGAAAATAGATTATATAACTATTAATTTTATCCATGACAAGCTGCTAAAAGCCAAGGAGCTATCAAAAAGAATTCTCTCCTGTATGATGGCATGCTTTCAAGTTATTTCTTTCAGTAGGTCTGACAGTCTTTCTGCAGCTAGGCTGAAGTGGAGAATAACTGTGTGGAAGCCCTCAGCAGCCAAAACCTTCCTCTCGAGGTACAGAAAGATGGCATCATTTATCACAGGCTGTACCATGGGTAATGGCTATAGTGTACGAAGTGGTGACCAGTTGCCTTCTCTTGCTGGAAGGTGTCATCTCTTAAATGTCTCTGCGTGGCATACTGCATGGAGCTAGGATTATCAAGCTGCATGCAGGTGGATTGATTTTTCAGATGCTTGACTACTAGGAAAAGAATTGAAGCACTGGAATGAGATAAATGGCAAAAATAACCTTGCTTTTTTATGTATATACTGCCAAACAGTAGAAGCCTGTAGAACCTGAAATATTAGTGGTTTATGCCTTATGTGTAAGCTTCCAGTATTCTGCAGTTTTTTGCTGTTGTCATGTGAAGGCTGGTGCTAAAAGGGGAGGGGAATGAAATTATTTCTTAGGGTATTTTTTCCTTCAACATTTTTCCCCCTCTCCCAAATCTGCGTAAAGTTTTAGCTGCTGTGTTTTGAGATAGTGCAACTGGAATCAGGTCAAGACAGCATTCTTAATGTGCATGTCAAATCTCCCATCCCACCACAAGAAGAAGAATCCTTCAAAATTCTAGGTCCAGAGCTTTGTTTCAGGTGATGTCAAAGTAACTGAATATATCTGTATGGGATTGTGTAACTGTTAAATGCAGTAGGTGTATTTGTGACATATGATTTTGAAGTGTTTGCATTGGAAAATACTGGCACATCCAGATGTTTGCCCTGTTTTCTTCCCTGTGCCTATGGGGAAATATGATCATGGTTAAATTGCAGATTCTGTTGTTTATCTACTTCTAACTGGAAAAAATAAAAGCATAGGCCTGCTACAGGGCTTTCTCTCTGTAGAATGGCATTTTCTGGCCATACATCTTGCTTGTGCCAAAGGATTCACTGGTGTCCAGGGAAACACACAACATGACCTTGGTAATGCAGTATAACTCTTTAGTTAGGCTCCTTCAGCCTTGGTCAGGCAGCGTGGCTCCATTTTTCAGTTGAGGTAAGAGGTTGGAAATACAGCAACAGACCTGTCCAGTTATGTCTATGTAGGGGGACTGAATGGCTCTTCTGTCTTGCTGGGCTCTGCAGTGCCCCCTCTGAAGACTCATATCAACCTGGAGAGAGGTTGAGGGAGCTGGATGCTGCTGGAGCTGCTGCCCACTTTCGCAACCATTCAGCTAGTACTCCCCCTCAGGTATCTATCTGCCTTCAGCCTGCTGCCTGCTGTGCTTTACTGTGATACCTTGTTGCAGGAGGTAAATTTAAGAGGTCTGATGGAAACTGAAGACGGAAGATAAGACATGACAGACAATGTGTTCCGGAGTACCCACTCTAGTTGTTGCTTGGGAATAGGAAAGTGTTACTCAAATAATGTGTTTCCTCTCATATGCTCAAGGGCACCCTAAAGAAAGAAGGCTGTGAGTGTTCTGGAACTATGGCTTGAAGCAGGATTATTGTGGTAGATTTACTCTCTCTCAGTATTTCAGCTGTTTTCTGCTCCAACACCATCTCTGGGCAGCTGGGATTTCAATCATTTTTAAATACATTTCATCAAGATGCCTTTGGGATGCTTCCTGAGATTTCCTGGTAATTTCATTAAATAACTCTGCTGTTAGTTATGCCCAAATTTTATTTGGATTGACTTTATTAAATGGCCTTTGACTTGATATCTGAGTAGAAAAAGCTGCTTGTGGCATTTGAAAATGTTCAGGTTTGGTTGTTTTGTTTGTGGGATTTTTTTTTTAAGTTTGTAATGAATTTTTATGACAAGATATGCAGTTATTTCTCCTCTATTTGAGTATATGTACTTAGAATTGTATTTTCCTTTTTAGCTCCATTATGTTTGTTTCTGTACTTAAAAGTCTTTGAAAATTTTCTCAGGTATCTGGAGTATAGCTGTTTTAAAAGATTCTTAGGTTCATTTCATAAAACTGAATTGTTTTTAAGGTGTGCATGTATGGATTTGCATAGTCAGCTCTCTGGAGCTGTTCATGAACAGCATCTCATGCGATTTTGCCTTCCATTCTGGTTTGGGGCTTTTAGACAAATAATTTAAATGCCAGATTTACAGTTATTAATGGCCAAGGTTAAGAAAATGAAAATTTTATGTGCCTGACATTTTTGAACTCCCATGTTCTCAGCAAATCCCAAATCTATTGAGCAGCCATGGTGAAAGTGAGAAACCATTACTAATTAGATTAAGAAAAAGTTAGCATGCTTCAGGCAGGCTGATTATGTGGGCTGTTTTAATGGCTGTTTGATGGTAGGTATGGATTTTATTTCTCTGGCAGAAAGTTGCATGTAGTAGAGCCTGGAGTGCTTTTGAGCATCAGGATGGGAAATGCATATTTTTTTTGTTTGTTTTTTAATGTATTTGGGGAAATATCCATTAATTTATATTGAATGATATGGAACAGAACTGAGGGCGAAACAAATGCAAGTTTTCTGAAGCTTCAACTTGTAGTGGGAAATACAGCTAATATACATTTATGGGAAGCAATAAGTGTGCCTTTTGGTTTTCTGTTTTTTAATAGCTAATCTTTGAGGAAAAATGCCATCTTCACAATAAATAGGGAGAAATGGGGGGGAAAAAAGTTCTGATTTTTAACTGCCTTTGACCCTTAGCTCATTGTAGAGAATATAGCTCCAACCATCTAACAGGAGACTAAGATTTAAATTTACATCCCAGCAAAATGTCCTTAACCTTATAGATTTTATTGTGATCTTGTCTTGAGAATTGTCTCCCTCATTATTATTTCAGTCTTATTGGAAAATTCTTCCAAATGTCCGTATAGGACTGTCAAAGTTTCCCAAAGGGGAATTTTTTTTTTTTTTTTTTTTACTTGGGGATTTCTACTTTGTTTCTTAGCTGGTTTTATCCGTATTTATGTAAATAGTAGCTTCCAAAGACAGACTCTTTTCAAAGCCTTGGCCTGGGTATAAAAGCACTAGTACATTCTGAGAAGAATTCCACAGTTTTCTTATCTTTTTATATACATATCTGCATGTAAAACATGCTTATGTATATGTAATCTAACAACTCCTGAAATTATGTATAATATATATATATTTATATATAAAAAAATTGGGAACAATATATATAAATTTAAGAAATTTATACCTAGACAACAAGGTAGACTTCTAATTACATTTGATAGTATAGAAAATATCAGAGAAATGTTGCTATTTGGGCCTTTTTGTCTTGCTAGGCAACCAAAATAGGCACGCATTTTGTTTGGGCAGCAAACAAAATGTTTTTGTGCTTCTTCCCTCTGTGTATTATAAAACGGCCTGCTTTCCCCAGGACTGCCTCTATTACATACATTTTTCTGTTTTGAGTGCTATATTCAGGAAAAATGGTAGGTATTAAATCAGATAAAAGGTGAGACAGTATTTTTGTATTTGTATTTATTTATTAAATATAAATATTTTAATTTATTAAATATAAATATTTAAATTCCATTAATAGATCTGGAATTGAGAATGATGCCGGTAATTTAGAGAAGGCTAGCAGTGGTGAGAACAGCAGTCTAGAGATAAAATTTGATTTAGGAAATAGGTTTTACTGTCCATAACACAGAGCTGAACCTGTACTGATTATAGAAACTTGGCCCTTCTGGGTTTCTACATGGCCTGCTACCATATTGGAATCCCTTGGTTGTCTGTCTGTTGTTTTGAAGTACTGTCCTTGTATTAAAACCTTGCTCTGCTATCATCTTTACCCCATTTTTCTGTTCTTCACCCTTTTGCTGAAAACATCACTCTGTATAGTGCTAATTTAACTGTTAAGAATAAGCTACATTGCAATATTTTTAGTACTTCGGTAATATGTTATTTACATATCACTGACATAAGTACTGCGTGGAACTCCCTTACTGACACCTACGCAGCAGCATTCCTTCAGTCTTTTTATGTTCATGCTGTCTATATATTGTGTGTTTAGGTAGTGTTATTGGTATGTGAATCAGAGATACTTTATGATGCAGTGCATTGTCCCTCTATATTTACACTACGTGTATTTTTTGAGTCTGTTCATATGCCCCCCCTTCCTTTATTCTTACAGAAAAATTTTTTCATTATCTGTCGTATCATTAACTATTACACTTTCCAGAAAAGTAGCTTTGGGGTATTCTTGTATTATCCTTGTACAAAGTATCTCCTATAACTTGTTCATTAGTGGTCTTTTCTGTATTATTCCATGAAACTCTGCCAGTAAAAAGAAATTCTGCATGTCTCAGTCATGAGTATCATCGTAAAATTAATCGAGATTATTCATAAGAATGAGAAAAGGGAATATTTGACCTGCGTTACTCCATAAGTAAGTGAAAATCAGCCAGCTGTCAAATTTTAGTGTCTTCTTCTGGAGCCGTGAAGGTGTGTTCTTGTGGTAGTGTCTAAAGCTGTGTAGTATCTCATCCTTTTAGAGCTGAATGCCCAGTACTGTTGTTTAAAAAAGCCAAGCAATGTCAGGAATTACTAGGAAGAAGTAGAAAATAAACTAGAACATCATTGCAACACTGAATGATTCCATGGTGTGCCTGTGTGTTCAGTATTAGGGTCAGTTCTGGTCTCCATCTCTCAGAACACATGCAGTAGAAATGGGGTAGATTCTAAAAAGGCGAGCAAGCATGATCAAGGTTATGCAATGACTTCTGTGCAAGGAGAGACTGAATTGGCTTGGACTCTTTATCCCCCAAAAGAAGGAGCTTATTTTAGAACATTATAAAATTGTAAGTGGCATGGAGAAAATGAGTAGGGAAGAAAGAAATATTCGCTGTCATGTCTAAGAAAAGAACGAGAAGGAATAAATGAAACTAGCAAGAGCTGGCTTAAAGCAAACAAAAGAACTACAGTTCAGTGCATAAGCTCCTTGCTGCAGGAAGCTGTAGATAATAACATTTTACATGGGTTTAAGGTATGATTGGAGAGTTTCAAAGAAAAGAAATCCATGAAGTACTCTTTTAAAACAAAAACAAAGCCCACACAAAAACAAACAATGAAGCAAACAAAAGCACCCTCCAAAGAAACCCCCACAATTTCAACTTTGGAAATCCACAAACTATTGGAGACTAAGAGGATATTCGAGGTGTATGTGCTAGGTACTTGCTCTGTTTTGAAACTCTTCTATACACCCAGGCAACTTCTGTTGCAGACATGCTAGATGGATTTGTATTCTCTCTTACACTGCTGTAGATCACAGGCGTGTAACAGATAGAAGAAAATTGTTTTTCCATATGTTTTATTTTAAAATAATACTGTGTGGAGTGTTTTTGCATATACATATCCAAAGATACCTAAAAATATGTTCATCAGAACCAAATGTTACTCCACGCGCTTTAGTTTAAAGTCATACGCCAGGACAGGAATTTGTTTTCCCAAATTCTGCACTTGTAACAGTGGTAAAATTCCTTATACTCAGATGAAAATACGCAGAAATCTATTTGGAGCTTTGTGGCATTTGTTTTAAGGCTTTATGATTTAATTTTGTAGAAGTATAGTTTGAAGTAAAACCTAGATATTTGATGGTGTATTTAAAAGACCGTATGTTCTTTGAAAACACAAGTGATTCCACCTATTCCATTTGTATAACCCCTGCTTTTAAGTAACACTTGGTGAAAGAGTTTAATAGTAGAATTTTTTATTTTCTTCTTTTTCTGGCACGCTCTGTCACTAGACTGTAGCAGTTACATTTCTTGTCTAGAAGACAAGAAAGCCTTATCTTTCAGATTGCACCAGCAACGTCATGCAGGCATGTAGCAAGGAAGCCCTGAAGATCTTATGGTTGTTTTCTTAACGGCAATGCTCAGAAAACCATTTTGGTGGTGCTGGAAATGTGCCAGGTGTGAGCAGCACAATTCATGGTGTACTTGAAACTGGCCACTTTGCAGAGCTCCAGTGCAAGGACCATTTATCAGGTAGGCAGCCCAGCAGGTTGGGCAAACAACGTGATCTCCCAGTCACCTTCTAGTGATAATAAGAGGGCATGAATGCATTGTACTTCGTACATTGTGTACTGTGAAAAGCGTTAGGATTCTGCATGATTTATTGAAACAGTTGTATTGAAATCATCATTGCAAATTTTAAAAAAATAACAGTATCTCATTATATTTTAAGATGAAAATTTGTCGGTGGGTCCTGCTATTGCATTTCAGTTATTTATAAATTCCCACTGTCTTGAGCTATGCACATAGAAACCATTTTTGCTATAAAAAGGACCAACCAGTTCCTTCCCAAGAGGCTTTTGCATGGTAGGAAGCAAAATAAAAAGAAAAAAAATAACACCCTTATAATACACATCTGTGATATTGTGTAACTTAAGTTTCTGTTGCTGCTTGACATTTACTTACCCAGAGTGTATCTCAGAGAATGGTTTGTCATTGTAGTGACATTTTTTTTAATAAGCAGGAGTGTGTTAAATGCAAATAACTACATTAGGGGGACATTATTACTGGAGTTTACACACAAAAAGTCAGGAATTTCAGAATAAAAATTTCCACAACTATCAAAACTTGACTCATTTCTTATGTGAGGTGTGCTATGTTTCTTTTACCCTCACAAATGTAAGCATTTGTGTCTTGTTAAACACTGAGTGTTGTTTCTATGGTTGGATCACTGCCTTTGCCATATTGAAGTTTTGGATTTCGCTAAGGTGGTAATCGTCTGTTATAATTTCCTCAGCAGTAGTTTAATGCCAGTGAAATAAATACAATGAGAATCCAATGCCCTTCAGTCTGAAACCTCTCTTTCCTCAGAGATTATTTTAACCTGAATGGGACAGTGTCAGGGACTGAAATTGTGCAGGAGTCCTGGCAACGGGAGGGTCACTCATCAGACCTTCAGTGCAAACTAAGCAGAATGAAATAATCTTGGCCTTTGTTTGGTTTGTTGGGTTTTGGGTTTGTTTTTTTTTTAACCCCAGGGCATGTTTGACTGGGCATAGTTCACCTTTATATAAACATATAATATCTCTACTATAACTATTCTGATAGATTGTTTCATCATATTCCAGTAAAGGGTTTTCAGTTGGCACAGTGACATTGTTTTCTTAGGTGAGATCAATTAACAAAACATGCAAATGCTCTGGAGTTAATTTAATTGAATCTAAGTGAACAGTTACGCGAGATTATCTATGTTGGCAGGGGATATGAATCTTTTCCTGAGAAAAGCTGTATCAGAAATCTTTTCAGCCAGTGTTACTACCAAATCTTTGAAATAACAGTTTGAGTGTATACATAGCTTGCTTGAGAGGGAGCTGCAGGTTTGGGAAGAGAGGTATTGACATATCCAGAATTTTTTCTTAGAACAGTGTGAACTCTTTGGAAATAGGATAGAGCCAGCACAAAGTGGGTGACTGCAGGAACAGCGCTTTCTTTGCGCTGAAGTGTAATATGTGTTTTACCTTACTTGGCTAAAACAAATAAAAAAATGCATTAAATGTAAGAAACATGGTATATTTGCACTCTTGTAGGCTTTTTTCAGAAATAAACATCCTTCTGATTGGCAAAGGACACAGTGTTGCTCCGTAATAAGAATGTCATTTTAAGGGCAGGCCCTACAAGACAAAAAATCCTTTAATGCTATTATTAGCAAGTCTTGTAGCTAGGAACAGAGGGCAGGATTGTCAGGCAGTCAGCAAGTGCCTGCAGGTGAATTGTTACAGTGGATACCTAGAATTCTGGCATCAATTGTATAGATTAGCCCTACACCCTGCAGTATTTAGGCTGTTCAAGGTGGCATCTCCGCAGGCTTTACTGCAGGACAGCTGGCAAAGAAATGTTTTGGTTTCCTATCTGAAACTAGACATTCTTCATTGTTCTCCTTTTTGCCCTTTTTTAGTTTTAATGTCTATTAATACTGTAGGTTTTTGTGTATGCACTTAAAGTCCATTTGCTCAGTTAATCAAATGTCTATTCAAATCTAATTGTCCTAGTACCTTGTGTACATGTATTTGTAAAAAATAACCCAATGCATGGTGAATAATGCTCTTTAATGTGTTTCACATATCTCAAAAACAAACAAAAGGAACTTTATTAGGCATCCTCCAAGTGAATTAATTCGTGAGTTAAGACATTTTACCTAAGAGTGATTTTTCTTTTAATGATTTATGGAAGTGACTTATTTGAAAGTTCTTTCGCCTTAATGACTTCTGTTGGTGGAACAAAGCTCTAGCGTCATCAGCATTCTGTGCCTAAACCTGCCATCTGCTGAGGAGCTGCCAGGTACATTAACTCTTGTCAACTTAACAGAGATTTGTTGTAAGAGAAGCTGCCTTCTTTTTAAGAAGTTCAGACTGAGCCTTGACACTTAATCTAAAAACTGAATCTACAGGGATTTTCCTGGAAGTAATTTTGAGTGGTTATTAATTGATGAAAGTAGTTCCCTGTGTCAGTTTCAGTCATGAATTGGCCTTATATATGTTGGAGTCAGTTTATCATGCTGATGGATATTAGGGTGCGACTGAGTGTTTTTCACATAAATTGGAAAGAACAGTTTGGTAATCCCCTTTTACAGCTGTAACAAAATCCCTCAGAGTAGCTCTGCAGACATGTCCATCTAATGCAGTAGCACTAAGCAGCTAAAGGTTAAATACCCTTTTCACCTTCTGTTTTTAAGGTAGGCTGTCATCTGTGTCAGATCGGTTGTGTGATGCAAGCTTATTTAAATATAAATAGGCATTCTCAGATAATGAAATTTTAAGTGTGTCAAAAACACAATGACTTGGATGTTCATCTGTTTATTGACTGTAAACAGAAGCACTGATTGTAGCAAATAGTTATTTTGAATTTGTCATACTGAAATGAGAACTACGTTTCATTTTTTGAAGCTATAATCACAGCAGTGAGGAGCTCCTGTGCCATGCTCCAAGTACATTGTGCATGTATTTTTAGCAGACAACAGGTCTGACTACTGTTTTCTGCCACCTTTGCCTCTTTTTGCTCTAAGCTCTTCCACTAGATCATGTGTATGGTGTTCCCTGAAAGACCAGGCTTCAACACTTCACTGAATTTGAGTTTCTTTTCTGAAAGGATAATCTATTTCACTAGGTTCTAAATAATACTTTACTATTTTAATACGCAAGTAGAAAGCGGGTTTACTAGTTTGTTATGAGTGTAGGAAGGTACCTTCAGCTTGGAAGCAAATAAAAAATAATTGTTTTGTCCTCTGTATGCATCTGTAAAATTAGGTACTTTGTGATTAAGTAATTAATTAAAGATGGATCTCATCTGAAAATAATGCATGGAAGTTGTGCTAAATTTCTGGATTTAGCATAGAATGTGAATTCTAATTTCCAGGTGTTTCTCTTCACGTTTGTTTTATGAGCAGTTGTCATCAATTTAGAATCTGGAAAATTGACTATGTCATAATCATGTTTCCATCTGCATTAACTTCATCAACATGCTTACCTGCCAGTTCTTGTTTAGTTAGATAAATCGACAGTTTCAATATAGCTTGATATGGTTTAACTAACACATAATTTGGATAATTCATGAGTTTTTCTCCTTTTAATCTTGAAAGCTGGTGATTGGAGGGGCACATTGGAAAAGGTTTCTTTAGCCTATGACTGCTAGATATCTGTCATGTTGTTTTGGGTATGTGTACATATCCAGTCCCATGGTGTATAGAGGGGGATTTCTGGAAAAGCATTGCTGGCTACTTCCTCCTCCTGGAATTTCCTGTTTTCTGGCTTTTCTGGGGTTTCAGTGTGAGTTTTGTCCTTTCACAAGTGCAAGTTCTGATGTGCAGGGTTTAGAATTCGGAAAGGTAACCATCCATATCCTATGCATACTGGCCTTCTTTGGGGAAGCCTTTTTATAAAATGTTGGGGTTTTACAGATAAACGCAGCATTTCTGTGCCCTCATTCTTCCAATTTCTTGGTTTTACCATTCTTCAAATTCCTGTTTGGCTTCTGTAAATTCATGATAACCACACTGGTAACTCCAGAGATGCATGATTAAGATTTTGCATATCATATGAAGATGGAAAATAAAGCTATTTAGTTTTTCCACTGTTCTTGTTGAAAAATGCAGAGTTCTTTAATTTTACATAGTATTAAAAGCTGCATTAATTCTGTCTTTTTATCTTTTTTCTCTTCTTTGTACATTTTGTGGTTTGTACTGTCTAGCTCTGTTTCTTTTTTCTTTTCTTTTTTTTTACTCTGAGGATTCTGTGGGAATTAGTAACAGAAAGATCATTCAGGTTTTTACGCTACTGTCAGCTGAATATTGGATATTAGCAAATTTTGTTTTACCATTTTCATATTTTCCATTTATATGCTTAAGCGTGAAGGATCTTTGCCAGTTTTGTTAGAAGGAAAGGAATGGTTGAAACTCTCTGCCGAAAGTTTCAGAAGTAACAATTTTATTCTTAGATTTGATGCTCTTTACATATTTCTGAGCAATTACCAAGAAGCAGTAGATAGGAAGTTGATAGATAGGGAGCCTTCAGAGGGTATAAAACCTTTTATCAACAATTTATAATTTTGGTAGATTTGCTTAGTAAAAACTGACAAACCAGATCCATGGCACTCATGAAGTTTCTCTGTATTTCTGTGCTGACTTGTCCTCCAGCTCATATTGTAGACCCGAATCTTCTGTTGACTGAAACTTTTAATAACTGTATCTCTTTCAGTGAATATTTGGAAAAAATGAGATTTTTGGATGCACTGATTTGCGGATATTTGCGCAGTGAATTTCCAAATATTAATTTCATTTAAATGAGAGTTAAACATTCCATCTTTTCTGTATTGCAGTACCAGCTACCTTAGAAAATCTTTTGTATATAATGGTTTAGACAAAGAAAGGAAATGCAGGCACAGAGACACATTTACTGGTTAAAACGCATAGTGGTTTAAACTTAAATTTTCATGTATACACTCACACTCTTGTTTTCCTCTCCTTCCCCTCTTATCCCCTGCACAATCCCTGCACTATGAATTTTAATAAGGTGCTGTGGAGCTGTTCTGGTGTGTGGGAGATTTTGTTTGTTGGGTTTGGTTTTTGTTTGGGTTTTTTCACCCTTTTTTTTGAATGAATATTTATGTATGAAGGAAACAAGTATTCCTTTGCAAGTGTTGGCCTTCTTTATTGGCAAATGGTGATGGCTACCTATATATAGACATATTTTAGAGGAGACTGATCCAAGAAGGTGCCTTTGAAGCAGCTGCAGTTTATATCTATGCCCGTTCCATTTCATGCCAGCTTTGAGGTTGCTGACCACAGAGGGATGCCATAGTCATTCTGAATCTTTGAAATCATGATTATTTGAAATAGGATTAGGAAGAGAAGTGTCAAATTGAGAACTATATCGTTTTCTGTAGCTCTGTTCTTAAAATATGTGCAACGTATTTACCTCTTTCTGTTCTTTTCTGGTGGCATTACTTTCCACTCAGAGCAGTAATTTGCAGCAATTGCATGACCACACTTGGCAGTTTCATGTGTCGAGCAGGATGCAGCCTTCTGCTTAGGCAAAAAGGGGATTTCAGAATTGCCTTGAAGATTCAACCAAATTGAGTGATTGTATTGGTCGGACAGGTAATAGTGAAGCTGCTTCATTAAACTGATTGTTTTTTATCTTCTCCCTCCTCTTTCCCCAGATATCTTTTAGGATAAAGAGACTGAATGCCATTCAGTTGGTCTGGAATGGTTACAGTTATGAGATAATATTGGCTCTTCAGTTTGTTTGCTAGGTAAGGCAGTATTATACTTGGAGATGTGCTTCAGCTGTCTGTATTGCTCAAATGGTGTGTGGATGGAGAGGGGTGTAATTGATTTAGCAAGGATGCCCTTTCAAATGTAGCTGTATATTTTTCAGTAGCAATAAATGAAAAGGAATTAATTTTATTCTATATTGTATCATTCTCTTTAGCATTATAAGCTTACTTTCAGGTAGTCTTTATTTCCGAGCATGCAGATTTTTGCAGCGAAACAATATACTGGGAACCTACTCAATTTATATATGCCTCTAAGAAAAACAGGTTTTTGAGACTTTATTTCGAAACAAAACTTTTGTGACTTTTTTGCCAAGATGTTTAAAGGTTTGATGTGATTCAGTTTGATTTCCTAGACTTATATTTAGATGTTCCCATTGTTTGCATTCTGCAACTAAAGCAGTTTATCACAAAAATCTGTCTTGGTGTTCTCAACATAAGAAAGATAATCTTCCCAATTGCTCCCCTGACTTGTCAATGTGTGCGGTTTGAAAATGTTCTCGGACATGATATCTGGTGTAATGATATTTTGTGAGACAGAAAGTTTGAGTTGTTGGCCGGAGAAAGAGTAATGCTTAACACACGCTATTCGTGCGAGCATGTGATCATCTTGCTGTACTTCTCCCCTCCTTCCCCCACACCCCCAAGCCCTGAAGAAATGTGCAGAAATAATTACGAAGGTTAATCCTTCATAGACTGGGCCCAATTCTTGGATATATTAATGGTACCTTGTTAGGATGTAATCGTTTTGAACATAATAGTAGAGCAGTGTGCTGTGAACATGGTATTTATTGGCCAAGTCTCTTGCAAAGAATTGTTTTTCTTTTTTGGAAAGAAAAAAACCCCAAAACCAGAACCGCCCAACCCAACCAAACTCCAAACACATGGATTTTTCATATATCTTTATGTGTACTACTTAGACTTGTAGATCTCAGGGAATTCATAAATATTTTGGCCTTTTTTCTTTACTTGTTTCAACTGAAGAATAGTACATGAGGACGATACCATGGATACTGAATTGGTTTTTATCATAAATCTGTGAAGACACAGTAACTGTTTCTTCCCAGCTCTTCTGTTATTCTAATTATGGAGATTTTTTCCAAAACCAATTCTTTTGCTCATCCTAGAGGGTTGTTTGGCTCTTTTAAATCTGTATTCACTGCTTTGTATGAAGTGAAGATACTTGGAACTGATTTTGATGCCTATCTCCTGCAACAGACCTCATAAGTCAACTGTTCAGTCTGACGCTGCTTAGCTTGTTCAGCTTGGACCAGAGAAGGTGACGTCATTGTGGTCTAAACTGCCACATGGTGGCAGTGAAGGGCAAGGTGCTGGTATCTCTGGTGACCAGTGACAGGACATGATGAAATTCAATCAGACTCTGTTGGGGAAGTTTAGATGGGACATTAGGAAAAGGTTCTTCACTGAGAAAATGGTCGATCACTGGAGAAGGCTCCCCAGGGAAGTGGTCATGGCACCAAGCCTGTTAGAGTTCAAGAGGTGTCTGGACAATGCCCTTAGGCATATGGTCTAGTTTTAAGTAGTCCTGTGAAGAGCAGGGAGTTGGACTTGATGATCCTTATGAGTCCTTTCTAACTTGAGATAGTCTACAATGCTGTGATTCTAGTTTGCATAAAAATGGAGGGTGACAGCAGTCATTCATATTTTGCTAATGACAGAGTGGCAATACTGAGCATATTCTAATGTAAATATTTGCAAACTGAGAATCTAAGAAAGGACAGATAGATCCATCACAAAAGAAATTTTAGACACTGATCAATATTAGCTTTTCTTTAAGAAAACAAGTCTAAAGTGCAAATGTAAGCTAAATTGAATGTTTTCAATGAATGCTTCTTTGCTCATTAAATCTGGAGAGAATTAATATTTTGGGCATTTTAATTTAAACTGACGTAGCTGCTCGGAGAAACTTTTTGACAGGAATTTTATTCCATGGTTATCATCCTCATTGTAGAACCTCTGTCTGCCTTAAGTCTACTGTACTTGTCTGTGAAAATGTCACTGCAAATGGATTCTTCTTAATAGCTAGGATACCTGTAATTACTGTATCTAGCTTTAATGTAAATGCTTTAGGTACTCCATATGTCTTCTGCAAAGTAATGTGATTTATTGAAATGTACCAGTGCCTTAAAGCAGGTTTGAAAGTACCTTTTACTTCATTTCCAAAATATCTTATTTCCTAGTTATCTTCAAAGTCATTTCTCTGTGGTAAGTCCCTCATAAAAACAGATTAGGAGCAGAATCACATAATTTTGAAACACTAGATGGGGTTCAGTTATATTGATGTAAGTCCTGATAATCAAACAAACTACTATATGCCTGCAAATTGTTCAGCAGTTCAGAGAATCAGAGGATGTCTGAGGTTGGAAGGCTCCTCCTGCCCCCCTACAATTGGGTATTTATGCAAATTGATAAGATCCCCCTGTGATATTTCTCTTTTAGGTTTATTTTGTGTTCCCCTATATTGTTCATCTGTGGGCGCTTTTCATACGCTTACGTTTCAGTGCTTTATAGTGGTATGTGGAGATCTCGGGTTATTTTCGGAAAGTTTCTCATGGGATATATTATGTAAATCTAAATCCTGAATTGACAGGTAACAACATATTCAGGTTGCTTTAAGCATAAATTGATGAATAGCAACAATGGATAAATAGTGACATTGGGTAAAAATACTGAAATTGTTCTGACTGAAAAAAAAGCCCAAAGCTTAAAGGAGCTGTCTGGCTGTCAGTGATTGAACTTTAACCCAGAAATCACTTCCTGAAGACTGTTTCTGTTGTATTTGTATGAATAATGTGATGCTGAATGAGCCATATAATGGGTTCCTTTTAAACTACCAGATCAGTGGTAGCCCTGCCTACTTCCCATCAAGATTCATTAGATCACTCTCTAAGTAAGTTAAAAAGTGTTGAAGTGAAAAAAATGCCAAAGAGAAAGATCTGTTACCAGTTGTTTGAGATGATCAAATGCAGTTCAGGGTTGTCCAACTTCTTCATCAGAAGCCCATTCTGCCAAACTTAGAGCTCATTTGTATAGAAAGCATAAGCAGTAACAAAAGGGGATTTATTTTTTTTTTCTTGAGCTCAAAGGGTTTGTATCTGTTTGCCTTACCAAGAGCATCAGGAATAGTTTCAAGGTCCCATCTTTAAAAGTACTGGCAAATGTTAGAGAGTGAGAGTGGAAGAAGAAAGGGCATGGTACATAATGTTGTTAAAAAATGAATAGCAAAATCTAACGAGTATGAGTTCTGTAGTGTCCAAGAGTTACTATTCTTGCTTCTGCTTTAGATTCATTTGAGCTTCATTGGAAGAGAATTTAACCTTCAGCCATTGTGCTCAACCAAGATGACTCCAGCTTTTTTTGCGGACATTTTAATTAGTTGAGCAGAAATGTATGAATGTAGTTGTTGCCTTAGAGAATCTGTCAGCAACCAAAATTGTAATTATAACTGCATACTATAGCAAGTACATTCTGAATCTCTAGATAAAGCAAAATATAAAATAGCTTGTGTTTTAACTTCGTGCACTTCTTTAGTACTGCTTCCTCACATAAGTTGCTAAGATATGTATATCCGACAACTAGAATAACTTTTTCAGTATTGTGTATTTTTTATTTTGCAAATAAAGTGTCACTTCATAAATTGACCCTTTGTCCAGGAATACTTGTGCTCATGCAGCTGATAATAGTTGTTGCTGTCTAGAGAAACTCAAGATCAAACCTGTTAGAGCTGGCTTTATGTGTCATCCCAGTTGAGTACCACTCATATTGGATTCAGTACCCTGATGAGGAGTAGCTGGTTTATTCATGTGCTGCAATAAGTTCCTCTGTAAGAGGAGCTCAGTGCTCTGCTGTTCAAGATGTGCACATTAAGTTCAATGCAACTTCAATTCATAGAATTTACAGCATAGGTGCTGCATGGGTGGTGCATTAAAGCATCTATATAATCCAGCATGTATATGTATTGTATGCCAGACTCTTACTGATCAAGTTCTCTGAAAATGTTTCATCTATTTTTGCATAGCTTTCTTTCTCAGATTCAGAATGTGAAATAGTATTTTGCAAGCTCAGCTTTTTTTCGTAGAAATCTGGTCTTGGGTAAACCAAAACCCAAACCAACTGCAGTTTCCAAATTTTTTATTTTGCATGCTAACTATATTTAGAACATTAAAACTTCTGGGCAAATATACAGATAGTCACCAAACAGTGATATGGCCCAGAAAATCTGCAAGTATGTACAAAATAAAAAAATAGACTAATAACTCAGCTGTCAAATTTAGCCATAATCCCTGGTTCTCACTTTTCATGTCCTTTGAGATAGCTGAAACATGTGCTTCTCTCACAGAGTACTGTAATGCACAGAGGACAAAAGGGAATTTCCGTGGCTGATGTGCAGCAGCCGCACAGTGCCTATCACTCTCATGTTTTGCATTGATTTTTTTTATTTGCTCTTCTCTCATCTCATCCTGTTGCTGGAGTTGTCATGCTGAGTTTTTGTGCTTTCCAATACCTTTATCACTGCTGAATGCCTGTGTATAGTTTTTGTACCCAGCTGTGGTGAAAGCATATGCTATTAAGATACAGCAGAAAGCGGAGGCTTCCTTGTGGAGGCAAACCCATGAAAAAACCAGAAATTTGTACAGAAAAAACAATGCATTTCTGCAGTCATTAAAAACTCTTTTTTTTTGGGGGGTGGGGGGGCAAGGCTGTGGTTTTTGCTTGCTTATTTGTTTATTTTTTTTGGGGGGGTGTGTGTGTGTATTTGACCTTCACTGTTGACTTTATCTTCCTTCAGGAATCTGTTCTGCTGTCACAGTCCTGATTTGAATATGGGTACTAGGAGAGATTTTACTTCCATACACCTTGTCAATGAGTTCTTGTTTTCTAAATTCTGCCCGTGTTTAGTGCAGTGCTAAGCTCATTTTTCACAAAAACATAACAAGGAAATATTAAAGATTTTTAAACAGATTATGAATATTTGGTGAGTGTGACTGAATGCCAAGACAAAAGGGAGGTAAATCTGTTATGCAAATCTGAAGAATGAATGCACTATCCTAGTGGTATGGCAGGAAGCATTTCTAAAACCATATGTATTCAAGATATAGCCCATAATACAGCCTACTTCTAGTGATCTCTGACAGAAGTATGAAGAAATGACACTTGAGTGACCCTGAGCTGGAGCAGAAATAGAAGAAAAAAACCTCTTATACTGTCACATGAGGGATTCCTACAAATTACTCTGGCTCCAGAAAAGAGCAAAATACTCTTTCTTAGCAGATGCCAGAAAAGATGTTTCTTATTTGACTATGGTTTAGCCTTTCATCTTAGAATGATAGTCTTTCAGAGAGTACCATTCATTTATCATGCTAGTTATATGTTCAGCTTGTGAGTTATTCTAACATTCATATTCTTTAAAGCTTCAACCTAACCAGTTTTTACCCATCTCATATTTGTGTGGGTGATATTTCCATCCCTGTCTTATGGGATCGTCTTAACAGGGCTTTTCTCCACCTTGTCAATTTAATTTTGAATTTAATCTTTGCCTCTGATGTGCCTTCCATTCCTTTGTGCTGGATGTAATCTGTCTGTTTAATAAGTATATACGGCATTCTGTCATCCAGATATTAATGACACTAATGAATAATATTGGACAGAGAACATCCCAGCAGAGCCTGTTAACACGTATTTCTCATTTGGAGAAATGACAGTTGCAACGTGGTCACTGTTTTCTCATAACTTTAGCATTGATCTCATAGAAGTTTCATTTAGACCATTTTTTTCAAAATGGGAGAAAGAATGGAAAAACAGTATCAGGCAACTTTGAGATAAGAGTTGGTGTCTGTTTTTCCTCTCTCTGTAAGGCCACTTACTGCCTGAAGAGGTGTTTTTACATGATTGGTTTTGACGCTTTCATATTGGCTGCTATTCAGCTTTTTGATAGTTTTTAGGTACCAAGTTTGATTATTCTGTGTTTTTCTGCAAGTTGAAATTAAACTAGGTTGTATCTCCTTAGTTTTTCATCTTTTCCTTCTTCCTAGTTTTTAGAGGCAGACTTTGTGTTTGCCTTTTTCTAGGTATCTTACACTTTATCTGTCTTCTTTGAATTCTCAAAATTAACAACTCAGACTGTGTGTGGGGTTGGGTTTTGGTGTTTGTATTTTTTTTTTGTATGTGTTTTGTTTTGTTTAATTTAACAATTCCAGGTCTTCCTTGTCAATAGACAACAGTCTTGTGGCATTTCTATGCTAATACTGTGTGTATCAGTTGAATTATCATGATTCCTCATTTTCCCCTCCTGCTATTATTAATGGGAATAATAATGAAGAATTGAAATGAAACAGCAGACATTTCTTTCCTTGTACTTGTTGAAGGGACTAGCAGTGGTGATAAGTAGAGTTAATTGAATATAGGCAAGTTTGTTTACTGGAGAGCTCAGCCTCTAACAGTTCGTTCATCATCGCTCAGGGAGTGAAGGAGCATTTTGTGCTCTTGCTAATAAGGAGTTCTCAAATCAAGGCACACAGACTAGATTGTTGTAGTGTTATGAACATTACTAATTATATTTTCACTGTATAAATATTCTCTCCATATGGACTGAGGCTGTTTAAAGCTTATTTGTGCATCCTATGTCATGGCAATGCAAATCATTATGGAGGACTCCTCGCAGGTCTGTTTATTTTCTTCCAAGCCTGCCATGGTTGTTGGTGCAGGTAGGAGCTGAAGACCCTCAGGGTGAAGTGTTGGCTTGGCTCAGCCGCATAGTCCTTTCTGAGCGTCAGGGGCTCAGAGCAAGAGATGTAAGTGTTATAAAAGAGACTGATATCAGTATGTAAATTGATCTCAGCACCTCTGCTTTGCATACCTGCAAGTTTTTGCTGCACCCTCACTGGTTTTCTTACCTGGAAGTGATTCGTTGCTTCAGGCAAGAACTTGTTTCACAAAACCCTGTCCCATTGTAGGCTTTGTAGACTGCTGACTATATGCTCTGGGGACAAGCTCTGCTGTTTCCAAAGTCCTCATTAGAATGTCCCACTGTGGAAAGACACTTGAAATTCAGGTTGCAAAGTATGTTAGGTTATTCCTTTCTTTCCAGTTGTTAATTTTTCCATGTGAACTAGGTCAATTATTAAAGCAAATGAGCAAAGTGTTTGCTTAACTAGGAAGATTCATTCAGTGTGTGGTACCATAATTCTTTGCTTTAGTGTTTCTAGTGTTTTACTTTTTCAGTACTGTTTTTATTGGGTTCCACAAAAGACAGTTTATGTTTATTGTTTAAATTTTTCCTTGCCAAGCAAGTTCAGAGGAAGCAATTCAGTTTCTTGTAAGGTAAAGGTGAGCTACTAAGGTGAGTCAAACTGCATGATTGGTGCAATTTACTAGATAAACCACACATACTGTGTGAATACAGGAACATACCATTGCATAAGGCCGTGGATTAATACTCTGATGAAACAGGTGCACTATACTGCTTCCTGTACATTGTGACAGGTTGAATGATGCTTATGCTATTTAGTTTCCTTTAAACACCTTGCTTCTATCAAAAAAAAAAAAAACATGCATGAATGCAGTGTATGTGTAGATAACTAAAAGCTCCTTTTTTATGATATAAAGGAAAAAAAAAGAAACCAAATAAAAAGAAAACAGCTACATTAAAATCTGTTACCTGTTTCTTAATAGCACAATGTAGCAATCCTCAGTAATAACAAAACCTTTATTATGAATGTGACTTTCATTTCTGTGTTTATGCGTGGCATGCGTGAGAATGCATGTATGAACAATAACTGTTTTATGTAAAGATCATAAATTCACAGGATCATTTGGGTTGGAAGGGACCTTAGAGATCATCTAGTTCTAACCCTCTTGCCATGGGGAGGGACACCTTCCACTAGACCAGGTTAATCAATGCATCATCTAACCTGACCTTGAGCATTGCCAAGGACTGGGACATGACCTTCATTTCTTTTCCTGTCTTAAACCATTTACTTTGCAGAGGTTAAAAAAAGATTAAGATACTGCATGTAATCTGAAGTATAAGCCTATTTTATTAGAATATATTATAAAGTGTAGAAAGCTACTCCCAGACACCTCCCTATATTTTAATACAGACAACTGCATTTTGCCCGCATAACTTCCTCTTTCAGTTTTGTTTAGAGACTGCCCACTTAGCTTTCTTTTCTGCATCTTAACGGATATGAGAATTTCTCAGTGAACTGCTTTCAGTAGAACTATGAACATACTGCACTCTGCCTGTTAAGAAATTGTTCTCCACAAATCAAAATGAAAGAAACTGGGAAACTGTAGTAAATTAGAATCACTTTACAGTTCAGAATAGGGCTGAAAAAGAAGCTTCTTTTTCTGATGTAGGACTATCTTACTGCCCCTTGGAGGCACTAAGTTATTAACATGGTAATGATTTTTCTTTTAATTATGCTGACCAAGTTCTAGGCAGCACAAAAATTGTCAGCAGTTGACATTCAAAAGAGTTTTTGAATTACTAAGTGGAAAATTGAAGAGAAATTGCTATTTTACAGTAGAGTGGATCTTTGATTAAATGTTGCATGCAATCACCAGTTTTCCCAAAAAGGTGTGAAGTGCAACACACTTCAGAAGGTATTGTGCTACTACAAATATTATACTCCTTATGTGAATGTATTTTAAGGGAACATGGCTAATATTATACTCTCTGGGTTGCTATTCCCACTTTAATATCACTTCAGGTCCTCTCAGAAAGAGGAAGAGCGGTAAATAATTGCCAGAAGGAGGAACAATGAAACCCAGAGTATGGCTCAAGTGCCTGTATTGATTTCAGTAGAATAATAGGGATCTTGAGAAAGGAAACAACCAAACTCTTGTTTGCAGGAGAACTCAGCACATGGGTAGGGTTATATTGCAACATGCAGTTAAATATTCCTGAAGTTTAGTGATTTTCTTATTTCTGTGGCTTGCTTTTGTCACAGATTTAATATGATTTATGATTTTAGGGAAGAACTATTCTTGGTTCTTTTTTTGATTCATTGATAAATAATAAGTGAAGGTGTCTTCTAAAAAGGCAGATAAAGGCCTCTTGCTCTTTTGGATCTTTAAATCTGTAACGCCAAGGCAGAGGACAAAGTGCCTGTCCTTGAAACTTCCTGCTTAGAATACTCTTTGTGTTCAGTAAGATACATGAAACAAGTGTTATGGTTGCTGTTAAATGCTGACATTGAAGAGGTGATGTTTACTGGGATATATTGGATGTCTCTAAAATTCGAACAGTATGATTTAAATTGCTTTTGATCCTTTTTGTCAGCCTCTAGTGTCAATTTAATGTGTTTTAAATCAAATTCCTGGATTCAGAGCAGACTCATTAAAGACTTTTATAATGAAATGTTAGAGCAAGTGAGTTGTGTTTCAACATGAAACAAGGCAAGTCTGAGCTAACCAAGATTTGTGAACCTGGACTGAATTTAATATATTCTCCCTAATTTTTATTTTTTTTTTTTAATTTGGAAAGAATTTGTTAATCAAATAAACACTCTGAGGTTGTGAACCAATAGAAATTAAAGATAAATGTATGTTGAACCCCAAACTCCTGATTTTCAATTTCTGAAGAGGATTGATGTTCACCAGTTCTTGGCTTTTCACCAATGTTTTGGAGGTTTTCACATATCCAGTAGAACTTGATTACTGAATTCTAGTTGGAAAATCAAATAAACTTTTGGAGAGTTCCCTTGTGCCTCAGTTGTTGTCTCTGACCTATATTTCTGTTATGAAATGCAGGAGTTAGGAAGTCGGCATGTCAGATTATTCACTGCTGATGTAAATTCATGTGTCTGTCTTCTCACCCTTCCCCAGGAGATTTGGACTTTATGCCTGTGTTGCAAAACCTACATGTTACCCTCTTCTGTCAAGTAACTGCATTTGAGACAGCCTCTCTAGAAGAAGAGTTGCTATTTCTGTAGAAGATGATATTAAGTGCAGCGGTGGTATTGATTTATGCAGAGTTCAGGCAACACACTCTGGAAATACTGCATACAAATAAAATTAAGATGACCCTAATTCAGATTCTTCACTAGAGTAGAAACAATGAAGAATCATCTATAGAAATAATTTTATTTCTGTTGAACACCTTAAGTAATTCAGATTGGGGGAACTCCTGATCGCAGTGTTATTACTGGGCGGATGGGGGGTAATTGTTTGCTTTGTGTATCTGTTCGAGTGTGTGTTGGTCTTTGATAGATGATATTGACAACATTGTGAGCAGAGGTTAGTGTAGAATGGGAATGACTGAGAGGAGGTTGGGGAATGATTAATCTGCCAACCCATCCACTCTTAGCTGCCTGCCCTGGGGCAGCATGTTGCACAGTGGGTAAAGAGTGAAATGTACGGGCATAGTAGGTCGTGAGTCCTTTTGTGTGGCTAATCACCTCTTTGTTCTAGCAGCAGTTTTGGTTAGTCCATGTGTGCAGTTGTTTTAGTTTTCAAATATTGGGAATGTTTTTTTACTCCTTTGTAGGGCTGCTTGAGCCTACAAAATCCTGATCTTAACTCTCATCCCTGTAAAGGCCACTTGGATTCTTTACGTTTTCCGTACTTGCACAAGCAGGATACATTTGTCCCTCAGTTGAGAAACAAATAGGTGATTTTTATAAATGTTTTCTATTAGCTTTCGAATTTTGTTCCATAATTGTCTTAGAAAAATATTTCCTATCAATTACTTATACTCTGCTACTCACCTGCAACTAACTTCTCACTTGTTGGCTAGGTTGACAGAATGGCTGGGGTTGGAAGGGGCTTTGAAGCTCACCTAGTTCCAACTGCCCTGCCATGGGCAGGGACACCTTCCACTAGACCAGGTTACACAAAGCCCATCCAACCTGGCCTTGAATGCTGACAGGGATGGGGCAGCCACAGCTCTTCCAGTGCCTCACCACCCTCACGGTAAAGAACTTCTTCCTAATATCTAAATCTACCCTGTTTTCAGTTTAAAGGCATTGCCCCTTGTCCTATCACTACATGCCTTTGTAAAAGGTGCCCTTTATGCAGTATAATCCTTACATATCTGAAAAGATACGTTTAGCTACAGTATAAAGAAGTCTGACCCCCGCTGCTGTGTTAACAGCATTCAGCTGTTCTGGAGAATGTTACGTGTTCAAAGGACTCAACAAATATTAGAAAATTAATCGATTAAATTAAAGAACAAAGTATTCTTCCAGCAATGCAGAAGAATGTGCTTAGCACACATTACAGTACCAATAAATGGATTCCAAATCTCTTTAGCAGATTTAGAGGATGCACTGTACTGTTGTCTGGTGAACACATTTGGGTGTCTTAATGTGACTCAAAATTTTATGCCACAAAATGGGCAAAAGCAAATGTAATTTGTTTTGAAGTCCATGTGACCACTGAGAAGTATTTGTATGTTTCCTTTATGTAATGATGTTCTTATGATTAACTATTTTTTAATTATTACTTAGTGATTGCTTTTTAAGAAATTGGAGAAATATCCATGTAAGTTACACTAAAGTTAGAGCATATTAATTGCAGGTTTTTTGGTTTGATTTGTTTTTAGGCTTAATTTGGGCATGATTTTGAGGTTCTTATTCCTGAAGAAGAGATGATACTAAAAATAAACCATCACGTCAAAGATTTATTAATGGTCTAAAAAAATTTCACTTTAGCCTTTTGTGTTTAGGGTAAACCTAGGATTTGCTGTGCTTCCTATCCAGGAAGCAATAGATTAACTAGATTAATAGATAAACTTAACTGCTATTTATATAGGATATTTGTGGTTTTTTTTTCCAACTGAATTCCCAAATGGCAAGATATTGCATAATCCTCTAATCATAGAATCATAGAGTAGTTAGGGTTGGAAAGGACCTCAAGATCATTGAGTTCCAACCCCCCTGCCATGGGCAGGGACACCTCCCACTAAACCATGCCATCCAAGGCTATGTCCAACCCCACCTTGAACGCCGCCAGGGATGAAGCATTCACAACTTCCCTGGGCAACCCATTCCAGGGCCCCACCACCCTCACAGTAAAGAATTTCTTCCTCATATCCAATCTAAACCTCCCCTGTTTAAGTTTAAACCCATTACCCCTTGTCCTCTCACCACAGTCCCTAATGAAGAGTCCCTCCCCAGCATCCCTATAGGCCCCCTGCAGGTATTGGAAGGCTGCTATGAGGTCTCCATGCAGCCTTCTCTTCTCCAGGCTGAACAGCCCCAACTTTCTCAGCCTATCTTCATACGAGAGGTGCTCCAGTCCCCTGATCATCCTCGTGGACCTCCTCTGCACTTGTTCTAACAGTTCCATGTCCTTTTTATGTTGAGGACACCAGAACTGCACACAATACTCCAAGTGAGGTCTCACGAGAACAGAGTAAAGGGGCAGGATCGCCTCCCTCGACCTGCTGGTCACACTCCTTTTGATGCAGCCCAGGATACGGTTGGCCTTCTGGGCTGCAAGCGCACACTGCCGGCTCATGTTCATTTTTTCATCAACCCACACCCCCAAGTCCTTCTCTTCAGGGCTGCTCTGAATCTCCTCCCCGCCCAATCTGTAGCTGTGCCTGGCATTGCTCTGACCCAGGTGGAGGACTTTGCATTTAGCATGGTTAAACTTCATCAGGTTGGCATCAGCCCACCTCACAAGCGTGTCAAGGTCCCTCTGGATGGCATTCCTTCCCTCCAATGTATCAACTGAACCACACAGCTTGGTGTCATCGCCAAACTTGCTGAGGGCGCACTCAATCCCACTGTCCATGTCACCCACAAAGATGTTGAACAAGACCGGTCCCAACACCGATCCCTGGGAGACACCACTCATTACTGGCCTCCAGCTGGACACTGAGCCACTGAGCACTACTCTTTGCGTGCGGCCATCCATCCAGTTCTTTATCCACCGAGTGGTCCACCTATGTAATTGTCCTTTAAATAGGAAACAGAAGGGAGCAAGAGGCTATGAAATATACTGCTGTCCATGCTAGACATAGTATCATACTAACAAAATATACTCTGACGTTCGAACATAAAAAGTTTTTTGTCAGTTTTCCTTAATAGCACACTACTAAAGTTGGGTAGAGAAGAAAGAGCAGCAGAGCAGAGGGGGGTTCAAGGAAAGGAAGGAAATTGTCTATTAGTGTTAGAATCTGTGCTAGGTTAGGAGCCCAGAAAGCATAAATTCAAGTTTCATCTCCTACTTCACTTGGCAACTTCATGATTGACTGAAGTGTTTTTGTCCAAATGCAGACTGGAATTGTACAAGATTTACAGATATGGTAAAGGGCTTTCAAGAGGGTCACTGCTGGCAGCACTGAGTATTGCTATGTAAGGTATTAAGTGTTGTTCTCTAAGGTATTTTCCTCAAGCTCCTACAGGTAATGAAGAAAATAAAATAGTGCTTTTATTTAATCTTCCCAACTTCACTGCTGTTTCCAGTGCTAAAATATTCCAGTACTTCATAATGGTCTTTTATTCTAATAATGCATTTAATTTAAAGACACTTCTGCTATATTTGTGAGTTCAGAAAGTTTTTGTCTCTGTTGTTTCTGTCTAGGTACTTTCTCTCCATTTTTTTAGATGGTCCATATTTCCTTTAATATACTTTGAGAAAATAATACTTTTTGTAATGGGAATGAGAGATCTTTGGGCTTCACAATAATGCAGTTCTAGACTGCATGTTCTTTCCTGCTTCTAAACTGTCTTTCATGCTGATAAAAGATTTAAGAAGTTATGAATATGTCTTAATAAGACTGTTCCTTTTTAAATAAATTATTTGTTCTGTGTGATGAGGTATTTCTGTAGTGAAGAGTTCAGTGTAATGAGTCTACTTTGAGAAAGGGGGTTGTATCTCGTAGTATGGAAGCAGTTGGGGCTGTTGGAGTAATCGGGTACGTGGTGGGACAGGACTATTCTGCAGCCCTAGTAAACGGTCAGCTCCAGATGTGGCTGTTTGATATAAGGAACTGACAGGAAGCATGAAATATAACTGCCCTAGGAATAAAGCTATCTTTGCGGTATTTTGGGGAGAATCTTATGTGAGTGATTAGCAACAGTCTGTTGGCACAAACAAATGAGCTTAGTGAAAGTGATGTAAAAGTAGAGGACCAAATGTGAAAGTGAACGTGAAAACAAAGATGAGAAACTAATGAGGTTTGGTGTGTTGTGTAACAAAGGACAAAACATTTGTTAAAGACATGGACCGTACATGTTCTGGCCACGTTTAATGCAGAGGTGCTCATAAAGAAGAAATCAGAATCAAATTGAGTAACTGCAGAGAGACAGCCTATGGGACTGTGAAGAAAATGAGTTTTGACTTCATGAGTTTCTGAAAGGTCAGCTTTATGGTGCTCTCCTTTTTGTTCCTTGGCATGATCCTGAAGGGTAGTTCTAAGGTCTGAACATCCCACAGTTTACAGAGTTACTGTTATTGAAATGGACACCAAACCATACCAAGCTAACATCTGTAGTGGCAAAGTGGATTTCCTCTAGTTGCACTTCTTTTTACATACATGTATATAAATATATGTATAATTATTTTCCTTTGCCTTCACTGGCGAACCGTTAGTAGAGAGGGTTCTTGTTTGATATAGTGGAAACAGGAAGTCCTTGCATGCATGCTGAGAAAGGTGGCTGGTTATGAAGGTAGTTAACCTTATCGAGTGGTTACTTCCAGGATCCTCTGCTTTTCTTACTCCTGCAAATCGGTGGATCCCTAAAGTTCATCAGATGATGAATTTGACAACGTCAGTGTGAGAGGAGAGCTCAGGGATGGAATAACTTTGTTTTGTTATACTCTTTTATGCCAGAATTTACCAAGTTTTATCGTACATTTTGTCAGGGTTGGTGGTTTTCATGCCTGTGGTGAGCAAGAGACTTCTGCAGGCAGAAATAAAAGGATCTTGTGTCATTGTTTGTCAGTGCTAATCCTTTTGCTGACAAAATGTTCTCTTGGATGAAGAACAATCTATGCTGTATTCACAGGTGTGATAAAATATTGTGCCGCCGTGAAACTTGTATCTAGGGTGTTGGCTGCTTGCTTTCATTTCATACTTTGACACTTGGGCACTTGGTTTTTCTAGTAGGCTTGTTCTCAGAGAAAATCCACCCTCCTTCTGATACCTCTTTTGCTGGTTGAAATGGTGACAGCAGGAAGAGCTGCTTTATCTCCCACCTTAAACTCGTAGGTGTTGAACGTGTGTTAGTAGGTGCTGTACCAATTGGCTGTAATATGAGCACATTCTTGTACACGGTAAAATTTGAAATACAGTGATTTAATGTTGCTTAAGCCAGAAGACCCGGAGGCTTTGGCTCTCCTTTCTCATAAAAATTTAAGTTTGTGCAAGGGAAGTTAAAAAACTGTTGTCATCTTTGTTTTGTGTGAGAAATACTGATTTCGGCTAAGCTCTTTGAGAGAAAATTTCCAATATTTTTGACCCCAGATGATTAGCTCAAATGACCCTGTTGATAGCTCTAAATCTGGATATATATTTACATGTATATTTTATTTTTGTATTCATAAGTACATGCAATAAATGATAGTTTCCTGGCTTTTTTTAAGTTATTTATTCTACACAAGGATTGAAGCTGGTTACTAGGACAGAAATAAGTGTGCTCTGTGGCAGATGATGTTTCAAAAAAGTACATGTAGACTTGTAAGTGGGTTGGTGGCCATTCAGAAAGGTTAACTTCCTAAAGCCATGTGGCACTGAAAAATTGTGTCTGTAACAAAATAGTGAAGATAGAAGTCATAGTGCTCTACAGGGGGAAAACCAACTGCTCTTTCTGCTTACTTCTGGGCAAATACTTTGCAACTCTAATGGACAAATTAATTTTTTTTTTTTTTTCTTAAATAAACACAGGTCACTGCAAAGTCTTGATATAGTAAGAAGTATCCAGTGTAAAGTACCACTGCATTGGTTTGTGTGTGTGTTCTTCTTGCAGTGAAAGTCTCAGAGTTTGCTGAACTCTGACCAGTGTGTGGAATGAGGTTTAGTGAATGAAGAGCGATAAGTGCAGTGATCAATAATCAAGGGATTTGTGGAAAGCAGTTGGTGACAGCGAGTGTGTGTTGGTTCCAGATGTGTATGTACTGTAGGAGCAAGGCGTGCTGAAGTGGAAAACACTGATATACTGTGAGGTAAGCCATGCCTGTTTGCTTTCTACCGGTGGCTGCAATTTACATCAATGGGCAGATTGAAATAATGCTAAGTAAAAGAATGATGATTTTGTCTAATCTAGGGAAATAAAGAGGTTGGATGGAGTAGTCTCTTGTGTGTAGTGGCTTAGGGGAAGGTCACTTGTTCAGTTGTTTGGTTTTAGGCTGTGTTTTTGATGGATTTACTTACTTGCAGTGTTTGCTCTTCATATGACTGTGACAAAATGAAAATGTGGCAAAGATTTCAAACGGATTGCCATCAAAATGAAACGAAAATAAATGAATGTATATTGAAAGGTTTGGCTTTTCTGTTGTCCATAGCACAACAATTTTTCCTTCTATAAAAGAAAAATTTTTTTCAGGAAAGAAACAGACCTGACAGTACCAAGGTTTACGATAGAAGTAGTTATTTGACATAATATTTGCTTCTTTTACCTTGCAGATCTTCCCAGGAAACTAAAACCAGCTGATTTATTAAATTAATAATGAATGTATTGTAGCCTTGTGAGTCATACAGTCAACAATGAAGTTTTAGCTATTGTAGCCTTTGTGCTTTTTCACCATTAAATGTTTCCCTTTTCTGATTAGAAAAGCTTCGCAGTTCTGCAAAGCTTTTGTCATTTAAGAAGTTCTTATTCAGGTGATCCCATTAAAATTCACTGAGACTGCTAGTGTGAATAGTCTGGTAGTCTGGGTTTAAATTAATAAAGGAGTCTCATTTCTGTTCTTCTAGAGTGGAGGTATATCAAACACTGAAAGTGCTCTAAGTGTTCTTTAACCCAAGCTATAAAAGATAGCATAAATTTGAAAAGTGACAGTTTCTATAGTGCATGGCGAGAGCAGCAGAAATAATGGTGACTACTGAGATGCTGAAATCACGCATGAATTTTGAGGCAAAAGGAAAATAGGGATCTGATTGCTTTTCTTGCACCATTTGTATTCCAATGTGTCACTGACTTCAGTGGCTGTCATTCTGACTTGCGCCTCGATAAGAGTATGTTTATCTTGCTGTTTTGTGAAAATGTATTCACTTAGATGTCTGTTTTTTAATAGAAGGAGCCCCATGTTGTGTAAAGCTGTGTCAGTAGCTGGGGGTCACTACTATCCTTGTATTTAACACTTCTCTAACTTGTCTGGAAAAGTTGAATTAGATTGAGATCTTGTTTATGTCTAGTGAGGTGCAATGTTTTAGATGGTGAGGTTAATCAGAGAAGATATTTCTGAGATAAGTCTTGAAATACCAGGCCGTTCAGTATTCTGTGAAGTCTTCTGAACTCTTGTCCTAAAATCATGTTTCAAAATGAGTTAATCCGGAAAATTTCATATATATTTTCTTCAGGAGCCTCAGATGACCTTCAGTGCTAATGAGTATTTAAAGCCAAATAAAGCTGTAATTCTGAAAAGTAGTCGGGTAAATCCCAGGGCTTTTGTAAACTTATCCTATGTCTAATAGAGTTTAAAAGCTTCTTCGTCTGAATCAGCAAGGCTAAGGAAGAAAATTCGTAGGTCTTATACAGAGCTTTAAATTCTACCATGTGTGACTTCTCAGAGGTTATCAACAGCTTTAGCCTACCCTGACAGACCGGGAGGGGTTGCAGATGGCTGGTGGAGCTGGAAATATTTTACAGACTCAGGCACAGTACTTTTTGCACATCACAGTGGCTGAGCAAAGTGCTCAGGCTTCCCAAGAGCAGCAGTTTTGGTTCTGCGCTATGAACATTTGCCGGAAAGTGCTGTACTGCTGCAAAGGTCTCCCAGAGAAAGCTGGAGAGAACATGCTTTTTGTGTGTTTTGTGGTGTTATACCCAAACTTTCCATGGTTCTTTTTCAGAAGTGTTTGTTTATTTATTTAATGTTTTTAGGACAAAAATGACTTCCAGTCACAGAATCACAGAATCACAGAATAGTAAGGGCTGGAAAGGACCTCAAGATCATCGAGTTCCAACCCCCCCGCCATGGGCAGGGACACCTCCCACTAAACCATGCCATCCAAGGCTATGTCCAACCCCACCTTGAACGCCGCCAGGGATGAAGCATTCACAACTTCCCTGGGCAACCCATTCCAGGGCCCCACCACCCTCACAGTAAAGAATTTCTTCCTCAGATCCAATCTAAACCTCACCTGTTTAAGTTTAAACCCATTACCCCTTGTCCTCTCACCACAGTCCCTAATGAAGAGTCCCTCCCCAGCATCCCTATAGGCCCCCTTCAGGTATTGGAAGGCTGCTATGAGGTCTCCACGCAGCCTTCTCTTCTGCAGGCTGAACAGCCCCAACTTTCTCAGCCTATCTTCATACGAGAGGTGCTCCAGTCCCCTGATCATTTTCGTGGCCCTCCTCTGCACTTGTTCCAACAGTTCCATGTCCTTTTTATGTTGAGGACACCACAACTGCACACAATACTCCAAGTGAGGTCTCACGAGAGCAGAGTAGAGGGGCAGGATCACCTCACTCGACCTGCTGGTCACACTCCTTTTGATGCAGCCCAGAATACGGTTGGCCTTCTGGGCTGCAAGCGCACACTGCCGGCTCATGTTCATTTTCTCATCAACCCACACCCCCAAGTCCTTCTCCGCAGGGCTGCTCTCAATCTCCTCCCCGCCCAACCTGTAGCTGTGCCTGGCATTGCTCTGACCCAGGTGGAGGACTTTGCATTTAGCATGGTTGAACTTCATCAGGTTGGCATCAGCCCACCTCACAAGCGTGTCAAGGTCCCTCTGGATGGCATTCCTTCCCTCCAATGTATCAACCGAACCACACAGCTTGGTGTCATCGGCAAACTTGCTGAGGGCGCACTCAATCCCACTGTCCATGTCAGCCACAAAGATGTTGAACAAGATCGGTCCCAACACCGATCCCTGAGGGACACCACTCGTTACTGGTCTCCAGCTGGACACTGAGCCACTGAGCACTACTCTTTGCGTGCGGCCATCCATCCAGTTCTTTATCCACCGAGTGGTCCACCTATCAAATTGATGTCTCTCCAACTTAGAGAGAAGGATGTCATGGGAGGCAGTGTCAAAGGCTTTACACAAGTCCAGGTAGAAAGTCATGTGAGGATGTTTCGGAAGTGAGCACTGACGCCTTTTAAATATTAGCAACGCATGATTTATAAAGCCTAATAAAAATAATATGGTGGTAGAATCCTGAAGGCGGTGGTCCAAGAAAACTTTGCATAGAAAGGATATGTAAATATACGTAACATATTTTTTTTCTGTAAAACTGAAACACCTTTCTTAGTTTAGAAGGCAGTTTTGTATTTCAGCAATGGTAAGACACTGTCATTGACTAATGTGTTCAGAAACCTCCTGGGCCCCTCTGGTAACATTCTAGATTTTGGAAGATATTGCTGGAATATTTTGCAAAATCAACAATTTCAAACGGGCTGTTTTTACAAGCAAAGTGAAGCAGCAGTGCCTGATCTATAGAGGAGCGATAGGCTTGGAGTTTCTAGTTTGCCCATGTTTTCCTCTATTTCCATATTTTTATTATTGAGCTGTATATGATGGAATTGTAAATAACATATTTGAGTGATCGTGGCTTGATAAAAACTTCCAGAAATAATTTCAAGCCCTCCCCTTATACTTTACCCTAAAAGCTGTTCTAATATGTGTAACTTATAAAAAATATAAGCAAATTGTCCCTGGTGCTCCCTACCCTAATTTTCCATACACTAATTTAATAGAGGAAGGAAGTACACTCGTGGGACAGTAATGCAAGGAAAAAGTACTGCAATAAATATCTCATTGCTCAGTAGGTCCTCTTAGGTCCCGGTAGCCTGTGATACATTTTCCTGGACATATACTCACCCTGTGGGATGATAGCAATCACATCTTGAAAATACATTTGCATTCACTAATAATGAATCACCTGAATTTATACCAAATAAAAAAATAAATCATCCCAGTTTCTCTTTTCAGTAATTAGATCCCTTTTGCACATTTTTATTTTTGATGCATAAGCATTTTGATAAATGCATTACATCTGGGTGCTGTGATGAAAAGATTATTAGAAATGTGACACAGACAGATAGGCTTATGTGTAAAAATAATTCCCCAGCTGGGTGGGTGAAGCCCTATGCTGGCCCTGTGTGAATGTCACAAAAGAATTTAGTTGCTGCTGTAGGATAGAGTGTCATTCTAGGGGAACATGAAGAGGTCAGAGTGTTACTGATATATGTCAGGGATAGTCTGGTTTCCTAGGCGTTTATCTCTGTATCCCTAATACTGATGAACATATTGAAGTAGTTGACATGAAAGAACATTATAGTAGTATAAGTAGTATAAGTAAAAGAGTATCCGACAAGGAGAGGTGCCATGCTTGACCTTGTGCTCACCAACACGGAAGGGCTGGTTGGAAATGTGACGCTCCAGGGCAGCCTTGATTGCAGCGATCATGAGATGGACGAATTCGAGATCCTCAGGACAGTGAGAAGAGCGTGCAGCAAGCTCACTGCCCTGGACTTCAAGAGAGCAGACTTTGGCCTCTTCAGGAACCTGCTCAGTAAGGTTCCATGCGTTATAGCCCTAGAAGGAAGGGGGGCCCAAGGCTGTTGATTGATATTCAAGGGTCACCTGCTACAAGGTCAGGAATGTTGCGTCCCAACTAGAACGAAGTGTAGCCGGAGGGGCAGGAGACCTCCCTGGATGGATAAGGAGCTGCTGAGGAAAATTCAAAGGCAAAAAGAGGCTTATAAAAGATGGAAGCAAGGTCAGGCGGCCTGGGAAGAATACAGGGATGTTGTCCAGGAAGCTAGGAACCAGGGTAGGAAAGCTAAGGCCCACTTAGAATTAAACTTGGCTAGGGATGTTAAAGGTAACAGGAAGGGATTCTGTAGTTACATTGGAAATAAAAGGCAGACTAGGGGCAATGTAGGCCCTCTCCAGAAGCTATCGGGAGAACTGGCTACCCTGGATTTGGAGAAGGCTGAGGTTCTTAATGACTTCTTTGCCTCAGTCTTCACTGGCCACTGTGGCTCTGACCACACCACCCAAGTCTTGGAAGTTAGACTCAGGAACCGTGAGAATGAAGACCTTAGGCCCACTGTAGGAGAGGATCTGGCTTGAGACCAGCTTAGGAACCTGAACGTATACAAGTCCATGGGACCTGATGAAATCCATCCGCGGGTACTGAAGGAGCTGGCAAATGAAGTTGCTAAGCCACTGTCCATCATATTTGAAAAATCATGGCAGTCAGGTGAAGTTCCTGACGAGTGGAAGGAGGGAAATATAACCCCCATTTTCAAGAAGGGGAAAATGGATGACCCAGGGAACTACAGACCAGTCAGCCTCACCTCTGTGCCTGGCAAAACATTGGAGCGGATTCTCCTGGAAGGCATGCTGAGGCACATGAAAACCAACAAGGTGCTTGGTGACAGCCAGCATGGCTTCACTAAGGGGAAATCCTGCCTGACCAATCTCGTGGCCTTCTATGAAGGAGCTACGGAACTGATGGACAGGGGTAGAGCAGTTGATGTCATCAGCCTGTAATCGTGCAAAGCGTTTGACACTGTCCCACATGACATCCTTTTCTCTAAGTTGGAGAGACATCAATTTGATAGGTGAACCACTCGGTGGATAAAGAACTGGCTAGATGGCCGCACACAAAGTGTTGTGCTCAATGGCTCAATGTCCAGCTGGAGACCAGTAACGAGTGGTGTCCCCCAGGGATCGGTGTTGGGACCGGTCTTGTTCAACATCTTTGTGGGTGACATGGACAGTGGGATTGAGTGCGCCCTCAGCAAGTTTGCCGATGACACCAAGCTGTGTGGTTCAGTTGATACATTGGAGGGAAGGAATGTTATCCAGAGGGACCTTGACACGCTTGTGAGGTGGGCTGATGCCAACCTGATGAAGTTTAACCATGCCAAGTGCAAAGTCCTCCACCTGGGTCGGAGCAATCCCAGGCACAGCTACAGGCTGGGCAAAGAGATTGAGAGCAGCCCTGCAGGGAAGGACTTGGGGGTGTGGGTTGATGAAAAAATGAACATGAGCCGTCAGTGTGCGCTTGCAGCCCAGAAGGCCAACCGTATCCTGGGCTGCATCAAAAGGAGTGTGACCAGCAGGTCGAGGGAGGTGCTCCTGCCCCTTTACTCTGCTCTCGTGAGACCTCACTTGGAGTATTGTGTGCAGTTGTGGTGTCCTCAACATAAAAAGGACATGGAACTGTTGGAACAAGTGCAGAGGAGGGCCACGAGGATGATCAGGGGACTGGAGCACCTCTCGTATGAAGATAGGCTGAGAAAATTGGGGCTGTTCAGGCTGGAGAAGAGAAGGCTGCGTGGAGACCTCATAGCAGCCTTCCAATACCTGAAGGGGGCCTATAGGGATGCTGGGGAGGGACTCTTCATTAGGGACTGTGGTGAGAGGACAAGGGGTAATGGGTTTAAACTTAAACAGGGGAAGTTTAGATTGGATATGAGGAAGAAATTCTTTACTGTGAGGGTGGTGGGGCCCTGGAATGGGTTGCCCAGGGAAGTTGTGGATGCTTCATCCCTGGCGGCGTTCAAGGTGGGGTTGGACATAGCCTTGGATGGCATGGTTTAGTGGGAGGTGTCCCTGCCCACGGCAGGGAGTTGGAACTCGATGATCTTGAGGTCCTTTCCAACCCTAACTATTCTATGATTCTATGATTCTGTACTTCTCAACTGAAAGTGCACCGTCTACCACTAAAAAAACCCAGGGTGGAAGACAGCAGAAATTATGTTCCTATTGCCATGAGTGCAGAACTAAATGCATCCTCTTTGTGAAAGAGAATGCAATCTAAAGGTGCAAAACCAAGAGAAATACCAATAACATTCAGTTGCTCTTGCAGAGACATCTGTTAACCTTTCCAAACACAGCAGACTCTTACCTTGATGTGTTTGCATTGCTTGGAAAATGGTCTGCTCTCCATTAAATTCATCATTAAATGGCCCAGTGTGTGTAATGAAGCAAGGAAATAATAATAATGCAAAATCCCTACAGTTGGAAATGTTGCCAAAGCTACCTGAACATTTATAATGAGCAGATAAACTGGAAAAAAAAATAAAAGATTACTTTTGTGGAAGTATGAATGATTACATTCATATACAAGCCCTAATTCATCAAGCTTTTTTTAATACAGGTGTTTGTAAAAGTGCATTTACAAGGAAACAAGATGTACTATTTTTTTGTTTGACCTGGAAATCTCTTCTAATTTAACTAAAATTGAGCTAAAGTGAACTAAATAGTGCTCTTTTTCTCTTCTAGGTTCTTCTGCTTGAAAGGTGTTTGGATTAAAAAATGTCCACATAGCAATTCCTTAAAGCAAAAGTATTAAAAAAGAAAAGGAAAATTGACTTCTAACTTTTAGCTGGTTTTATATGTGGTAGACATTGGTGTTTTCTATGGCCTGAAAGGGTTTGAGAATTCAAGTCATAAACTCTCACAATCTTGAAAATTTATCTTTCAAACTACAAGAAAATAATAATTACTGAAATTGGGTATATGAAAAAAAGTACAAACCCAAACTTGTGATGTTCCTCCTGAGGGGAAAAGAAATTCTGAGTTTTAGTAATCCCTTGCTTGTGACCTTTAATTTCCTTTTTGCCACTATGACTACATTTATTGCCAATTTATTTTATTCAGTGTCTGAAGGCTGCATTTGATATGCATAACAAAGATTTTAAGTGATAAACTATCTGTCTCAAAGTTACCATTCTCTATTCTGCAATGTTTTTTTGGTGGGTGTTGGGGTTTTTTTTAAAGCAGAATTCCCAGAGAGCTTGTTCATGTGACTTGCCTGTTAATACTTTTTCTAATTCATTTTGTAGATGTATTTTCATCAGCATATTGCTGAAATACTTAGCCACAGGAGAATAAAAAAGTGAGTTGTGCTTCTTAAGGGAGAACCTATCAACAAAATAGAGACAAATACTGAAAGTTAAGTCAGAAAATTGGCTACTCAGATACAGCTGTAGCTAGTGGTTGTATTGGAGTGTTAAGAGCAGAGCTCAGTTGTCTGCAAAAATGCTCCTTATGCCCAAAAACCTGGTCGTGCTTTTGCTTTCTGCTGAGATATAAAGGTTTGACTGGATGTTTAGTTACTAGGAAAATAAAAGATCTTTGACACTTAGAGGATATCTGTATGACTGGTTATATAGGCTGATTTCACATTAGGGAGTTGATCCAGAGGGGCTGAAAGAGGTGATTTTTACCTATGAAGTCAAAAGTAATATTCTTCTATCAGAAATATTGTGGCCACAGGACTAGGGAACAGCACTGGTCAGGCAAGACTTATGAGGAGTGGCTGGGGGAACTGGGGCTCTTTGGCCTGAAGAAAGGGAAGCTCCTTATTGCTCTCTGCAATTACCTGAAAGGAGGGTGTAGCAAGGTGGGTGTTAGTCTTTTTTCCCAAAGGAACAACTGATAGGATAAGCAGAAATGGCCTCATAGGTCTGAACCAGCATAGGTTTAGACTGGCTATTAGCTAACACTTAGGGTTGTGAAGCATTGGAATGGGCTGCCCAAGGAAGTGGCCGAGTCACCATTCCTGGAGGTATTTAAAAGATAGGTAGATGTGGTGGCTGGGTCATGGTTTAGTGGTAGACTTGTCAATGTTAGGTTAATGGTTGAACTTGATGATCTTAAAGGTCTTTTCCAACCTAAACGATTCTGTGGTTTTAATTGCAATACCTACAACAATTCTGTAGTTTTGTACAGGTTGATTGTCATCTTTTTCCTTTGCACGTCCTTTTTCCTTTGGACCCTGCTAAATGGTCTTGTTTGTACATAGCTCAGAGTTAACTTGAAAAATCTGCGTTTTTTTCCTTTAATGTCTGTGCTTACTTTCTGCCTTCTCAGAAATCATAGAATCATAGAATAGTTAAGGTTGGAAAGGACCTTAAGATCATCTAGTTCCAACCCCCCTGCTGTGGGCAGGAACACCTCCCACTAAACCATGCCAGCCAAGGCTCTGTCCAACCCAGCCTTGAACACCGCCAGCGATGGAGCATTCACGACTTCCCTGGGCAACCCATTATGCTTAACCCAAGATTTTGTTTAGTAGAGGCATTCTGAATTGCTGGGAGTCACTTCTGTGCCTTCCTTTAGAGCCAAACCAACTCAGTGCTGTTGACTGAGAGTTTTGAGGCTGAGTGGAATTTCCAAATATGGAAAGCAAAAATATGGAAAAAAATAATACACTTCACGGTGCTTAGCAGCACCAAATTTTGTTGGTAGGCAGAGCCTTCATAACTTTGCTAGCTGTGCCTTTTGTCATTTTAACTACTGCCTTCTGTACGTGGTCCGTACCACAAGATACCCCTGTTGGAGAAGGAGGTTGAAGCAATGCAAACAGCTTGCTTTACCTGCACAGGAAAAGCATCCCTAAGGACCTGGGTACCAGACATGTAGCTGAATACATGTCTTTATTTGGACCTATTTTAGGCAGAAATCTTTGTCTTCACAAGGGCAATCTCTGAAAGCAGATTGAATAAAAAGCAAATGAGGGCATTTTCACGGCTTGGCTTTGGCTGTAAGTCACCACAGTAGTGCTTCTCAGATTTTAGAAGCTGATGTTTGCAAATTAATTACTTGGCCTTTAAATAGTTCCATACCACCCAAAATACTCCATTATGTTAGTACAGGCTTGAGAAATAGATATGTATTACTAGCTAATTGAATAACATATGGTGTTGATTAGTCCGTAGCTCTTTGTAGAACTCAATTAAAAAAATGACTGCAGTATATTTTGAGACTATGAGATGTCTGTTGGCTGCTTCTGGCATGAGGGAACTGCTGAACCAAGAAATGATGAACTTCTGTTTAGTTCATCTAAAAGTTCCTTTAGGAACTTGTGGTGCACGTGACTGTGATGAGAGATAGACTGGAGTCTGTTCATTTGCAGCAGTATTGAAATGCAGCCTTTCCTGAAAGATTTAAGTGCTCTCCTGGCAAAACAAAACAAAAGCCCAGGCTTTTTTATTTTCTGTGCTATTGCTCAAGGTATACAAATATACAGTGAGCCTATTTCAGATGGTAAAAATCTACTCTTATAGGGTTCAATTTGTAAAGATGCATTTCTTGGGAGGAATCCCAGGACACGGACATTAAGTTATAAAGCCCTTTATCCCCAAATAACCTCAGTCTTCTCCCCCCTCATCCTTCTCCCTCCTTTACCTTCCCTCAGCAATAAACATATGGGGAAAACCTGCCTTTATTTCTTTCACTTGATGCAATTTTCACTCAAGAGATTATTTTCCTCTCAAACTTCACAAAAATTACCGGAGATGATGATAATTACGATTTTCTTATTATTCACATAGATGATTGAAGTGGTATAATAGCTAACAGCAGCAATCAGACTGGGAGGAGCTGGAAGAATACAGAAAAACAATAAACAGGAAAATAAGTTTCTCTCTCTGGCTTATCTTTTTTTCCTTCCTCATAAACTACCTCTTCTACTGTATCTTTTGTGGATTTTTTGAAGAGAAAATTTGGTAAATAGTGGCTTCAAGCGTGACATGCGCTGTATGAGACGGGAACAAGAACTACTGACTTCTGTCTGCAGTTTTGTCACTGACTAGTAATTTAGCTCTTGGGTGTATGATCTGACAAACTCTTGTTTTACTCTTTAGAAGCAAGTGATAGTTATTCTTACAGTCCTAAAATTCTTAGTAGAAAAGCCTACCAACAGTGTAAAATTACTTAATGCATATATTTTCTAGATTTTCGTCAACAGCTTTCTTTGTATTGTATACTATCTTGTAGTTATTTTTTTTCTCTGAAGGACAGCAAAATCTGAAAAACTTAGAACAAAGGAGGTCCTGAAAAATCAATTATTTAAAAAATAAACCCCTTTCCAGTCCCAGTAGATTCCCATTCCCCTGTAGCTCTTCCACTGAAACGATGTTCATTCATCCATCCAGAGAAAACAGATGAGGCCTGCAGCATATCCTGAAGGTTACTCAGGTCATCTGGGAGGGAGCTGCGCTTAGGAGATGCAGTGCTTTTCACCGTTTCCACGCTGTATGTCCTTCTCATTATGTGCTTGTAACTGCCACTGCAGTAACGTGTAAAACAGAGCATTCATGACCTAAATTACTCTGGGCTCAAAACCAGGAGCAGGTGCAACCCTCCTCAGAACCGGAAGGCTCCAGTGTCAGGACCATGTCATCCAGGGATAGTGGGATGGAAGAGGCAAAAGATATTTTATTTTTGTGTTGCTGATCTTTCCCCCAGGCTGTCCTGTCCCCTCCATCCATGTATGAAATAGATGGCACTATGTTTTCAAGCTTCTCCCAGGAACAAGAGTCAAGAGCCTACTCTTTTTATTCAGTGAGGTCAGTCAAGAGGTTGTAAAAGCAAATTAGTTGTTACTGGGTTCTTGTTAAAGGTGCCACAAGTATCCAATGCAGCAGGGATTTTTGAGAAGTATAACAGGTACAGAGGGAGTCCTTAGCATACAGATGCCAGTTTCGGGAAGGTTCCTGTCATATATGGGCTCACAGTATGGAAGATATTCTTTAAAGACTAGTACAAAGGTTAACCTACTGCAATGGTTGTCACCAACCAGTAGCATTCTATCACTTGACAGATATAGCAACATATTTATGAAGTTTGAAGAGATTTGAAGAGTCTAGTTATTACCAGGAGGGTGTTTGTATAGCATGCCTGTAACATTCCTCCAAGATGTGAAAACTGACAAGGTGAGAATTAAAGAGAAAATCTTGATAAGTCATCAATCTTTTTTTTTCTTTTATCTTTTTTTTTTTTTTCCTTAAACATTTTGCTAGCAACAGTTTCTTTGACAGCATCTGGTATCTGTTGGTATCTGAAAATTGTGTTTTATTATTACCTGCAAAAGTTCAGTCCTTTTAACATTTTCAGAGGCTATTATGGCAGGCACAGTGAGATTCAGCCCATCTAACTTGAGATATACAGCAGACGTCTGCAAAGGAAGAAGAATATGTGTTTCTAGGAAAAAGAGCCACCTATGTCTATAATTTTAGTCTATTTCACAGGGAGAAGACGCTTTCCGTAGGCCCTGTAGGTGAGATTTACTGTGACTGCAGAGTCTAGGGGTGACTGAGATGCAAGCATCTACACCTTTGATTCCCACTTCAATGTCTTTCACAGTTTTGGAATGAAATATTAGAAATCCCTGAATATTGTAATCAGGGGGCTTTTGTCCTTTAATGCCTTGTCTGCATTTTCTATCCTTCAGCTATTACAGGAATATATTTGTTGTCGCAACCTGTTGGAAAGCACACAGGGAGATATTCCATAAGATGTGCTGTATCATTCATTAGTGGAAGGTGGTCTGCATTGAATGCAACTGGCTTACCTACACAGTGGTCTCTTACTATTGGATTCATAAGTCTTTGTTGGTCTCTTAAATGTACCCAACATACTTGACTACTGCATGCGCTGGGTCAAAGTCACAGTGACTGGGGTAGTTCTGTGCTGACAAGACAATCTGGAAACAAAACAGTTGTAATACAAATGAGCAAAGTTTCCTTTCAATATCCTTGCATAGAAAGTGTGATATTGTCTTGCATTTAAGAAGTAAGGATTGTTTCATGGTAAGGATGTAATTTCTAATCCCTTACATTCAAGCACATTTCACAAGAGAAATCCCCAGGCAGCCCCTATGTTAGCTATGCCAGCAAACACCACAATCTGTAGTTGTGCTGCTTTTCCACATGGGACAGTTTTCTACTTCACAAAGCTATAATGTCATACAAAGTTCATTTTACTGGTAAGCGTCATTGAGCCAAAATTGAGTTAAGAACTCCAGGGAAAATAAATGTAAGCATTTATCCACAGTGCTATTTCAGTTGACTTGAAATTTTGCAGCCTTCATCAGGGTTCCTAAAGGTTGAGAAATTAGCTTTTTTTTTTTGGGGGGGGGGGAAGCGGGTCGTGGAAGGGGATGAGAGAAGAGAGGGAAAAGTTATCTGCAAAACTGATGACTAAGATCTGTAACCACTATAGTCAAGATTAACTCTGTAATATGGCAGCAGGGAAAGAGGGTTTTCATTTAATACCTCTCCATTTTCACATAGGATCAGAAGTTCAGACTAGTAAGATATTGATAGTAATTAAAAAATGCATTTTAAATTAAGATTATAATGCTTTCTTCTAACCATTTTCCATGGAATTTTTGAATAGAGTAAACTAAGCATTCTGTTCCTTACTCCCACCAATCAAAATTGCTGCCTGAACATTTCAGTCCAGAAAATAAAGTATGCAGTAATGCAGGTGCAAACTGAAAGTCTGCTGCTTTGCAAGAGTTAATCTGCAGCTGCATTAATTTAAGCACTGGTGGATCTTTACAAGATTTCATGAAGTTGATATTTTTTCTTCTTTTACAATACTAGTTGGAGTTGTAAATTCTATTTAGAAAATATACCAGCAAGTTATACTCAGCAGGATGTCTCCCCCTTTATCCTTTGCTGTCTTTATTTCCTTGTCCTTTAAGGAATATCAGGTAGGAAGTACTCAATGTTTTAAACTGCTACTGTTTTTTCAAATTTTTTTGTCTTCATGTTTGGGATTATTTTTTTCCCCTCAAACCATTTGTATCCAGTCTACATACTGAGTACTGCTATGTAATGCTGTTTTACAGCATGAGATCAAGTGGCTTGTACAGGTCTGTACTGTTTCACCCTAGTCCTTTAGTAATACCGTTATACACTCAGAAATCCCTTTGTAAAGCAAATGGTGGCAGACTGTAGTGTAATATGTCTTCCAGAAACTTTTGTTTTCCTACTTGATACCTGGTCTGCAGTTATCATAAAATCATAGAATAGTTTGGGTTGGAAAGGATCTTATGATCATTAAGTTCCAATCCCCCTGCCATGGGCAGGGATGCTTCACATTAGATCACGTCCCCCAAGGCTCTGTCCAGCCTGGCCTTGAACGCTGACAGGGTGGGAGCATTTACCACTTCTTTGGGCAACCCATTCCAGCGCCTCACCATTCTCACAGTAAAGAACTTCTTCCCGAACTTTCTCTACTTAAATTTGAACCTGTTACCCTTTGTCCTGTCACCACAGTCCCTAATGAAGAGTCCCTCCCCAGCATCCCTATAGGCCCCCTTCAGATACTGGAAGGCTGCTAGGAGGTCTCCACGCAGCCTTCTCTTCTCCAGGCTGAACAGCCTCAATTTTCTCAGCCTATCTTCATACAGGAGGTGCTTCAGTCCCCTGATCATCCTCATGGTCCTCCTCTGCACTTGTTCCAACAGTTCCATGTCCTTTTTATGTTGAGGACACCAGAGCTGCACACAGTACTCCAAGTGAGGTCTCGCAAGAGCAGAGAAGAAGGGCAGGATCGCTTTCTTTGACCTGCTGGTCACACTCCTTTTGATGCAGCCCAGGATACGGTTGGCTTTCTGGGCTGCAGGCACACACTGCCGGCTCATGTTCATTTTCTCATCGACCAGCACCCCCAAGTTCTTCTCCGCAGGGCTGCTCTGAATCTCTTCTCTGCCCAACCTGTAGCTGTACCTGGGATTACTCTGACCCATGTGTAGGACCTCACTTGTCATGGTTAAACTTCATCAGGTTGGCATCAGCCCACCTCACAAGCGTGTCAAGGTCCCTCTGGATGGCATTCCTTCCCTCCAACATATCAACTGAACCACACAGCTTGGTGTCATCGGCAAACTTGCTGAGGGCGCTCTCAATCCCACTGTCCATGTCACCAACAAAGATGTTGAACAAGACCGGTCCCAACACCGATCCCTGGGGGACACCACTCATTACTGGTCCCCACATGGACACTGAGCCGTTTGCCACAACTCTTTGTGTATAGCCATCCAGACATTTCTTTATCCACCGAGTGGTCCACCTATCAAACTGATGTCTCCCCAATTTAGAGACAAGGATGTCATGTGGGGCAGTGTTGAACACTTTGCACAAGTCCAGGTAGATAACATCAACTGCTTTGCCCCATCCGTCAGTTCCGAAGCCCCGTCATAGAAAGGCCACCAAATTGATCAGGCGTGATTTGTCCTTCGTGAAGAATTATCCCCTTCTTTCTCCAGATTTGAGAGACATGTCAGAAGGCAAAAATGTATTGCAGCTCTAATGCCATCACAGCTTTCTAGTGAAAGAGAAATCAACTCATAGATGCTCATTTTTTTTGTTTCCAAGGTGGAATTTGCCTTTTTTTTACTTTTCTGTGTCTCTGTTGACTGTTCATTTTATAATTGCTTTTTCTGGAACAAGATGCAAGATGAAAGTGTTCTATATGTGAAAAATAAGTATCTCATATATTATTAGTCTGTGTTGACTTGAATATTAGAGGGATGCAGTAACATGCTTGTATGCTTTATTAGGCTGCCAGCATATCTGTTAAAATGTTTTAAAAGGAATTAGATATGTGTACACATAGTGTGTAAGATTTGTTTAATTTACTTGATTACATTTGCTTACAGTTTTACGCCTTGGTTAGAAGATACCTTGTATTATAGTAACCTTGTGCCTATATGACTAGCGGTATAGGTCTAGAGGTATATTTTAATTTTAAATTCATGCTGCTCTCTAGTGGGGAATAGTTTCAATGCAGAAGTGTATATATATATATTAATGTACACCTCTCTATAAACTGGGATTTCTGGAAAGTTACGGTCCTCCAGAGCAATTCAGTAAAACTACTGCTATCATGTTAGCATGTAATCCTTTTAATGCTTTGATGAAAGGCTGAATGTCTAAATTTAAAAATATTTTGGACAGATGAATATACCTCTTTGGAGTGAACAATGTCTGCAGCAAACTCTGCTGCTTCCTCAGGAGAAACTTCCTCCTTCTGTTACGAGAAATATGCTACAGATCTACTGTAGAAAAACCTCAAGTTTTCCCCTAAGATTCCAGTCTCATAATGTCTTATGGGAGAGCTGTAATTTGTCTATAAAAGTTCCTATCATCTGTTAGTATGATAGGTTTGATTTTATTAAATAACTACATTTATGCTGCTTTTTTTTTTTATTTTTTTTTATTTTTCCCCTTATACTTCTGCTTTGGAATGAATTCTTTAGCGTGCTTTCTCATCTCTTGCTGTGAGCAGTTAAAATCCTAGGTGAGAATTGACTACTCGCAAAAAATGAAATAGTAATACCAACTGAACTGGTTGAGTGAGGTTTTAATGTACAGCACGTGTGGAGCTTTCTCAGAACTGGGTATCTGCTTGCTTAAAAGGCATAAGGTTTGTTACCATGAAAAGAGCACAATGCTAGATAGATAGCAGGCAAATCTGAAAACTGAGATTGGACCGTTTTGAATATTGATAGGTATTAGATTTGCATCTTTAGATAAATTGATGTTTACAATTTAATTGGAAAGCAGTAAATGTGTTTAAATCCTTGGGAGGACTGGCAAAACGTTTTGCTGACAAAATTCACAATATTTGAAGTTCTCTCAAGTGATTTGCAGTATTTTGGTGTAATCAGACCTAAATCTTAAGGCCTGTTTAGATTTAGTTTTAGATACTGAACCTTGTCTAGATTTGGGATCAAATGAGTCTGCAGACCATTTTCTTGTGTTGCTGCAGTCATCATTTTTGTCTCTAGGTTGACTGATTTGTCAGGTAGAGATCAATTAGTATCATCGTATTTAAGGCTGTAGTAATTTTGTCACTCAAAGTGCCGATTAGATGCTTTGACTAGACCTTCATTTATTCACTGTCTAGGAGAACAAGCAATTTAAAGTTTTATATGCTATATAAAGATCTCATCAAGATGCTAAGTTGGTATAAGATTTTGCACTCCGTGAATAGCAAATTAGGCTTGCAGTGCACAGAGCACTTCGCCTGTTCCTTTTCTGCTCACCTTTAATCACAGAAACTCATGTTTACATTGGCTTCACTTGAAGTTTTGCAGATGAGATTATCTTCTAATTTCTTGTAGTTGTTACAGTTTGGTATTAGCTGAATATAAACTAACTACCCTCAGGTTATAATCCTGGGAGGTTAAGATAAAAAACTAATAGAACATGTTTATTGTTTGTTTTTGAACTATTTTGAACCAGACAAGTTATGAAATGGTTAGATGGGCTTGAAAGCATTCATGGGAACTGGAGAGGGGGTGACTAGGGTTTGCTAAATACCTAAACTTGGGAGTGGGGACTATGCATTTAAGTTTAGCTGAATAAAATATGGGGACGTTATTTTTAATTCTAGTAATTGCAACACACCAGAATATATAAATACAGGAAATCCTGACTAATTCCCCTTCCCTCACTCCCCCCCCCCCCCCCCCCGCTTTTTTTTTTCTTTTTTTTTGTTTCCCTCAAAGCATGGGCTTTCTATGGGCTGCAACTTTCTTTATGGCATGTCTGCCTGCTCTGGTGCGGGATTTTCCTTGGGCTGCAGGTTGGATATCTGCTCATTGAGGTATTCCATGGGCTGCAGGGAGACAACCTGTGTCATCATAGCCTTCACCATGAGCTGGAGAGGAATCTCTGCTCCGGTTCCTGGAGTACCTCCTTCTCCTTCTTTTCCATTGTCTACAAGGCTGTTTCTCTCACATGACTTTGTTTGCAGACGTAGAAATCTTGTGTATATTGTTTTGTGTTGCTCATCACTTATTTCTCTTATGTTTTTTCCCCACAGAAAATATGAAGAAGCCGTGGAGCCCTGATTTACCAGCTGATAACCAATCATATAATTCAGATTTCACATCCGTCCCAGACAGGGAGGGTGAGAAAGAGTTAGCACCTGATGGCACTGAAGAAAAGAAGGAGAGAGAAAAGAAACACACAAATTTCACTTTGTGTAATGTTTGTAACATCCAGCTGAATTCTGCTGCTCAAGCACAAATCCACTACAATGGCAAGTCCCATCAGAAGAGGTTAAAACAGCTCAGCAATGGCAATCTCAAAGGTGATAATGGTAAGCATTAAAATGTGTATACCTTTTTGCCATTTTTTGATGGGAGAATTGCAGCAATGTGCAGTAGAGACTATATATGTGGGTCTAAGCATTTTTTAAATCCATATAACGAATTTTTTGAACTTAAGACAAAGGCTTCTGGTGACCTCAGAGTGCTTGGTGTCATCCCTAGCATGAGCATCTGGCAAATAGCTAAAGGTATACCATCTGTGTTGTTAGAAGTGTGTTCATTTTATATTTTGCTTACGTGACGATGTTGATTCAGATTCTTTCTTATTCCATTTGCATTTTGATGGTTTTCAGCATAATCAGTGATATTCCATATTTCACGGTTGACTAGAAGGGTCATACTTGCTGGGGGTATGGTTGCTTTTGATGAATGTAGGGTGATTGCAAAATAAATTGAAACAAATACGTTACACAGGACAAATATATTCCCAAACTCATTTCACTTTAGTCTGCTAATTCAGGTTCAACCGATAGCAAGCATATGTCTGTTTAAAGATCATAACTGAAGTCAGACAGAGATGGAAGAAAGGTTATTTTGGTTTTAATTGATTTTCTTGGCAGCTTTGGGAAAGCATTTTATAGTAGGTTGCATGTTTTCCTGTCATCAGAGTGAGTTGTATGCCTCAAAGAAAAATGTTTGTGGCGGTGTGTACAAGAGTAGATAATAGAAGCAAATGATGGTCCCTGACAGGAAAAAACAAATTAGTGTGTTATAATTTTCTCAATGTCATAACAGGTAGTAGTCAACTTTGCTGCACTATGAGTAGTTGTACTGTATTGTACTCTCTGCTTCTATGTACTATGGCACATAAATAATAATTTTAATATGATGTACTTAGCACTTTCAGACTCTTTCTTCAGACCTCACACTTTGCTTAATATTTTGTGCCATGAGTTGCTTCTTGCCTGCTGAGGGATATGCAGAACATGAGTCCTTAGATAGGTATTTTAATAATCTGTGAGGAATAATGTAGGTATGTTACTGAAGTGTGTTGGATGTGAGTGCTTTTCTGTGTAAGAGGTGTGTTGCTCATTTCCTTAAAATAAAAGAATAAAACAAAACAGCACTGAGCAGCACAGATAATTTTGTGCTTATGTGACAGAACTATAACATGTGCAGCTGTTCATAGTTCAGGCTTATGAGGAATACCACTTCTATTCATAGGAGCTGTGAAAATGCATAAAGATTGATTTCCTAATTTATTAAAGGTGCAATATGGTTATCCACAAATGCATTTGTTTTAACCAAATAAACGAAAAGTCTAATGTTATTGCTGTCTTCATTTAAGGTAAAATTTTGTTATCATTATTTTGGCACAAAAATTTTGCTAGTGGTAGAGTGCGTTTTTCTCCAGTTAATTTTTCTGCTTTTATCCATGGTAATGAAAGGATTAGTAATTAAGTAGTGCTGAAATTAGTGTCAGAGGGCTTCAGTCATGCTTCAACATCTGTATTCTGGCAGGGTTTTTTTTTCCGTCTTAAAAGTGTCCCTACATCATGTGTACCTACATCCATTTGTAGTCAGAATATAGCAGATTGACTATCCAGCTCTTTGTTTCAAGGTGCAGTTATTTTTTGGGGTTGCCTGAAACTTGAGGATTTTCAAATCTGGCAGAACTTTGAGTATCATCAAAAGTAGCACTTGACTGAGAGATCTACATAGGGAAGAGCATAAGGGAATGATAGTCCCCATATTACTAGACTTTGAGATTTCAGGTTTTTTTAAGCTGAACATTAACTGAAATAAACACCGATATTAAATATTTCTTGCTAGAAGTTAAACTGTATTACAGCTGAATGTATGAGTAACCATGCCTCTCCGCACTTTGAACAGAGACCTTGTTAGAGATCCCTTTTGTAAGTCAAGTAGAAATCGTAGCTTGACAGATCTTCCACAGTAAGTTTCTCAAAACTAGTATTTATGAAATATTGGCAATGTTTTTCTTACAAATGAACTTTTTGTTGGTGAGACCTCAGGAAGCCCAAGCGACACATGGCCATGACTAAAAAACGTTATGACTTGACCCTTTCAGTTTATCATGTGCACACAAATGATGCTTTTTGAAGGTCACTGAAACTAACTGTTAAACATGTATGGTACAGTTTTTTCAATGTATAGTCATTGGTATACATATGTCATTTATGAGAATGGTATTTCTTGTTTAGAAGTCTGATCATTACAGAAGACAACTGTTATGCTCAATGTCCAGGTTAATGGTCTAATAATTTTTGAGATTAAATTCTGCTGTAAATTAAAATTAAGTAAAGGCTTTGCTTTATGAGATTATCTTCCAAGGCTTCATCATCAGTAGTTTTTCATTATGTCTCATGTTAAATAAGTGAAGTGTTTGCACTATGCACAAAAAAACCCGATTTCCAAATGCAGCAATTCATGGACTGTACTATGGGTTGTATATGCCTTTGCTAAATTCTGTGCTTACTTGGAACTAACATATGTGGAAAGGTTGGGAAAAATACTGGAATTGTGTCTTATTGTTTTGCTTCTTCTCTGAATTATTCCCACAAAGCAGGACAGGTTTGTATGTTTTATATTGCAAGGGCTAATAAAAATGCAGGACTGATTTGTGAAGCAACAGCCCATGTTTTCTTCCAAAATAATTTGCAGTGGACTGCTGAACAAAGGTAGGATTCAGTTATACTAGCATTTATTTGACTGTGTAGTTAAAACTGTCATCATCTTCGAACTGTGTGAAGTAGCTTTTATCAGCTAGAAATAAATAACAAAGCATGCTACTATATTTGAATATCTGTGTGTAATTTTGTAAGGTAAGTTACTTAAGCACGAAACCTATTAACATCTACAAATATGCAGTTAATAAATAATGTGCATTGTGGGGTAAAAAGCAGCATTTCCTTGCTCCTGTATAGGTGTCTGTGCTGAATTTGCACAACTCACCAGATTTGCTTTAGAGGGTTTTGCTAGCTGTTTGTTTGCCAGCTTGGCAGCTTTATTGTATGATACTCACTTGATTCCTTCCTGAGTGCAGGGCAGCCTCAGAGCAGCACACTCGTCAGTCACGAAAATGATGTAAACCTGTTGTTTCTTGTGTCATTACTTGGTACAGTGATTTGTGATGACTTCACATGACGTAGTGAGACATCAGCACTTCTATTACTGAACTGTGTGTGCCTGGGAATAACACAGTTTTCCGTGTTTCTTCTTCCTAATAATTGCCTGTTATGTCACTTAAAAGGAACTCTCATTACACCCTATAATGTAATCTTGATGGTGATTTTTTTGCCGTTCTGCTCTAATACATGCAGTAGCAAGGTGTCAAGGAAGTCAGTGAAGATCTTGAGTAAGTTTGAGGATTAAAGGAGGGCAAAATGAATTTTGTATCTGGTCTGCTGACATTGTACCACTTCCCACAAAACCAGGCTGAAAGCTGTAGGAAGAGGTGACCTCTTGTGAGAAATGGTTTATTCTGACCAGTAGGAGCAAGATTTGTGTTTCTGCTGACAGAATGGAAAAATAACTGTGGATGTGAATATGTGGCAGTACCAGAGAGAAAGCTGGTATTTCTAAGACTTTTATGCAAACCAGAATTTCTCCTGTGCTTTCTTTTCTGTAAATTTGCTGAATTATCATGAGTGAATGAGGCATAGTTAGGGCAAAATCTAAAACTGCTTACCTGTGCAATATTTCCTACAACACATTAGATAACAGGTGGAAAAATAATGGAGATGAGAAATGGCACAAAATTAATAGAAATCCTTTCACTTTAAAAATTGGTTTCTAAAACTTCATGCTTTTAAAACATAGGAGCCAGCGAGGCATTTGACAGTAGTTTCTTTACCTAGCTCTTTGACTTCATAGCCCAGAAAAAAGACTATGCAGTTTAGCAAGTTTCATTTACTTTCTTTTAAACTAAACCTACCTGCAACTTTTTTATCAGTGAAATTTCATCTTAGAAAAATCTCATTGTGGTGTGAGCAAGGACAGGGAATGCATGAAAGGAAAAAGATCAGAACTGAATAATCCTTTTTTTTTTTTCACTCCTTGCTATCTTTAAAAAGCAAATGTCTTAATTCAGCAGTAGATATTATTGAAGAATGAATAATAATTTGCTACAATTATACTGACATGTACCCTAAAATATGAACAAAATTTGTTTCGCACATTTTTTTTTTCAACTGCGTTTGGTGGTTGAATGTAATTTCCTGCAACTCTTAAGAGAAGAATTTCATAGTATCAATGCAGTAAATTTTTTTGCACACTGATCATTGAAAATATTTAATTTTTTACAGATTTTTTTTTTTTTTTGCATGTAAATCCTGACTTTTTACTGTCCCGCAAATAGGAAATCCAGTATATTCACCTAAACCACTTGCGGAGTCTCCTCCTTGCCCTTTTTTTTGCTGATTCTTTTCTCGTTCTGTTGCTACACTTTACACTTCTGCTGTCAAGTTTTTTGATCATGAAAACTGGCAGCATTTGGGCAGATAGAATCTTACTTTAAGGTGGTAAACTATCAAGCTACAGCTTTCAGGGAAATGGTGTCACCTTCTTTTTTCATTGTATTAGTCCTCCTTTCAGAGACAGGATTGGATAAGGCATTGAGTGATGGAGGAAATCTTCTGACAAAGTGTATTTTCCTTCAGAAGAAGGGATTCTCTGTTTCCTGGGAAACAAGCATTGTCACATCAACTTGAGATGTCTCTGGAAGTCACATCTCTTCAAACATTTTTTCTTTTTTTTTTTGATTTTCTGATGCAGAGCCTCATGGCCAGTTAACAGTAACTCCAAAACGTGTTATCCTCTGTTGTAAGCCTCTAGTTTGTGGGTTATAGATGCCAGTATTTTGTGAAGAAACAGAGAAGGCTCCTTCAGGGCATTCTGTAATACCCCCCAAATATCCAAGCTGGAGATCTCTGGACAAGTAGGACTGGCTGAGGGCAGTGTGTTGTCACTTCCACTGCTCTCAGATGTAAATCTTTCCTCTCATTCCAAAGCACTTGTCTGTTTTCATCATGTTCCTATTCCATTTAGTGAACACAGTTTCTGCTTTTAAGAGCACTTTTACTGGCAAGATATGCTTTTAAATCACTACTTGTATTTGCAGAATTATTTTTTTATTATATTTGGAAATTTAATACCCACCATCTCACATTATAGCTAATCGCTAAGTTTTATCACGTGGTAACATGGATATCATTGAATGAATTAAGTTCAAGAAAGAGACAGCTCACACCAACCACATGCATGATGTGCATTATTTCCCCTAATAAGTGCAGTAGGGTCAACTTGGCTTTGTGAATACACAAAAAAAGATGGGTGGTAATTGTGAAAAACTCTTCACACGTGTGCAGATATCCATTGTAGACTTGCTATAGTTAGCTGACTGCTACCTATTGCAAATAAATACAAAGGGATCCTACTAAATTTTAATACAGACCAATCATAGGCAAACCCTGGCATTGTAGCAAGTTGTGGTGAGGCTGGGAAGAAAGTTTGTTGAGTACACCTGGAATAACTTCCGTAATGCTATGAAGTCACTAAGGTCACTTATATTTTAGCAATCCTCAAAACATTTTTACATATAAATCCATTATTTTGTATTTGGGGAGGAGAAATTCATTGTATTTAAACAATTTTTCATGTAGTGTATCTGATCTACAGAATAGCATGACGATAAAAAATAATAATATAGGAACCTAGAAAAATATGGTTAATTATGATTGATTCTTCAGAAGCTGGGCGATAAGTAGAAATTTATGGCTAAATATGCTTAAGATGATATTGAAGTTCCTTTACTGTTCATCAGGGGTGCTTAAGAATGTGCTTATGTCCTTTGTTGAAGTATGGTTTTGGTCTAAACTGGCAAATTCCTTTCCTTTCCACCATTTTAGGTGACATCTGAATAAAACGTGCTGCGGCAGTTAATTATGAAACCATTTCAGTTATATGAAGAGTCTTAACCATCAAGAACATCTGCTTAGGGCCTAAACAAACCTCTTAACTGTAGGTTGAGAAAGTTAAAAAGAATTGGGTTTGTTCTAGTTTTCTGCCTGAATGTAGGACTGCACAGGTTCACTTTTTATATCCCCAGCTGTTTATCTTTTGGATACCATCCCAAAGCAAGATGTTTAGCAAGTTGTCTTCATCAAAAGGACATGGATATTTGTTCATGAAAAAATTCACAACAGTGTCATACAGCTGAAAGAAATTCAAAACTGGGTCCTTGCTTTGCTGCCTTCTAGCAACGGTTTGTGATTGCTATGCTAGGACAATAGGGGATGAGGTACTTAATGGTTCCTTCAACAGCACACAAAAGTTGCTGTTATGTGCAAGTTAAAGGGTGAAAATCTTCATCCACTATGTGCCTGCTTGTTATGCACGTTTTATCTTCTTCCATGCTTCCAGTTCTTATTCTATATGTTCCAAATGTTGTTCGCTCACAGTTCACTTGTACTTTTTAGACATTTCTGTGCTCATGTCTTCGGGCCTTTATGTTTCTTCTAGATGTACAACACTTTTTCTTCTGTGTTGAAAAATGAATGACCTTTTAGTCCTCAAATCTGTGCTTAAAATATGCTTGCAAAAAGCAGGAAATAATGTCATCTTGCTCTCTTTGCACTTCTGCTTAATACCAACATAACCTCTTCTTAGGCCTTCAGGCTGGATCTATTTGTCTGAATTGGTTTGTCTCTCCATTTTAAAGTTAATACTATTTTAGGTGTGTTGTCTTCATGTTTTCTGCTGTAGAATGAGTATCTATAATCAATACTAAATTAGCCGTGTAAGATTCTGTTACTCTGGGAGCGATCCATGTCCATCTGTGGTGTTTCTGAACTGTGCTGAGATGTTGGTGTGCCATTCTTTGCTTCTTGCTGAGTGTGGCACCAGTCTCGTTTCTAAGAGTTGGCATTTGATCTCTGCTTACATATACAGCTGACAAACTGTTGAAACCTTTTTTTGCAGGATCTCCGTTGAGTTCTGATTATATCACAAGGTCTGGTGTAGATTATGATGACCATGGCTTCCTTCCAGACCTTCTCAGTAACTTGTCATCTTTCAATATGATGGGATTTCTTTTTTCTTCTGTCCTGGCCTGTAGTAGGCAACAAATCATCTATGAGTAATGACAACACACTAAGTCTATCAACAATTCCCGGTATTAATTTCCTGAGAGCTAGCTTTTCCAATATTCAGTTATTTTCTTTATTCCTCAATGAGGATGCAAAAGGAAAATTTTGTACCTCTCATTGTACATTCTCATAAGGAGAATTTTTAAAGTATCTGAGTAGAAAAAAATAAAGCAGAAGTACTGACACACATTTTGGTAATGCTTTTTCTTATTTATGACTTTTTACTCCTTTGTTTGAAAATGTACTGTTTTCCCCATAGTCACCTCACTGAAAGCTTTAGTTAATTTTTTTACCCTCTGACATGTTTCCTCATGGGGAGAACTATCTCATGATTAGTGTTTTAAGACCAGCTCCAATGTAATTAATTATAAACTTCTGTTGATTTTAATAGAGGGAGGCACATTCCACAATCCTTTGAGGAATTTATTGATAATGTTAGTACACATTTATGCCAGTTCAGTTTACATCATCGAGGCGCACCAATTCTAATCTACAGTTCATGCTACTACTGTGGGAGTGAGTTAATTCATATTATGTCTTAGAATCATAGAATAGTTAGGGTTGGAAAGGACCTTAAGATCATCTAGTTCCAACTCCCCTGCCATGGGCAGGGACACCTCCCACTAAACCATGCCATCCAAGGCTCTGTCCAACTCGGCCTTGAACACCGCCAGCAATGGAGCATTCACAACTTCCCTGGGCAACCCATTCCAGGGCCTCACCACCCTTACAGTAAAGAATTTCTTCCTCATATCCAATCTAAACTTCCCCTGTTTGAGTTTGAACCCATTACCTCTTGTCCTCTCACTACAGTCCCTCATGAAGAGTCCCTCCCCAGCATCTCTTTAGGCCCCCTTCATATACTGGAAGGCTGCTATGAGGTCTCCACACAGCCTTCTCTTCTCCAGGCTGAACAGCCTGAGCTTTCTCAGCCTGTTTTCATATGAGAGGTGCTCCAGTCAACTGATCATCCTCGTGGCCCACCTCTGGACTTGTTCCAACACTTCCATGTCCTTTTTATGTTGAGGACACCAGAACTGCCCACAATACTCCAAGTGAGGTCTCACGAGAGCAGAGTAGAGGGGCAGGATCACCTCCCTCAACCTGCTGGTCACGCTTCTTTTGATGCAGCCCAGGATATGGTTGGCTTTCTGGGCTTCAAGCGCACACTGCCGGCTCATGTTCATTTTCTCATCAACCAACATCCCCAAGTCCTTCTCTTCAGGGCTGCTCTGAATCTCTTCTCTGCCCAACCTGTAGCTGTACCTGGGATTGCTCTGACCCAGGTGTAGGACCTTGCACTTGTCATGGTTAAACTTCATCAGGTTGGCATCAGCCCACCTCATAAGCGTGTCAAGGTCCCTCTGGATGGCATTCCTTCCCTCCAGCATATCAACTAAACCACACAGCTTGGTGTCATCGGGAAAGTTGCTGGGGGCGCACTCAATCCCACTGTCCATGTCACTGACAAAAATGTTGAACAAGACCGGTCCCAACACCGATCCGTGAGGGACGCCAGTCGTTACAGGTCTCCAGCTGGCCATGGAGCCATTGAGCACTACTCTTTGCATGCGGCCATCCAGCCAGTTCTTTATGCACCGAGTGGCCCACCTATCAAATTGATGTCTCTCCAACTTAGAGAGAAGGATATCATGTGAGACAGTGTCAAACGCTTTGGACAAGTCCAGGTAGATGACATCAACCGCTCTACCCCTGTCCATCAGTTCCGTAGCCCTGTCATAGAAGGCCACCAGATTAGCCTGGCTGGAATTCCCATGCAGACAGCATTGTAGGTATGTTGACATCATCAAGAATTCCTCCCAGTTTTTCCATGTATATGAAATTAGAGAGCTGGAATGATACACTAATTATAAGCAAAGCAGCTCCCTTTACTAAACTAATTCTTTGTCCTGTAATTAAAATTTAATTTCTTAAAATTCTCTAGACACTTTATGGCAGAGTAATATGTCTTTAAATACAAGCTTCCCTAATGGGGATAGTATAAAATTTATTTTATGGAATATAACATGAGTGTGTGGCTTTTTCACTATAAAAGTAATATTGAGGCTTTAGAATCATAATGACTTTTAGAGTAGTACCAAAACCATGACATAATCTCCCTCTGAGCTGTATCCCATGATGTTGTAGAAGAAATGAGAAAGCTAATGAAAAATAATTTTCTGATCAAACCTTTTAAGAGCTTTAAGCAATTTCATTTGTAGCTCAGTACAGTGAAAGAAAAACCGGAAATGTCAAAATTATTCACTTTGTTATCTCTGAGTGCATGTGGTTAGCAATTTTGTGAAAGATTATTCAGAAATGAAGTATTATTATTTTTCTTCTATTGAATATTTTCCATTTATAATTATTCTTGGGAACACTTAACTGATCCGCTTTTTTTGCCAAGAGCACCCCATTCCTAGCTTTGAAAAATTCTCATTCCATGACAATAGAAATAGCAATACTGTTAAAAAGTGCATAAAAAAATTCCTCCTTCCACTTCCATTCCTGTCCTCAAATTTGGTGGAGGTTTGAATCTTTGCAGCTTATATTGTGAATAGATGTTTTCCCACTGGGGAAAGATAGAATTTGTCTTTTTCTTGGTCCTTGGTTTTAACTATTTGGTGGTGGGGTTTTTTTATTGTTGTTGTTGCTTTGTGTTTGTGTGTGTGTTTTGCTTTTTTTTTATTTATTTATTTTTTGCTCTTTCTTTGTTTTTATCATCAAATGGAAGAATAAACAATCATTCCATGGTCATAGTTCTGGCTGCACTTAGCTACATTTTTCTCACTTTTGATTGAGTCATCACTAGTCATAAAACTTTGGTATTGTAAAACCATGATGTATAGTAAAACACGGATGCGTATGCATAGCTGCTTATTCTCAGTAAACTTTCAATTTCAATGCTGCCTTTTTCTCTTTTTGGTTTTGCAAAATTAGTACCTTTAATGTTTGGGGTTTTTTGTTTGGTTGGTTGTTTTTTTTTTCCTCTGAAAGAGGTAGCAGAACTCTGTTAATATGGCAACATTCTTCTTACCAAAGGCAGTTAAGGTCTGTGGAGAAATGCGGTTGAGTTCAAATTGAAATACCACCAGAGATGTTCTCAACTAAGTACTAATATGTGATACTCTGAAGTATTATTTTTATGTGGTGTAATAAGAATTAGATGTCATTAGAAGAAGCAGCTCACCTTTCTGGAGTATTCTCTGACCTCACAGCCATAGGGCATTACAGTCAAGCCTGTAGGAGTTTTTCTTGTGGAATCATACTGGAAAATTTTTCAGTGGCAAGCATAATAGTATATTTTAAACAGATCTGTATGGGAAGAGAATCTGTATGGGAAGAAGATAAAATAAGGATGCCTGCAAAGATGTAAATGTCACTTGTCTTCAGAGAAGGCAAGAACTAGAAGCCAGTCAGTCAATTATCAGTGGCTGAGAAGTATGTGGAGCAAGTCTTTATAAAAGCCATTTGAGGGTACACGAAGTAGAGGAAAGTGATTTGGAATAGCCAGCAGATTTACGTGCAGACTTTGTAAGACCAACCTCATTACTTTCTATGGTGAGGTGACTGGCTCTGTGAATATTTTTGGACTTATGGTTTTCATCATCGTCCATCATGGTCTCCCATAGGATCATTATAGCCAAATTAGTGAGATAGGGGTTGGATGAGTGGAGTACAAAGTAGATTAGAAAATCACCAACTATCAGGTTCAAACTGTAACGATCAATCTTTCACAGTCATATAGACAGATGATCGGTTATGGAACTCCCCAAGAACTGATAGTGAGGCCAATGCTGTTTAACATCTTCCTGAGTGACCTTGGTGATAAGATGCATTGAATGCTTACCAACTCTGAAGCTAACACTAAATATGGTAAAATCAGTAGTATGAGAAAGCACAAAGCTTGACAAAAAATTCACAGGAAGCTCAATAAGCTGCAGGAGTGCCCTAGCAGTAACCTCATGAAGTTCAACAGATGCAAAGTCACGAGGTCCTGCATCTGGAACAAGTCCTGCAAGTACAGGCTGGGCACTGCCTGGGTGGAGAGCAGCTTTGTGAAAAAGGACCTGGGTGTCCTTGTGGGCAACAAGTTGAACATGATACGTGAGCTTTTATGGAGAAGAAAGCTTAAGTGCACACTGGGCTGCATTTGCAATAGGGTGAATAGCAGTTTGAGGGAAGTGATTGCCATGCGCTCTGTGCTTTTGTGATCGTATGTGGAGTACTGAGCACAGTTTTGGGCCCAAAGTGCAAGAGAGACATCAACAAAAGGGAGTGAACTTACAAGAGCACTGCTGAGACAGTCAGATGGCTGAGCATGACTCATGAAGATAAGCTGACAGTCTGGTTTTACTTACCATGAAGAAAAGAAGGGCTAATGGGGGATCCTGTTGCAGTCTTCAAATTCTTAAAGGGATTTTAGAGAGAAGATGTGTTGTGAGCAGTGAAAGAGCAAGGGGGGATAGTCACAAGTTGTAGCAAGGGAAATTCTGGTTAGATACCTGGAAAAGAGCATTCAGAACCTAACTGTAAAAATGGGTAAGCACTGGAATGAGTTATGCAGAGAGGCTGTGGAAATAATTCTCTGGAGATTTTAAGAACTCAGCCTTGGAAGTTAATTCTGCTTTGAGTAGGAGGTTGGGTAAAATGAATTCCACAGATCCCTTTCCACCTGAATTATTCTAAGGTTCTGTAGAAAACACACTGAGAAAAAATCTATTTTGAAGTTTCAGGGGTCTACTTGCTTAATACGCATTGGGCAGGAGCAAGATATATACAGCCAAAAGCTCGGATTTTTCTTCATAGCTGTGTGTTTAAAAATAAAAAAACAGACAAAACTCCACTCTCAATGTCAATTTGTTGATGTTTTGTGTCAGAAACAAAACGAATAAAGGAAGATCTGTATTCTTAGGAAGGCTTTGAGGTGTAAAGCAAACTGTTGAAGCCTTTTTAGTGTTTTTATTTTTTTATCAAATTGCCTGTAGCATTCAGAACTGCCGTTGATGCATATTACAGTCTATCTAGTTAAAGGTTATAAAATTCTTATCCTCTAAAAGGGGGAAATCTAGGAACAAAGCTACTAGTATATATAGATCTTGTTTTTAGACCTTTCTTCTGTCGCTAGTGGTGAGAGAAGGAAGATGCTAAAGAATGCAGTAAGTAACAACAGATACCATGTTGTTCAATGACGTAGTAAGACAGACTTGGTCTTCATGACAGGCCAATATTAATGGCCATTCAAACTTATTTCTTTTAAAAATGCATTAACTTTTCATGTGAACCATTGAAGATGTCAACAGTAGACCCTGCCAAAAAAACATTGGAATGATCTAACAGCTCATTAAAAAAAAATTCCAGTAATTAATATTGAATTTGTGTTTTCTGGGTTTTGTGTGTATGGTATTTTTTTCTCACAGGTCGAATCTCATCATGAAATTATGATTAATTAAAAAGTAAATTTTTATATGGGGGAAACATATACATGTTTCTTGAGAATTGTCATTGTAATCTAGTATCAAAAGTACCACACATCAGTAATGGCATATTCCCAATGTTTTAAAATCTTGAAATGTTTAAGGAAAAAACATTGCCATAATAATTCGCTATATTTTATTTGATTTCAACACTGAGTCTTATGATGTCAGTGACCCTTGTCACAAACAGGCAAAATATGCTTGAGAAAGCCAAAGAAAAGGTCTTGGAACTATTGAGCTTTGAAAAATGTATATTATTCAGAATTGCAGTATTGGCATTTAAAGTCTTACTACTGTGAAATAAAGTGTTACAAGAACAGTGACAAGCCCCTCTGGTCTTACGAGAGCTCCAAATTAAAAGATTCTGGAAGCAAACAATGCTTTAACTAAAAACCCTAACAATTAAATAAGTTTATAGCTGGCATAGAAGTCTTAGTACTATTCAACAAGGAAACATTTTAATTTTTCTGACACTTTATTCTTTACAAGGAAGAAGATTTTATTTTAACAGATTTACTCTGTGAGATTGGATTTATGTGTAAATAGTTATAAATTATTCTATGTGTTTTGGTACAGGCTGAAAATTGAGACTGATGATTAAATTTATATACCTGTAAATCTCTTTGTGGGGGGAGGAAATAATTAAATAATTTGTTTCTTTGTGTTTCCTTTGATACTATACAAAGGCCATCTACAAAATCTGTTGGTTGCATTGAGTACTAGAGAGGTTAAATTTGAATATGTGTGCTTCTGAGTACAGTGGTTATATATTCATATGCACATATATGCACAGACACACAAATTATGGCACAGTTTTTTCTTAGCCTGCATACAAATATGCTTGTCCTTGGGCTAGTTTTGAAGAAAATTCTAGTGCTTTGCTCTACTCATCTGTGCCATCTCCATGCCAGGACAGTCAGTCCTGTATAGTAGTCACAGCTAGTTATTTTTTAAGCTTTCAAAATTGTAATGAATGATTTTTTTTGCTGAAGAGCTGCAGTTCTGCATCACCTCCCATATGAAGACAGTTTGAGGAAGTTGGGGCTGTTCAGCCTGGAGAAGAGAAGGCTGCGTGGAGACCTCATAGCAGCCTTCCAGTATATAGGGATGCTGGGGATGGACTCTTCATGGGAAAGTAGTGATAGGACAAGGGGCAACAGGTTCAGACTTAAAAAGGGGAAGTTTAGATTGGATATAAGGAAGGAATTCTTTACTGTGAGGGTGGTGAGGCACTGGAATGGATTGCCTAGGGAAGTCGTGAATGCTCCATTGCTGGTGGTGTTCAAGGCGGGGTTGGACAGAGCCTTGGCTGGCATGGTTTAGTGGGAGGTGTCCCTGCCCATGGCAGGGGGGCTGGACCTAGATGATCTTAAGGTCCTTTCCAACCCTAACTATTCTATGATTCTTTTCTATGATTCTATTCTTTTTGAAAGAAATTTTCCAAACAGTGTGTATTTTGTCAAATCAGAAGCCATATCGATGATGTTTTCAAATGAGCATCAGCAGAAATAATGCTTCCCAGTTCTTAATGGCTATGGAAACCTGAGTTGTGTTTCTTTTAATTCAGTTTTATTCACTGATGCTGCAAAGTTTGTAGACCAGGGAGCCTGCTTTTATACAATATGACTAAAGTTTTTTTCCTAAGTTTTTATTTTTTTTTCCATTGAATACACTCAAGAAAGCCTCTTACACTTTTAGTATTCATAGTATGTTATGACTGATGTAAACCAATTTAATACTTAACAATAATAGGTTTTACTACTTTTGAAAGATCTCTAGGAGTATGATATTTGTTTCTAGGTTTACCGAAACATATCTTAATGCAAGATTTTTTTTCCTCGCTGGGAATATGAAGCAGGGTAGTTACTGTTCAGTGCTATTAAGATATCCCTGGAATATTTTGGTAAAAAACATATCCTTTGCTGTAGCATTCTTCTTCATTTGTTTGGAGAATGATCTTCATAATATGGCTTTCATCTTTTGCCAACTAACTGTGGGTATTTTGGTAAGTGTCATCATAAAAAGCTTGAGTAATCAAGCTTAACTGATCCCCAAAATTACCTGGTAAAAGAGTTGTCACCATGTCTTACTGTTTGTGGATACCCAAAAGATTTCTGGTTAATGTGTTCTGTCAGAGTTTCCCATGTTCTGCTGTTCATCTTCTATAGATGTTACGCCATTTAAATGCAGTGACTGATGGAGCATGTGCGAACACAGAATGGCAGGACTGGTGAGTTTATAGTGCAGTTTCTGAAGACAAGGTGGGGGGGAATCAAATGATATCTCCTTCATCCTCTGTATTTCTTTGATAATAAAGCATTTCACAACATTCTTGAGACCAAAGCAGACAGTAATATGTACACAAAGCACAGCATGGATTTTTGAAATGTGCTCAGATTGTTTGTTTTGTGTACAAAGGAAGTTCCTAAGTCTTCTTTTCTGTTGACATTGTGTAAGGTGAAAACCCACCCACTGCGATCCAAAGAAGCCCTACAGGAAAAGCAGGGTATTACCCTTAGGGAGGGCAGTAATCAGGCCAACAGCAGCTTCCTACTCAACCATTTTGCTGTAACAATACTTGAGGTCAGATTCATACTGTTTAATCTCATGGAAAACTTCAGAAGGGCTTGGTTCCCATGGAGAAGTGCTCTCTCTGGTGGTAAAAGGTCTTGTGAACAGTGGCGTGAACCTCGTAACGAACTTTTATGTAGGATAAAAGAGGATCAGTACTGCAGCATGAGACTAATGAGGGGATAGTAAGATTCAGATGGGGCTAGATCAGTGCTCTTTCATGATTCGTTAGGAAAATGAGGCATGAAAATTCATTTTTATAGGATGGGATTAACTTACAGAGGTAAATACGAACAGCGAAAATTATTAGAATAGGTAAATGAATAACTGTGGGGAAGACTACGGGATACAGGAGGGAAGTGTTTGTCCTGTATGTCAAAGTAATTGAAAACCTGGCAAAACATGAAATACTTTTTCTTCCTGACCATCTTGAAGTCATTACAGAAATTACCATTAACTTCCATCAAATTTATATTCCACATTCACTTAAATATGTGGTGCATATATTTTCTACTCAGATGGTGGGCTCCTTCTGGCAGGTGCCAGCTGGTTGGTGTCAATTACCCAGCAGAGAGGGTGATCAGATATTTGAGCAGGCTTCCCAGGAAAGTGGTGGAATCACCATCCCTGGTGGTGTCCAAAGACCGTGTAGATGATGTGGGTTCTTGGTGGTGGATGTTTTTCTCTTCTAAAACCACTAATTGAACTGTGAAGTTCTCTTATATCTTTTGGGGGTTTTAACCCGCATCTCTAAAGCATCTTAGTGTTTTAAATCCAAATATGAAATGGTTGCCCTGGAATGAATAAATGTATCAGATGTTCCTTTTTGCCTGTACAAAGCACATGCTGCAAGTGAAAGTACATAACCTCTTTATATTCCAACTTGTTCCATAAACAAGCAGCAATATTGTTAACTTCAGTGTGTACAATAACAAGGGCATATGTCTACAGTAACAATATTATGAAGGAATAAAAAAATACCAATTCTTTGTAGAATGCTGCCATTTTTATTCCTCCTTCCTGTCTTCCTTGCCACTCAGACATTATTTTCTAACAAATCCAGTTAAACAAGTAATTCCATCAGAAACTCCCTTTCAGCTTAATTTTTAACTCCCCTAGTAATACTGAAGCATCATCAGCCGCCAGATTTTCATGATGTTTACAGAATTGCTGAGAAGTTTACAGCTTTTTTTTTAACTCATTTTCTCAAGTCCAAAATAACAAGTTTTTATTGTTCAACAGTTGATAGCATCTAAAACTTAATATTCCCACAGGTATATTAGATCCTAAACCCCTTAGCTTTTCACAATTAGAAAGAAGAATAATCCTGGTAGATATTTCATTTACCTGGCAATTCACTGGTGTCTGAAACTGCTGCTGCCAAACACTGGGAGTATTTGCCCTGACTGAATGTTTGATCTGTAATTTTTAAAATGCCTTTGGGAGGTGAGATCAGATGTGCAAGAATGTGATTGTGTTTATTTTTTACATGAATCCTGCTGGTAGAATCCTTAGGGATTTGCTGTATTAAAGATATTTATGAGAAAATTGCTCTTGGCGTTTGAAGGGGAGTGATGTAGGACAGGGTGTGCAAACTGGTGACTCTGATCATAGAGAATGGTTAGAGTCTCCTAAATCTGGAGTCTCTTTCTGATACCTAGCACTCAAGCAAATATAAGTGAATGTGCAAAAATCTGCAGTCACATTTCCACTTCAAAGATTTGCTTGTGTATTACAGTGTCTGAATGTTCATAATTTCAGAAGTGACAAAGTATTAGCGCAATTAGTCATGCAATCGATGGACTCAGTATATGCTGTTGTCTGTACTTCAAATAAGCCCATAGCGTGGGCTTATTTGAAGAGCAAGATCTTCAGGCATATAACTGTTACATTTGGCCTTTGGTGTGAAACAGATGTTTGCCATTTGTGCGCATGAATATTTCTGTGTTCTTGCAGTCTTCCTGCTTTAAAGGGAAGAGCTGGGCAAGAAGATGGTAAGTAAAATCTGGCAAGTTTGTCATAGCAGTTCAGCGGCATGTCTAGGTTGATATTTCCCATGAGTATTAGGTAGTAAAAATGATGAAGCAAGCAGAAAAAGAGGAGTTACAGAATTGAGTATATGAAGTTTCTCTCACTAAGGGTGTATTTTTCCAGTAAGAAGGAGTAGCTATTTGCCCTCCCTTCAGTAAGAAATCTCAAGCAATGCAGAAAACTGTTGGACTCGCTTTCAAAGGTCTTCCAAGCTAAAAGATTCTATGAGCTAGCTGAAATCTATATAAAAAAATAATTATGAAATCTAACATTTATGCCAATTTTGATGACCAGAATAGTTATGTACTCTATTAGTGATATACATTTGCTGATTTATAAAAATATATATGCACATGTGCATGCACATGCAGAGGGTTTTAATTAGGGGCTCAGTGTATAAATCTTTGCCCCTTTAAATTTGCTGACTGAAAGATGAACAATTCCTGCCCTTTGAATGTTCAGCTTTCACAGAGGTTACAGTAAATCTCTTAATCTCCCAAGTGCTTATTCTCCACTGGGTTTTTCATAGGCATTTATCCACAGGACATTCATTTCCAATATGTATTTAAATCCAGGAATAGCTATGTGGGCTTTGAGCTATCTGCTTTCATGCGCTCTTAATGGGCTTTGCCGCAGGAACTATGGATTAGATGAAAAAAAAAAAAAAAAGATTCAAGCTCAGTCATATTTGGCTTCCATTTCAGCTTAAACTGAGTCTATTTATTCTTGGTGAAGAGGGCATTAAAGAAAACAATTATTTGCGGGTGAGGGAAGGGCAGGAAGGATCCACAATCAAGGATTCGTTGTGGCTTTAGGGAGGACACGGGAGTATCAGGTTTTTAGGCTTATATAACGGGACGTAGTTGGATGCATTGGCAGAATTGGGTGTGAGGATTTGAAACATATCCTCACACCCAATGCCCCTGAAACAAAAACTGTTAGCACTTTTTTCTTGTTCCTTACAGGAACTATAGACCAGATTTTTGGATGTAAATGGTCATAACCTCTCATTGTCCTGTAAATACACAGTAACTCACAGTAGCATGCTTTGCCATTACTTAGTAAGTTCTTTGTAGCTAATATGCAAAATGGCCCACTTTTTTTTGTAATAGAAACTTCATATCAAATTAATTTTATGCTGAGAAAGAAAACACCATGTTCTTGAAGTAGTTACAAAGAAGCTGTATCGTGAACTTCTGTCATTTTCTCAGCTGTGCATCAAAGAATTTGTTTCAGTTTCACTGAGAGTGTACTTAGGGAAGGCAAGTAAAGGAAATTGAAAGAAACTGTGCAGAGGATGCTTTTAGTTCTGTATTTCCAGCCTGTGTAAAATAACCTGAATTTGAAAACTATCTTAAATTGTATCAAAAAATGTGTGCTATTACCAATGAATATAAATTATAGAATCATAGAATCATATAAAACACAAATCATAGAATAGTTGTTGGAAAGGACCTTAAGATTATCTAGTTCAAACTCCCCTGCCCTTAAACAGGAGTTTTTTCATATTCTTGGTTTTTTTTTTTTTTTTTTTTTTTTTTTTTTTTTTTTTTTTTTTTTTTTAATCCTATTTTCCTCTCTGGCGTCATTCTCCATTATAACTCTTCTCTTTCTCCATTCTTCAAGACTTTCACAGAATCAGAATTGCAGGATCATTAGGCTTGGAAGGGATCTCTGGAGACCATCCAGTCCAACCCCCTTCCAAAGCAGGGCCACTCAGAGCAGGTTGCACAGAAACATGTCCAGGCAGGTTTTAATGTCTCCAGAAAAGGAGACTCCACAACCCCCCTGGGCACCCTGTTCCAGGGCTCTGACACCCTTAGTGTAAAGAAGTTCTTCCTCATGTGAGGTGAAACTTCCTGTGGTTTGGTTTATGACCATTGCTCCTCATCCTGCCGCAGGGCACCACTGAAAAGTATAAAGATTTGTAACAGTTTCACTATTTTCTGGTAAATATGCTTAACTTGAGATTTTACCTTTGAAAATATTCTTACTAGGGAGCATACAGAGTGATGATGAACTGTTGAGTAAAAGATAGATTTTTGTATTTCTTTCGAAATTGCATGTCTTGGTCTCATGCAGTGCTAGTACTACAAGTAAAAATAAGTGGGCTAATTATACTGTGATACTTACTAAACTCTTGAGAAGGTCAGTTAGTCCCTCTTTTCTGATGCTGGAAAAGTCCAACACAGATGTAAATGTCTGGATAGATGCTTATTGGGAAGAAAATCCAGGTCCAATTTTGTGAGATGCTGGTTAAGCTTTGGCCAAGGAATACCTTGAGGGGAAGTGATGGACTCACACCAGTATCTTGACCTCTCATGGTAACATGAAAAAGGAATTAGAAAGGAGGAAACAAGTCCAGGAAATTGGGCTAGTACCAGTTTGAGGTTTGACTTCATAAGTTACTGATTTGCATAGCCTGAAGAACAGATCATACTTGGTCTAATTAAGTGCTGTCCGGCTATTCAATAAATAATTGCCTGACCAAATTTACTTAAAATCCTTTGGTGCTAGGAAGAGAATAGCAATAAGCCTGAAACTTTCTCTTTATTTATCTATTTTCCCCCCTTAAGGGATCAAAGTCCTGGCCAGCATTTCTAAATATGCCTCTGATTCAGTAAATTTATACAGTGTTGTCTGTTTTCTTACAAGTTAAGCAAACACTTATAAGAGAATGCGCAATATTTCTGTGACCAGGAAAGTATTATTTAAGATCACTGCACTTGTTAGATTATTTAAAGAAGAAGCTGTTAAATTGGCCTGTGTGCAACAACCTATCCTTGCACTCCAGATTCCTAGCTAAAACAAATTATAAAAAAACGTTCAAGGTGAAAAAAAGTGATTTAAAAATTGGATTACTTTGAAGTGGGAGATTTTAAAATTGAAAATCTGTTCTTTAAGAAATTAGTGTTCAATGACTTCTTTTCAAAACCAATGAGTTGTTTGGTCACACCAAGTTCTCGTTTGCTGTAGTTTGCTGCACATTGCTGATGAATGCGTATGCTTCCTAGCAGTAACATTTCTTAGCAGAGTTGACTATAGCAATAAAGAGAAATTGTCTGTGAAAGAAACTTGTTTGAAACACCATTTAACTTACAAACCATAGAGGTTTATGCTGACTGATGGCACATTTAATGATCATGATCATGTGGACCAGAGCAGAGAGAATTCTCCTGTTCAACTTACTGAATTTGTTCTTCATTTCTTAGGACCCTGGATGTTACAACCCTTCCTCTTTATCTTTTAGTTTTGCAAAATAAATTTAAGGAAACAAGATAAAGCCATGCTCTTCAGAATTTGAAACCTCAAAAACTGACTTCTGTTTCTCATATTGAAAAGCTCATAGACTGAAACGCAAGATTGTCCCTTAGAGATTTGGCATTTCAGATTAATTTTCCCAACATTTATTAACTGCATTTTAAATGAGGCCTGTCTTCGTGCTTAATTACTGGGAATTTATGGCTGTCTTGACATTTCTAATATACCAGTGATTACAGTGGAATCACAAACTTGCATACATTTTAAGTTGTTTGCTTATGAACTGTTTATTCATCCCCTTTCATGGGAAATTGCTATAGCAGAGGGGTACTCAGTGTGCTGCTCTATGAATTAGTTTACATCAGCTTCTCGTCTGGCAAATTATCTGATAGTCTAGCAAGCATTTTCACCTACCTGTAATAATGATGGAGAAATTCAGTAGTGTAATAATACTTCTCATCCAACCCAAATATAGGTGTGAAGTATGAGACATAGAAGTTTCCTGGCTTGCCCAAAATCTTGCAGGGAGTTTCTGGCAACTAGAACTAGAATGAAAAATATCTGATTTATGTTCCAGTTTTGGCTCGCCTTTCTTCTGGTATTTACAGTCCAAAGCTGACAGGTAATTCACTTACTGGTCTCCGTATTTTCATCAAAACCTGTGGTGCATCTCTTTATGCCCAGCTCTCTGACCAGAATCAAATATATATTTAATAGTAATATTTCTTTTAGAAAATATTGAAGACTTATTTTTGTTCAAGGATTTTTCTCCTTTAACAAGTTCCCTCTAATAGTAGTTTCTAATTCTATGGCTTGTAATACAATGTAAACTTTGATGGTGGCAGGTCTGAGAAGAAGGTAAATTCTGAAGAGAATTATGCTTACATGGATACTTCTAGGATTGAAAATGGAGCATTCAGCTATGTTTTTTCCCCCAAACCTTGACACAGGAGTGGTTTGTGAGAATGCCTGCATGCCTGCTGAAGCTTATTTTTCTGTGAATTTTAGTTTGAGGATTTTCTTACTCATTTGTAAAAAAATACCAAAAAAGCAGAAAAGCCCCAACAAAAAAACAACACTCTCTCCCCCTCTCCCCCGACAAAAAACAACCCGAAACACCCACAAACAAAGAAAACTCTGCCAAACCAAACAACCCCCTCAAAGCTCCCAGCAAACAAACAAACCCAAAACCAAACTTCAGGAGTCTTTTTAGTGGGGAAAAATGAATCATTTTAAATCCTTTTAGGACATTGAATAACTTACAGCATAAATGTTATGCTGTGTACATTATGTAAAGCATAATAACATTAACATAACAAGTAGCTCCACTGAGTACAAAATGGAAATTTGCAGCTACACTAGCTACACTCATAATGCTTAATTTATAAGTAGTAAAGATGGGGTCATGAAGTGGAAGTTACACAAGTTTTCAATCCCAGCCAAATTCATAAATTATTTTGCTACTCTGAAATATAGTTGAACTCGTCAGATGCTGAAGAGTACATGCCAAGAAATTATGGTTAAATAATTAGGCTCATGTCAATGAGCTGTAGTTCCCTTTGCTTTCGTCAGCCACACGGAGCTTTACTGTCTGAGGGTCTTCTGATATTTCACATAGGCTTCTGTGACTGTCACGGTCTTTGTTGTTTGTTCATATTGTCACTTTTGCATAGCCCATTTAACTGTAATGGATGGATGGATTTAAAAACCATCTGCAGCTACTATTAATATCACTCTTCAGTGTGTGTATTTCCACAAGCATTTGGTAACAACTGTTTGAGCAGAACACTTTTTGATTTACTTCCTTTGAATCTAATTTTACAGTACCGTTTCCATTTTTATTTGACTTAGGTAATACTTATCAGAAAACGTCAGTCATAAGATTTTAAGAAAGTCATTTCCAAATGTCCGGTAAGGTATTTGAACTTAAAAAGAAAGCACACGTTGCATGTCAGTAATTTAAAATCAAACCAGTTTATTTTCGTGTTATTTCTGGCAGTAGGTTGTTGGAAGTTTTGAGTGTGTCTGTAAAGCTCATTTGTTTTACATTAATTATGTGTGTGTTCTTCTGGAAAATAAAAGAAATTGTTTTACTGTAAAGGCTGTACTCAGTATATATTTATTAAAAAAATTAAGATTACTGTCATAATTTAATGACTTCAGTGGTCATATATTATGTTTGCTACTTGATTAGTGCTTAATGAGTGATTTACATCTGGGTAGTAGAAAAGCTTTCTGATTAAATAAAGGGTTATACAAACTTAAAACCTATGTAGCTTTTGATAAGGTCAAGAAAGCTAAGGCCCAGTTAAAATTGAGTCTGGCCAGGGATGGCAAGGATAACAGAAAGGGCTTCTATAGGTATGTTGCCAATAAAAGACAGACTATGGATAATGTGGTTCCTTTCCAGAAGAAAACAGGAGAACTGGCTACCCTGGATTTGCAGAAGGCTGAGGTTCTTAATGACTTCTTTACCTCAGTCTTCACCGGCAAGTGATCTGGCTGTGCCACTCAAGTATTGGAAGACAAGTGCAGGGACTGGGAGAATGAAGATCTTAGGCCCACTGTAGGGGAGGATCAGGTTTAAGATCATCTTAGGCACCTGAATGCGTACAAGTCCATGGGACCTGATGAAATCCATCTGTGGGTCCTGAAGGAGCTGACGAATGAAATTGCTAAGCCACTGCTCATCATATATTAAAAAATCATGGCAGTCAGTTGACATTTCTGACATCTGGAAAAAGGGAAATATAACCCCCATTTTCAAGGAGGGGAAAATGGATGGTGAGGCACTGGAACAGGTTGCCCAAAGAAGTGGTAAATGCTTCATCCCTGGCAATGTTCAAGGACAGACTGGACAGAGCCTTGGGCATCAGGGTCTAGTGTGAAGTGTGCCTGCCCATGGCAGTGGGTTTGGAGCTAGATGAGCTTAAGGTCCTTTCCAACCCTAACTATTCTGTGATTCTATGATTAGAGTTTATTGCTGCAGATAATACCTCCATGGAGAAGAAAAGGAAATATTTTGCCCTACATAAATTCCTCTGTTCTGCAGGAAATTTCTTCAGTTAATGTGGATAAAGTTTGGGATATGGAGGAAAAATCAGTGACCTCTTTAAAAACAGTTGACTGAAAGTAATGCCACTTATATTTGAAGCAGTAGAATATATTTGCCCTTGTTATATTCTAGATTGACTTTCGGTAATTTTCTTTGAATGACTGATTTTCCAGACAGTTGTGGAATAGAGGTAACAGTGAGTTTTTAATCAGAAGAAGGAGTACACCAGGTTAAAAATAGGTTTTACTGTAGTCTTCAGAACCACAGGACACAAAGAAAGAAAAAGACTCTGGAAGTTAAAATCTTTTCAATGGCTGCTTTGGTTCCACAAGTGTCATTCTTGTTTGACTGAAACAGGCTTCCCGTGTTCTCTAGAAGATGTAAAAGTGCTTGGTTACCATTGGGAACAAGTGAAAAGATGTTTTATATTCTCTTTTACCAGGTTATGGTTTTAAATAATCAATATATTTTCTATTTATACTGTAGTAAGGAATAATACAAAATTTTTAATTAAAAACCTTCATTTAGTGATGATTGTGCAAGCTAAATTAGTTCTTGCTGTTACAAACTGATGATGAGTGAAGCATTTATTACTAGGAAATAAATAGAATCCCTTCTTTTCTTGGCTCCCTAAGGAGGGTTTGGCAGGTCTGCCTATAGGGTTATTGATCCTTCTTCCTTTGTGACTCACCACCTGGTCAGGCTATTATTTGCAGGTTGTATGATACTTATAGTTTTTTTTTTATTTTGGCATTCAGGAACTTATAAAGGGTTCACTGCTTTGAAATGTCTTCATCTTGAAGGGCAAGAAATGTGCAAGATCACTTTCTGAATAGGCTTTTCAAGTATGTCTTTAGTGTGGGACTGTGTTGTGCATCTTCTACCCTGCAGTCTAAGGTAAATCATGGACTTGGAGAAAAACTCTAAGTGTCTGATACCTTTAATGGGGATTCTGTTTTGGGAGCAGAATATAACACTAAGTGTGTGTTCTCTGAAAATACATGTGATGATGACATTGCTGGGATCATTTTCCATTTGAGGCTTTTATATTATCCTGAGAGCTGGATTTTTCTTCTGTTACTTCCATCATGTTCACTGCATAGGATTAGTTCTAAGTCAGTGTTAGTGATTTGGGTGACAAATCTAAAATCTCCAAACAAATTGGACATTTCAGGCCAATTGATTTGTGACAGGCCAGTGATTTCCAAAAGTAATACTCTGTGCTGTATATTCTGGTGAATGCTTTACATTTCAGCACTACAAACAGAATTTGGGGAGGAAGAGAATGCTGCTTTGCAGCCATGACTCTGATAAGCATTGTACTGTTTCAGCTGAGGAAACTGCCCTGGCTGTTTTTCCATTGACATTGGTAATAAAGCTTCTGTATTTAGTACTTTTTTTCTTTTTTAAATTTAGTTTTTTTTTTTTTTTTTTTAATTTATTTTATTTTTAAATACTAGTCAAAAGACAAAAGAATGCAAGTACTTCCTCTGAAGTAATATTGTCTGTGTTCACTATAGGTCAGCTTGTATCTCTGAAAACCAAAGACCTACTGTAACAGGATAGCTTGTTGAACGAGCTATCCGAGGTTGTCACTTCTTTTATAATAATAGTGATAGCTTCAGCTAGAGAGCAACGCCACTGACGCAAGAGTTGATTTTTTTTTCTAGACTTTCTGTCATTGCTTGTATCAGATGCTAACTTGCAGTGCTTCTTTTAGCCTGACCTGAATTTCTTGGGGATTTACAGATGTTATTATATTAAGGTACCAGCCAGACTACATTAAAACGAAATACAGTTCTAGCTGTTTGGGGTTTTTTGACAGGTGAAGTGCTTAACAGTTCTGTTTTCTAGTCCTATCATTTGGAAGGGTCAAAAGAAGCTTGATAGTCTGGAATTTAACACTATGTCCCTTTGAGGGTAAGGTAATCTGTTTTCATGTCACCTGAAACCAACTAATTATGTCAAAACAGGAGACAATATTTCCAGGTTTTTGTGCAGAACATATAGGGAAGAAGGATTGTTGACATTTTGTTTTAAATTTAAATGCGCTTAAGTAATTGATAACTGGTTATCAATATAAATAAACAAAACAAGAATTCTTTTCAATACTTGCAGCAGCACTCTAATTGCAGAAGAGGAGATGCATTTCTGGAGTAAAAGGTAACAGCTTAAAAGTGCTGTCTTGGCTAGCTGTAGCTTTACATAGCTAAAATGCTAAGCCTGTCCAAATAGAGCCTTTGATGATCCATATGCTAGTACTTCATGGCCAGCATTACTCCTTATTATTAGGAAATCTAATAACCTTCTTTGGCAGAGACTGCCATCTTCTCATGTCCCCAGTGATCTCTGCCAGAAGTTCTGAGTGGATAGGTTCATGGAGACCCGTGTGTTTTTGCACTGTTCCACAAAGATCTGCCCTGCATGACTTCATTTGGAGTGTGCTTTTGTGAACATGATGTTATTACTTGCCTCACCAAATTTCAAGGATGACTTAAGACTAAATATCACAGTTGAATTGCTTTATTTTGTTCACTAGCAATGACTTTTGTGTGACAGCTGCTCTAACGGTTGTAGAAATGGATACATAGACACATAAGAGAATTTATCTCTCTGTAGTCATAATTCAGTCTTCTGGCGGGATTCAATAATGGTTTACAGTTTGGTGTTCCTGCTATACACCTATAACCCCTTGCTAATATTCTATCGTTGTTTAAAGAAAAGGTTTTTCTGAAATGTAGGCGACATTTATATTTTTACTATGCTGTTATATCCCTGTTAATGCATTTGGGATCTACCTTCTATGATTCTCAATAGCATGCATTCAAGAACTATATTTTTGGGTGTAGTGAGCAAAATTGTGAATGTCAAAATTCCAGAGGCAGCATTTTAGTTTAAAAAAACAAAACCAAAATAAAACCCCGCCCCAAACCAGCAAAAGCTCCTTATCTGGGGAGTTTAAACTAGTTATCTACAGACATTTCCTGAGTATTTTTTTTTTCATCTACTCCTGCAATCTATGTAAGATACATTACCTAAAAGGAAGCAGGCTTAAGAATTGAACTTGGAGACTGATTTTGAAAGGTAAGATGAACTCCCTGTTGAACTGGCTTGCCTGGTTTCTTTTCAGAACATTTTTAATATGAAGAACATGTGAAGCGTAGGTCATGTTTTACGAGAAGTTACTTGATACTTTTTTTCCATGGCACACTTGAAAGGTTTTGCTGGAGTATCGCTTCCTCTGTGCTAATGTTATGCTGTGGCATAAAAAATAACTTCATAAGTTTACTTGGCGTGTTTACTTTGAGTGCTTCCAGTAGGTGACGAAGATTTTAATTTTGGAGTATGATTTTCTGTGAAATTCAGTTTGAAGTAACATCAAGGAGACGTTAAGGGAATCTCTATTGTGTCTGGAGAGCGGTGCAAATTGCAGTCTTCTGGATGTAGTTTTTCATAACCTAGAGTCAAAGTCCATTTCTGTTTCTCAACTAAGTTTTACACATAGTAAGTGTAGGTTGACCAGCATCTGACATAAATGTTACCATTCTCTTTATCTTCATCTCCACTTTTAATTAAATGCAGGTACAAGACTAATAACTTCAGCCCTGTTCCCACACAACAAATCCACATGTCACTTCAGAAATGTTTGATGTCTGTTGAGGTTTCCTGTCTGTGAGAAATGTTTTCCTTAGGAGTTAGTGTCTTATGGAGGGCCAGCAGAGCTCTAGTATCTGCTGCAGGTTGCAATCCGTTGTCCAGCGCTAGAAATCTGACCTTTCTGTAACTGCAGCTTCTGGGTCAATACTTTAAGTGGCAGACTCTTAAAGAGCAGAACTCATACTACTTGGTATATAATACATTCTTGATCTTTTCCCTTTCATAATTTTCTACCTGTTCTCCATAATCTGCAATTTTCAAATCTGGTAGGGTTCCTCAGGATTTCCTTGATTTATATTTGAAGAGCAAGTTAAATTTCCTCAGATCAAATGAAGGAAAGCTCAGATATGTACTGAGTTTTTCTGTATGTGGAAATTAATTTAATCTACAGTGCTTTACATAATTTCATACGAATTATATTTTTGATATACGAATGGGAATTCTTTGTCTTGTGTTTTGTCTTGGAAACGTGTATGGCCAAGAATTCGCATAATACTTTCTAATGAATTAGAAATATTTCTACTAAATCTGGCTACCCTTAGTGTATTCTTCACTAGTCTAAAAAGGGTTATTTGTCCCATGTGAAATTTTGCCACATTCTCTAAGCCTGTTTCCAAAAATGGTTCATTTTCACACAAGTGAGAAAAAGATATTGTAGTTAATGAGTCTAGTCTTGGCTTCTGAATATAGAATTGAAGTAACGTCTTCATTTTAACTTGTTCAGTACTTTTTTTACTTATTTCATATGTAACTCCCTGCCTTGCATTGGAATGCAGAAAACAAAATGAGTGTGTAGAAATACTTAAAAAAATAAGTATGCCTGAGCATTAACTGCATTTTCCCCAGCTTAAGTTTTAGACAGGAAATTCTTTACAAGCATTAAAATTCTTTTTTTTTGGTATAGTAATAATTCAGATCATTACACAGCACACTTTTTAGTTTGAACTCTTCGCTATTAAAGTAATAGTTCAGTTTTCCTATATCTGATGAACTTGCAGAAAATATCTTGAAATTAGATAGAACATCAAGAGCTTTTTGTCTGTGAGAAAACAGGTTTAGAGGTGAGAGTTACCATCTGTTCTCAACTGGATCTAGGAATAAAGACTGTTGACTTTTGGTCAAAACTGTAAATGTATTCCTGGTTTTGACAAAATTACTAAATGTTGCAATATTATTTTATATGTGTGTACACACATTTATACATATGTATATATGTATAAATGGAATGTATGTGTTACTCTAACTCTACAATATGCCGTGTAATATGCCATAAGAGAAATTAGCACAATGAATATCTATACCTGAATTTGTATGCATTAAATGCTGCAAGTACCCTTAAGTTGTGAACGAAATATCCTGTACCTTTGCAGCACTCTGTCCTTTCACAGCATCCTTAAATGACTTAAATTTTGTGAGACCAATCCCTGAGGTTCTGTCTTTAACCAGTGGAGTAATTTGATCTGTTTCTGTTATCACGTCAAAAACTTTTAATTTCCAAAAAACCCAAGCTAGAGTTCTAAAAATATTTCCAATGCTGCATATAATGAGATTTGCTTCATCCCTGGCGGTGTTCAAGGTGGGGTTGGACATAGCCTTGGATGGCATGGTTTAGTGGGAGGTGTCCCTGCCCATGGCAGGGGGGTTGGAACTCAATGATCTTGAGGTCCTTTCCAACCCTTACTATTCTATGATTCTATGATTCTATGAAATATTCTGCATTGAAAATAAGAGCCAAATGATTGAATTGTAATTGAACAGCAGATCCGTTCTTCCCTACCTGCAGTGCCACCCAATTGTTCTTGTTTTTCTAATAGTACAGATTGCAGGTATAATTGTGAATAACAGAAAAGTGCTTTATCAGTTGCATTTCTCTTGAAGGTTTCTGACTTTGCTCAAGATCCAGAATAGTTGTTTCGTAAAGCATTTTGTTTGATTTTCAGTGTATAATTATGTTAGTGTTTTGCTTTCATTTTGTTAAATGCTTTAGTACTTTTAAACTTTTTGTAACTGAATTTAGTTCTTTGTAGAAACTGCGTACTTCCAAACTCCTACGCTCCTATTGCAAACTCTTAACAAAACTGTTATTCATTGTAGCCAAAACTGCAGTTAAATGCTTTTACTTGATGTTTATAAAAGGTGACCCCATTCTGTTGATATCCTGGTGGTTCATGACAGGTTGACATATGCAGTCCAAAGAAGAGGCCAAACCATTGTTTGTCTTCTGCTTCAAGTTTGCAAGTTTTTGTACAAATATAGATTTGTTGTCTGCAAGGCTTATTATTAAACCTTTAGTTTTATTTACAGCCATTATGCATTTACATGAATGGTTTGATTGCATTTGGTAATTTTTAGATTATTGCTTATTTTCCTCATGCACAGATCTAAAAAATTCTAGTTAATATATTTTTTCCCACTGGATTACATAGTATTTATGCAACTGGGTATTTTGCTTGTCCGTCATAACTGTTTGCAGATTTTGATTATAATCTGTTTTCCTATTAGGTTTGTTAGTCCTTTTAATACTTTAAGAAGATGAATTTTAAAAGGACAAATTTATTTCTCCAAAACAATTGTGGCTATATGACTTTTTGCTGGAAGAGTTACTGTAGTTATTTCCCAGCAAAGAACACAGCCTGGGTGTGTTCTGTTGTTTTATGCTACCCATGAATATAAAATGGAGGAAACTGTGAAATAGCTGGGTCTTGATTGAAGACACTCCTCATAGAGGGTAAGTAGCTTGAGAAAGTTGTTGTAATTAATTTGATACTGAAATATCTGAAGCAAAGATTTGGTCATACATCACAACCACAGAACAGCTTTCAGACACTGCCTTTACCTAAGGTTCTGTAGGTTCAGCAATGACTGTGGACGCAAAGTTGAACAATTATAGTAATGAATGAAGTCAGTTGGCAGTCAGTGGCTTTTTATGACATCTTCCCTTGTTGTGGCATTTTATGTAACCGGTTGGGTCAGGGGTGAAATGGTGTGATCCCAGGTTTGGTTGTGCCACTCTCTCCTGTTAACGTGTTTAGTATCCATGAGAGGGCACTATAGCATGTATTACAGATGTGGAGATGTGTGGAGAAGAGATGCATGGATAGATAGGCTAAGAGAGGCAGCATGTCTTCAAAGAGAGCTGAAGATAAATCTGCTAAGTGTCTTATGCTATTAATTTCAAAAACCAAGGCGAGCTACTTTTATTTCTTTAGAAATATGAACAAGTTTAATGTATGCCGAGACTTCACTGTAATTTAATACTAATACACTCTATACAACAATTAGCAAGAGAAGATAGTACAGATTTTTGAAATATTGCATGTTTTGTATTGCTGGATGCTGAAATTATTTAGGAACATATGTTTAACTAATTTATGTCATGATTGGAATGAAAGTGAAGTAAATGCATCAAATACTCTCCCCTCATTTTATTTTTCCTAGCTCACTGACAGAAGAATAAAATAATTGTCACTTTTCCTTTTTCTTTCTGAATCCAGACAAACTGTTAAAATGCAAAAGCTAAAAATCTGACTCTGTGAGTTTAAATTACATTAGCATCCGCAGAACTAGATTTTCAGTTTTTCTACATGAGCAAATTAAACCTAATAACATGCCCCCAGCCCCTGAGGGGCTGCCATAGCAGCACCAGGCACAAGTAATTTCCATACTGCAGAGCATGAAAGAGCTCTGCCGAGGTGAAATTGAAGCCTGTACCAGGATTTTTTCCTGGTGATTACCTATATCAGCTCTCCAGAGAGTTTGTTTAAATGCTGAAGCTTAAAGGCTTCCATGTTTTCGAGAGCTGGGAGGCTATCTAACATCAGAGTGTTATTTGTGCGCCAGCCCAACTGTTTCAATTACCAATTTATCGCTGGGGAGCAGTAATGGATTTTTAAAGTTTGAAGATAGATCTGAGCTCTTACTGTCGAAAAGAAAACTCACGATTCCATTAGGAAGATAGTGTAGATGCTGAGCAGCTACATGATTTAACCCTACTGCTTTCGGTAGCGTTTATTAATATGCTTTTATAAATCCTATTACAGCTGCAGTATTGCCCATTCTGCTCACACTGTAGTATGGAACTGAAGTCTGTGTAAAAACACTTGAAATTGTGTTATTATTCCTATTATTTTAATGTAATAAAATTACTTTATCCCTACCCTCAGACTCATGGTCCTTTGGCAGACTTTAGTAAATGGTTGTGAAAACCCAAGAATCACATTATCATCTCTTGAGAGGTGAAACATAATAGATGTGTTTGAAGTGCTTACTGCCACTCTCGCTCTGTTCCACGATGCACCTAGACAGGCAGTTAATTTTCTGCATGTGCTTACATTAATTTGGGCAGAACAGGAAGCACTTAAGGTAATTGTCTGAAAAATCTGAAATAATATGTTACTGCGTATCGGTGTAATAGGATATTATTTTGATATTTTTGTAAATAGCTAATTTGTATTAACTGCCATTGGGAAATGTATTCTTCTAGAGCTCTTTTTCTGACCCTGAGTGCTGCAAATTCACAGCCTGTTTCAAAGGAGTTTCATGCATTGAACTGGAATTTTATAATCCAATATGGAGTGAGCAGGACAAGATAGTTATGTTTACATCCAGCATAGTATGTGTCTTACAGCTGGGACACCTTCTCCCCTGCTCTCTGTGGGTGACCAGTGGGAGCTGTTGGAGGAACCCAGCCTACGTGTAATGCCTGCCTTGCAGTGTAGGCATGCTCAGGTGTTTGTTCAGTAAGCTCCCTGTAGGTTTGAACAACTTCTTTCTGTTTCTTCTTCCTTAATTCTAGGTAGAGCTTAGTGAGGTTGGAGAGGTGGTTTTTCATTTACTTTGTGTTTTGTGTTTTTGTTTTGTTTTGTTTTGTTTTGTTTTGTTTCTTCTAAATAAGGCCCCCATGTCAGATTTCCTTTTGATTTCTGTGGACTGGTATTACATTGGGAATACAAAGGAACAGCTGACTGTGACTGGTTTGCTCTAAGAGCTGGCTTTCTCTATAGCCTATCAAATAGCTCTGTTGAGGAGGGTTACCCAAGAGGCGTTTTGTTAGTGCTGCTGCAGGGCTTTTTAAATTATAAGGCAGTATTCTCAGGAATGCTGATGAATTTCAGTGACAACTTCAGTAAATCAGAAAAGCCATTTTCAGCTGTTCTTTTAAAGCTGGTGCCTTATTCTTTGTGGGGTTTGGCCGTACAAAAGACTCTCTCAGAGGGAAAGAGGTGACTGTCATTTCACAATTCACAGCATTAAAAGAAATAATAATTTAAGGTTTTGTATTGCTGCTTAATACATTTTAAGAAAGATTAGATTAGAATGGTTTAATGAAGATATCAATTCCAGCATGTCAGTAATTGAGAGAGGGGAAGTGGGATGAATTCTTCAGTGTGTTTCTAATACTCATCATGAATCATTTTGTCTAGTGTGTCATCCAGAACTTCAGCTTCAGAGCAACCTGTTGACAACAGTTCATGTGCTAGAGGCATGTGGCTTAGCAGTATGTGCCAGAGATTTTTTTTAGAAAAGGTGAAAGATATTTTGCATTTATTTATTTTCATTTCAAGCATGAAGGCATTTGGTGTCATAACTGCTTAATTCTGGTTGAAGAAAATGGAGTGCCCCTAATGGGACATAGGGAATTTACGGCATGGTGTTGAAACCAAGATCGTGACTAGCAGCACTTCACACCCTCTCTGTGGAAGCAGTTACGTCTGCGGAAGGTCACTTGCCTCCCATCAAGATTCTTGTATAATGCAGAATGTCATTTGTATTTTTAAAATCAGTATAAAATGTTGACTGTCCTTAGAGTGTGATGGCTACTTTAAATATTAATACTGTAATTCCTGTTTTAGAAACAATTTTCTTCATAGTTGCAGACTCCTTGTATCATACTACCCAGATATCAAATAGTTTATGTGTATACTTGTGTACTTCAGCCGGTTGAACTGGAAATATTTTATAATGCTACACAACACGTTTATTTCACACAGGTAATCTCGTTTACCTGTCATGGTCTGCTGTGTGTGTCCTCATTGCAGCTGACAGTTAGGAGTTACTGGTAAAAGAAAATAATTCCTGAATTCAGTATTGAATACAGTCATTTATGCTACATAATGAAATCCCTCATTTCCACCAGTTAAATGGCTTCATATTTTTTTTAATTAAAATAATAAAAAAAAATAATCCTATGGATGAAATCATGTCTCTCTTAACTAAAATTAGACTTTAGTAATTCAAGTTTGAGTTCTTACATGCATGTCTGGAACATGAGGAAGAACTTGTTTGCTGTGAGGGTGGCTGAGCATTGGAATAGGTTGCCCAGAGAGGCTTCCTCCCTGAAGATATTCGAGAGCCATCTGTACACAGCCCTGAGTAATGTGCCCTGGATGACGTTGCTTGAGCAAGGATGTCCGACTAGATGACTTCTGGTGGTCCCTCCCACCCTCAATCATTCTGTGATTCTGTGTGTTTTAGTGGCAACAGCAAGTGGAAACTGCTCTATAGGCCAACAGAAATAAAGCCACGAGACTGCCAGTGAAGTGCAATGCACTGTGAGTTCAGAGGTCCTGCCATCACCCACTGGTGAGTCCAACAGCTGAAGTGATACAGAGGACAAAAGCATTACATCACCTTGCTCTGAAAGGGTAGCTGAATTGACTTAGGTTTCTTCCCAGCATTTTACTCTTTAAAGAAAACTCCAGAGGGTAAACATAACAACCCTAAAACCTCAGGCAAACCTGGATACGGAAGAGAACTTGTTTATGGCTTTTTTGCCCCCCCCCCCCTTTTTTTTTTGGGGGGAGAATAGAACCAAAATATTCCTTAACTAATTTTCGAGGATATAATTGCTGGTTTGGTTAGTTGGTTTTGGTTTTATTTGTTTTTTGTTTGTTGCTTTTTTTGTATTTAGTTCTTTCTGATTTATTCAAATCTTCCATGGTCTTTGCATTAACATTTGCCAAGTAGAATAAAGCTAAGAAGGACTGTTATAACTAAATGCAAATCATAATAAGAATCATTCAGACTGGAACAACCCCCTAAATTCTTATCTCTAGGCAGAAAATAGTCATCCCCTTTAATCTGGTGATGAGGGACTCTGCTCTTGAATGAGAAGGCTGATACCCTAAAAAAGGATATCTGCATGTTTCCTTCTCTTATTGGCTAGAATGGATAATTATGAATGATCTCTATTTTTTTTTCTCTGAGTTTGATTGCTCTATAGAAGATTCTTAGTTTGAAGCCTACTTTTATTGCTTATAATGACATGTCAGAGTGTAACTAGCTCCTCACTCAACTGTAATACCAGGAATAATGATCAGCTTAGGTCAGGCATAAATTTTGCGGGGTCTAATTTTGCATTTGGTTCTAGTGTTTCTTTTTAACTCAATGTATGCCTGTCTATAAACACTAATTTCAGCTAACTAATGATGTCAAAGTTATGCAGTCAATCTATAAGCACAGGGAGTTAATCGATATAATCCCATGGCACTTGATCTATTCTAAAAATATATCTGAAGTTATCACTCTTTTGTACCTGAATTTGTGTGATATAAGGGGAGTGTGGGGGATTGTAGGGCTACTATTAAAGCACAGAAAAGAGTAATTTACAACAGCAGTGCTGTAACAGCAGTGACAGCTCATGATTCTCAGTGTAAAAAAAATACATAGGTTCGGTCAAAAGAACTAAACGTGATAGTATGCAGGATGGGTAGGAAGCAATTTAATGCAGGCATTCTTCAAAGTGGCTCATGCTGTCATAGCAAGAAGTACTTGGCACTGTTTAAAGCTCTGATTGTTTCTAGAGCTTTGACATGCTGTAGAATAATAATTTGTAACGTGTACAAGCTCCTAGGTCAGCCTGAGGAGTTCATAAAAGCCAGCTGCTGACAACTTGTACCTTGCAATTGTGCCTCATTGGCATGAATTGTATGACAATAATTCGTCAATTTCATGAGCCCTTGTTTTTTGTTTTATTCTGCTTTTCCACAGGGCCTTTGCCTCATTCAGTGCATTATGGTAAGGAGCTAAACCTTCTTACTCTATTTTCCCTTTTTACTTGACAGTATTTTAAAGTTAACATGCTTAACAATATAGCTCAGACATTTTTAAACTCCAAGCTTAATAATGATATCAAGATCAAAACACATCTAGTTTTTACATTTATCTGATTTCAGCATGTGCCATAACACATTTTGTTGCATCTGAAAACTTACAGTAGCAATGATGAAATTGTGAAATGTGGGCTCAGTTCATTGCATTGGCTTCTGAAAGGCAAATAGCATTTTACTATGGTCAATTTGCAGTGTGATTTTTCAGCTATAATGACAACAAAACTATTGTAGTGTTAACTCAGACCCAGATCTAGCTTAGAAATTAAAGATGTCGTGACGAAGGCATAATGGGCTTGATGGGGCACCAGATATCCTTCTGTTGATTTCTTTAAGCTTTGTTGCATGTTGTGCATACAGTTGATAAGGCAGGAGGTGATACGTGGTTGATTTTTCAGCAGCAGCAGATGGAAGGCAGCAGCAGTTATTGGAACAGGTTGAGCAGAGAACATGTACATGCTCGTACTGCATTTCCGTGTGGCTTTAGAGGTGCTCATTAGTCCTGGAGGCTTCGACAGCTTATTCCCACATGTTTACAGTTAAGAAACCACAGGAAGCTGATGAGAGCTGCTGCTCTTCCATGGAGAGCAGGGAACAGCTGAGGAGGCTACAGGCATATTTGTGTTCATTACTAGTCTCTACAGACCTCCTAGTTTGGATGCTACTTTTGGGCTACCCTTCTGCATTGACTGGCTTCAGTATCCCATGCTATTAATAGGACACAGCCCTCTACTAGTAAATTGCATTAATCTTAAAGAAGAGGTGGGATTTGGGGGGGTATGAAATGCATTGTATTTTAGAGTTGTTATCCTCTCCTTCATTTCTGTTCCCCACTGTCCTCTGTCTTGTATCCCCACACTTTCTTCAAAGCAGATGCTTCTGCTTTGTGATGCAGGAATAAGAAACAGGCAGAAAAGGATCAATAATGTTAAATCCAATGCAAAAGAGTTGGTGTTTAAAAAAAAATCTGAAGAATTTTGCAATGAAATTAATGTTTATGTTATTTCCCATGGGTCGCATTTCCCACTTGGCAACGAACATGAAAAACAAATGTAATTTGAAGAATTAAACTGGCAGTAGTACAGTGTAATAGACTGCTCTTCAGGCCTGATTATTAGTGTATAAGGTTGCTCTCATTTGAAGCATAAGGGTTAAATCTGTAGTTTCATAACCAGCTATCTAATAACAGCTTAGCATGTGAACAACAGGAGCCAAAAATCTGTATCATTGATTTAGTACCTGATTACATTATGTTTGTTACAACTTCCCTGAAAAATAAATTCCATGCTGGCAAGAGGTGCCAGATTGACAGCTTTGGAGCCTTACTTATCTACCGGAAGATAACACTTCTGACAGCAGGAGTTTGAAATCTCTCTTACTGCACCAAAACTCAGACTAGGAGGATTCAGTGCAGAATATAAGGATTCAGTTTTGTCCTCAAATCGTTTAAGACTTAGTTTCTCTGCAGAGGTTAGCAAGTTCTTGCACTGCATAGGGAAGTCGCAGCTCCATGAAAGGTGTTGATATCATAGGATGGAAGAGCCCCAGATTACTGTTGTGCACGTGATTGCTGACTGTGGAGCAGAGTTAGAGACCATCCAGGAGCCGTGCCTGCATCCCAACCTGTGTTGCCTTCCCAGACAATGCAGAAATGGACCATTCAGCTTCTCCTTTGCAGAGGGATTTCCCATGCAATATCGTCAGGATTTGGGGAGCAAGGGGGAGAATGGGTGGGGAACAGAATAAAGGAGAAGAGTCATCCATAATTTTCTTGTGCATGCTGGCACTCTTGTGCTTTTAGTAGTGTGGAGAGGAGGCAAAATCTTCCTGTATATGCTAACTGCAACCTTTACTGGACTTGCCTTGGTTTTAAGAATAAGCATTTATATTCTTAGGTGCATGTGTGAGAGAGTGTGCGTAACTTTTTTCTTATGCTGGTTCTTAATGATGGAAAATTGTTAGCAATTTTGACCTAGAATCTTTTGCTTGTTTTTATGTCTTCTAGTGGTTTTATTCAGGATTATGTGTTTTACTCACTCAGTTTGTTCATTATGCTTTCATCCTAAATAGCATGACAGCCTCTGAGTGTGGTAAGCTGTAAATATGAATGACGCTGGTGCAGTCTTCGATATCAGTGGCTCCTGATCCATCAGCATTATTGAAGGTAAAGGTTGTTTTCAAAGAGGGCTGGAAAATTGTCGTGACTTGACGGGTGTCCATGGAGCACCTGGAAATTGTGCTTTGACCAGCCTGTGCTTCTGCATAGTCAGCTGCTGTACTTCTTGAGTTTAGCAGTGGGTTTTAGATTTATATCCATCCAAGCAAGATAATACAGAAAAGTGAAGGAAGGAAATAACATTTCCATCAGTGATTTTATCTGAGCAGCTGAAGTTTGAAAGAAGTTCAGAAGAACCTTTAAGATTATTCTTTTAACTGTGAATAACTGAGAGATGTGCAGATAATGGGGTCTTCAGATAAAGCTCAGATGGACTGAAATGTATTCAGTTCTGTGATAGTACTAGAGAAAAATGCTGTTTAGAACAGCATTAGATAAAACTCTGGAAAATATATTAAAGCATTAATCTTATATTGGCAGAATGGCATAGATGATTACTGCTGATAAGTTATTATTCATTGGATCTACATATCCAGTATGTGAAGGAATTTTTGTAAAAACTTATTTTGCATTTTTCTGTTGGATTTTAAATGAATGGTAATTTCTACTGAAATAGTGTCTTACCAAGCACATCCCAGAATCATTGGCTTTTCAACTTGAGATTTATTAGCACTGCATTAGTGCCCAAGGTTGTCTGTATTAAAAACTTGGTGTTTGGAAGGATGGAGAGCCAGCAGATTTTAATCATAAATTAATTTCGTGATTTGGCTCCAATCAAGAGGAGCAATCTTGTTTGTTTGTTTGCTTATTTTTTCTGAAATGATGGCTTTTCTATAAAGATCTGCTTCTCCCGGACCTGTATGTCATTGGGTGACATGGCTTAGTGTGAGGTGTCCCTGCCCATGGCAAGGGAGCTGAAACTAGTTGATCTTAAGGTTCTTTCCAACCCTAACTATTTTATGATTCTATAGCAACTCCAAAGGGCTTGTCAGTGTTAGCACAGCTTAGTTAGAAATAGCCAACAGGATGTGAAATACTTGTACAGCCTTTCTAATTCCACAAGGGAATAAATACATTTGCTGTTTTAGATGCAAATACAAGAGGTGGTGATATAAAATGCAAAGAAAGAATAATACAAAATATATTCTTTGTGTTTTGCACTGAACATGTCAAAGTATTGCTACTCATAATTGAACATAAGTTCAAAATTGAATACAAGATTAATCGTTAAATTCAAAGTTGAATGGCTTGAATAGAAGCCAATCAGACTATTTGCTTTTGGTCTTGGCTTCTCCCCCCAGCCCCCCCAGCTTTTTTTGGTAGTTGATTTTAGGTTTATGTTATAATGCAGTATTGTCATAATGTAATACAGAAATTTTTAAAGATGTATATTGCTTGTAACGTGTTAGAATTATCTCTATGTAAATTTCAGGTTGAAATTTGGCTTGTCCACTGTCTTCTTGAGGAAGAATTTGTGAGCAATTCTAGGAGAAAACCAGTAGAGAAAAATAACTGTTGAGATTTTAATGGCTCCATGGTAGGAGCATCTGGGAGTGAGAAAGTAAATTTTTTGGAGGAAGTGTCCTTGCTGAGAAGGAGCAATCTGGAGTGTCTCAATGTATAGATTTTTCATCATATTCCACTATTAAGTTGGAACAATTCTCCGTCACTGTTAAAATGATAGAACTCTCAGCCCAGCACTAGTTCTTGCAATTTCACTTTGCTATATACACTAAGGAAATTCTATGGGGGAGAAAAATTGGTGCAAGCATAATGGCAGTGGGGAGTACCTTGAAGTACCAGCATAATCTTTAGAAAGCAAAGAAGTGGCATTTACATTGGGGTGGCACTGGTTAGCTTGCTCACTTTTCTACCCCTTGGGCCAAGGGTTTATCTGCTAGTTTCGGTGTACTTGAAGAGAAGCTTACTGCTCCAGGTAAAGGGCATTAAAATTGTGAGCATATCTAAATGCTCTGGCTGTTTATGTTGGAGAGGTCTGCTGCGTTGCTGAAGTCTGCTGCATTGGAGAAGCACGGACATTATAATTTTGCATAGAGAAGGTAAATCTGAGCTCCATATGAAACTGGAACAATAATAAGCAAAATGAGGTTCAGCAAAGTGTAGTTTTGCTCTTTCAGATATAGTGGAGGAAAATTTAGTTTGTATACATGAAGTCAAGAGTGAGGTTATTCAGTGTCTGAACAACAAAAATTTGAAAGGGAGAATATCATACCAAGAATTTGTATATTTTTTTTGGCACTGAATTCTGCTAAATCTGATTATAAGTGACATTCTTCTCAAATTTATGGACAGGAAAAAAGAAATACCACTTTTCCAAATCAAAAAAGGGGAATTGTTTGCTTCCCCCCCCGCATCCTCCCTAGCCACTTTCAAGTGGATGCCTTGACTGTGCAGAAATCTGTTGTTTGTACCAAACAAACGTTTGTGCACTAAGTAATTTTGTTTCTGGCCAGTGTTAGATATTTTTCAGTTATACGGAAGTGTTTTGTGTGATTTATCCCGAAATGATTAGCTATGATAATAATGATTAAAAATTTTTATTTTTTTATTTGTTGAGTGCATTTTTATTTTTCATGTGAGAGAGATCTGGTTCAGCACATAAAGTACTTTGTCAGGATTATCTGATGTAGTGCATCCGAGCTCCTTGCAGTCCATAAATATTCAAACTTACAGCATGTGAGTGAGGTCAGAAAGTGGTATCTCTTCCTTTTCTCAGGTAGGAGACTAAGGCACAAAGAAATTGAGAACTAGCTCCTCAAAGGGATCCCACTACTCAGATCCTGCTGATTTCACAGGGAGATAGCCAGTTTCAGAAAGATATTTAAGTGCCTATCTGGCTTACTAAGAACTCACAAGAGGTCCATAGTGGACTACTGTTGTAAACCTCAGTCTTCTAAATCTTGACCTATTTCCCTGGCTGCTTTCTTGCCTTCTTTCTAGGGAAGTTTTAATATTTTTCTTTCATCTCATCTTTCTCAGAGACAAAGGCAAAAGGAAGGCTTCAGTAGTGTCTCTAGCACAGGCAGTTTGGAGGGAGGAATAGGGAGAAAAAAAGTTAATTCATATTCCCCATTAAAGTTTATTTTAATTCTGACACAGTAATCAAACTGATCATTTTCTGCTAAAGTGTATGCCTGAATACTGCAAACCCATCTTTGACAGAGTTAGACTTAAGCGTCAGGGCAATGCTTTGCCAGCCTTTAATATGCTTAGTATTTCTGTGACCATGAAGCAACCTTCTATAAATACGTTTCAGCAGTTGTACATGGCTGTCTGAAGGAGTCTGTCTGTAAAGATCTATTTGCAAGTGTCCTTTTACCCCCCTGTTTTGTTTTGGTTGGTTTTTTTTTACAAGCAGCTTTCAAAGGCTGTTTGTATTTTTGGCAGAGCTGTGAGCTTTCTCTCAGGGCTGCTCACATTTCAGAAAACAGGGGACTTGCGTACTTCTTGTTTATAAATTACAAGTAAACTACATTGTCAGTCCAATATATGTTTAAATCATCATAGCTAATCACATTGCTAACAGTTTCCAGTTCATTTTAACATACTCTGAATTTCTGGTTGTTTTTTTCAGGGGTTATTTCTTTGTTTTGGTTTGGGTGTTTCCTTTCTTTCTTCCCCCCGCCCCCCCGCCGGAGACCTCAAGATAAGTCTAGGTATGTTTAAAATGACGTTTTCAAACAAAGCGTCTCTCTTTCTGCACTCTGTTGTACTTCGTGTGTGTTTTCTGAAGGGGATAATTCTCCTATATTTGCTTAAAATCACTAATCATTTCCTGTTAGTAAAGAGAACTCTCAAAGATTGATAACAAATGGTACATGCGGGAGCACACAGGAAATCACAAAGCATCCTATCAGCCCAGGAAAATTAACTCCTCATCTCTTGGGCGATTAAACACTGTAGGGCTATTTCAGGAATTTTTTTGTTTGTTTGTTTTAAATTCTGAAAGAGTTGCATAAAGACTTTTGGGAAGCAGCGTAACAGTCTGCACTTCTTTTGTGGCTCAGTGATGGAAAGAACTTGTCTTGTGGTCCCAGGGCTTAATTCCCTGTTGGAATCATCTGCTTGACTATTGAAATTATGCCAGTGGATAATTCTGCCCCTGGTATTCCAGGAAACAAAAACCGGATGCTTAAAACTGCTAATATCCCTGGTCTGTAACCAAATATGCCATATTTATAAGGGTGGGGGAAACAACATTTTTTTTAAGGAATGATGTGTCTAGCTCCAAGATCAGGAAAACTGTTTTTTTGTATTCATGTACCAGTCAAAACTTATTTCATGAAAGAATGAAGATTATTTAAGCACTGTTGTTTCTGTAACACTGAGTGTTAGAAATCAGGAAGCCGAACAACACAATTAAATAGAAATAAAAGAGAAGGTGCTAACATTAGAGCAAACTTAAGAAATAGCACTTCATACAGTCACCTGAGAATTCAGATGCTGCTGTCTCTTCCAGCTCCAGAACTCTCGTTTTCCCCTTGTATTGTCCAGCCGTACATTGGTTTTCTTCGTTGCTCAGCCTCTCTGACCGTCTGACCTCTGTCAGATGGTATCGGCTCCTTTCCATAGTGTGATTAACTGCACTGCTTTTGATCTGATCACATGCAAGTCACATTCTACCTGGCAAGGTCTGTGAGGGAAATGCCATCTCTGTGCGTGGCATGGGTGTCTAGGGGAAAGCCTTCTACAATTCCACCCTCTTACCAGTTACCAGGAAACCCAAGCCTGGCATGGTGGGATTCCTCATCTGCCTTGCCTTCTATTGAGGCTGTAGCAACAGAATCCAAAATAGGCAGGAACAGTCCAGTAGCCCTTGCAGTTTCTTCTCTGGAAGGCAGTGATTCTTCTTGGCAGATGCCTCTGCCCGAGAGGTTTCAGTCAACTTTTAAGCCTGTTTTATAGCTCTTCTCCCTTTCTTCAGTTTCAGAAGATAGGAACAGGATGAGAGGCAGTGAGAACACAAACTGCGTCTGAGGGTGTCATAAGGGCATAGGGTGCTCAGGTCATGTAGGAAAGTAATCTCAAAGCAGAAACACACATTGGTTCTGTGTACACGAATACTTAGCTGTGGTACAGTCATAAGAGATCAGTATCACAGAGATCCCCAGATTCACATTTTGTTCAGAATTGCTTTTGTTTCCTGTTCAGAGCTAGACTGCCTTAAACCATGAAGACAATAATTGTTATCCGGTATTTGCGCCATAGCTGAGATACCAATGCCTAATGGAAAACCGCATGCTGGCAGCACTAGATTTTAAGATTACTGTAATGGAAGTTATCAATAGCTGCAGAAACTTGGTAAGGAAAAAACAGTATTCTTTCTATCAAGAAAATTTTTCATTTGTAGGATATCAAAGTACCCAAAATAACATCAGCATTTTCAGTGCACAAGTTTAGACAATGTGTAACAAACGTATTGATGAGGGTGCTAATAATACATAAAAAGTCCCTAAGTAGCCATTGACGACATACATCGTAAAGATTTTGGCATTTTATAATTGCATTTCTTAATCACATAAAAATGCATAAGGTAGAAAGGACTGTCTCTCAAGGCCTTAATACGGAGAAGCATGAATAAGCTGTATTTTTAAAAGTGTGCAAATAGTGTATGGCCTGAAAAGATAAACCATGTGTTGGAAAAAGTAATTTTCAACTATCTCTAGGCACAGTCTGCTCACAATAAATAAATGAATGCACCAAATTGGTTATAGATAATAAATCCCAGGCAGACAAACGCAGCTATCCCCAAATTCTGTTTAGAACGCTGTTTTTACATAAGCGGGTCAGAGAGTTACTCATAGATACCTGCATGAACAGATTTAAAGCAAATTGGTCAGTCCGATGTTTTGTTCTATTCCCCAGTCACACGTACTTGGTTCGTTCTGTGCATTAAACTTACAATATGCTGTCAAAGTCCATCTGCAAGCCCTTTTGTCTCATTGAGATTGCGTCTGGTACCTAATTGGTGAGCAAGTGCAAAAAAAGTGTGACATTCCTTCCTGACATCATAAGCAAATCTTGCATTTCTTGTATCCATATACCCTCATGGGATTATGAGGCTCCGCAAGGTAGCTAGAGTTTGTAACCTATCTTGTATTTTTTTTCTTGCTGTCTGTCACATCATTCAGACTCTCCTTGAAGCATGATCCATCATATTTTGTTGTATGTGTATATATTTTTAGTGGAAAGGCACCTTGACCCACCTGTGATCTGTAGTCTAGGTAGCTATTATGTAAATTTTAGCCTTTAATAACCTTGAATAATTGCTTTTCAGTAATACTGATTGGCAGCAGTTATATGTGATATAGTAGGTTTATGTTCTGAGAAAAGGAAGAGACTATCACTTGAGACAAATCCTTGAAAGTGACCTTTTGATTTGTGGAATACATACAGAACAGCAAATCCAGCGTGTTGCTGAGGTGCAGCAATAAACATATTCAACTTCTCTGGTTGACTTGCCATCCTTGCCCTGCTGTTTGCTTAGCCAGGGCTGGAGTTGAAGTGCCCTGAAATATGTGTGATTATTTTTATAGGCCTTATTTTAGCCCATAGTGTATTTATTGATCTTAAATGGAAGTAACATTTTGTTAAAGAGATCTCAAAATCTGGAGTGAAAGATATACATTTAACTGCAGTCTAAATATTTCTTGATTTACTCAATGCATTTCAAATCCTATATAAGTGTGTTTTCTCCTTGTACTTACTAGGGTCATGTTGCCCTGGCCTGTTACACCTCTGTGAAGCTTTATAGTTCAATATATTTTTTTCAAAGCTCATGTGCTGTACAACTGAGCTGTTGAAAAGAACAAAAGCATTCTGAAACTGTTCAGCAAGTGAATCCAGACCGTGCCACTTTCCAGCAACTGCTTAGTTCAGCACAGAGTTTGACTTAGCCTCCAGGAGTTCCCCTGAGCCTCAAATCAGCATCAAACTGAAAAGCAGCATGGTCAGGATAGCACACTGTTTCCCACAGCTTCAGAACATTTATTTTCTTTTCAACTTATCCTCCAAGCAATTGAGTCTCTAAATTGGCATCACACTACGTGACATGCTTAGGAGGGTACATCACTATAATAGCATTAAATTGCTGATTTCTCTTAAAAGAAATACAAAACAAAAAGGAACCAGACAAAAATGCAAAAGTTTTCTGATGTTAATGGAGCCTACAGATGAGAAGGGTGGAAATAACTGCTTGTACAGTCATTAGCAGCTTTGGCTTTCTTTCAAGTACTACACTTTGGAAGTAGTTAGAGCTTGCAGCTTCTTGAGAAATTATGTTTTGTGAAAGCAAAAGGATAGATTTGGTCTGATTGAAAGCCATTTAATATGGTATTCCTGAACAGTGCCACAAGATTTAGTTTCAGCCTCTCTCATGGCTATAGTTTGGGATGGAGACCTTAGTCACTATGCGAAACAGGTCATTCTGATCATCCTCATGGCCATCCTCTGGACCTGCTCTTTTACAAATATAACAGTTTTCAACAGTCACAACACTCATGCAACAGTTTCGGGTAAAATCCCTTGACTTTCAAAAAACAGGTGATGTTTGTGGGAAAGTTCCAAAATACTAGTAGCAGTTTTATGGGGAAGACCCCCCCCCCCCCCCAAGGCTACAATACTCTCATCTGACCTTTGTAACCAGAAAACCTTATTAGTTCTATGCTGATATGCGTGTTTCTGAATCATCATTAAAAACAAACTAAAGCTGTCAAACCAGATCATCAAACTATACTTTAGTATCTTTTCCTTTATTTCAGTTTGTTGGGTTTCTTTCAGTGCTCTCTTTCACGGTTTTGAAAAATGGTTGTACAGTGAGTTTTTTTGTTGGTAAGAGTTGATAGGATTCTGAAGTATTTTCCTAATACTCCTCTTTTTTGTCAGTTACTTTGCTTATTTGTGTGCTGTCACAGAAAGATACTCTTTGTGTTTTGAGACACAACAGAAGATGTCTTGTGTGCAGATAGCTGCTTGTACTTTTTGCAGGCATTTCACACTGTTTTTTCCTGCTGTGTCCACTGCTGACAACAAATTCAGTGCTGAGATAATCTGACTTCAGTTGCCAAAGTGCTTTATTTTATCTGGTATCCAGATTTTTAGTGTGTTTATTGCAGCCATGCCAAAAAATAGATGTGACAGCATTTGGATTTGGCCAAATAATAGAGTCAATAAACCTTTTTTTTTTTTTTTTTTTCACATATAGAAATAGAACTTTTAAAGAGATGAATTGTGCTGAGTGAAAAAGATTCTTAATGTATGTTATTTTGTTAATGACTTTGTACAGGAAAAGAGGGGTTGCTTTTGTAAATGGGATTGAAGTATTTGTCTGAAAGAAAACAAGTGTATAGGAAAACTTAGCAAGCACATATACTCTTTCATCCTCTTAGCACTATGCAGCTTAGGGGCCGCAGTTGGGGCCAGAGGTGGTTTCTGTGTGTTTAGCACCTTTCAGAGGATTATTTCTTTTTCCTGTTGGTGTGCTCAGCCTCCCTTTGAACCTATGTAATCCCTAACCATCCGCAACATTTATAGGCCAGAAATTTCACCAGCTTAACTGCCCATTGTATGAAGAACCATTTTGTTTCTTTCAGTCTTGCTGCTTGCTTCCTTTGAAATGTCCTAATACTTTCATTGGAAAAAGCAGTGAACAGTTGGACTTCTAGCACACTATTTTAGAAAGAACAAGCTTTCCTCATACTGTATCATAAGTTGTACTTGGATACTTGGGGTGGCAAGGAAGCTAAATATCCTAATCCTTTATAATTATAGATTTCCTTGCAATATCTCTATGAATTAAGGTGCTATTACATAGAAGCATGGAGAGGCTGTCTTTCAGATTTTCAGATGTCCAGAGATACACAGATAATAATGCAACAGGAATTCCGAAGCACACAATTGTCTAATTCTAACATCTTCTCATTTTAATTTTCTATATACTGTTTGTCTTAATTGACCAAAGAGTATCTTGCTGAAAATTGAACAGGTATTCTGTACTGCAGCAGAAAGTGAATACTTAACTGTAGGATGTCAGAGTAGAACCTGCAATAGTGGATCATCATCTGTCTTGGATATAGAAACAGGTTTTTGTTGACTTCTATAGGAGCAATATAGATCCAATTTGAGCCAGAAACAGTCCCTTGCATTTGTAGTCCTCAGGACTGGTTTCTGAGGGTACCTTCAGCGTACTTGAAGGAGCATCTGTACCCTGCAATAGCTAAGGAGCACTCAGGCACAATACTTGATTGCCGTTCTCCATGCTCTTCTTCACTTGAACTGTGACTCGCAATGCAGTCCCATGTAAGTTGTCCCACAAGCCCCTATAAGCATGAAATAGCAAGAGGAGGAGCTGAGGGCACACAGGTGCTCTTGGCAGGGGATGGAGGAACACCCAGCAGTCTAATTCTCTGCTCTTGTGAGACCTCGCTTGGAGTATTGTGTGCAGTTGTGGTGTCCTCAACATAAAAAGGACATGGAACTGTTGGAACAAGTCCAGAGGAGGGCCACGAGGATGATCAGGGGACTGGAGCACCTCCCATATGAAGATAGGCTGAGAAAGTTGGGGCTGTTCAGCCTGGAGAAGAGAAGGCTGCGTGGAGACCTCATAGCAGCCTTCCAGTATCTGAAGGGGGGCTATAGTGATGCTGGGGGAGGGACTCTTCATTAAGGACTGTGGTGAGAGGACAAGGGGTAACGGGTTCAAACTTAAACAGGGGAAGTTTAGATTGGATCTGAGGAAGAAATTCTTTACTGTAAGGGTGGTGAGGCCCTGGAATGGTTCGCCCAGGGAAGCTGTGAATGCTTCATCCCTGGCAGCGTTCAAGGTGGGGTTGGACTTAGCCTTGGATGGCGTGGTTTAGTGGGAGGTGTCCCTGCCCATGGCAGGGGAGTTGGAACTCGATGATCTTGAGGTCCTTTCCAACCCTGACTATTCTATGATTCTATATACGAAGCCTCAATTTCCTAAATTCTTGATTTTGGTACCTTAGTAAAATGCTAAGTTATGTCTTCAACTTCAGTATTTTGCTTAGGTGGTAGATACACATGGACTGATTCACATCATCCTGTCCAATAGAGCAGAAACTAACAATGATTTCACAGGTTGGTATGGAGAAGAGTGCTTACAGTGCACACAGAGTCCATAAGTATTGCAGGCTGGAGAAGGACACTGACATTGTACCAAATATGCTGAAAGGAGCTTTCTTCTTCTGCTCTAGTCTTCTTTCTGCAGAAGTTGTCAAGCGGCAAAATGAGGGTTATGCTGGGTTGACAGAGCTGTTCAAAAGGGGAGGGTGCAAGACAGTCCGATGAGAGACTTAAAGAAGGTATACTATTTGGTGCTGTTATAATTGTTAAACTCATCCAGTAGTCTCAGTAAGATGAACTTAGTTTTCTTTTTAAAACTGTTTACTATTATATTATCAGCATATGTTTTAAATAGTACTGAATTTTCAGAAGTCTGTTCTATGTTTCTGTGTCACTGCTGGTCACTGACTCCTTAAAGAAAAGCTGCAAATATATTTCCATTTCAGTCTGTTGTGAAAAGACAGTCAGTATAATATACAGTGCAGTGTACTGGAGCATGAGGTCTGAAAGTAAAGGAATTTCAGTATTCATCTCCCAGAAGCTGACACTACAGTTTTGAGGATCGGTAAAGAGTATGAATTTTCTAAGATTAGAAAAGACAGCTCTAACTGAGAGAATACAGGAAGAATATAGTAACCAACCCTCCAGCTACAATCCACAGCAATTTAAATTTGTGGAACAAGCACTTTCTCATGCATGCAAGGGTACTCTTGACGTAGAAATTAAAAGGTTTATGAAAAATTCCAGAGAGGGGAATAATTAGGAAATAGTCTGAGCTAATTCTTCTTGGTGTGTATTTTTGTGGAGAACAGTCAGTTTCTAATAAATGCTAAACCATTGAGAGAGACACTGTTTAACTGGGTTTGAACTATTTTCATTTTCTGTGTGTGTGTGTGTAGCATTAGATGTTTGATTGTGTCCTTAGTCTTGGGCAGTCTAAAGCCATAAAAATCAGGAGATACTTTTCTCTGACAACTATACCATGAACACTTTTCTTCTCCCTCCAAGGCATTTCAGCCTCTGTGACTGGTCTTTCGAACTGAGTTTCTGTGATTTGTCAGAGTATGCTGCTAAAAGAAAATGTCAAGCACATTCTCTGTTGAGGTTTGCGACTGTCATGTAATATTAATTTTTCAACAGTATATAAGGACACTACTGTTGAATTTTAGGCGTGATCATTTTGATACAACATTCTGCTGCCGTAGCCGACTAATGTTAACATGTGGAAGGTCTTTTTTTCTTTTATGGGTACAAGAAATTACTAGGGCTGTCTCTGCTGAGCCACTGCATTGAATGCAGTAGAGGTCTAGGGTATTATATTGTGTTCTAAAAGCAACTTTTGTTTTTCATAGAATCACAGAATTATTTAGGTTGGAAAAGGACAATTAAGACGAGAAAGTCCCACCGTAAACATGACACTGTTAAGTCCACCACTAAACCATGTTCCTCAGTGCCACATTGTATTGGGTTTGCATGGCATGGTTTTGGTAGCAGGGGAGGTAGAGGTGGCTTCTGTGCTGCTAGAAGCTTCTACTGTGTCTGACAAAGCCAATGCCAACTTCAGGACAGACTGATCACTTGCCAAAGCTGTGTCTCAGTGGTGGCCCCAGGGAAAACAGGGCTCCATCACATCTAACAGTTACGTGGGAAGACAAATGGCAACATTCCAAATATCCTCCCCTTCCTTCTTCCTCCAGCTTTATATGTTGAGCATGACACCATATGGTATGGAACATCCCTTTGGTCCCTTGGGGTCAGCTGTCCTGGCTGTGTCCCCTCCCAACCTTTTGTGCACCCCCAGCCCGCTTGCTGGTGAAGTGGTGCGAGAGGCAGAAAAGGCCTTGGCTCTGTGCAAGCCCTGCTCAATAACGAAAACACCTTTGTGTTATCGATGCTGTTTCCAGCACAAATCTAAAACAGAGCCACATACCAGCTACTGTGAAGAAAATTAACTCTATCCCACCCAAAACCACTATGTCCTCTCCCTGTGTGCCACTGCAGGGAAAGGGTACTAAAAATTAGGGGTGAATTTGATCCTGAGAAGGGAAGGGTGAGGGGAAAGTGTTTTAAGATTTTGGCTTTATTTCTCATTACCCCACTGATTTGAGTGGCAGTAAACTAATTTCCGGAATTAAGTCTGCTTTGCTTCTGACAGTAATTGGTGAGTGATCTCCCTGTCCTCATCTTGACCCACATCCTTTCGTTATATTTTCTCTTCCCTGTCCATCTGAGGACAGAGGAGTCATATAGAGTACCTTGGTGGCATCCGGCATCCAGCCAAGGTCAACCCACCACATGCATCTAAGTTATTTCAAAATTCATGCAGTCCGCACTAGCTTTTTAAACAGATTAATAAAGGCAATCATCAAATGTCACTCAGCTATGTAAAAGGTTTCCAAACAAGAATAATCATCAAGCCATATTGGAATATTCTGTCTAATTTATTTGCTTATGTGAAAGTTTGTACAAAAACTTGTCTTCAGTTGAAAAGAACATCTTAAAAGTCTTTTGAAACTTTGTAGTTTTTTAATCTCACTTTAATTAATTTACTCGTCCAGAGAACAATTCTGAGAATGATTCTGTAGCCTGGTGGTGAGGTCACTCATTCCCACCTTCCAGGCACTGTGCAGGTAAACCATTTTAACAAGTTTGTTTTAATGGTCTAGATGGAGAGAGTGCCTCTCTCACAGCAGACTCTATGTAATTCAGTGTTTATGGAACACTGAACTACAGTCTTGAACTACAGTTTATGAAACTACTGAACTGGCAGGCTTGATTGGCAACCCAACATCAGGATTTCTTTGAACTAATATTTCTGACATCCACAGACGCTACCCTAAGTTTTCCGAGATGTGTCTGAGCACCAGATATCAGGTATGGGCATTATTTTTCTTCCCATATTTTGGTGATTGGCAGCTAAGTCTATGAAGCCAATGCCAGAAAACTGGAATATTGTGGTGTCATGGTTTAAGCCCAGCCAGTAACTCAGAACCACGTGCTGCGTTCGCTCACTGCCCCCTGCTTCTTCCTCCGCCTGCTCCTGGAGGAATGGGGAGGAGAATCAAAAGAATGTAACTCCCACGGGCTGAGATAAGAACAGTTTAGTAACTAAGGTATAACACAAACCACTGCTGCTACCACCAATAATAATAATGGTAAGGGAAACAACAAGGGAAGAGAATACAACTGCTCACCACCTGCCGACCAATACCCAGCCCAACCAGAGCAGTGATCTAGCCCTTCCAGGTAACTGCCCCCAGTTTATATACTGGGCATGACATGCTGTGTTATGGAATACCGCTTTGGTTAGTTTGGGTCAGGTGTCCTGTCTCTGCTTCCTCCTGACTTCCCCTCCTCCCTGGCAGAGCATGAGACTAAAAGTCCTTGGTCAAAGTAAACATTACTGAGCAACAACTAAAAACATCGGTGTTATCAGTGCTGTTCCCAGCCTGAAAGTCAAAAACACAGCACTGCACCAGATACTAAGAAGGAGAAAAATAACTGCTACTGCTGAACCCAGGACATGTGGTTTGGAGGAGAAATTAATCCTTTATACTTTAGATAGTAATTTTAACCTTTGTATCCATCTGAACTATTTAACAAATGTTATCTTTATGTAAATTGTTCATTAATGGAAGGTTGTCCAGCTGTGAAGGTATGGTGCACAAGTTTTCTAAAATACAGTTTCTTTCTGGCAGACATGTGCTGGACACTTAGAAACAGAAGTATCTAAAATCAGTCATAGTTCTTTAAAATTCTTTCATGCTTGATACGTCTTGGAATTCTTCACAGTGTTGAAGTATGTATTAACAGGTCTTCATCTGTGCAGAAGTACACAGTGGCACAATACTTTGAGGTTAGATGGTTCAACCCAGTGTTGTTCATTCCTTGAACAAAACATGAATGAGAGCTTTCAGCAGGTTTGCTGAGGTTCTGCTCATTTGAATTTTTGTCTTTTCTAAGATTTCCAGAGAGGAGTATGAAACATAACATGGTATTGGCTCTTCAGGGTGATTCATTCAACTGAAGCTTGTAACACAGTGCTTCCACTTTCAGATCTTCTAGTAAACACCTGATTGGACCTAAATCATAATTATCGTCTGCTTTGGGTAGTACCAGAAAGGTTCAGGGTGTAGACTAACTTAACCTTGGCACATCCATGCTAGTGCCATCCTCCTCATTATTACTTAGTTCTGCTTGTGAAGCCTCATACCTGTTGTATGGGAAGGTGGGTTGGTCACAGAGGAGAGGTGCCTGCTGCACCAGGCAGGAGCTTGTCCCCATTATCCCCTGTCTCTTAAGTCATTGTATTCAACCAGGCAGGGAATCCTCCGTGTCATGCGTTCTGTCTGCCTGTCTCAGGAAAGGTAGAGAGCATTTCCAATAGTATGTTGTTCTCCATCTCTGATACTCCTCAACCTGCTCATCTCCTCATTGAGGTCTGTCACTAAGGGCTCCTTTCATACGTGTGGGAGGGCTTGGTCATCATTGCTCCTGGCCTTTCCCAGGTCTCATCAACTGCAGTTATATCTTTCTGGTTCCCCTGGTTCAGGAAACCCTGCTGTACAGTGCACTAGAGCATTCCATTGCCGATCATGCTGGCAGGTGAGTCACTCAACTCAGCAACTGGCAGTTTTTGAAGTCCTTTGGAAAACTGAGATACTTTTTTGTGGTGAAACCTGAGTTTTAATTTAAAACCAATTTACTAAACCTATAAGGCTTGTTTGACCGTCAGGAGAAGGAAAAGACAGTTTGGGCTTGTAAAGTCTTCGAAGAGGACATGAAACCCAACTTTGATAGTGTTGCAAATTCTGAAACTATGACTAAGGAGATAGAGAATGGTATTAGCAGTCCCGAACCATTGCTCAGATGAGCTAAAATAAACTGTCATATTGCGTGACCTATAAGTGGTATTAGGCTTTTTATTACCTTCTTGCTATCCACTTGAGCTCTAGACCTTTATTAAAGATTGTTTACAGAAGTTATTGAATGCCACTGGGTTTATTTCTAAAGTACTGTCAGGATGACATTAATGTCCCTTAAACGTAAAAAGAAGGAATGAGATAAATTGTAAAATCATGATATAAGTGCAAGAGGAAGTGAGATAAATATAAACTAAGCTTGTACGTTCTTCCTTGCCAAGAATCTTTTTATATGCCAACATGTCTGGTGTTACTTTAACAGCTTCTATCAAAGTAAATTGGAAAGGAAAAACATTAAAAGAGTATTTCACTGCGCAAAAAAATGCTGCTTTAGAGTCACATTAGGCACAGCCTTTGCATACGATCTTTGCTTTCATATTGTATTTGCTGCTTTGATGGATGTTAAGGTTATAAGCGTGCTAAATGGGGATGGAACATTTTTGATTATGGGCATCATTGATCTTGATGAAACACTAGGTATGACTTGGGTATAGTGATGCAGCCCATGTTTTTTATTTCCTTTTATTGCTAGTTTCTTTGTCTTGAGGGCTTCTGCTTTGTCCTTTGCTCTGCTGTTAATATAAATGTGGTGACTCTCTAAAACCTTTTTAATTTTAGATTTTGAAAGGTGTGTGTAAATGAAAAATAGCCTTCGTAAGCAGGAAAGGTCAGAAGCACAGAAAACATTCTGTTTCTTTTTAATTGTCCTAAAGAATACATGCAGCTTGGCAGATACTTCCACCTATGGTTTGTGTGTAATTTTGGAACTAACAATCTCCATTTTGATCAGTCAAATTGGCATTAAGGTGTATATCCTGGCTATTTGTGGCTCAAATGAATTTGAGATTACCCATTTAACAGTATCTAGCAGGTTGGTCAATTTGTTAACTATTCTTTATAGGTGAGTAAAAGTGAATACTGATTTTGGTATATTTTTTGATTAGGGAGCTGTGTTTGAAAATTCTTACCCATTTCAAAATAGTCCAACTAAAAACTACATGGGATTCACAATTTGTCTATACTCTGTCTCACCTCAGATAAATTTACTATAAGTAGAGTGATACAAAAACAGTTTATAAAGGAGGATTTCTCCTAAGATTATAGCTAACAACAGACTTAGTCTGTTGCTAAACTAATTTTTTTTTTTTTTTTTTTTTCGGTTTCATAAAAACATCTGATAATGTGCTTCCTTTAAATTCAGTTTACTACTAGGTCATTGAATTACCCCAAACCGTGACAAATATGGGTATTTTTGTGTGACTTGGTGAAGACCCTTCTCGTCTGCCTGTTGCACAGCTGCTGTGAAAACACTTGCTTAATCAGAAGATTTCCATGCGCTTGGGTACAATATGTCATGAATTGTGTTTCATTACTAATGTGCGTGGTTTCCACTGCTGGAACATCTGCTGCTGGTTTGGAAAGGTGTAGGAAAATTCACTGTACAGATAATGGATAATAAAGCTATCGAGCTTGAGATAATTGCTTGTGCTAAACTAAATTTCTTTTTCTGCAGGCCATATCCTCATTCAGATCTTTGACCCATCTTTCTGAGAGATTAAATCAATTTGATTTTTACCAGTGCTATATTGAATTTTAGGACCTGTTGCTATTTGTTGATAGCTGAATGTTTGTATTGGCCCTATTCGTTGTTATCGTTTGCTGCTAAAATGTAAATCTAACTATACTTGTGTTTATTACAAATAGCAGGTACTTCTACACATTCTTGGTGCACAAAGTAGTTCTGTTTGGTCTTCAGCTGTTTTTCTTCATGAATTTTACACAGATAGGTACCAGTTCTCTAAAATTATATTTAGTCTTCACTAAAAACTCAGTAAATTGTCAGGACAGAGCGTATAAGTTTATTAATTAGTATTTAATTATTTATTAACTTATTTTTATTAACAAGCTCTTTGCTTTCCCCTACACAAGTCAAAAAATATTTTATTGGTGTTACGGCAACTGAAACACTTTTGGAATAGCAAATGCAATTATTTGGAATCAGTGATAAAATTAATAGTAATTAAATGCTCAGTATTTCCTATATGTTTTCAGAAATACTGAGCAACTTATTGTGGCTGAAGAATATCTTAAGCCCCTGTAGAGCAAATTCAGTTCAACAAACTGAACTGGGGAGAGAGTTCGTTAATTTTTCATTAAATGGTCTGTTCTGACAATGAATACTGTAGTGATAGAAAGTTTGCAAGATCAGTTTGTTTTAAGTAGACTTCAGTGTTGATTCCTGCAGGGTTTCTGAGAAGGCTTCTGAGAAAAGGAGAAAGTGAGAGCAGAGCAATCCTGTGGGGAAGAATAAATATTTGTTAGAAAAAAGCAAGATTTATTAGAAAAGGGCTCCTTGTAGCCCATAGCAATATTACTCATGATTTTGTTCACTGGAATATTGAATTTATATGAGTATTTTCAGTTTTGTTTCTTCCCTGGGGTATTTAACTGACTTTTCTGCTTTCGTCAGGATTGTCCATCCTTATATGCTGAACACTTTCCTTAGCTGATGGTGACTCTCTGACCCTGCCGGGGATTTTCCGGCTTTATCAGAAAAGGCTGATCATTATTTTAATAACAAGTGCTAGCTCAATAATGTTTAGCTGCTCAGGCCTCCTCCCTCATTATTTTTCTTCCCTGGGGGCAACTGATCTGAAAACAACTTCTGTTGTCACCTGAGGTTTAAAGATATGAAAATTCATTCAGATCAGTTATCTTCCCTACTGTCTTCCTTGATTTCAGGTGTGGGAGCTTAACTGAAGTTTGCTAGATCAGCTGGTATAAATGTCTTGCCCACTTGCAGTCTACTTGGAATCCAGCTTGTCGTCCTGATTGCATGAGGCAAACAGAAAAGATGAGCAGGAGTTTTAATTACATGTACATTGCAATATCATGTTCTAAATATTGTTAGTAGCTTTGTTGCTTGCCTTATTCTAAGGCATGTGCTGCCAGAATTTCTCACTTCTGTCTTTTCTCAGCTCTCAGCAGGAGGCTTTCAAGCTGAGCCCAGGAGCCCTGGCACACACAGGACATTCCCAGTCTGTGTTTATTACTGTCATAGCCACAGGGGACCGTAGCTATGGACTATGCTAGTCTTTGCCCCAAGAAACTTACAAAGAAGTGGTGAAGTTACTCTAGAGAAGCTCTTTATTAACTAAAAGCTCAAAAGACGGGAAAAAAAGCCAGATCTAAAGATCTCCACTGTCACTTCTTGGGTAAACTAAATGGGCTGTTGCTCATCATTCAGGGTCAAGCAGTGTACTCAGTTACACATTGCAGAGATTCATACTACATAACAAAGCTGGGTTCAGTGGCTTATGAGGACATTTTCCAGTAGAATTTTATTAAGCAGTATTGTTATTTTTGAATGGAAAAAAACAGAATTTGAAAATGCAGCACTTTAACCCCGCGTTCTCTGGTGTTTAGTGGAAATCTCCTGAAGCATTATTAGTGTCAGCAACAGCAGCACTGGTAATGGATTTAGATAACTGTTGCAATGAGGTATAGTAAATCCCACAAATAAAGCACTGGACAAGACGGAAGAAGCTGTTCTCTCTGTCCCTGACGGGGGCAGTTTTGGTAATACTAGCTCATGGCACGGGGGTTGGACTACATGACCTTTAAAGATCCCTTTCAACCCATACTATTTTGTGGTTCTAAGAAGAAAGTATCAGAAGATGAATGGAGTGCTACTGGCGTCAGTCTGTAGTTTAACAAAGTATGTGTGTCTGAGACTGCCTGTTTTTTTATAGTCATTTTAATACTTTGATAGCTTTTCCTAGAAGTCCTTTAGGGTGAGAAAAATGGGCGCTTGTAAAAAAATATCTGAAAGTCTACTTCAGTGCAAACCATTGAAACCTATGCCACAAAACAGTGGCTGATTGCTGGAAACTGTTGTGTCAGGTAGATGTGATGAGATTTTCCTGGCTACACAGAGATACCCAGAGAAGGAATCTGTCCCTGAGCTCCCTTCTCTTTTTGAAGGTACAAAAAGATCAGTACAGAGTCTGATCAGTACAGTCAGCAGAGTCAAAAGTATGGTTTACCTCTTTCAAAAGAAAGGTCTAAAATAGATTAGTAAGCTATGTAGATCATCCTTTGGCTATGGAAGGATATGACTGATGGTGACAGTCATATAAATGTATAAATAGTATATGTGTATTTTATATACATATATTTTTAGATGTGTGAAGTTAGTGAAACGTGCAAAGCTAACAGTGAAAGAAAAATGTGTTCTATATTGCCATTTAGTAAGACAACCTTAAATCATGGAGGAAGGAATCTACACAAATCAAACTCAGCTGGCAAGTAAGTACCGCACAGCTACTTTCTAACTTCCCTTCACCAGTGGGATGGGAGGAGAACTGGAAAAATACCCCCATGTGTTGAGATAAGAACAGTTTGATAATTGAAATAAAGTAAAATAATGATAATAGTAGTAGTACTAGAAATGGAGATATATGTATATATATGCTGTCAAATATATTTATGTATGTATATATATTTATTAAAGAAAATATTCAAAGTTCATTTTGGATTTTGTGTAGTACCTCAGAGAATTCTGATCAAAAAGCAGCTGTTTTCATCCTTCAAGTTCTGACTGCCTCCACAGGCAGAGTAAAAAGGGGTCTCAGCACAACACAGCTGGGCCCAGGGAACTCCTCCATGACCCACTTACAGTATGCTACTCTGCTGGCTGAGGAACAAAGAGAACATCCCTAGAAAATCATGGAGAATCCTTCTCGTAAGATAAATTTAAGGTTCAGTTTGTGGCTCAGCAGATGAATATCCTGAATATGATCAAGTAACTGTTTTAGTTGTTAAAGTGGAGTTCAAATAGGAATTTGAAAGCTGAGCCTATTAGATCTGACAAGGCACATGTTTCTAAAGCAGTAGATGAAGTAAACAGGCATTCCTTGGTGATGAGGATCAAATATTTTTCCTCCAGCATTACATGGGAAATCATAGCATATGAATAGCCGTAAAGGTAAAAAAAAAAAAAATAGCATTGAATGTGATAGAAGTAAGGAGCAAAAGAAAGTGGGTCTCTGATTATCAAAGAACAGACTAAGAACTGATCTTTATGATCATAAGGAGTTACAGCAAAGCTGCTGGAGGAAACATTGCTGCACTGATCAAGAGTAGGGATGACTACTTAATTTTTTTTTTATTTTATTTTTATTTTTTTTTACCTTAAAAAGATAGAGTTTCAGGTGGGCGACATGTTTATGAATTTGTGGGGAATTTGGTATATACCTCTGGCTGAAAAACAGCAAACAGTTATCTTCTGTGATTTTAAACAGTTATTGAAGCTGTAAGGGAGAAATATTTAATTGGGAAAACAAAGCTTCCCTCACCCCATAATATAGTTAACGTAACAGAAGAAAAAATAAAATTTGAATGTTTTGGTTTTGAACTGGATCGGGCACTTGACACAACCTGAAACAGGTTTATGTCAGCTTTTAATTTCATCCAAAAGGTTGCCTAACGTGCACTGCCTCAAAGCATTTTTCCCCTGATTATTCAGCCTTTTGCTGACTTAACAGTGGTTGGTGACTTTTAAGAGCAGATTTGGAGAGGATGTAGGGTAGGTTTAGATTAGACATTAGGAAGAAATTCTTTACTATCAGGGTGATGAGACATTGGCGCAGGGTGCCCACAGAAGCTGTGGCTACCCCATGCCTGGCAGTGCTCAAGGCAAGGTTGGACAGGGCTTGGATCAACCTGGTCTAGTGTAAGGTGTCCCTGACTGTGGCAAGGGTTTGGAGCTGGGTGATCTTTAAGGTTCCTTCCAACCCAAACCATTCTATGATTCTATGTCTTCTAGAGAAGATTTTAAATACTTAGATGTTGTTTGTTTAGGAGGGGTGTAATATAATTTAATGTTCCAGCTGGTGGTTAATTTTCAGCCCTAAATTATAGAAGTAATCCCAACATTGTCCAGAAACTGAGAGCAAAAACAGTTATTCCTATCTTTCTTTATTGTATTTCTTTATTATATTTTTATTATATTAGCTTTTCATTATATATAAAAATATTATATATAATAATATATTATTATATTTCTTTATTACCTTCATGGATCTAGGCCTTACATTCATATTCTTTCCCTGCCCCAATGCTGCAGTGCATTTGAGTTTAATCTATCCCATGTCCCAGCAAAGCAGTGCTGGACCAGTGTTTGTTTTTTTGCATAAATGCATACATATGCTTTTTCTTCCGTCTACCACATACTGAGAATGTTGTTTTGTAAGTCTTTATAATGAGTTATCAAATACTGTTTTTGTTGCTAGAAGTTTGCTGCTAAATTGAAATATGATCCATAGTAAATTAAAACTACTAATCTTAATTTAACTTCTGTTTGAGGTCTCAAGTGTAAATTTCAGCGGCATTTATGTTTATTAGAAATCGAGATCCAACAGTAGAAAAATTAATTATTGGATATTAGCCAGTTAAAATGCACAAAATCATAAAGTGGGTATCTCCATCTAACTCCAGAGGCTGCACAGCCTTGTTTTGTGCAGATCTTGGTCTTTCAGTAGTCAAATAGTCTTACGGCATGAAGTGCCACATTCATGCACCGTTCTTGTGCGCTGGGTATGGGCAGGCAAGCCAGATTTTATATGGGCTGAGCAGTTTTCAATTGAGTTCTAACCAGGAGCATTCTTATTTTACTCAGACTTTAGGCTGAACTTGACAGACGTTACAAAGAATGAAAACGTGTGCTCTTAACTTCTGTATAGGGGTTGAATGGTCTAGACATGTGAAAATGACTACCCAGGTTGTAAGAATTAGAATCTAAATTTAATTGATATCTGCACTATTTTTATATATATTTCAAATTTGTATAAATGAACGTATGAATTTATATTCGTATGTACATATGAATAGGTGTATGCTCTGTGCAGCTTCCTGAGGAGGCGAAGTGGAGAAGGAGGTGCTGATCTTTTTTTCCTCTGGGATAGAGTGATGGGATACATGGGAACAGTGAAAGCTGTGCCAGGGGAGGTTTACACTGGATAGCAGGAAGCATTTAGTTTCCAAGAGGGCAGTCAAATACTGGAACAAGCTTCCTAGGGAGGTGGTCAGTGTTCCAGACCTGGCCTGGATTTTGCTGACTACCTCCAAGCTCACAGAGGCAGGTAGACAACAGCTTGTTTTGAATGTGAAAAGGGGTTCATGGAAGAAAATTAGAGAGCTCTTTGCAATGTAATGGACTGTTTCTGGTGCAGTACTGTTGGGATCTCGACAGTCTACTTTACAATGTGGAAAACAAGTTGGATTTACTTTGGATGTACTTGGATCAGAAACAAAGAACTATGTAAATGTTTTCTTAGTCTACAAGTAACCAGTAACTGTATTATGTATACTGTGTAATTACACTCACAAAAATTTTGGTTTCACTGTGGGTTTTGTACAAGACTATATAAAAGATACATGCAACACAATGAGAGCATACTTGTCCAAGTCTAGAGCACTGCGGAAGATGGGTGCTTCAGAGTGTTCTGCTTCATGACAGTATTCAAAGCTTTTTATGATTGTTGCAATGCATTGGTTTATTTTATAGAGCACTTGAACCTTCATGTATTTGAAAAGATGAATTGTGCCAGAAGTGTGAATAAATAAATTTGCATTTTGTCAGGTCTTTGCAAATATGGTTGCCATAGTGTATTGATTTTATTTCAGTCTTTAAGTACTGAATGTAATGTCTTTGGAAGTGTAATCTATATATTGCTTCTGCATTATGGATTGTTCCATCTTTGGCATACAATTTATCAGTGTCTTGATAGAAAAATGGTTGGAAGTTGAGTCATAGACATGTATGGACATAATTATTTGTAGTTCTGTTTCTTAACAAGTTTTTATTAATATTTTTACTTAAAAAATGAATAAAATTTGCCTATTGTCATTCTCTTCCAAGCTAACAGGCAGTGAAAAACACTAGCAAAATGATATGCAAAACAGTTTGCAAGGTATCTTACACAAATCCTCTGACCCACTTAAAAATAGGTAGGTTTTAATTGTGGCATGAGAAAAAACTACCTAAAATAGAAGTGTGGGATCCTCTCATAGCTCCTCATTGAGAAATGGTAAAATGTAATATACAGCATCACAGAGATTACATTCCCCTGATGATTTTGTTTCATCTTTTGGTGCTTCTTTAAAGGCCTTATTCAGTTGGTTGTTCAATACCCAAGTAAGTCAGAAATGAAAGTGAACTGACAGATGGCATTTCCTGTAGGATATCAGAAAGAGTCTTGTATAGTAAGTAGGTAACTCTCCTATACTTTGGTCATTAGCTAAAGAAATCACTGTGCTCAGGGGCATTTGCCTAAACTTTGTGTTGATTATAAGCACTGTCATAGCAAGTTGAATAGGGATATGGATGTTAATGGCAACCTGTGTCATAGTTTTCATGGCACTGTCAAGTAGTATGGTTTATAAAAGAAGAGTGAGCTGCATGAGATGAACTGCTGTCAGACTGCTTCTATTGCAGTCATGTATGAAGGCGTGCTTTCATGTGTGCAAGTCACATGAAGACACGACACAGTGTTGACAAACAATGCCTTCATGCATTGGCAGGATGAAGACAATCCATATGGGGTGTGATAATTTGCAGTATTTTTGTAGTAATTCAGGTGGTTAAACTGATAAAATTCAGATTTAAGAAACAGCAGATTGTGTCTTCTTGGGGCTTGTTTTTTATTTTTCCGTTAAGGAAGTAATATCTGTGCAACATTCTTTTGTTGAGAGTCATTGACTCAAATTATTTCCTTACTAGACTACTCTGTGTCAAAGCTGAGCATCACTACTGTCAAGTATGTTTTCTCCGAGCTTTCTCATTATTACAAACATTCAGCATCAATGCAGTCTCATTAAGAGCTGAATTAAAATCTATGCAAAAAAGTTTTAATTAAGTCAGCTGAATGACAGAGCTATAGGAGCCTAGGCAAAGGTGAACAGTAGTTGTCATTTGGATCTGAAGGATCACATCTGTAACAAACTTCGCCTTTTCTCATTTAAATTGTGTTAGAAATGAAAAGTTGAATTATCTGGATAGTACAGAGATGCAGTAGCTCAGCAAGGAACCTGTTTTAAAGCTGGAGAGAACATCAACCCTGTAACTTGCAGTTCCTTTGCAATGCTCACTGCAGGCTTCATCTTTGTTTTAAAAGATTAATTTTCTCATCTATGTGAAAGCAGTCAAACCATAAAAGTGATGGGTTCAAACAGGATGATAATTCTGCTGTAGTCTTTCTTGCACTGCCATTATTGATTTCTTTCTAATTTTTTTAACACTGTAAACTAATTGTCAGATTTTCAGTGTTCACATCTGCTGGTTTTGGAGATTTCTACTATCATAAATGCCAATCACTGTATTTGTAGATACCAGTGGAAAAAATAATTTCCAACTATTCTCAACAATAAATGTTTTCAGTTATTGTAATTATCCAGCTCTATTTTTTTATTCTGGTAAACATTATTTTTTATGCCACTTATTACTGTCATTCACTGCAGCACAGTGGGATTAAAGTGTGGGGTACCTTATCATGATACAAACTCTTGCATTCACAGGATATAGCAGTGTGCTTTGATAATTGATTTAAGAGAGTGGGATATTTGGTGTCTGCAGGCTGGACAGAACAAGCCACAGCTCTTTTTACTGATGCCTTTTATTGAAGCAATTTGGGCTTCCAAGTTGAAGAGTATTTCTACTAGCTGGTGTCACTCGAGCATATGACAGTAAGACAAAAAGAGAGACTTGAATTACAAGTGTAATACTTGCATATCTCGTTTTCCTCTTGTAATATTGTTTCACCCATTCCTTAACAAAGTTTAGCTGTTATAAAATAGCTGCCTTTTCTGAATTGTTTTCCCACTGCAATGCTCTGTCTTGTTAGATGTTTTCTGCTTACGTGTGCTTGTTTCATAGGCATGGATAGACAAAATGGAATCTATCATAAATTATAACAGTTACCAGTGAGAATAAATCAAATCTTGAAAAGTAATTCAGTGTACTCCTGGGAACAATTTGGATGTGATTCACTGCTGAAATATGCGTTAAACAAAGTATCATGACTACACTGGTAATTAAATCTTTCTTAGTGTGAGTTTGGAACAGAAATATCTTATTTAACATATTTTTGTGTCTTCTAATCTCTTGTAGAGTGTTCCCTTCATCCACCAGACAAATATTTTCCTTTTTAATTAAAAAACCAAAAGGGTCTGATTCACTGGAAATAGATGCCATATGTTAAAAAAAACAAGTTATCTGTTTATGTCTATCTTGTTTGTATTGTGTCCAGGAAATATGGTTTTAACTTGCTGTCTTTCCTCTTGTACTTAGATGTTACTCCCATGGGGACTGGAAAGTCTCATATTCTTAAAGTCTTCATAGGGTATCTAATCCCCAGAGACAAAAGGTCAGATCTGGCCTGGTACATATCAAACTACCTCTCTTGGAATTAGTGAAATTAAGACTATTTACAGTTATGTGGGATTTGGCATAAAGGGTATGACCCATTCTTATCTATAATGAAAAAGCGATGTTGAGATTGTGAAATGAAGCATTCAAAAGGCTAGGAAATGACTGACTTACATGGCTTTGATGTTTCCTGGATGATGTTTGATTTTTAAGTTAAGGGATGTCCTTAAGTATGGTCCTGATTAGAAAGCCTTTCATCTAATTGTGAGCTTTGTATTCCTCTTTTTGAGCCAGCCACAAGGAAGACACTGTTAGCTGCAGTTCAGAATGGTACATATGCATGTTCTTAGTGCTAAGCAGGCAGTACTACTGGAGTAGGCATTCTCAGGAAACAAGAAACAAGCCAGAATATAGTGATATGTCATTAAAGGTACTTCTCTCAGGTAAAAAACACAATAGGAAAGAGCTATAGGATATTTTCCCTCTATACTGTCAATTAACATTCACAGTGGTACTTAGGGATTCATATTTTCACCATTATGCCTGCCTCAGAGCCTGTATTGAATTATCCATAACTATTAATTTCTTTCAGCTTTGTTTTAAATAAAGTTCCTGTGATTTTTCTGTAAAAGTCTAAAGCAAAAACTAAACAAGTATTTCTGAGTTAAAAATAATATTACTTTAGAACAGTTGCTATATTCCAAAAGTTCACTTTCTTGCTTTGCTGATACTACTTCAGAGAGGCTTTCGCAATTAGGGGTACAGAAGTAATTGCAGATGCCCAGTTTAGATACAGAAAATGTCAAAGAGTAGATCTCTAAAGGGCACTCTCTCTGAATCATATTGCTACATACATTTTAGATGTTATAGTAACTGCTGTATGTAAATGTGTATATTTGCTATAATCTTTTAATGTAGTGGTAGCCCATTATATGTGTGGTATAAATATGGCTGTCAGTACTTTATTTAAAATCTATATAATATGATCCATGTAACATGCCATATTTTTTGGCATATGCATGTGTCTTTATGTTAACATGCATGTACACATGCCATGTTTTATGTATTTATGATGAAAAACTTGAAATGATGTTCCTATAACATTTAATGAGGACTATGGGGATTATACTTCCAAGTTAAACAACTCCACAAGCACCTAAGTGTATTGGTTACTATGACAACCTCCTAAAAATACATATGCAGTTTTTAAAATGGACAAAGCAGTCTCCAAAAAATTAAATTGTAGTATATGTTTGAAATCATATACAATTATATATGCCATCATAAGTCATTAATAAAAAGGTGTTGTTTTAAATAAGGAATTGTTTGCATAACATGTCAAAATTACGTGTATTTGACATGCAGGAATCATGAGAGCCATTGAGAAGCATAACATGGACTTGTCAGAAGTCAGTCAGGCTCATGAGGAAAAGCTCACTGAGGTATTTGGTGAAGCTCAATGTGCACCACAGCAGCCTGGTGTTGTAGGATCCAGTGCTATCTGTGGGAGAAGGGAGGCACCAAAAATACAACTGGTTATATGCAAAAAGTCTTCCTACTCTTTAATCAAGCTTCATTTCCTCTCCAAGTCTTGTAGAGAAAAGAAGATTGCCAGTAAATAAATGTGAAAGCTGTCACTGAGCCATGAAAGGTATTTGGTCTGAAAGATATGACTGATCCATGTTTAAGCAAAGCCTGAGCCTTGCTCCAGAAGTCAATGTGTTTTTGCACTGACTTGACAGTCAGATATCTTTGGCAGTTTTTTCATAACTTTGCAGAGTTGTGACACATTAGGACTATTTCCAAAAGACATGGAGCGGTGCATGGAGTTGAATGAATGGTTCAAAGATTCAGGATAACTTGCATTAATCAAAGGATTTGCTGTTTGTGACTATTGATGATGCATAGTAATATGGTCACAATTCTTGGGAAAATAGCTTGCTCTGTGACTGCTGAGGTCACCGTTAGGCTTTTTAGGAAGTCATATTCCACCTATAAACATGATTCAAAAAACATTAAGAAGACTTTTTTTGTGAGAAATCAATAAATTGGCACTTGAAGGTGCACCCAGTGAAGCACATTGGGAAATGATAAAAATTCAGTTCTCAATAATGGTTCTCAAAAAATAAGTTCTTAGAATAAGAAGATAAAGACTGTAGTTTTATTCATATGAGAAAAGATCTGAGCAGCACATTAGCATGTTTTGTTTAGCTTTACCAGGTGTGTGCAATAGCATACCTTCTGACAGCTGAGCTGGGTGAGCCATAAAAGCTGTACCAAGAAGTTGGAGTTCTGCTTATGGCTAGTGAATGACTTTTAATATTAAACCATTTTGTTAGAACAACTGGGTGCTTTGTCCACCGAAACTATTTTCTCAACTGGCTGATGTTCAGGAGTAAAACTTTTACAGTGTAATTTAGAGATCATCCATTTTCTTCCTTTTACAATTTAAAATGCATAAAATAAGATTACTGTCATTATAATTCTTACCAACTAAAGAATCTTTTCATATCATCAAATTACCACACATTAACTCTTTACTGATTAGGAAGTAGAATACAGGCTATTTGCTTTTTAAGGTGTGTAATTTAAAAAGAAAACCATAACAACCCTCAGCTGTATGATGGGAGGGGAGAAATTAGTTGAGAGAATGAACTAAATGCATTATGTATTTTTAGAAACAGACTGAAAGAGATCGTAATTTGTCATCATGGAGTGATAAAACTCTGAAAAATGTTTAACATTTCTTTAAGCTGCTGTGCTTTTCAGCTGCTTTAGGGAGAATATTACAAGCTAATTTTTTATTTTTTGCTCAGCCTCTTCATTGAAGAGTTGGTGGCTCCAATCTCATTAAAATGTATGGCCTAGTTTTAGGAAATAAGGGGGAAATGTAGAAGGCAAATAGAACAAAAGAAAATTAGAGATGAGAAGTCCTTGGCAATTTCTTGTTCAGAAAGGGTATTAGACATGAGAGAATGGTTATCTCACAACGTTGAGACAGTTTTGTTGTCTCGCAAGGTTGAGACAGTTTTGTTTAGCTTTGATGAGTTGCAACCTACCTCATATGCAAAAGTTAAAATAAGGCTTTCTTGTAATTATTTTGGCTTTAATATACTCAGAATTACAAATTATTTTGCATGCAGCTCTTTTGAGAAGAAAATCAGTAATACAAATACATTTTTTATAAACAAGGTAGCTCAGGACTCACAGCATAGTTAGGAGAATAGGAAAATAGTTCAAGAAGAAAAAAAGACTTTCAGAGATATGGGAAATCTACAGATTAGATTGCACCAAACAAAAGAAACTTAAAACCACTTAGTGACATGAGCTAATGTTGTTTCAGTCATGAATGCTGGCAGTTTCAGAACTTACGGCAGTATAGTATTACAACGGTCGGGTTGGCAATTACATTGTGAAGGTAAACCTAAGTATTTCCACTGAAATGATTGCAGTCATTTTTACTGTCATTTTGTGGTGAGTGAAAAATAATATTTATTGTAACTAGAATGAAAGATACAATAATCTACAAAAATCAGTAGTTGATATATGCAGCAGTTTACGTCTTTCAAAGGGTGGGAAACAATTTCTTACAAAAATAAGATTGATATATAATACTCTTTGAAATATTTTAAAAAATATATTGATGTTGAAGCCTTTTACAGCCTCAAGTCATGCAGTCCATTTAATTAATGGAAGACAAAGGAGGTCCCCTTATACGATCATAAAAAGAGATGTATGGTATTGTTCCTTGAAAAAAAAGGTACAAAGCAGCTGATAATTTAAAACCTTAAAAAACCCATAGTCAGAAATGAAATAGAATATCTGCCGCTTCAGAAAAAAAAGGTGTTTTTTTAAAAAAAAATACAATCCAACTTTACTTAAACTACATGTTAATGCAAAAAGAAAGTAAAATCACGGCAGCATATTTTCTCAAAAGTACTTTGGTTTCTTTTTGCTCTTTAAGCTGCCTGACTTCTTTAGTGCCTTTGGTGTTATTTACATGAAATTTCCTCTTTCTCTTTTGTATTATACTAGACATACTTTCCTGATCTTTTTTATTGTTACACTTTCTATGAAGTAAATATTTCAGCTGCAGAACTAAGTGTTCCAGAACTTCATTGTTTGTTCTGCTGTCCACCAACTACCTTCAATGAATGAGGACGCAGTGCAAAATAGTCCATTAGTATGATACTATTTATAGCAAAGTAATGGGAATCTATATATAAACGCTCTTTTGCAAATAATTGAGTCATCCTTACAGCTGCAAGTAAGTACAAGTTTGCCAAAAAACTCCACTCAAATTCAAGAATGGCTTTTTGAAAGTTTTATTCCCTCCTTTAAATAATCCATGCAAAGACTGATAATTTGAGCTGTAAAGAAAGCAGCTGACATTTATATACTAATATACTATTATATTATATACTAAAAATGTTTTTAAAGTAGTCACAGATTAGCAACATTAATATCTTCATCCAACATAAATGGGAATTGAGGATTTAATTGTAATCTCAATGGTAAAAACTAGGGATGGTTAAGTCCAATGTATACACTGAACCACAGGCAGCAATTTATGGTTGTGTTTGCTGGGCTTTTGATGTAATTACTTTGCCATAGTCTTTGCCAAAACTCAGTCACTTACAGAAAGGTGGAATCCTACATCCTACAATACTTCATGATTTTTCTGAACTGTATGAGCTATAATAAATGCTGCACTATCTATATGTAATCTTAGATTTGCCTTATAAGCTTTTATGGAAAAGTCTATACCTACCCTGGACACAGGTACATAAAGTACCAAAGGAGAAGAAAGTAAATCTGAGTATAATAACTTAGAACACAGGATGTACTTACATTTTCATAATTATATAGGATTTTTTTACAGGGAATGTTATAAATTTTAATTGAAAATTGTAATAATATAGCACTATTGGTGCTTTAATAGTTTTTGTCTGTATTGCTATTCTTGACCATCAAGTCTTTCACAGTGTACCTGCAGGCCTAGATTGAGTAATTAATATTCAGTCCACCAAATGAAACTATTTGCTAGATAGTTTCATATTATTGGGTGTGACATACTGCTTTGAAAGGAGGCTCAGGGACTCATCTTGTGTTTCCTTAGGTGGATTATTTTTCCACACTGAAAGTTGGTAAATCTCAGTTTAATTCCTAAGTTTAGGTCACAAATATTTGTTAAATATAAACATGCACCACACAGAGAAACAGATCTAAATCAATATTTAAAACAGTGTTGCAGTGAGATAGAGATACTAATTGGCCTAAAAGTTAGGAAGTTCTTGTTGAAAGCAAAACTTACAATAATCAACAGAAGCTTGTCATTTTATTATTTACATGTAATAGTGTCCACAGTGGTCTAGCACCGCATGGTGTGTAAAAGTATTCACCTTTTTAAAAAGACGTTGCACATCAGAAAGGAGATACAGAAGCTAAAGATGCTAAATCTGGTGCCCCATAGGTCCTTCGGTCCAGGGTTTTTATTGTCTTCTGAGAAATTGAAGTAATGATCCATCAAGTGGGATCAGGAGGAAGGGAGTTTGGAGAGTGCTGGGAGACAAGCTCTTTTGCAGTAAGTATCCTGGAAGAAATTAAAGTCCTGTGCCAAAAGCTTTGCATCCTAGGATCGTTTAAATAAAAATAACACTGGTGCATATAAGGCACAAGTTGAAATTATGATATAGTTAATAAATTCATTGAAGATACGCTTTTGTCCTTTTATGCGCCTTTACGCTAACCTGAGCCTAAGTCATCTCTCCAATAGAACTGTACCATATGAACCTACAAGCTTCTTGGAACGGTCTTCCCCCTAGCCCACCAACCATTCACTATACTTTCTTGCCTGTTTGATATGTATTCTTTGAGACTATACATCATTATGGTTTCTGTTTCTAAAGATTCTAAGTCCTGGCCTTTGTTGCTCTCCCTACATGTGTTCCTTATTGTCTTCTGATACAGTATTATGATGCTTTCATCTCCAGTTACAGATATTAATGCCCTTTCCTTCAACTGGTGCACATTTTCCACTGTTTTAATAATGAAACTGCTTTCCTATTCTCATTCTTGTTCAAGTTCTTAATCTTTTTAGTAATTAGAGGTTTTTAGTAATGAGATATGCTTACACTCTGCTTTTGGCTGTTATTTGCCTCTTCATTCACTAAGTTCTACTCACCTTGGATGCCTCTGTCCATTTTAGACTTGCATCTGCATGTTATTACATGAATTGTTTCAGCTTAAATTGTCATCTCAGAGTTACAACATTTACTCTGTCCTCCTCTGTCTCTCTTCTCAATACCTTTTAGAGTTCTGAAAGAAGTTGACTACCAAGGGGGTGTCTAAATTGAACAGCATATTGGAGATAGGCAGGCTGGTTTGTAAGAAGTTTTTTTTGAAAAGAACAGTTGAGCATTCAAACACTTTTAAGCTATCAAAATGAGCATTATCTGTGTTAATATGCTATCTGATCACAGTTAGTTTAGTTCTTCCTACTCCTGTGCTGTCATACTGGTCCCCTTCCCTCTCTTGCTGATGCTGTGTTTCAAATTATAGCATATATTTTTCAGGACAGTGACTGTCTTTATTTACAGACTTACTCCCAAGAGGCCCACAGCCTTGATGAAAGATGGTACAGCAATATAAATGGTAACTGCAGTTAAAGCAAAAGTCCTGACTTGCTTCTTAGAAGGAAGAATCTATTGCACATCCAAGTCTTTTGTACTTCTTCTTTCTGCCACATGACGGAGTCAGTCCTGCAAGGTTATGAGCTTTCTGTAACCTATTGGACTCCTGATTGCACCTTGCAGAACTCTTCACCACAACAGAGACAGGAGTCTTGTTTTTCTCTTCCTTTTCAGGTAAACTTGCAAGGTCAGAAAATCATATTGTAACAGGCTTGCTATGTTGAAGGAGGAGTGATTTTTGCATGAGAGGTCTTGGAATCTTTGTAGCATTGATGGGGGAAGGTGAGGGGAGAATAATCTTTACATTTAAAAAAAAATAAGGAGAATTTTTAGATGGCATGTGTGCCGAAAAAAATTGCAATATAGTGCAGAGTGGTAGATTGCAGTGCATCTTGTTAAGGCTTCAGTACTTAACCTCTAGGAGTAGGCTTGAATTAGAACTGAAAAGGAAAAGATAAAAATCTGAAGGTATTTTCATCAGCTACTTGAAGGGTCATTTGTGATGTCCTGACTAAACCAGTAAATGCTGTTTCTGGTATGAGTAGCAGTAAAAGGGAAAATATGATCCTGCATAATGGTTTGACAGATTTCATCACAAAAAGTGACAAGAGCCAAGCAAGAAAAGGGAGGCACTCATTGTTATTTAAGCAGAAACAGTGAAGGCAATGTAGCATAGCTAAAAGAAAGTAAGCACTTTAATTTACAATAAATTTGCAACACTGACTTCGTGTCATGTTTTTGCCAAATTGGCAGAGGATATTAAGCTCTTTTTCTGAAGGACAAAATCCTCAATACTGTTGTTTCTTAAATGTTCTTTAGGATAGAATGGTTTTTTATCTAGTAAGACTGCTTTGACACTCAGTTGCAGGATTTTCAGTTTGTCTAACTAGGATTTGCATAATCATAGCAACATAAAAACATAGAAAATATAAAATTGCACCTTTTGAAATAAGCACATCTGGTGGAGGAGATAAAAATACAAGATGGCTTAATGTTTCCATTAGCTTATCAAATGCTAGAATGCTGTTAGTGTTAATGACAAAATTAATAGTTTTTATTTATCGTTCAAGTCCTAGAGAGTACCTAAAATGAGATAAATTAGGTAGACTGCCTTTAACCTTGTGGACCAGATGAGGTTATGAAACAGTGCAGATGACTGTAGGTAATATAATGGAAAGGATCTCTGGTGTAATTCTGTTTATTGTCATTGCCAGAACAGGAGGTCACCTCCTGCCTTGTTCCTCCTTCTTTAAAGGGGAAAAAAACTGATTTCAGCCATTTATTAAGGAAAAGAAAAATTTCCTATATTTTATTTAGGTTTGTTTGCGTTTGGCCAAAATATTATTCTTGCATTATGCGCTGTCTTATATTCTGCCATGTAAATCAGGAACTTGCTCACCTGCAGTGATTGGAAGGGAAGCTCTTTCATGCACTTAGATGCAGAAATAAAGGTATCACTCACCTAAGTTGTCATGTACTGTGACAAGTATGTGAGCTGGGGCATGCATTACGAAGAACTTCCTTTTGTTTATAAGCACCACAGAATGTAATTTTTCATGAGTTTCAGAGGAGTCCACATAAAGCTAGCTGACCAGTCTAAATGTTTCTTGCTGTACGCACAGCGTATACATTGCAGTGTGCCCAAGTGCATAAAGGCTGAGTTGTATCTTGCAGTTTTGCTGAAGTGGTATTTTAAGCATAAATAACCAGCATTGTAAGAGTTTCTTTTTTGAGAACCAATTTGTTAGAGAAACTTGAGACTTGACAAATTATAACTGCAGCTGGTGTATAGTGAAGCTGCTAAATACATTTCCTGTTTAAAAAAATAATTATAAAAATAACTTTTTTTTAATATTTTATTTCTAACCTCAATAAGTACTTTATTATTTTAGCAAGTTAAAAATATAAGTACTTAAATGATCTGACTGCCAATTTAACTTGATTTTCAGACTCATCAGTGTTCCATAATGAACAGTGTTATTTTGGACAATCCCCGAGGCAAACAGAACCATGTAAGAACTGGATGAAGAGCACAAATTCTGTTTCATAGATAAAATCATAATGTAAAATTTTTTTATATAAATTAGAATGAAATTAGAGTCGAAAGGAAATTCCATAGGGAATCAGTGAGCATTCCAACTCCCCTGTAGTCATGAGCTTTAGTAATGTTTCAGTTGGAGAAGATACCTGTGAAGTCAACACAGATAACTTTAGAATATTCTAGCGTTTCTTTCTGTGGTACTGCTCTGCGCATAGGTCACAACCTTCTGTCTTCAGTTTCAGCAGATGGTAGGGTCCGGAATGGTTATTAAATGCTATTAATGACCTCCTTTTAAACCTGCTAAAGCTTCTTTCAAATTAAGACATCTTTAAAGTGGTGTTTTGGATTAATCAGCCTATCTACTTACTGAGATATCATAATATGCTGCTGGGCCCATCTCTTTTCTTCTCCAAAGATGACATATATTTTAGCCATAATTTCTAGCTCAGAAAACTTTGAATTTAAGCTCAGCCCTTTTTTTCCTCAACTTGAACAAGGCTGAGGGTTCTTGATGTTGCACCTGGCCTTAGTGCTCACCATGAGTGTAAGCAGACATTTTTTGCTGCTAGGATGGAAGTATGTGTGTGTTGCGACATTAAGCTCAACAGCTCTTGCACACTTGCCAGTGTTCATGGCTCTGGGGAATGATAGTTTGTGCTTGGTTTTAGTTTTGAAAGCAGAATATCTCATAAAATTAGGAATATGATTTTCATTAATTTTACCTTAAAAGTAGTATTATTTATACCACTCTTTCACTTTGGAAGTTCTTCCTGTGAAATAACATGGTTACCATGCATTTGGAAACAGTTATTGCAGCACTCTAGGTTGCCATGACGTTTCCCTATATACAGTGCTCCCAATGCTTATGGCATGATATGAAAATGCTGACTTTCACACATTTTCACATATTTTCAGCTGTTAATGTATGTCACTGTACATACTAGGAGCTAGCTGTAAAACTCCCGGGAGGTCTGGAGTTGTTAATCTGGATGTCTTATCAGCTTGTTCTCTGTGGACATTGACATGGGTATTAATATTCTGGGTTTCCCATGTATTCCACCATTATCTCAACCTGTCTAATAATTTAAATGCATATTTACGATAATGCCAAACTAATCACACTATGTAAATATCTGATGTTATTTATGCTTCAATAAACTATTTGCACTCCAGATAATTGAGATTTTTATCAAAAATACCAAGATAACCCAATACCATTGCTTAATTCCAAAATAACATTGCTTTCAACTTCCAGTTGGTATCCATGCTCATGACATTAACTGACAGCAACAGACCACACAGCGTTAGAGATTTTTTTTTCTGTTAGATAGAAATAACAAGTAAATTGGTACCACACAGTCTTACATACTCTGCTAAACAAATATAGTAAGTCAACATAGTTTGACAGGTGCTTTGGGCCAGTTGGATAGCTAATTTGCAGAAAGTAAAGGGAGTGAAATGAAAGACACAATGCTATTGCTATGGAAGTCAATGGCAAAGCCTGCATGCTTTTTGGACTTGAAAGATATTTAAAAGTATGTTTCTATATGGACAGAGATTTTAGAATGGAATTTTCATGTTCATTAGACATGATCTATTTGAAGGTTAAGGATTCTGTTCTCTTTTGGTAACAGGCAGTGATTAAATTAATTTCTTGTTGTTGCTGTTAAGAGAATCGGCGCTAGGAGGGGCTAAGCTGTGTTCTGTTCTTTCATGTGCATTGATGGCTGTTGTACAGGCATCATGCTTGTTATTCTTTGTAACTGAAAGCCTGATTTTGTCCATAGATTCTTTTAGTATTTGAGCATGGAATCCCTCTTTTTATATTTTTCTTTTTCCTGTTTATTTTCCCATTTTTCTTCTTTTTAGAGCTTCCACATTTTTGAGGAATAAGAAAGTTGGTATGATACCATGGGTAGCAAATTTAAAATTCTGAGGAACAGGTCCAATCAGAGCCTTAGGATTATGTCTATGAAATTTGCATAGTGGAGGAAAATTACATATTCACAGAGTAGTTACTGAAAAATACCCCAGAGTGATTATGCAGATCCTTGCTCTTTGATTGGCTAATGATAGGTTTCAGGCAATCACAGTAAAGGAAATAGCACATTATGCGGGTATTTCAAAATTAGCTTGTGCAAATCAGACATCTATAGTCAATCAGAATGCAAGGAAGCAGATAAATTTTGAGGAAAGAGCAGAATTATTTTGGTAGAGTAACAACCCTTGTGAGCAGAAGTGATTGATTTGTCTTTTCTGAAACTTAAAAAAAAATCTGATTTCAAGAATAAGAAAACATGGAGGATATCAGTGTAAATGGTAGGCCAAACTATACATTAGAGTTTGGGGATTTAGGAAAAAGATATGCCATCTTTGCCAACTGCTGCATCTACATGGCCATTATAACAGAAGCACAGGTTTTAATTTTCCTATTAATTTAAAGTGCAAGACATACATTTAAAGGCTTTGAGATTAAATTTCATGGTGGGACCTTCTCATGATGAAGAAACCATTTCCTGGTGATGCGTTTATTTTTCCTGAACAGCCTTTTAATTTATTTTTTTCTGAAATTGTAACTGTCCATTCTAGCTGAGCAGCAAGGCAATAAGGCAATATACTAGTATTTTAAAGGTTTATTTGATACTGCTGCTTCCATTCGATGGCCTTCTGTAGATAAGATCAAGAAAATTGTGTGTTGTGACAGCTGTTCTAGAATAGTTTCAGGTTGCTAAAAACTGAGGACTTCCTTGTCTAGTCTGTAGCTAAAAGGCAGACTGTTTTTCTTGAGAATCTTATAGATGTAAAAAAGTTCAATTAATAAATGCATTCCAAGAAATGTATGGCAGACTTATGTAATTTGAAGGCTAATACCCGTACAGGAATTGCCTAGAAACTGTTATTATTCATATTGTGTTTGTCACATGGGAGGTGATTTAAAATTGCAAAAGGATGTTGTTTGTTACTTCCTTGAAATCTTAACTGGAGAACCGAGGTTGGTTCATCCCCAGACCTTTCTTTCTCATTTTCTTCTTCAGGCTCTTCTTTAATGTTGTTGAATACTGAAAATCAAAATGCTAACTGTTCTATGCATACAAAAGTGTTTTAATTCATCCCCTATAAGGTTCATCTTGGAAAATCATTTTCTAGCTCTAACTGCTGGTAAATAATTTGCAATTTTAAAGCCAGAAAGGCCTGGTTTTTAAGTTCTATCAACTTCTTACCTAGTGATGTTGTCTGTGAAGGTATTTTTGTACTACTGTGGGTAAATGGGCAAAGCAAAACAAAGAATTAATTCACTTCTTCCCATTGTCAGGCATATGTTCAGCCATCTCCAGGAAAGCAGGGCGCCATCATGGGTAACAGTTATGCAGGAAGACAAATGCCATCACTCTAAGTGTCTCCCCCCCTTCTTTCTTCTTTCCCTCCCTTTATAGACTGCATGTGATGTCATATGGTATGGAACATCCCTTTGGTCCTTTGGGGTCAGCTGTCCCAACTGTGTCACCTCCCAGCTCCCTCTGCACCCCCAGCCCATTCATGATGGGGTGGTGTGAGAGGCAGAAAAGGCCTTACCTCTGTGTGAGCACTGCTGAGCAATAGCTAAAACATCCCTGTGTTGCCAACACTGTTTTCAGCAGAAATGAAAAACACTTCCCCATATCAGCTGCTATGAAGAAAATTAACTCTATCCCAGCCAAAGTCAGCACACAAAATAAGGATTCTAGATATACTGAGAATTCATCACCAAATTTGTTGGCACAGTATTTAGTAATCCAACAGGATGCGCATACATCAAGTACAGAAGTCTAAAGCATTCTTTCAGTACTACTTTTCACTATCTCATTATTTTGCTGTGAGTCTCACAAAGTGCACTATCTTTTCTAATGTCCAGGTGCTGAACTCTGGGAGTGTAACCTTTTAATGACAGCTAAAATAATACTAAGAAAATACTTTTTTCGGTCTTACAGCATGCAAAGAAAACGTTTAAAAGATGAATACAGTTTGCCAAGAGGCAAATAGAAGGCACTTTTACTATTTTATACTATTCCTTCCTCCCTCCCTCCCTCCATCCCTCCCTCCCTCCCTCCCTCCTTCCTTCCTTTTCCATTCTTCCGTTCTTTCTTTCTCTCTCTTTCTCCCTTTTTTTCTCTCTCTTTCTCTCTCACTTTCTCTCTCTTTCTCCCTCTCTCTCTTTCTCTCTCTCTTTTTCCCTTTCTCCCTTTCTCTTTTTCTTCCTTTCTTTTTTTCCTTTCTTCTTTCTTTCCTTTCTTTCTTCTCAAACATCAGAACAGTCAGAGTTTAGTGCTAAGTGCTAATATTCAGAAAAGGTTCTAAACCTTCCTATTGCAAGGAGTTGGGGGAAGTATGACCACTAGAAACATGGAGCTTAGTCCAAGTGAAACATCCTCTTGTTTTTCTTTCAAGCCTTGCTCCATCAAGTGGAATATTCTCAGGACTCCCCACTCCTACCGGTATGTCCTATACTGCTGTTGGTTCCACTAAAAAACTTCCTTCATTTCCAAGCCAAAACTACATCCAGATTAAGTCCAGTTTAGTGGTGTAAATTGGTGACAGAATTTATATTTTTAATTTTTATATCTCTGTATTTTAGATTGATGTTTTCTTAACTTAAAAACATTTGGATTGCAGTATGTTGTAGATTTAATTGTAAATGGCATATCAGGCTAGCATGATTGATTTCTTTTCTATATTTTCTTCAGTGTTTTTATTTGCAGATGTCTCCAGTGGATATGCATTCTGTAGATAGATTGTTCATCATGAGGAAAAACATAGAAAGTAAAATTTGTGTTACTGTAGTGCCACAGAAATATGGTTGCAAATAACTTGCTTCAGAGAGCTTAAGTGGCTTGGATTGCTTAGAGTAAATTGCTATTTTAACAGTGCAAAGGTCCTGGAATCTGCTCCCTAGCACGTTTCACTGTAGTGTACAGAATAGTTCAACTTCCTTTGCTGTGAGCTCTGCCACTTATGCCCTGCTATGAAGGCATTAGACAACGACTGAAACTTAATTACTCTTTGACTGGCACTCAAATGGCTGTGATTTATGATGGAACGTTTTCCTATTTGTAGTCCATCAGTCGTTATCGTAGAAATAGTCTTGCATTGGTCTTGTATTGACCAATATTTGGGTAAGAATTACTGCTATTTCTTGTCACAGAATTCCTGTGGGCCAGACTTTTTCACCGTGGCTAAAAACTAGGTAATGCCACTGCCCTTCCATATTTGGGAAATCATTCCTCTCTATTTCTTAGTTTTATTACATGTAACATAAGTAGTTCACTAAAAATGAAAAATTCAGGAATGACATCAACATTTTGCAGGATGATAGCTGTAGTGAAGAACTGTGCAGAGAAGATCAGTTTTAAATTAGAAAAATATCCTCCATCACTCAATTTTTGTTCCTGCTCCTTCTCTAAATATTCCAAAAACTATGGTAAGACAGTGTAGCAAGTAAAGGCACAGGCCTGTTCTGTAGGCATGGACAGAAATGGAAATTGTGAATAGTGCCATGAATATTTGAACAGACAAATTCAATTAATATGAACAAAAAAGAATGTCAGTGTTATGGGAATAGCTGAAAGTCATGCACAACAGGAGAAGCAAACATGATTTGCGTGGACAAGTGTCTAGAGAAACACTAGGGGACTTTTTTGGTGTGTTTTATGGTAAGATGTGGGGAAAAAATGGACTATTCTTGCCAAGATTATCTTTGGTTCAGTTCCTATCATGTTAGCCACATTTCTGTTTGCCCTGCTTATTCTGCCAGTGCAAAATTGTTTTGGGCCAGAAAGGTTAAAAATCTTCATTAGTAGCGGACGGGTTCAGAAGTTGAAATGCAGTCAAAATATAAGTAGCTTTGAAAAGGAAAAATGAAAGTTAGTTCCTAGAGTAAGAATTATTATTAACAAGTTGGAACTTGTTAATAATATGTGAGCTGTACATGAATTAATTTTTATAGTGAAGTTATTCATACTTACTTTGTTTTTTGAGTACATGGAGCCTTTATTTCATTGATTAGTAAGTGAGGTCTTGGCATTCCTAAAGGAAGTCTTCATGCATTGCAACGAATGTTTAACCTTTTTTAAGAAGTTGTTATTCCATAGTTCAAGAGAGGATCAAATGCTGAATATTTCGATGCACTAAAATGCCAAAGAGAAATGCAAATTCCAATTTTTCTTTAATAAGCTATCTACAGTGAATATAAGGTTATTGAGAAAAACAGTTAAAGTAATACAGGTTTGCCTTCGTTATTCTTGTTTATCTCCTAAAGTAGCCGTTAAAATCAAATGTTGCCTAGCTATTGTCATGTTCTCCCCCTGCTGTTTGTTATAGCTTTAGAAGAAAATCCTCTATATTTTATCATTTAAAGCTCCTTTATATGTAAGTTTACCTGCAACAAATGCAGGATAGTTATTTTAATTAAATGTGCAATATTAGGTGCTACTTGCAGCTCATAACAAAGCCTGAGAAAAAAAAAAAGCCACTGTTTACTGTGTAGCTTTCTTGATGCTAAATGTGCATTTCAATGTGGAAGGGAAAAGCAGAGAGCTCTTCTGTGCTTCACTGACACTAAATCCAGAGGCTGCAGTTCGCTGCAACCAAACGCCTCGTAGAAAGCAACGTGAAAAGCTGCAGATCAACTGTATTTAGATGCACTGGTTTGATGTAACATCAGCTTGTTTGAATTAATGTCCTGTGACAAGCCCTCCCTTGCAAACCTTTAGAAGCAAACTGTTTCTTTGTCTACAGTTTTAAGCTTGGCTACAGCCTCTGGTAGATTCCGCATTGTTTCTTACATATCGTTTTTTGGACAAAGTCGAATCATCATCTCTGAAGAACTACCCAAAGGGTATAAACCAAATTGCTAGTGGTTTATTCAGCTTTGACACTTCCCAGTGTGATCCTTACTGCCTTTTGTAAACAAGCAGGCAAGGGAAAGGCTCCAGAGACTTTCTTCTATTCATTTCTCTAATAGTTTTCTTGCCACGGGAGGCTTAAGAAGATTTGTACTGCCTGCTTTCTTTTCATTAGCAGTGAGTGCAATGCTGTTGGGTAAGTTAATGTGTGAGACTATAAAAAGAAAAGCGCAGGAATCAGAAGAAAAAAAAGTGTATTTTCTCATTGACCTATTTTTAATGTTATTTTTCTTGATTTATTCTGCATGGGGTGCAGAGAAAAATAAAGTAACGTAACAGTTGAGGTATGTTCAGTTGTTTTCAGCCAGACAGAGAATTAGAATGTAGCTGTAGTCTGTTTCTTGAATGCAATACTATGCTTCACTGGGTTTTGGCAGCAGCATGTTAAAATTCTTGTTATTAGACTGACAAAGAAACCAGACTGACTTTTCAACACAATCATATTTTGTCATGAAATGTAATAATATTTAATGATTTCTTTGCATTCCTGTATGCAACAAAATGCCTCAATCTTTGAGCCTTACTTTGACCTCTGTATTGCACTAACCTTTTATACTTAAATTACCTTTATCTTTAATTTATTTCCTCTGTATTTCATTCTGAATGTTTACTTTAGTGAAAATTAAGCATATTTGTTGAGAAAACCCCAAAGTTTGGTAAATGCATTTATACTTTCCTCAGTATAATAGCTGTTTTCATCAGATTAAAATTTGACTCTGCGTAGAAGCACTTCAGTGGTTTTGTGTGTTGTGACAGTTAATGTGTAAATCTACATCTGTATATATACACATGATAGCATTTAAAAAAATACTACTACACCATCATTATTGTTGTAATTTTCCCCAAATCTTTGGGCTCATAAAATTTGTTACAAACAATGCAGAATAGGTAATGAATATAAATTAGCCTTAGAGAATAGTTGTTTTAGAGGGAGATTAATACAGTTTAAAATTTCTATCTGATGGACTGGTGGATGATAACTCATGCAGGACAGTATGTGTTAAGAAGAATGAAACTGATGATAAATGCTCATAGTCCTTAAGCGATTACTGGACGCTACATCTCTGAACTTTTAAATCATGCTGCTTTTCCTGTGTCTCCCAACACACACTTAAATTTCTCTTCCGGGATAAAAGGAATACAGTAATGACTTAGAAAAAATGCTGGTAACTCAGCTGAAACAATTCTTTTTTAAGAGGATAAGCGCAACTCTTCTCTGCCTGGTAGACCAGATGTTCAAGATTTATAAGCAATTTTTTAGTGAAATGTGTGGGTTTTTTTAAATGCCAAGTTTTATTGGTTTTGGTCTTTTTTTCCAGACAGTTACTAGTATATTCCTAGATGTTTTGAAATATTCAAACAGAGGGAACTGTTGATAGATGTAACTCAGCACTATTTCATATTTATAGAAATCACATTACCTCCAGCCGTACTTGTCAGCAGCTCTGCTCTTTTGATTCCCAGTTGGCTAAGAACTGTAGCTTGAAGCATTGTCAGTATGTGATATCATTAATCAAGAAACCAGTTATACTCTGTTTTATTTCTATTTGCATTCCTGTGACTATAAATTACCAGTCACAGTTACTCAGCCCTCAGAACACTGTAGTCGTTGCTCGATGGTCTGCTTGTATTCTGTTTGTGTTGTTTTACTAAGAGGCATGACTCACTAGAAGCTAGCATAGGTCATAGCCTAAAAATGGCTCTTACTCATAAGACGTTGTGTAAAGAAGTAGAGCTTCTTAATAAAAGTTGTATAGGGGAGTAAATGCTTCTTAGACAAGCATTTGCCTGTCAGATGGAATTACAGTTTTGTAAGATGCAGTTCTTTTTTGTCCAGAAAGTGTGACTTTTCCCTTACTGGTATTTTATTTTTCCTACCTATGATAGCTCAGTAATGATTTGGAGAAGAGAGCTTTTTGCGAAATCTGAAAGTCTGCTTGGTTGTGGTGCAGGGACAGTTTCAGTTTGCTGACCAAGTTTTATCAGATAACTCCAAAATCTTCTTCCCTGATATAATAATCAAAACATTTCTGGATAGCATGTATGAGCAATCATACGTACAAGCAACACATGAACACGTTTTATTGAATTTAACATGATTAATCTCTTTATGAAATCTAATGAATCTAACATGATTAAACTCATGAAATGTGCATTAGGGCTGTTGCAGCTACTGACTTTAGTTTTCTTTACCCAGTTCTTTGTATTGTGTGCATTGATCTATCTTCATTAAAAGTTTTATCCCATCGTAGCCATGGGATAAAATTATTGCATTACTGAAGTCAGTATCAGCATTTAGCACTGGAATAGAGTAAATTTATCACCGTATTGTATTTATGCAGTACTGAGGGTGCAGTGTGGAAGGCAGAGGATGAAGAAAGAATTGCTACAGTGATCCAAGCTTGAAGTTTCGTAGCCATATGCTGCAGAAGTGGGTAGTGACATAGAGGTGCTTATAGCCAAAAAGAAGTCAGCATAATTCTGATACATTTCACCTTCCTCTACCTGTCAAATATTTTGTAAAGCATTTAACTTAAAAAATGTAATGTAGTACCTTAAGAATGCCGTTTGTAAACTAATAAAGGTAATAGGTGTATTTTGCTGCTGCAAGCAATTATGTGAGCTTTTTTTTTTTCCCCTTTTAAAGGTCCTTGCTATGTACAGGGTATTTTATGAGACATTTTCATATCATAGGAAAAAAAATAACCATTTGCATAGCCTTTCAGTAGAATATAGCTTGTAATAATTTTTTGTAGAGAGTATTTTTAACAGTCTCCAAGGACTCTGATCAGTGTTCTTTACTCACTCAAACTCCCATTGAATTCAGTAGGCATTTTCATGATTAAAAACACCCAGAGAAGAATGTTGAATACAGTTGATTTATTCAAATGCAAGCAGATCTTTCAGGCAGTATTTTTATAACAATCTGGTTATTACACACGGGGGAAGCCTAAGCTCTCATGCATTATTTGGGTGCCAAAAAGATGGGATCTACTCTTTTAGAGCTATTTGTTATTTTGACAGTGTGGCTCCAAGCTACATTGTACTAGATAAGCCCTTAATATTACATAACAAATAATGAAATATTGTTGCTTCACTGCCTCGCTTCACATGATTAAAAGAGATTAACTGCCTGTAATATCACTTCATATTAATTCCTTATACTATACCTGCTATTGAATCCTGATGTTGATTTTTGAAATAGTGCATATTGGACTTTTCTTCTCATTATGACACAGTCCTCATTATAGCACATTGAACTTAAAGCTAGTCATCTTGTCATATGGTATGACACCTTTTAAGGGAAAGAATGATCAGGAAATTGGAAAGTAGCTTGGGATAGAGTTTCTAATGTTCCTTCTGTTAATTAGGTGACTCCCCAGGGGACAGGGGTCCAGAGAGGACAGTTAAAGGACTCCACAAACTCCCAGAAAGGGAATGTGGAAACCTTAATGTTCCACCATGTGACTCAAGAGAGAAGGCTGAACAGTTTTGAAAAAGGACAGAGGTATGGAAGATCGAAGGAGACTTTGTGACATGGAAAGCTTGCTTGAATCCTGTTAGGCATTGAAGATAACTTGTGGAGTCCATTAATAAAGCGGAAAATCATGTAAGATAGCCCAAAGGAGGAGATGATGCAAGGAAAAAGCTTTCCAGAGATGAGAGAGGGGTCTCCTAGAGGTAAGAGCTGGCTCAAAAGGAGCTGGGGTAGAGGTAGGAATCCAGATGTATTGGAGGAGAAAGGGTTTGAGTACACTTTATTAAGTCCCCAAGAAGATGTTTTGTACTGTGATTTGGAAATTTCTTGGTAAGCTATAGCATCATCTGAAGGTCCAGAAGGCCTCTGCAGAACCATCTATGCCATTAGGGAGCTTTACAGGGTAGAAGGATGCAGATAGATTCCAGTTCTTTCTCATCTCCAGGCTGAGAAGTGAGCTGTCTTCAGTCTGAAAGTGATGTACCTATGTTAGTGTGTGCTGTCACCAGCTAACTTTTATTTGTCATGCCATGGCAAATTGAGCACACAGGTTCTGGACTGGACCACATGAGCTTGCTCAGATTTCAGACTTCTATCAAGAGCGGTCTACTCTCTGCTGGTTACTCATGCAAGAGCTGCCTTTCTTGACTTGCATAATTCAATTAGGAAATTGTCTTGTAAGGAAGAGATGATAAATGATGATCAGATGATTGCTCTATTAATGAGGAGGCAGTGTAGGTTTCTAAAAGGTATGTGTAGGATAGTGAGGAGGAATGCAAGTTAAGGGTAAAATTTTTTTGCATTGTTCAAAACTATAAAATTTACTAGATTATGAAAACTTGAAAAACAAAGTTTTTAATTAATGCAATGGGATTTGGTCATTATTGCCTTTGGAGTTGTCAAATGTGTGAATGGAATTTGCTGTGCAAAGAGAAGTTTCATCAAGGAATTTTCTGTGCCATGTGAGAGAGATGTACTGGAAACTCTATAAAGGCATTATATTTGCGATGCTTGTTAAGTTGTATATTATTGAATTGAAGAGAAAGAGTTTTTTTAGTTATAGTAATTTGCTTTGGGCATTTGCCCTGTTGCAATGAGAAGAGAATGCTGAGAAAAGTGAAGTTATTCCAGTATATTTATTAGAATGCTGACTTCATCTTTGAGAGTAAGAAAGTGCAACTCCTTTTTATGTAACGTAAGCTCTTCCCAATAATGGAATACCCAGCTCTTCATCTGCACTGAGGCTTCTGTTTCAGAGCTCTGCCTGATCTACTCTTGTCTGTTTAAGACAAAATATTTATTGCTTTTATGAACAGGCCTAAGCTTTCCAGGATTTATTTTGAAGTCCAGCTGGAGACTATTCTCTCTACATGTATTCTGCCTATCTTTTTCTGTTTCTTTATCCTTATTTCCTGATGCTTTCTGAAATATTTATTCCCCAGACAGTTTTTCCTGGCTTCTTTTTCTTCCTCTAGAGCTGCATGTAAGAACAGTTGTTGCACATTCTCCTCATGCATTGCCATGTGCTGTGGACAGCATAAGTAACTTACAGACATAGTTTTTAGACTTAACATATGAAATCAAGCTCTTCTCGTATGTGCTCTACCACATGACAGAAATAGTGCAAATAAAAATGGGAATGAAAAGGATAAATATATATGGTTTAAAAAAAGGAAATGCTAACCAGCATCAAAATCAAAGCCAAAATGGATCTCTTTCATGAACCTGAGTACTTTACATGAGATTTAAAGATCATGTATGTGCGTATATATATCTCACATAACATATATATATAAAATATATATATATAGTGTGTGGTTTAGGTACATATTAAACAAGAACAGTTGCTGACTAGGATTTACTATGCTCACATGAATGAAGTTCCACAGAGAACTTTTCTTTGTAAAAAACCAATACAGTTAGGTCTGACAGATCTTGATAGCTGGTTTCATGGGAACTGTTGAGAACTTTAATTCAAAGCAATATTATGTCAAGATGCGTTACAGCCCTAGCTGCATTCCCAGATCAACAGACACTTCTCTCACAGGCCTACTTGAAAGACTTTCAGCAAGGTGTTTATCTGTGATAAGTCTTTATTGCTCCTGATATGGAAGGTCCTTGGTGACCAGCCAGAGAATCTTTATCTATGTCATTTGTCCTATTCAGGCATCTTTCACAACTGTTCTGTTGAACTCAGCAGATTTATATTGTTCAGGCTTGATAAGTGCTTCATTGATCAATTTTCTTTCCGTGAAGAGAGAATGCAGTAGAATAATATAATCTATGCTACTTTGACTTATGCTGACTGAGAGCAATGCAACACAATGAGCTTATTTTTTGTGAAATTTCCGCAGGCAAGCGCTGACACAGGTACGTTTTACGGTCTATTTGGCATGCTCCGTATATCTGTTCATACTAGAACTGATATTCTTTTTGTCAAAGTCCATCTTTCATGTCATTATGTAGCATTTTATTTTATGTTTCTTGTCAAGCAGAGAACTGGAATGGTATCCATTAACACAAAAGTCATTTTAGTCTCCTGTGATTAGACTGACTTGGTTCAGCACCTCTTGGATGAAACAGCTATATAAATCTTTAACCTCTGTAAAAGTACCCTTTAAATCAATAAGAATAAATGAGAAAGGATTAATGTGTTGTAATCACTTGAGAATGCTTCTGTTCATGAGGTTGGCAAGTGTTTGTGACCAGTCAAGCGGTTAACAAACATCTGTGGCAATTCACATCTTTAAGATACATTTGCTTGGTTTTAGCTAGTCTTTCTTCGTTGACTTTTCAGCACAAAAAGAGTAACTGTTTCAAGAGGGCAAGGGGATTTTTCATATCTGCCTACTTAGGCACCTATCTTTCCGTACAGCATAATAGGTATTTAATAGTTGGATCTGGATTCCCGGTCAATGTCAAGTTTACTTATTGTCTTTAAACAGTGACCTGCAGTCGGAAAGAATCACCTGGTTTCTATCAAACTATTTTACTGCCAGAGATCCCTGGGGCTGCAGAAGATAAGGCTGATACTTTGGAGGGAAGGCTGTTACGTTCTCACAGTTCCGAGGTAGACAGAGCTCAAAAATATGTTGCAGCTGTAACAGGAAGGTTTCCGTTCATGTTCTGAATTTTCTCCTAAGTTTTGCTTTGAAAAATAAAACAGTCCAGTGGAAAATATATATGAGAACTTTCTTGGCTGAGAGAAGGATAACCTTTGATATGAACAGGTAGGCTCACTAGGGCTGGGAATGGCAGCTGGAGAATCTGCTCCAAAGAAAACTGAGACAAGCAGCTATCTTGCTATCAGGACAGATTTCTGGCAATTTTGCCACTCTTGAAGGAATCTGTTTTTATTCGCTGTTAGGTATATTAATTAGCATTCACTTAATCTTTAATCAAGACATTTTCTTCTTGATACAGCAGAAGTACTTTTACTACATAGACATCTTGTTGTCATAGTCTCCTAGCAACAGAAACTTTTCTTAGGCTGACATTTACTGCCACAAGAGTTCTGTAGTTCTGTGTCCAAATTACTTTGAATAGCCTTAATTTTCCACAGAGTTCCTAAAATTTAATCAATCTCATCTTTTGTTAGTTTGATTTTCTAACAAAGGCATCTGATTAAGTTATTTCCTGAGCCTTGGTTACAATGTCATCCCAAATGTATTTTAGATCATACCACAAAAGAAAAAAAAAAAAAAAGAAAAAAGTTCTCAACCCATTCTGCCTGCACCTTGAATGGGTTATATTACTAGACATATTCATAGAATCATGGAATGGTTTGGGTTGGAAGGGACCTTAAAGATCATCTGGTTCATATCCCTCTGCCATGGGCAGGGTATCCACAACTTCTCTGGGCAGCCTATTCCAGTGCATCGTTGTTTCTCAGGCTTCCTGAGAATCAGTGATATTGAATAGAACTTCTGCAGTTACTCTTTTAACTGACACAGAGCTTCTTCAGTTATTGTTGGTCATAAGGGTGCACTGCTTCACATCGAAATAGATAAATTCAGAAGGAAAATTTAGGAGCAAAAAAAGTCACAAAGTCTTTTTTTGTGCAAAACAAATGCATATCAGTGGAGAATGGCAGCAGTTACTCATCCAGGTGATGATGATGTTATTCATCCAGATGGGGAGGACCTCTGGTTGTATTGCATCAAGCAGTCCACTGAATACTCTTCAGGCTTATTGTCACCTTTATTTCTCTGAGACTGGCTTCTATGTATCTGCCTGGAATTGCAATCAGACCTGAAAGTGCTGGCATCAACAATTAATATGTATGGAGCAAGTACGTATGGTGTATACAATAGAGTTGTCCTACACCCTAATGCTTAGTCATTTTTCCTGTGGTTATGTCCAGGACTGCCTGTCTTGTGGTAGCCAGATTGCAGGATCAGGTTTTCAAGGCTATCTGATAATTGGAAATTCTGGATAAATGCGTGTTTTCAAAGTATTCTAGGATCACTATTTCATGAAGCAAAGAGCTTGAGTATAGGAGAAATTAGATGCATGCTGAATTTGGACAGAACATCCTCATGTTGATCTCTGAGTTACCTCAGTTCATTGAGATCAGTACAGCCATTGAATGGCTGAACTGGTATTTGTCTTGCTTATTTACGTCTGGCCTCTAACGATCTTTATGCAGTCATACCCCTTCAATTAGTTCTACAAGATTGCTGTTGTTCTTACCTGTGGAACTGCCTGTGTGTTACTGAGGAGTATGTACTCCCAACGTGCAGATCCCTTAGTTCCTGTCTGTCACTTTATATACACATATAAATAAGAATTTAATGTAGTGCTGGAGGAGGAGGAGTTGTACATCTCCAAATAGGACTTAACCTTTTGTTTACCATGGCATAGAGAGGAGTGATTTTTTTTACCTGTTCCTTGTTGAATTTCTAGCTTCTCAATGAAAAACATATTATCTGATTCTCAGCTCTTGACAATTTTATCAGGAAGCAGTTGCTGGCAGTAAATTACATATTTCCTCCTCATGCATTTGTACAAACTATGAAGGTTTTTTTAGGGAAGTGTGTGAATATAATGTGTGGATTAATATGAAATTACTGTGGGTTTTTTTTTATAGACATTCTACCTTCTCGATCTCTGGTTTGATTTTTTTATCCAAGTGCCATATGGTCTACTGCTTCCTTGGGATTCTGACACCGTTTGGCACATGGGAGTACCTAGTCCTGGTTATAACCCATGCAGCTCACTTTATTGTATTTTAAGACATACTGCACTCACAGTAACAGTCTGTTTCTTAGTTATGTTGCATAAACACCAGGTTTTTATATACGAAAATGCAATATGTTCTGTATGTAATATGGTTGTAATAATACTCTGTGGCTTTCTGAATCAAAATGTTTTGAAGTAAATGGGAATCCAGCTATCTGTACAGATGGGAACTTGGGAACAAGCTGGTTTCAGGATACTTGACAGTTGCTAGCTTGGGGAAACTACTCACAAATAAAATATCACTATCTTCTGAATAAAACATTTAAAAATTGAAAAATCCTTTTTGTAGCTACCGTAAGGACACCCAGACCTGGAACAGTTGTGATATTTTTCCTTTGAATGTGAATCACAAATTCCTATGTCACTTTTTGAGTTGATCTGCTTATGTGACCCTTTATAGTATAAAGATCATGCCTTTCAGCTTGTAGACATTATCCTATTGCACTATTCAGAAAAAAAGGTAATAAACTATAAAGCTTAAAAATACCAAGAAGCAGTCACAATTAAAGTTATGGAAGCTTATGGATATGGAAGCTTATCCCCCTAAGAAAGAGGTAGCGTTGGGGCTTTTTTGTATTTTTTTTTCCCCTTCAAAATCTGTTGTTTCTTGTCTTACCTAGAAGAGCTCTGTTCAAACTTACTGTGAAGAAAGCCATGGCATAAAATCTTCAGTTTCTCTGGAATATAGCATGAAGTGTGGACATTTCCCTTTATCTGTATCAACTTTGCATGTTGAGTCAATCACTTTCTCATTTCCTCTACTATAAAACTATCATTGTAATTCATGATGAAGATCATATTGGTAGAACTGTGATATTATTGACTTTGTAAATTTCTTATACCTCTGAATTTCACATCTTTAAAAAACATTAATTCACATAAAACTTCATGCCAACTTTATGAAACTGATCAACATTTGTGCAAGAAAAGCATGTTTCTAATTTAAAGGAAGTTTGTTTTTAAAAATAGTTTCTCAAAATAAACTTCTTTACTGTGTTTTGTAAAATATCATGCTATTGCTGTCTTAGCACTCCTAGTACTTATATCTGTCAAAACATTCTTCATGAGAGTATTATGAAAGAAGGCAGGTTTATGTACTAGAAGATAATCGGTCTGTCTTTTCATGGAAAAAAGTGGCTTGTGCTTCCATATTTTTACTTAATTTTTAAAATGTGTGGTTGATATTTCTATTTTTATTACTTTAGCTATATACTTTGCCAGTGAAGTAGAAGTATTCCTTTTACTCTTGTGATTACATTAAAAACTTAAATAGAATTTCAAATTTGAAAGCATATGATTTGCTTTAATTTAGTGTCCTGAATTTTATATTCTGCTGGTTAAGCAACAGACCTACAATTATCTGATAGAGGCTGCCTCCTTGACATTTTCCAGCTTATTTTTCATCCTCAAGTAGAGCTGCGTATTTTGCATAAGCTTTAGATAATCATGTAAACTAGTTGCATCACTGAAGTATTTTTATTTCAAATTCAAATACGTTGAGGGTTGCATACATGAGCTTAAAATAGTTTTTGCAGATCTTCTGATCTAATGTCTATCTGACTTAAATTGTTCTTGAATCTCTTTCCCTCACCTTCCCTATCAAGGCTAAATCTGTTTCAATTTAAATGTACAAAAATATGTGAGCCACTTAGAATGCATGTGCAGAAATTTAAGTATTGTTATAGTGTATGATATTTAATCCATATTTTTTTCCTTTCCTTTACGATATGTACTGTATCCTCACTCCCATGTTACATTAATTCTTAGGTGCAAATATTGTGAACAGTTCGGCTAGGGCAAAGCAATGGGAATCTTCCAAACAGTTAATTATTTGTACGAGTTTTGAAAGGTTTGGTGTCCTGGATGGTTAGAGTTTCTGGTACCATTTTTGCTGAAAACACCAGGTATACTCTAAAATTACTTACTCATTCCTAAGGGTTAATGTTAACCATTAGCAAATATGCTGTTTTTTTAAAGATCCTGGTGAGTAGCAGAACTGCTCTCAGTTTTCTTATAGGATCAAAATACAGATCTACTCAACTGTCAGTTATAAAAAATGCTAGCTCTATATCATACTTAATTCAGCTCAGGCCAAAGCACTGACATAAAATATAGTGCTCTAGGTTGTGCATGCAGAGAATATTTTACAGATGCATATTTGTCTCTTTCCTTCAGCTGTCAGCCCGGATACATCGTCATATATCATTATCACTTCTAGCAATGACACTGGAACATCTCCCGCAGTAGTATGCTTACCGTGCACATATAAATATAATACATGGTAGCTACTTCCCTGTGGAATATTCCAAAAGCAGAGCCACCTCATTTCAGGATTAAAATACCTTACTGCCTTCTTGTATCATAACTAAGCCAAGTTTGTATTGGTGCTTAACTTGTTCAACCCATATATTCTTCCAGGATACAAGGCAGGACCTTAAAAAGGCTAGGAGGATTGGCCAGGTTAATAAATGGTTAGAAGGGAGGTGCTATAGTCAGGGGTTTGGGTACCTTGAACATGGGACACAATTTAGTAAGCCAGGTCTACTGGGGGCTGGTGGAACTGGTCTGACAAAGAAGGGGAAGAGTGGATTTGGTGGGAGGCTTGCCAGGCTGGTCAAGGATGCTTTAAACTAGATGTGTTGGGGGAGGAGGGCATCATTCCATCCCAACACACCCAGTCACTTGCCAGCAACTATAGTAAACATTCAGAGCAATGCAGAGATATTCCAGCTGCTCCAGCCAATGAGCCAGCTTCAATTGGAGGTTGGCTCAGATACCTCTATACAAATGCCCGTAGCATGGGAAGCAAACAAGAGGAATTAGAGATGTGTGCATGTCTATGGGGGTATGATATCATAGGCATCACAGAAACATGGTGGGATAGCTCCTATGACTGATGTGTTGGAAAGGAAGGTTACAGGCTCTTTAGAAAAGACAGGCCTGGTAGGCGGGGAGGAGGAGTTGCTATTTATATTACGGATAGGCTGGAGAGTATGGAGCTCTGTCTGGGGACAGGTGAGCAGTCAATAGAGAGTTTGTGGGTCAGGGTTAAAGGGAGAACAGTAATGGGAGACATTATTATGGAGATCTGTTACAGACAGCCTGATCAAGAGGACTCGGTGGATGAAGGGCTCTATAGACAGATAGGTGCAGCCTCACGCTCACAGGCCCTTGTTCTCATGGGGGACATCAACCACGCTGATATCTGTTGGAGGGATGGTACGGCCCGGCACAAGCAATCCAGGAAGTTCCTCGATTGTGTGGAAGACAACTTCCTTCTGCAAGTAATAGAGGAGCCGACAAGGAGAGGTGCCATGCTTGACCTCGTCCTCACCAACAGGGAAGGGCTGGTTGGGAATGTAACGCTCCAGGGCAGCCTTGATTGCAGCGATCATGAGATGGTTGAATTCGAAATCTTCAGGACAGTGAGAAGAGCGTGCAGCAAGCTCACTGCCCTGAACTTCAAGAGAGCAGACTTTGGCCTCTTCAGGAACCTGCTCAGTAAGGTTCCATGCGTTATAGCCCTAGAGGGCAGGGGGGCCCAAGGCTGTTGGTTGATATTCAAGGCTCACCTGCTGCAAGCTCAGGAGCGATGCATCCCAACTAGAAGGAAGTTCAGCAGGAGGGCCAGGAGACCTCCCTGGATGGATAAGGAGCTGCTGAGCAAAATTCGAAGGAAACAAGAGGCTTATAAAAGGTGGAAGCAAGGCCAGGTGACCTGGGAAGAATACAGGGATGTTGTCCGGGAAGCTAGGGACCAGGTTAGGAAAGCTGGGGCCCACTTAGAATTAAACTTGACTAGGGATGTTAAGGATAACAGGAAGGGATTTTATAGGTACATTGCAAATAAAAGTCAGGCAAGGGACAATGTGGGTCCTCTCCAGAAGCTGTCGGGAGAACTGGCTACCCTGGATTTGGAGAAGGCTGAGGTTCTTAATGACTTCTTTGCCTCAGTCTTCACCGGCAAATGCTCTGACCACACCACCCAAGTCTTGGAAGGCAGACGCAGGGACAGTGAGAATGAAGACCCTGGGCCCACTGTACGAGAGGATCTGGTTCGAGACCATCTTAGGAACCTGAATGTATACAAGTCCATGGGACCTGATGGAATCCATCCGCGGGTCCTGAAGGAGCTGGCAAATGAAGTTGCTAAGCCACAGTCCATCATCTTTGAAAAATCGTGGCAGTCAGGTGAAGTTCGCGATGACTGGAAAAAGGGAAATATAACCCCCATTTTCAGGAAGGGGAAGATGATTGTCCCAGAGAATTACAGACCAGTCAGTCTCACCTCTGTGCCTGGCAAAATCTTGGAGCAGATTCTCCTGGAAGGCATGCTAAGGCACATGAAAACCAACAAGGTTGTTGGTGACAGCCAGCATGGCTTCACTAAGGGGAAATCCTGCCTGACCAATCTGGTGACCTTCTATGAAGGGGCTACAGAACTGATGGACAGGGGTAGAGCAGTTGATGTCATCTACCTGCACTTGTATAAAGCATCTGACACTGTCCCACATGACATCCTTCTCTCTAAATTGGAGAGACATCAATTTGATAGGTGGACCACTCGGTGGATAAAGAACTGGCTGGATGGCTGCATGCAGAGTTGTGCTCAATGGCTCAATGGCTCAATGTCCAGCTGGAGACCAGTAACGAGTGGTGTCCCCCAGGGATCGGTGTTGGGATCGGTCTTGTTCAACATCTTTGTGGGGGACATGGACAGTGGGATTGAGTGCGCCCTCAGCAAGTTTGCTGATGACACCAAGCTGTGTGCTTCAGTTGATAACGCTGGAGGTAAGGAATGCCATCCAGAGGGACCTTGACATGCTTGTGAGGTGGGCTGATGCCAACTTGATGAAGTTTAACCATGACAAGTGCAAGGTCCTACACGTGGGTCAGAGCAATCCCTGGCACAGCTACAGTTTAGGAAGAGAAGAGATTCAGAGCAGCCCTGCGGAGAAGGACTTGGGGGTGTTGGTCGATGAGAAAATGAACATGAGCCAGCAGTGTGCGCTTGCAGCCCAGAAAGCCAACCGTATCCTGGGCTGCATCAAAAGGAGTGTGACCAGTAGGTCAAAGGAAGTGATCCTGCCCCTCTACTCTGCTCTCGTGAGACCTCACTTGGAGTATTGTGTGCAGTTCTGGTGTCCTCAACATGAAAAGGACATGGAACTGTTAGAACAAGTGCAGAGGAGGGCCACGAGGACGATCAGGGGACTTTAGCGCCTCCCGTATGAAGATAGGCTGAGAAAGTTGGGACTGTTCATCCTGGAGAAGAGAAGGCTGCGTGGAGACCTCATAGCAGCCTTCCAATATCTGAAGGGGGCCTGGAGGGATGCTGGGGAGGGACTCTTCATTAGGGACTGTGGTGAGAGGACAAGGGGTAATGGGTTTCAACTTAAACAGGGGAAGTTTAGATTGGATCTGAGGAAGAAATTCTTTACTGTAAGGGTGGTGAGGCACTGGAATGGGTTGCCCAGGGAAGTTGTGAATGCTCCATCACTGGCGGTGTTCAAGGCTGAGTTGGGCATAGCCTTGCATGGCATGGTTTAGTGTGAGGTGTCCCTTCTCATGGCAGGGGGGTTGGAACTCGATGATCTTAAGGTGCTTTCCAACCCTAGCTATTGTATAATTCTATATGCTGTCCTTGTTGTGAGAGTGCAAATGTGTCCTAATCCTGCACTGAGAGGTAAAGATAAAGAAGAGGTAAATGTATCCTTTGCACATGCATACCTTTTAGAAAAGTTGTGCTAAATTAGGAACAGGAGAAAGATATACGCAGGGAATTTAAATTCTCACATTAGGTCAGTTTCATGTCTTGCATGGTGAAGAAAAAAAAACGTAACCACCCCTCCCCCCCCCCCCCCAAAAAAAAAAAAAAAAAAAAAGGCCCCCCCCAAAAAAAAAACAAACAAACAAAAACAAAGAAACTGCAAAAAAAAACCCCAAAGTTTTCAAAATTGCATTCTTCCTAATTTTCTGAGAGAGTGCAAGGCACTGAAAGCCAGTTTTCAGAAGGTATTTGGTTATCCAGAAATCCAAATTGCTACCTGTGGGTTAGCAAGGACACTTAGCTTCTTTACCTGTGCAGAAGTTGCCTTTCAGTTTGTCAGGTATCTAACTTAGCTCCTTTTGTTAATTCTACAGTGTTTTTCTGCATTTTGGAGCACCTATTAAAATTAAAATGCAATTTTAAAATTTTGCTTTCAATCTCCCAGTATGAAACTCCTGTATGATCTGCTAATGTGTCTGAAAATCTGGTTCCTCTTTCAGTCATTGAGCTGCCAGAAAAACTGTATTCCATTTGCTACAGGCTCTAAGTGTACTCCCGCATACTGAAGTGTAATGTTCTCTGCATTTGAACTGTCCTTGAGCATATGTAAGTTTAAATGTCTTTTATGATTTCAATATTATCCATGTTTATTGTTGGTACTACAGGAGAAAGTATTTTGTGGAGCAGGTAAAGCTGTCACAAGAGGTGTGAACGATTTAGTATTCATCTCTTAATTGTTCCTAGTTATTGCTATTTTACAGGGGGTTGTTTGATTTGGTTTAGAGATAATGTGGTTGCTTGTACAGTGGATGCCCAAATAAAACCATCAGATTAATTTGCTATGAAATGCTGAGCAGTAGATAAATAACAAAGACTTTGTAATGGTAATAGTAATTGTCATTGGTAACAAAAATATATGTGAAAATTTAATCATACAAAATGCATGTATGTCAACGGTAGCTATTCAAATAGTGTCAAACAGCTATAATCTGAATTCTTAGCTTTTTCCATGACTGAATAAAACTTGACAGTCTGTAAACATTATAGAAACCAGAAATTAAAAAACATTCTAGATAAAGATATGCTTATTTTCCATAAAATCTTTTATTATCCATATGAAAGTTCCTAAAGAGTACAAGATCAACTGAACAGGAGAAAATTATAGAGAATTGCACCTTATAGGTGTGAAAACGTAGCTCCTCAAGTCTTTTCTTTGTTTGTGTGTTTGTTTAGTCAAAGAATAAAGGTTGGAACCAGTAAAATTTGAAGGTTTCCAGGGATGGTGATTCCCCCACTTCCCTGGGGAGCCTGTTGCAGTGCCTGACTACACTTTACCTGAAGAAATTTTTCCTAATACAGTCTAAGCTGGATATAGAAACATAATCCAGTTGTGTGGAGATCTTTGCCCTTAGTTAGCTGTTGAGTTACAAATTTGATTGATGGAAATAACTTTATTGTAAATAAATGGTTCTATTTCTAAATCCAAATCATAATGTTAATCTTTTCATGGAAGATACTATCCTTGGCAGAAGGATATGCTTTCTGTACTGTTTTAACAGATATGAAGGTCAGGGATTAAAGCTCAGCAGAATGACACCCATATGTCCATTTTTGAAAATAAAATTAAAGTTTTTGCATTAATATTCCTGTCTCCTAATTCAAGTTTTTGAAAAGTATAGAAAGGGGACTAGAACTCTAATGAAATGTTTTAAATGGTTGAAATAATAAGCATGGTGGCTTACTTTGAAAGTCGTTTTGGTGGTTTTACTTAATTTAGTCTTTTCCTGAATAAATGCAACAGAGTAAACTGGTATATAACAATCTAGTACCAACAATATCCAGCTTGTCTTGGAACCCTAAGTAATGCTACAAAGCAGCTGTACTGCAAATTGCAAGGAAATGAATCAAGGATAGGATGGGAAGCTTTATTTACTTTTCTGTGTAAGTTCTTGCTTATGTGGTGTGTATCTGACCTTACTGTTATTTTGCCACAGCCACCTTGTATTTCACGTAATCCTAATGTATATAGGTGGAAAGTGTATTTGTCTTAAGATGTGAGAATTTCAGGACAGATGGATGAGCAGAGAACATCACTTGCATTCTTTTAATGCCATCTGGTTAGTAAATACTAGCAGGACAGAAGGAACATATGTTGTTTTAGCTTGCCCTGTGTCTTGCCAGGAAATACATTAGACTGGCATGGTCCAGGGGTACATACATCCAGTGTTGGAGATACAGTGTAGATATTCATAGGTGTGAGAAGTTCTCACTGATAGCAGAGGAAAAATTAACAGTCCTACCGAAATCCTAGGCAATTGTTAATCTCTGAAGCTGATATATGAGGGACATACAGAGTATAACTTCTGACATCATCTTGCAAACAATGAGTAAGTACATCCAGACACTTGTTTAATAACTAACTTCACATCAGTTCTTTTTCCTTGCCTGCATCTGAAGTAGGAAGAAAACTTCATCTAGATTGGTAGAAATAAAAACCATGGGTTAGATTGTGTGAGACAAACTTTGTTCTAGGCTACTGCTGCCCTCCACATCAGAGAGTCTGGTTTCCTGACAAACTGGAACTGAAAATAAACAGAAAGAACATGTCCCTCAAGGCAGGTGAAGGATGAAGCCAGTGCTTGAACTACCTGATTCATTTCCTGCTTTTCCCCCATCCTCTTTCCAAGGGTCAAATCAGCACAGATGTGTTGCAGCCCCAATGCAGCTGGGTGCCAGTGGGTACTCAGCCTCATGTCACATTGAAGACATGACTTGCTGACCTACACTAATGACGCAAGGGTGGTGAGATTACCCTTTCTGTACCCACTCGTCAGTAAATTCGCGCCCAGAGGTGAACAAGTCTTAAGAAGGGTGTATAGAGGGTTAGTGAGAGACTACTCTCAATCCTTAGTAGGCTCATTAGATTACAAAGAATATATGTGAGAGGTCAGCTGAAGGAAGCTATTCCATAAGAGTGTGATTTGATTAAGACCAGGCTATGGCCTAGCTATATGGGGCAAGAGGTGGTGTGGAGAGTTTGCCATTAATTTAAATGGGAGCACAGTCTTTTGCCAGCCTTCAGTCTTTGTCATTTATAGTTTGCGATTTCATTATTAAAGTGAGCAGTTTGGTGAAGCTCAGAGGCAGAATTTTTATTGATTATTAGATAGCTAGCACTTTATCTTTGCTTCTTGTTTAAATATAAGCTTGTTTATTAGCTGTCAAGCAGCTGTGTATTCCAGTATATAAATAGCATTAGGAAAAAAGGCATTTAACTTTTGAAATCTAAATTTACTTTCTACGTAAAAATAAATTTTCTTTGAAGATTGTTGTTATTCAGCAGATTAAGCTGTTTCATTTTTGCCAGCCTTTCACTTTACTGCTTTTTTAACAGCAAGATAAAATATCCATTGAAACTACAATTATAATGAAATGGCACAATATAAATAGACGACTTTCATCATAATGCACTGTTTTTAGAAACGTTCGTAATTTAAACAACTATGTTCCTTGACTTGTCGCCAATTAAGTTTAGTCATCTAGTGCCTGTGAATTTCAATGAGAAAGCTCAACGGTCTTTTACAGATACGATCTGTTGGCAGGAACACAGTCAAACAAGGAAAGGTTTAATCTTTTCTTTTCCCCTTATTTCTTTAAGTATCATAAAATATATAAGAGGAAAAAATTAAGTGGCAGAGGAAACAAAACCACTGCACAGAAATGGTTTATAGCTTTGTGTAGATTGAATGTATAAAAAAAAAATCTTTGCTTAGTATCCCTTGAAATGAGTGTGATAGGCTTTAAAGATACAAGGCATGTTAAACAGACCCATGAGAAAATTAAAATTAGAAGCAAACTGTAGCCAGTAACTGTTACTCTCTGATTATTCAGATATTTCTAATGAACATTTTCACAAAAAATTTTGGATCCAGATTCATAAGGAAAAAATAAATAGGAGTGGCCTAAGATACTTCAGATAGTAAACTGGTCCCTGTACCTATCTTTCAGTGGCCAAAGCAGAAGCCACCTGGGGATTGGAATTAGATAAACTAAATGACTAACAGCTGTCTTACAGGCATGAGACTAGATAAAGCAACCGAGCTGTAAATCTGTGCAAACTGCATGAAAGACTACATAATACAAATTGATTAGCTTAGGACTTACATTAATGTGGTTGTGAATAAAAATACCCGGCCAACAAATCCTGTCCTAATTTTAACAGCTACTGAAGGGAAAAACTTAACAGATGGGTCATTATGAGGTATGAGGCTACAATGAATTTACATTGTGATGAAAGAAAAAAAAAAGCAACCTAAATTATTAATCCCCATGAAGTAAGAGTTCTAATCTCTATGCAGAAAGACAAATATTTGAGGTTTTAACTTGGGTTGATAGGTGGCTTTCATGGAATACCAATGCCCTTTGCATTTTGTAAAGATGAAAAATGTGAAGACCTATTGATTTACATTCAAAAATGGAATAAGTGATGTGGTACACATCTCACTAAATAGTTCATAAACTATTGAAATGTAACATACATTATTAGGACTGGTTAGTTTTCTGGTGTTTCAGGATTATAGCATTTGAAATTAAGCATGGTAGAAGCATTGACTTAGTTATTTGCATTTCTTAACCCTACAGAACCTGGTGTTAAATCTGTTATATAATATTTCTTCTGTACTCAAAATTCTGTCTCTTTTATTTGGTTGATTTTTATAACTTTAAAATTAATGCCATTTAATGAATGCATTATTTGTATGACATTTGTGAGTTGTATAATTTTATGTCATAACCAGTCAAGAGATTGTAACCATGGGATGGTAAAACCACAGGAATATAAGTGACCTATATTCTTTCTTTAACTGCTATGGCTTTATTTCATCTTACTCTTGATTTATGAACTGCTACATTAATATTAATGTGGATTTGTTGTGTGCCATATACTGAAAGAAAGTGAAGTTTCATCAAATTGTCAGGCTTTTGGATGCAACCTCCTTGTATGAATTGCTGAGTTCTCAAAGCTTTGGGTGTTTAGTGTGCCTTTGTGATGTTTTTGAATGCAGATAGATAGAAAATTGTTCTGCCTACTTTTAGAGTCAGCTAGAAGTCACCTAGTCATAACTTGTATAAAAGTAAAGCCCAAGGTGAGAGGCAAGATGTACTGAATCAGTTGCTATTGCAGCCATACAGCTTCTGGCTAGGTAGAGCACAAGCAGAATTAATTAATTTAGTTCCTGCTCTATTCCCTAAGTCCCCAAAGTCACAGGGCACTTAGATACCTATCTTACCTACATGCACTGAGAATCCACCATCTCTGAGTTTCTCTGCCTCTACCCCTGCAAGGTCTGATATGTTTTATGTCATCCTAATTCCAGTCACTATTGTAATAGAGCACCTGTAATCCCAATTCTAAAGCAAATCCACTAAGTCTATGATACTTAAATGCTCATTTGATTTGGATAAGATTTCCTTCAGTGATAACAGTAGTTAATGGTCTATAGAGATTCCTGGTCTCTCTGATCCAGCAGGCACTGATTAATACATCATTTCAGTTGTTTCGGTGTGAAGAAGAACAAAATTATATTTTGGCTTCCAAAATTTTACTTGAACAACCAAAAATGTATACAATTTGCAATTCTTTGGATTTCTTTCACTGCTTCTGTGACATAGGAAGAAGTTTTTAATTTTTGATTGCAACTCATGAATGAAAAATGCCACAACTGCAGTAATTGTTATTGAGAGTGGCAATTAACATTACTGTACACCAAAACTTCTCCTAACCCATTGGTTTGAGTATTTGTTTACTGTACTCCTGTTGAGAAGAAAATCATAGAGTCATAGAATAGTTAGAGTTGGAAAGGACCTTAAGATCATCAAGTTCCAAGCCCCCTGCCATGAGCAGGGACATCTCACACTAAACCATGTCACCCAAAGCTCTGTCCAACCTGGCCTTTAGCAGTGCCAGGGATGGAGCATTCACAGTTTCCCTGGACGGCCCATTCCAGTGCCTCACCTCCCTCATAGTAAAGAAATTCTTATATCCAATCTAAATTTCCCCTATTTAAGTTTCAACACGTTCCCCCTTGTCCTATCACTACAGTCCCCCAGGAAGAGTCCCTCCCCAGCATCTTTATAAGGCCCCCTTCAGATACTGAAAGGCTGCTATGAGGTCTCCACGCAGCTTTCTCTTCTCCAGGATGAACAGCCCCAACTTTCTCATCCTGTCTTCATATGGGAGGTGCTCCAGTCCCCTGATTATCCTCGTGGCCCTCCTCTGGACTTATTCCAACAGTTCCTTTTTATGTTGAGGGCACCAGAACTGTACACAATACTCCAAGTGAGGTCTCACGAGAGCAGAGTAGAGGTGCAGGATCACCTCCCTCGACCTGCTGGTCACGCTTCCTTTGACGCAGCCCAGGATACGGTTGGCTTTCTGGGCTGCAAGCGCACACTGAAGCCAGCTCATGTTCATTTTCTCATCAACCAACACCCCCAAGTCCTTCTCCGCAGGGCTGCTCTGAATCTCTTCTCTGCCCAACCTGTAGCTGTGCCAGGGATTGCTCTGACCCACGTGTAGGACCTCATGCTTGTCGTGGTTAAACTTCATCAGGTTGGCATCAGCCCACCTCACAAGCATGTCAAGGTCCCTCTGGATGGCATTCCTTACCTCTAGCATATCAACTGAAGCACACAGCTTGGTGTCATCAGCAAACTTGCTGAGGGCACACTCAATCCTACTGTCCATGTCACCCACAAAGATGCTGAACAAGACCGGTCCCAACACCGATCCCTGGGGGACATCACTTGTTATTGGTCTCCAGCTGGACATTGAGCCATTGACCACAACTCTGCATGCGGCCATCCAGCCAGTTCTTTATCCACCGAGTGGTCCACCTATCAAATTGATGTCTCTCCAACTTAGAGAGAAGGATGTCATGGGAGACAGTGTCAAAGGCTTTTCACAAGTCCAGGTAGATGACATCAACTGCTCTGCCCCTGTCCACCAGTTCCGTAGCCCCATCATAGGAGGTCACCAGATTGGTCAGGCAGGATTTCCCCTTAGTGAAGCCATGCTGACAGTCACCAACAACCTTGTTGGTTTTCATGTGCCTTAGCATGCCTTCCAGGAGAATCTGCTCCAAGATTTTGCGAGGCACAGAGGTGAGGCTGACTGGTCTGTAATTCTCTGGCTCATCCATTTTCCCCTTCTTAAAAATGGGGGTTATATTTCCCTTTTTCCAGTCATCGCGAACTTCACCTGACTGCCACGATTTTTCAAAGATGATGGACAGTGGCTTAGCAACTTCATTTGCCAGCTCCTTCAGGACCCGCGGATGGATTTCATCAGGTCCCATGGACTTGTATACGTTCAGGTTCTTAAGATGGTCTCGAACCAGATTCTCTCCTACAGTGGGCTTAAGGTTTTCATTCTCACAGTCAGTCCTTCAACTTTAATGATCGCAGTCAATCTAGTCTTCCACTTTGAGGAGTGCTTAAGCCATTGGTATGCTAGGTAACATCTGCATATCTGAGTTCTTGTTCTCTGCATTTTGGGATGTAAATGAAGCAATTCAAAAATTCATGCATGGAAATGAAGATACTTCATACAGGTAAAACTGAGTTTTGGCACAGAGTTCATCCAGTTTGGCATCCATTGATAAAACAAACAAGCAGCAAACCCCCAACCCCCTCTCAAACAACCTGAAAGAAGAAAAAAAAAAATTAATTCAGGATTTCTGCAAACGAAATATTGTATTGTGTTCTGACAGATAGGTTGTGCATTTATTACATTATTTGATAGTGTACAGCAAATAATGTTAGAAACCTTAAAGTGCTGTAGCCTTTTAATATTTTACATTACTTCACTCACTGATTTTCTGTAGGAACTGACACAGGTAGATATATCTCCTGGACTGTTCCCCCACTTCTTTCCCAAGAATCAGTGATTTATTTATTTATTTATTTTTAATTTCTGGTCACATTAACTCACTGGCTGTTACAGCTGTATATCATCAGTGCTTTCTTCCTGTTTAAGCCTTCTGACCAGGCTACAGAAAAGTAATAGAAAATTACAAGGAACGTAATCTCATTTCAGCACTCCATATCCTGAGCCATTAAAGCATGAAGCATTCAGGCCATGTTACAAAGAAATTGAAAGTGGACTTAAAGGAGGTTGTTTCCTAAACGCAAGACCCCTTTACACCAGTGCTTCTTTCAAGGGCGTGTTAATGGAGTCCTAGCAGCGGGGTGAGATTTAAAGTGATAGATGATATGTCACCCCTAGCAAAGGGAGCTAAGGAGACAAGAAAAAGTCTGATGTTATTAGCAAGTATTTCAGAAGTTAATTAATGCATTTGTGCTCTTATTAAATGTTGTATTGTGCTGAAGTTTAGTTTGACTTGGTATTGGGAACTCATTCAAGGTATCGTGGGAAGGTGTCGTGGTTTAAGTCTCTATAAACTCACGCAGCCGCTCTCTCACTCACTCCCCACTCTTTCTTCCTTCCACTCCTGGAGGGATGGGAAGGAGAATCAAAAGAATGCAACTCCCACAGGTTGAGATAAGAACAGTTTAGTAACTAAGGTGTATCACAAATCACTACTGCTACCACCAATGATAATAATGACAAGAGAAAATACAAGGGAAAAGAATACAATTTCTCACCACCCAATATCAAGCCCGACCACACAGTGCACCCCCACCAGTGCACCCCCCACCGTGCACCCTCACCACCCTTCTGGGTCTCTCCTCTCCGTTTCTACATCCTGGACATGATGTGCTGTGGTACGGAATAATCTCTTTGGTTAGTCTGGGTCAGGTGTCCTGTCTCTCCTTCCTCCCAGCTTCCCCTCCTCCCTGGCAGAGCGTGAGGCTCACAAAGTCCTTGGCCAGCCTAAACATTCTAGGCAGTAACTGAAAACACTGGTGTTATCAGCACTGTTCCAGGCCCAAAGTCAAAAACACAGTGCTGCACCAGCTACCAAGAAGGAGAAAAAAATGACTGCTGCTGCTGAACCCATGACAGAAGGCTGCAGCAAAATACATACATGCATACACACCTTGTTAACATTCTTATTTACTTAACTCAATACTAGATCAAAAAGAGTACTTTAATGGTGACCATAGAGCTTCAGTGACAGTGTGGTAAATGGGAAATGAAAAAGTAGAGTGTGTCCTCTGCAGAAGGTGAGGGAAGACAGACACAGATAAATCAAGTGTGCTTTTACTGGAGGAGATAAGGTTGGAGCCAATCCTCCCTTTCTGTTTTCCTTTGTTCTTTTTCTTCTACAGTCTGTGACTGTCTTACATCTTCTTGTTATTTTCACAGTGTGTGGGATATTTTACATGTGTCATATACAAATTCTTTGTTCTCTTTTTACTATCCTAAAACCAATTCTAGTCAACTGCCAAGGCTTCATTCTTTCAGTGATCCTTAGCGGACCATTTGTGATTTGTAGTCTCGGGGCAGGCCTCTGGTGTCTGCCTGTGCCTTTCTTTGTTCTCTAGTCTTCTGGTGCTGTTTTGGATTGCTGTATCGACGGCCCTTGCTGCTCTTTAATCTCCTGTGCCTTGTCTGTGATATGCAGGAGAAACATCACTGTTTATCTTCTGTTAGTTCTTGGTATAAAATCCTCCCAAGGTTTGCAGAGCAGCACTCATGGTACCTTATCTCAGTCAATCTCCCAAAGTTTCCAAAGGCCTTTATCTTTCTTCTTGATTGTGCATGATGCAGCTGGTAACTTGGAGCTATCTGTTAAAACATTTTGAGATCTTACTTTGTATAGAAGGGATTATTCAGCAATTGTATTTGGTGCTGGTGTCTGGGGTCAGCTCTGCCTTTGTGACAGAGTTTGAGAGGCTGGTCCAATAAATGCCAGCTCTCGTATCTGTGTCCTTTCTTGTTGAAGAAAGTGGTATTTTAGCATTGACTTCAAAGGCTGAGGAGTTGATTACTGGACATATCTGGCTGGGCAAAGGCCAAGAAGGAATTCTACTGAAAGAGGGGGGCATAAAAGGGATTCCTGCTGGTTGCATGATATATTCTTTCAGTACATATGGATAGCTTAAAACAGCTGTGCCTGTGCCTTGGATGCCTGTTACCAAACTGCTAACACTCCCAAGTCACACATACCAATTTAAGGTCAATGAAACAGTGGTTACAGGGCCTCTGAGATCCCTCCCATCCATGTATGGTTTCCTGTTCTCTGTTAGGATGCCCACAAATTCATCTCTCTGAGCCATCTGTATCTGTGAATTAAAGTAGAAAAAACTTTATTGGAGTAATACAGAAGATATGAAAATAATATTTTGTAAAAGTAACTGATAGGCAATGGGAGTTGTGAATAAATGAGAGGTTCTATTCTAAGTCAAAACATGCATCATATGCTGATAGATCGGAGAAATCGATGCACTAGGTTGTGTTGAAATATGATACCATTAACATTGTTTCCTTGTGCATACCTATTTATGAAATTGAGACAACTGCACAGATAGAATACACATACCTTTTTATGAGCAACAAATGCCAATTTATGTCCTTTTCTCTCTTAGAAGATAACTTAATCGGTTCAAATAATCCAGTAGAGCAATCCAAGTCACAATTCAGGTGACATTATTTCCCAAGGAATGCTGGAGTGCTTGAATTTATGATTCCTGAGATTTCAGCCAGATTAGCTCTATATGTGGTGTTCTTTACTTGTGTATATTGAGGTGATTCTCTTCTCATAAGTCTGTTCTACAGATATTACACCATGGCACTGTGGCCATGATTATTTTTTTTAACATTTTTTTCCAGCTGGTAGTTTCATGGAGAGATGATAAATTGCATTTTTCCTTTCTAACTTTTTGCTGAACAGAGGTTAAATATATTACTGTTTGTTTTTACAGGAAAAAAAACCAGTGAAACAAAACAATCGAACCAACAAAAACTGATTAAATGTAATTGCTTCTTCCACTGGGTCCTTTCAGATCTTATCATCTGGAATGCCGACACCTGAATCAGCATTTTGCTTCATAGAAGGCATAGTATAGACTACAAAATTAAAGCAGGTTGTGCATTCAAGCTTCCTATTTCCTTGTGTAAAAAGTGAAACTTCCACGCAATGTCCTCTCAAAGGAGAGAACTGCTTGGAGAGACAACATAATTGTAACAGGCTAGCATTACTTTTTATGGCTTAGACTTACTGATTTCACTTGCATTGGAGTCTTACCATGAGTTGTAATGACTGTCTGTCCTTTATTTTTATAATCGTAGAATCATAGAATAGTTAGGGCTGAAAAGGACCTCAAGATCATCTAGTTCCAGCCTCTCTGCTCATAGAATAGTTTGGGATGGAAGGGACCTTCAAAGGGCATTTAGTCTAACCCAGATAATGAGCATCGGAATCTAGTAGTTCTTCTGAGCAGAGGTTATCTTCAAGCACAAAGTAGTTCCACAAAAGCAAGCTAAGCAACATATTTAAAATGAAGTATGTGTGGTTTGCTAGTTTGTGGCTTAGCAACTTTGTGGTTCCAAGCAGATGTTTACCCAGAGGGCTTGTCTCAGTCACCCTCTTTGCTAGGTATGCAACATTGTATAGCAGAGAGAATAAAATGAAAAGCAAACTGTAGTCATGCTGCAGTGAAGTTTGTAAATGGAACTATTTCATAGTGAGCAAATTGGGAGGTAAAAGTAGATGTAACAAAGTTAGCAGCTTTCTTGTAAGCTGTATTGTCTCTGGAATGAGACAAAGCCAAGAACTCTAGGCTGAATTAGTCACAGTGTCTTGAACTGATACAGCTTCAAGAATGAAACTGTATCTTGCATTCTGGGTTGGGCAGGAGCAGAGCAAATCTTGGCCAAAATTGGAAGATATGTCTTCCTCTTCCCTAAAGAATTAATTTTATCAATTTGTAATGCATCCTTCTGAGATGCCAGTTGTACTTTGTAAACAAACAAACAAACAAACAAACAAACAAAAACCCAAAACAAAACCAAAAACAAACCCCAAAATCCAAACAAACCCAACAAACTGGTAAAATATAGGGTATATAAATTTCCAAAATCATATCAGTTTTTCTTTCGGAGGTCTTCCTTGACTTAAAAGCCTGAGGTCTTTGGAGGGAACAGTTTGCTTTGAAACTTAAAATGTTGAAAAGTTTCATTTGCAACCTCTAGATTTTGTGTGGCATTTAATAAAGTCATTAAAAATGCTATTGATGTCTGACATAATTGGAAAGGGGGAAAAAAAAGCATAAATAAAAATCCCATCCCCAAAGGGACTTGATCTCCTAGCCTTAGATGTGTGTGGCTGTTATTTGTTTATTAGGCTATACAATTAGGTACATAAGCAAGTGTGAAGAGTTTTGAATGTTAAATTTACCACTGGAGGGAGCCCATATTCCATGAATGCTGTAGGACAAAAAAAAAATAATAAAAAAAAATGAAGGATTATAATTTTAAAAGGAAAAAATGGTACACTTTTATAATACATTTTTCCTGGTGCTGACTTTGCACGTGTGCAGAATTTCTGATTTACTTACTATACTGTTCATTTTTATTTCTTCCTCATAATGTGGAAATTAAAGGTCAGAAGTCAGAAAATCTGAGTTGCCTGCTTGGGGTGTAGCTTTTTCCAAACAAACACTTTGCAAAAAGAAGTGTAATAACTGCCTTATTTGTAACACTGGAATAAATAGGTACACCACTAGACAGTTACATGAGTGTAGTTCCCGATTTGCAGTCTTTGAATTTCTTGGTCTTTAGGTCTTTGACTATCATTAAGTTTCATTTTTCATAGCAATAATAATCTTCTAAGGTAGGTGAACTTGCCAGTATGATTTTTCATCTTCTAAGCCCTCTGACTTTTTAAATATGATCTGGAGTTAATCTGTTCTAAAGCAGGGTTCAAATGTCTAAAAAAGTTACCAGTGTAATACTGTTTATCATCTTTATCATCATCTTATAATAACCAGTTGACAGGCAAGAAGCTATTAAAGCTTTCTTCTCCCTTGTGGATTATTTAAATTGTCATTCTCCATTTTTGCAGCCTGTGTACTCAAACCAATTTGTGATAACACGACCAGAAAGCTAAATTCAGTAAAGAGTTCATGCTGACATTGTTATTCCACTCAAGAGGCCCAGCAGGGAGAAATGCTGCTATAATTCAGATAACATGGTGAAATGAGATCTTGTATCACAAAGACTTTGGTGGATGAAGAAACATAAACAGCTCCTCTTTTTATATAAATTAGAAGAAGATGTGGGGTCATACTGAAGTTGCATCTACTATTTTTATTAAACTTTATACAGCCAGTTCAGCTGAATTGAGTCTTGGGGAGATGGTTGAATTACAGTATGTTCACTCAACACCTATTTTAAGAATTTAGATTTACTTTGGCAGGTAGTTTTTATTTAGAATATTTGAAGTAGGTCAGAAGAAAAGCATGCAATGAGTTATAATTATCACAGTGGATACTTTTAAAGTAAATTACCTAAGCCTGAAAGAGTTTTAAGTTTCTATAATTAAAGTGATATTAGTTTGCTGTATATTTTAGAGAATCATTTTTTGGGAATATGCCACAGAGCAGAATATCCTTGGTCTTAGCAGTGAGACCATAGACACTAACACTAGTTTATAGTAGAAAAGCTCATTTCTTACCTAATTTTAACATTTTATTTCAAACATTTTGCATCTTGATATTTGAAATGGGATATTCCTTTTCAGTTTGGTTTTTTGTTATGTAAATGCAGTGTACCCTTGATAGAATTATGGCTTGTGGATTTACATGCACCTTAGTAACTGCATTTAACTTGCATGTTGTATGTTTCTAAATGTGCCTCAAGAATACCTTACTTACATGATAGTGTAGCAAAGCAAATTAAATGAAAATGAAGGTAGAATTTAGTGTATTGAAGAGATTAAAAAGGAATTATTACCTTGTAAAGCTATATTGAACTGAGGTCAGAGATACGTGTTTTAGAAATTACCATTCTGTACTGTCAAATTTCAGGATTGTTTTTCTCTAAGAGTTTGTTCTGACAAGTCATAGGCAAATAATTTTAGTTACTCTTGCTAGTTTGTACTGAAAAAAAAACCCAACATGTACTCAGATGAATATCTGCCAATTTTAATGAAGAAAATTGGCAAAACAGCAGATAAAGAAACTAAACCTTAATTAAACCTAAATAAAGTTAGTGTAAGTATTGACCTGGGGAGTTTCTGAATGTTTCATTGGTTTCAAGATAAACAATAGTTTCAGAGTGTTTCTTTTTTGTTTGCGCAGTTAGTTGCTTTGCTGCCTAATATGTGCTATTAACCACAAAGGAATTCCATTTTCAAATGGCTTTCTGACCTTTTCTCTAGTATCAGGTACATTTATATTCAGAACAGCTCTTCAATAAAATGTAAAATGCAGTAAATAAAATATCTGACTTCTGTAGTGTTTTTTTTTGATGTAGACATTTCAAATAGTTCAACCATAGTTTCTTTTCATTAGGAAAAGGTGGAGAAACTAAGTTGTAAAGTTGAAGAAAGCCCAAGTAAAAGTAGTATTTCTGGAATCCTGGTCTAGCTTAATTCATTAGACTGCATATCTGCATATCACCATTTCTGCATCCTCACATACTGTGGAAAATCACAGGTTAAATCTGCTTAATATCTCTAAACCCTCATTTTTTTCATTAAAGCAAATCTGCATTATTCCTCCATGTCAACAGTGGTTTTAGTCTTCTTTCCTTAGTGGATGCATAGCAAATGGCTAGTGGCAGTGTTTTCAATATTGTTTATATCGTTGCTTCACAAGTATCAAAAGATCAGTTCCAAATTAAGGGGGAAAGAAAATAAAGAAAAAAAAATAAAATGGATGAGATCTGAGAGCAGATGGTATACCAGAAACTGTTATTTTTTCAGCAGGAGATACAAGAGAGGCCTCTGTGACCTTGACCTCTACCTTGTTGTTCCAAGGGGTTTTCCTGCTTGAGCTAATGACTCCGACTCTCCCTCTCTGTTCTTGGAAATTTGGTATGAAAATCTCCCTCTGTTTTCTTGAATAACTTGTGGAGTAAAACAAGGAAAGAATTGCCCATGATGTTTTAGAAGAATGTTCATACCAAAGCCTATTTCTAAAACAACCCAACTTTTTATTGTTCTTTGCAGGAGGAGGAAGGAAGCTGAAAAAAAAGAAGGAAAATCAGATTTAATTGAAGAAACTTTTCCTTGCAGGGGAACAGGAAAGTTGCATGGGGGGGAATGATACACATGACTGTATATCCCAAATACCATGAAATCACAGTAGATGCCTGCTAATTAGTTAAGTCACTTGAACAGGAAGACTCTAAATTTCTACCCAATCCCAAAAGAACAAATTCACTTCCATATTCGTCTTTACAGCTGATATATCATTGAGAAATTGTGACTTTACGTACTGTAAAAGACCGAACAGTTCCCTTCATCAGGTTTTTATCCACCAATTATTAGTGCTTTCTCTTAGTCCCAGACATTCTTTGAAGACAAAGGTCTAAACCAGAATGATATCCTTCCCCTGTACTTCAGATAGTCATTTTTTGAATGCTAGTACAAACTAGAGGCAACAGAAACAAAAATGAAAAGCACACCAAAGTGCTGGACACTTAGAAATAGAAACATGGACAAATTATTTGTAGCCCCATATGTTGTTCAATAGATTAAAATAAAAAAAAAAAAAAAAAAAAAATTGCGAAGACACCCAAATTTTCAGGATGAAACTAAGAATTTATGCATATGTCATAACAATCCATTCCTTTGCACTTGGGCACAAATTAAAGCAAGGCCGAGTCTGGCTGCGCAAGGGAAGAATGTGTTTTTCAGAATTCACCCAGTTGTGTTGCAGTGACTTTCTGAACCCTAGCTATATGTGAGGTCTCTGCTACTGGGATGTAAGATGCTTAATTCTTTTCTTCTCATAAGATGTCATGCCTGACACAAGATTAACTGTGCAATAAAACCTTTTGTTCATTGTGAATTGCAGCACTTCGTGTGTGATATAAAATTCAGACTTGAACCCAATATGGTTTTGGGACTTTTTTGAATATGTAGAAGAGTTAGTACAAATTGATTGTCCTAATTTGAGCATAATGTGTATTTTAAAAATTTGCTTAAGCCGTGTACTAAGTGCTGTGGCAAGCATACCTCAAAGTGAATTTTGATAAAGAGGAGAATGTAGTGGTTTGTTTGGGAGGACATCCAAGTGACCTGAAATTATTGAGTAGAATATTTAAGTGGTAGGAATTTTTTTTTTAAATCACAATGAAAAGATTCTTTGGTTTTGTTGGTGGTTGTATCAGTGAGTCATAAACAAGCAAGTCATAACCTCTTTGTGTCTGATTTTTGTAATATTACTATAAATATCTCTCTAATTCACAGATTGAGCTAAATTAGTATTTGGAAACATATTGAAGTCTTTTAATTGAACTCTTTCTAAAATCATAAACCATTAAAATGAATTATGTGAAAATGCAGCTGTTTAAAGGAGGATTGAGACTGTATTTTTTATTTTGTTTTTTAAATTTCAAGTGGGAAAAAGTAAACAACTTTAAAGTTATGTAGCAAAAGAACAAAATGGAAACCCACATTTCGCAGCCATCTACAGGGCATATTTTAATGACTATCACTGAACTATTTTTATAGGTTTTGTATCCTTTAGAAAGCTAACTGTTACAATCTCGCCTTATTAAGTAGCAAGCAATGGCTGTGGCTTTGGTAACTAGATGATGAAACAAAATGAACAAGCCATGTGGGTTAGAGATTTAGGTAGTTATATGAGTTGTTCTTTGAGACAGTATAAAAGGAAATGAATGCAGCTTTCTACTTTAAAGAAATCAAGCAAATTAAAGAGTGAAAATAGGGTGTTAGATATCTAAGTTCATGTAAATATGCCTATTTCAAAATAGCAATAAGATAATAAAAACTTTTAAAGACATGGGTCTTTAAAAGAACTGTGGTTTAAATGGCAGCTATAAGGCTTGCTTATTAGCAGGCTAACAGACATTCCCTTCCTTCACAAATTATCTGTTTATTCGTTTCTCTGGCACTGTGACACAGATTAATTTTTATAACAAACCTCTGTTTCCTGAGGTCTTCATTAAAAAACACCAAAGACCACTAAAGAAGCACCAAAGCTAAACGGATTTAATTATCTCTGAATAGCCCTGTCTCTTAGTGGCTAGGGGAGCCCTCTCATCCTTTCACCCATACAGGGGAGTTTTGCAGCTTGCTGTAATCTGTGGCCTACAGAAGTGGTACAGAAGGATAGGAGCAGAAGTCAATCCCAGTCTTCTGCCCACAGGCTCACTCAAAATATAATTCTCATCTTAACAATGCTTAGCTAGGTTTTAGGAATACTGAATTAGAGACTAGAAATGTGTTTTGTGGCTATAAAGGGGTTATATTGCTAATTTAGACTGCATGATTTAGTTATGTGGCGACTATAAAACATTTATCATATCAAACAAGAATACTAAGGATTTGGTTTTACGGAATTTTCAGAAAGTCTACTCAGTTTGGAAACCTCATTTGTGTTACAGCGCTTGCTCATCTGGGTCCCACTAGACTGCCCATTACACAGAGTCTAGCAAGTAGTATAAGAAATAATTCTGCTATGGACAGAAACGGTGTCACTTTCCTTTTGCTTATTTATTCACACTAGCTATTGTATACTAACATCAGATTTTGTGTAGTCCTGTGGTGAGTTGGACCAGGGAACTGGTTTGGTGGAAAATGAACAGATTTTAAGGTTTCCAGTTTTATAAATACACTAATCCATCTTGGAGATAGATGTGATGAATGTGAGGACCATAGTAAGGGGGCAGTGGGGTTTAGTGCTGAGATTGCCTCATTTTGTAGAAGTGCAGGGTTTTTTTTTGGATTAAAGTGACTTGCTTTGCCTAGAACCAGAGCAGAGAGGGTAAGTACAGAAAGTTAAAGAAAGCAAACAGAATTCCTATGTGGAAAATATATTGTGGTTGTCCCCCCCAGCATTTATTCAAAAAAGACTAAAGCAGTTGATGGTAAAGTGTCTTTACTTTCACTGCAATAATGATCCATTTGTAGGAATATTGAAAAAAGTTTCACCAAAAATGAAAAACATTAAAACACACACATTTGAGCTTTTATCACTGCAAATAGTTCTAACTGCTGTGCTTTCAAAAATGATGTGATTTATTCTTCTGGAAGAAGCATCATCATTTTCTGTAGTTTCTCTGTAATTTTAGAGTCTTCACACAATTAAACTTTGGTGGCTTTCCTCAGAGTAAGGGTTCTTTCTTGAAATTCCCCATTACTTCTTTCAAGCTTTGCAATTAAAAGTAGACTGTAGAAAGTCTGAGTGCAGTCAGCAGTATAGTAACTATGAGGTCCTTTGGCACACACTATAGGCAGGAGTTCATAATTCCTCTGTTTCTGTGTGGGATAATGTTTGGTACTGGGGCAGCAACAATAAGAAGTCTTTTAGAAAAGTTCTAAAGTGACATAGCTGGTGACTTGATATGTCGGGAGAATGAGTTTGCTAACACAGTTGGTCTACCTAAGTAGCAACACAATGAAGAGATATTGCAAATGTGAGAAGGAAGAACCCACAAAATATGTAATTTCTTAAAATGCAAAATAACGGGTCTCCATTAAGAAGCATCAGAGGATTTAAAAGTAATTTACTATCTTCTCCCATAGCCCAGTCTTTGCAGTGTCATGACGTTAAGCAATAAATACTGGTATTTTTGCAGGAAAGGTATTTTACGTTTTCAAATCAGTGACATAAATCTAACCATATGGATTAGAAAGTCATCCTTATCTACTGACAGTCTAATCTGCTGATGATACATAGTGTGTTCTGTTGTCATTTCTTTAATATGGTAGGAGATGAAAAACCCATCAGTCATTTCCAGATTACCTTTAATAACATTTTCAGAATGCTCTTTTAATGGCGATAATTTTTAATAGAAAATTATGTAGAACTGCCTGACATGAATGATGAAAGTCCAATGAAGAAAAAAATAAAAGGCAACTGTTATAACAAGAGTTTATTGCTATGACTTACTCCAGTCTTGTTCCTCATGGTTAGTCCTTAGTCTTCACACATCAGAAAAATCCATGTCTGGAATTTCTGCAGATCAGTGGAAGTATGCACATCTGAATAATAAAGAATTATTGATAATGGATTTCAAGTATTAAGTATAAGCAAATGTTCATACTAATGTATTTGAAAAATACGATCACGTAAATATGAATTCTTGGCAATAAATGCTGATAATTTATGCATAACTTTGGGGCTTGTACAGTTTCTTTTTATATATTTTAAATTGGTTAATGCATCACATGTTGTGCCCCTTGATGTTCTTGCTGCAGCTGGTTTACACTGGTTTGTACATGTTAAACTTTTTCACTGCGCCACTGCCATACATTTTTTAATAGAGTGAGTCAGTAGTATGATATATTTTGGGAATCATTTCTTTATTATGCTCTGAATAGTATGAAAACAGAGTAAAGAGATGATCTGAGGAGGGACACGTTGTGTTCCTTTCAGTACTTCTTTTCATTCATCTCCTTTGTAGGTAAAGTATGTTGAGACTGTGAAATCCTGTTTTACCTAATGAGTTGTATGAAGTAACACTCTTATCTGGATCAAAGACTGATAACGTCAAGGAGTGGTTTATGAAGAATGGTACTTTATAGTGCTTGCTGTGGTTGTCACAAAGTTACTCATGTAAAACAAAACATGGAAAAGTATATAAGATTTTCTTACATAAAGATGGCCTCTTTAAAATCAAAGCAGTGTTGCATCACAGTGGTGGCTACTGAAGTATTTTTTAACTTAGAAGGTAAAATCTGAGAGCTTTTTATAGAATCAATAAGTTCTATATAATGACTAATTACTAATAAACTAAACAACTTGGTGTTGTGACTAAGTAGTTCAGATTCTTGAGTATTAAATAAGAATAAAAGCAGTTCCCTCTGCTTCAACTTTGTACTCTATTAATATGTGGCTTTTGATGCAAAACAACTATATTAACTGTGAAGACAGCAGCAGCTGCAAAGGTAGCAGAGAGCTAGCAATAGAAGCTCAAAGATAGCTATAAATTGATCCCTTGTGTTTTCTCGTGAATATACATTCTGTCACTTAGATAACTCTACATTCAGCCAGGAATAATTTATGAAAATAAACTATTCAGTGTCAAGAGAACTGTATTCATCGAACCCATAGGGCTTGGCAGACAGCAAAATGGTCTTTTTTCTGTATCTGTGATGCCTTTTACTTTTTAAACTGATAAGGAGCAAATTATTTCATCAGTTGACTGTCTTCTTAGTGTCACTTTTGATAAGCCAAATGTGAAGGTTTTGACATGTTTTAAAACTCTTGATATATTTGTATGTAAAAAGAAAGAGAAAAAAGGGAAAAGAAAAAAAAAGGAAAAAAGAGAGAAGTATGTCTCAAAATTAAAACCTGGCATCCCAATTTTCAGAGTATACTGATGGCATATCTAAATGCGATTGGGAATGACAGTAGAAATGACTGTGCAGAGGCGAACTAGTTTCTTCGCTTGTTTTGTATTTAAAGGAAAGCAGGCAAAAGCTGCTTTTAACACTCTAAGATTGGGTTTTATGCTTTGTTTTGAAAAGTAAGATGGTTACCTTGTTTTATACAATATACCCTAGTTTATTATATAGTATGATGTTTCATTTTAGAAATATCCAGAACTGCACATCACTGAAGAGTTCCCTCTTATTTTTTGTGTTGTACTTTGGGAAGAAGCAGCTTCACACATATCAATAAAATCTGCGTCCAAGGTATATCATTTTTACTTCTCTCATTTATGTCTTTTCATTTATTGTGCATTTACATTCATAAAAATAAATAAGTCTTGGCAGCACATTAAAAAAGTAATTGCTAAGAGTTTCATTATTCATAATGAGCACATCTATGAACAGTGTTAGCCAGCTGTAAAACCTTATGTATGATCTTACTGGAAGGTACTTTCTAGTGTACATGTGTTTTTGCTGCAATAAAAGAATGTTAGGAATTTAGCTGATCTCAAGCATGTGCCAGAAGTCTATTTTCCAGGCTGGTCTGCAGGGCTGAGAGTTCAGATTTGAAATGGATATGGGGATTATCAAGTTTAACCCCTTGTACTTTGGCTGAAGGAAATATAATGAGGCTGTCTCAGGATCTCACTGCTCCACTGCTCTTAAGAACCTACAGTTGAGTAGATTCCTCTAGTTTGCCATGTTTCGGTGTTTAATTACCATAATCAGAAAGATTTTCCTGGTATTAATTCTAGGGTTTTTTTGCTGCAGATTAAAATGGTGATTCTTCTCCTGCTTTTGTAGACTGACATGGGGAAACAGCTCTGACATGGGGAAGGAGCTGATGACTTTTTATGACGAGGACATAAATGGACATGTCTTTCCAAAATAATTTGTTGTCAAATTCTGAAAATCTAAATTCCTCGTACTTTTCCCCAGGAGATCTAGTTGTAGACCTTGTTTTTGGATGAAGAAGCCCATGAGTAGAAAGCAAAGTTGACAGATTTGACTCCAGTCATCACAGATTGCATTGTCACTAAATCCACAAATAAGGTTTGTCTTTTTTTTTTTCAAGCAGCGCCACGTTTCTGATTTGCATTCAGATAATGCTTCCTGCAAAACTGCAGTGACAGCTGAATTTTTCCTACTTGGTACTTGTGCATTTGTCTTCTTCAGATTTATTGTTCTCCTCAGCTGAACTTTTGTTGAATGCTTTGTTCATTGCAGGACATGTCTTCAACTTGCCAAAATCATTTGGAACTTTGACCTTATTCTCCAGATACCTGTCCTACAGGAGAGGTTGCAGTTTCTCCTGATTTGAAGCTCTTGACATGGTGAATGTATCTATTTCCTTATTCCCTTGGTGAAATTTGCCAGTGAGAGGTGTTTCAAGACACCTTTTTTGTATGACTGTCAGACACTGATAATTAGCTTTTTGGTGCAGTTTCGTTTTTTAGCTTTTGCCCTTATCTTATGTAAGTGGCCTGTATACTAGATTCCTTAGCTTGAGTATTCTTGTAGCAGAGGATACTGAAGCCTCGCTGAAGTTTCTGATCCAGTGCCACAGTATACATTCAAATGCTAGCTGTTGGAAGCAGAGAAGGTTGATATCTCAAACTAATGCTGATAAAGCCATTCAGTACCACTGTCTGCCTCCCTTCGACGTACTATATGTAACTTTTAGTATATCTTGCTGATATATTTGTCAGGCATTCTTATGTTGTGACAGTGCTGAAAAGTATTTTCATTGAATTGGCATCCCATAGATCAAAGCTTTAATATTAACAGAGGTTCTCCATAATGGGGTGCAATCGCTTTATACTATTAGTAGGACATCTTGAGCTCTGTCTGGATTTGCCTTGCAGCTTTCAGTTATGAATCACATCTCACTTTCAGATGGAGTTTTTTTCTTTGATGGTCAGAATGATGTCTAGGGTGCTCATGCCCTGCGATATGCTTTTGGCGTTCGTATGATAATTTATGACATAAGAACTCTATTAAGAATTTAGTATAAACCTGGAAAACTATTTTTAAAAGGGTTCTACATGCAGCTTTTATTAGTTTTTTTTGTCTGAGGAAGGGGCAATGACATTTAATTAACACTTTAGGGAAAGTTGTTGACTTGAACCATTGCAGTAGTTTCATCACATTGGCACCCTGAAAACAGGTACTGAATTTTTGAAGTGAAGCTGTGGTTTCTTTTGCTGGCAAAAGAAAGGGACAAGGCTTATAGATAGTTGCATATATATATCTATATATGGCATCAAAAGAATCAAAAGGCAGAAAAAAATAATGCTGACATTTGCCAAATTGCATTCCTTGGGAAGTTTTGGGCTTTTTTTTTAGTTAAAGTGAAAGACAAAATTTTGAGCACTATCTTAGAAGCTGTGTCAGAAGGTTGTTGGCAGTCACAGGTGAATGAGATCAGGTTTTGCTTCCTTTCTTCTCCTCAGGTTTCTTTGACCAATGAAATGCAATAAAAGATGTGTTCAATCAGTATTGAAAGATATTTATTGCTCAGGTATTGTATATTTAGTTCTACAATTTTTACGGTATTGAGGCATCCACAGCTTACGCAGGGCAAATATTGGTGCTGGATTTTTTTTTTGTTTATCTTGCTTTTTCTCTGCTTTTTCTTTTGGCCTGTAAATATTTTTTCCCCAATATTTACCTGTTGAGGGAGAAGCCACACTGCAGTACTTCTTCATTGAAATTGCAGGGAAAATAGTTTCAGCAGCTCTCTCCCAGATTCCCAGCCAGCTGGAGGCACGCAGCTGCCAGTTCCCCACCCCTCCAGCTGCCTCCAGAGCTGTGCTGGATTTAGCAGAGGTGTGATACTGTGGTTGAGACCGACAACTGAGGAGGATGGCTTAACAAATGCCTTCTGTGGTTTTGGAAAGCTGCACAAGAGCAGTCCATTCCAAGACTAGCTTTTACACCTGGAAATATTCTGACTAAAACAGAATGTGCAGTGGTAATATGTTCTATGTTATATTTATTCTTATGTTATGAATCTCATTAAAAGCTTTGTGTAATATTCAGGATGCAAGCAGGAGTGTAATATTAATTAACAGTAGATATCTCTGCTGCAGAAAAACTTGGAACTTTTTAAATGAGCGTTTTCTGGTTGTAAACAGCCACTGAAGGCAATCAGATCTACAGCTGGAAGGATTATTGGCCATGAGTGATTATGTGTTCTTTAGCAGAGAACACATACTGGTTCTTGAGCATTTTTCTTTTCAATTGAGGTAATGACAAGCTCAATTAAAGAGGACTGTGTGCTTGTACCTTGATTGGGGACTGGAAATGAGGGTATGGCATCAGCACAAAGGTACTTCTCTAAAGTGGTTCAGAAAATGGGAAGGTGGAAACTAAGGGTAGTCATTTGGATGTGATTTTGGTGGTGGTTCTTATTTTGAGACTGGGAATTAGCTGGAGAACCCCAGAGTTTGCTAGGTATGTCAGTGGAAGTACTAGGCAAAAGAGGCTGAGGAAGTTAAAGGCTAACACGGATTTTGCTGGTTTAAGTTTGGATAATGCCTTTTTTTTTTTTTTTTTTTTTTCCTCTCCTGTGGGCTGTTCTTTGTAGTTTAATTATTGTTATAATATGACTGCCCCTCAATTATATCTTTCTTCCTTCCCCTGCCTTCCTGGCTGCGATATGTCAGCTGCACTCCATTCCTGTGTTGCTTTGATTGCCATGCTGCTAGATCTGAATAAAACTGTCCTGTGATTTTTCCAAATCTCTCTTTACCACCAGAAAGCTGATTTTCTGGAAAAATCCAGTGTACAGTAGCTACCTGTGCTTCCGCAACATGCCTTTTCCTTCATCACAGTCTTTTTCTGTTTACAGTCCTTGTTCACCTCATCTTTCAAACAACTCCTGATGCAAACATGAAATGTGGAAATGAACAAAGTCTGTAATGGATAGAAAAACTCTAATTAGGAATTAAAAAATGACAGTGGGAGATGGATGAGTAGAACAAGCAATGATTTCAGGGAACTTTTTCACAGCTCTGCTCCTTAGCAGCTTTTACCAAAGCATCTTTGTAGTATTCCTTTGCAGGTTCCTGTAGAGAAACACTGCTGAGATCTGGGTAAGCAGAGGGCAAAAAAAGCATCTAAAGTCAAAAACCATTGGCATAACAGGTTTAAAGCTAAGAAGGTAGCATCAAGTGATGGAAATAATTGGGCAATTTCTTCAGCTTCTCTTTAGAAAATGAAGCCTTTCTCTGTGTTTAAGATTTGCAAGAGCTCTCTGCCTGAAAATATTTGTCTGGCTGTCTGGAATTTCTAGACTGTGGTTCTTTAGCTATTGAGGCTGAGAAAAACACTGACATTTTAATGAAAATGTTTTAAAAGGTATATTTGATTTTAATGTGTTTCCTAAGCATGAAAGGAAACACCTTAATAAGCATATATTACAGAAGATCGATCTGTGTTCTGAATGTATCATGTTGAATATTAAATCAAAATTCACTCTTCAAAGTTTGAAAAAGAAATTGTATAAGGCTCAACGTGACCTTAAATATGATGCTGCCATCAGTGCCTTTATGATAAATTGCCAAAAGCAATAATCTATATCTGTAATCAGATACGGCCACAGTGTCTGTGGAGTTAGTTTTCTGCTTATGCAGAGGGCTTCATTCAATTAATCAAAAAAAGTGGATGTAAAAGCAGAATGCAATCTGTTAAAATGCAAGACCTGGCAAGTTTTGTGTTTCTTCGGTAGTATAAAATCTGAATTGCTTTAGTTCTTGATGGAATTAAACTTTTCCTTAGATGTCTGTGGTATTACTGACTTTTTTCAAGAGGCACTGAAAGCTGGCAAGGGGATAAAAGAGGAAAATGTTTTTAAATATTTTGCTTTAAAGTACAAAAGTGTATTTCTGTCTCTGTGCTTGTGTGTATTGAATGAATGCCTGCTTACTGTTAGCTACTGGTATTGGCAAGCACTCATCTCTGAGTTTCATGTTTTTAACCAGGATTTTAAGCTTATGAATTAGTTATAGAAGAGAAGAGTAGGAATCTGCAGAGTAAACTTCAGAGCTGTCTCTGACTCAGTTTGGAGAGAAACCTGGGAGACATGTTTTCATCCAAGAATGTTTGGGTTTATTTGTCTGAGGAAGAAGCTGAGACAAGTAGCCTGCTAAATAAGTAAATACATAGTCACTGGGATGGTAAGAAGAGCAGATTTGCTATATAAATTTGGTAGTGAGTAGGATGGTTGTAAAGGTGAATCAGGCAGGGCTGGTGAGATTTGTGGGTATCACCCTGGTGGTTCTGCTACGTGGGAACAAACAAAAAAGAAGAAGGGTCAGCTCAAAATCTAGAAATGTACATGTTTTTTATCATGTTTCAATTTCTGTTGAAGTCAGTAAAGAGACTAATTTTCTCCTGATGTCCTTGACTGAGACAGCTTTGGGTCATATCCCTTAAAATGCATTAGATCCCTGCTACAGCAAATCTCTGATCTGCTTTTCTTTTAATTATGTTTTAAGAAGAAGTCATACATTTATTGCTTCTTTGATTTGTAACAGGAACCTAAATGACAGTTTTATTTTGGAAGGTTTTGAACATGTTTGTCGTAGATCACACAGCACTTGGGAATTTATATTTAGTTAATTGTGTGTTGAACAGAAAAAGTATCTTTTGAAATCTTTTCAGAAAAGGAGTGCTCTTTTGTGTTCAGCCTAGCACTTAATGTTATCAATTAATGTATAAAGTACAGACTGGCACAGATTCTTGCCTTCCTTGAGTTTTAACTACCCATGATGGATAATACAATAAACAAACCTGTCTGGCTGTTGAGCATTTTAAATGCATCATTAAAAAAGTAGTTATCTTCCTGTTTGAAATGGCACCATATTTATTTTAACAATATTGATTAATTAGGTTTCTGTTTAATGATACATATGCAAGGTAGAGGATATCTGACTGTGTATAGTACAAAGTACTCATCAAAGTGAGGCTTGAATTGAGTGCAGCAGGTCCCTGCCTCTGCAGCTTAAACATGTATCTAAATTCCTGCAAATACAGAGCTTCACAGGCAAAACACAAGTGGAATATGGGAAAATGTTGATACTTTACATGGGGGAAAGTGAGAGTGAGACAGCGCTTTTAGAGGCAGGAATCATTATTTTACCGAACACCACTGCCAAAACCCAGAGCCAACAAAAATTAGTTAGGGCAGGTATGTGAGATTGCTTTGAGCATCTTGCAGCTAATTCTATTAATTAATGAATAAATTACTTCATTTTTTACAAAAAAAAAAATAAAGTGTCAAACTGTCTGAATTGGCTGTCATGAACTTTAAAGAATTTGCTTCTTGAGAAGATGTGCCTACCTATTTTGTATGTGTTAAAGCAATTTAGGATTTCATGGTATGCAAAAGCATTTGTAGGAGGAACTCGTGGATTAGAAACAGTGATAATCAACAGTTATTTTTCAGTTGATATGTTTTAAATTGTTGGAAATTATTTTAGAACAGGGCTGATGAAGGCTGTCTGAAGCTATCTGTGTGCATTGCTGTTTTTTGCATGGACCCTTGTAGAAATAGACTTATGCACAGTGGTCTTTAAATGGGATGATCTCTTTCCATTGCCATAATCTCGTCCTTATGAGTTTGTATAAATCTGCTTCCTTCATTGCTATGCATCACACAGAAGGTGCTAAAAATAACTGTTTAATATTTTTAGTGCAGACTGAAACAAGTAAAAATATAAGGTATATTTTGGTTTTATGTAAATCATGCTGGGCTGATAGTACTCTTTTTAATGTCATTTGTTTCAGCGCACCCAGGGAAAAATGAGGACCTTAAATATCACCCACACAAATATTCTCTGATTCCTGCAAGGAGTCGTTTTCCTTAAGTGTCTATCCAACATATGGATAACATTTTCATTCTATGGCAGAAACAGTTAAAGTAGGATAAAGCTAAAGGAGCATCATATTACGATGTAGATTCAATTAATTTGCTTGCTATCTTCCTGTAACTTGCTTAGCATCTTGAGACATTAATGATATTCCCTTTTTATTAGCCATTAAAATTTTCATACTGTGATATGTTTTCCTTTGCTTTAAAACTCTTGCCTGGCTTGGAAATTTAATATGAAGGACTTTGGCCTGGACAGTCCCTCTTAAGTTTTGGTAACAACGGGAGAAGTTTCTCTTGCTGGGCTGAATCATTCTTTTGACAAAGAAATCGCAAGCATTCAAGCTTCAGCTTCTACTGACATATCTGGTGCTACGATAATAGTGCATGGAAAAACGGATACTAGAGTTACTGCTCTGTAGCTTTGCTAGGTACATGCCTGAATAGATGTTATCTCATTTGTACAGAACTTTGTTGAGTAAAATTGTGTTGGGTCTTTTGTTTTCGGATCAGGTTACCATATATACAGGACTACCTGTATTCTGTTCTCTTTTTAGACAGCAGAACTGCAAAGAACTGATGTTGAGAATGGCTACTACCATCTTAAAGATTGTGAAATAGGTTTTTCATGGGAGATGGGAACAAAAATGAGCTGACAGGCGTTGCATAGTAAATGAAAACGAAGTCTTGCTTTTAACCCTTTCTCGTGGCTCTGTAATTCCTCTGTTTCCTTGCCAAAATTCATTTTCTACTAATTTAACTCCAAAGATCTTGGCAAGCTTTGAATTTTTATTATTTTTTCTTCTTTTTTGACAAATAAATTCCTCCCAGCTTTCCCAGCTTTTTGATCATGATCACTGCCATTGATGGATTGACATTTTACATTCCTGCAGCTGCTTTGGGTGTTTTTAATGCATTTTAAGATTAGCAGAATGGAGGCAATATATTTTAGTTTCTGATTCTCCACCAGGTATTAATTCTGTTTTGTTGAAACTGGTATTAGTTAAATGTAAACGAGTCTGCAGCCTGCCATTGTGAGTCTTGTAAGCTAACATTTAATATACATGGTAGTTAAATAGATAAAAGTTTTCCCCTGACCAAAAGACTTTATGACTAAATAATTGCCAGGGCCTGATATTTATGTTATACTGTTGCTTCTTTAGAGATAGGCCCAACTTCAGATCCCGGTCCAGTGAGATCCAGTGATATTATTACTAATGTCCTCTGGTGAAAATGAGAGCAGATCCGAATTCTTGATCCTTATGTGTAAAAGTGGGTAGATAAAGTATTGGAGCATGCTTACTTTAGGGGGAAGATACAAAGGGCGGGAATGAAGTACTTAATACTGAGTTGCATGGAATCAGAGCTGGGGCATGGCCAACTGGAGAAGGGAAGGAAAGAGTAGTAGAGAAGAAAGTGAGAAATTTCTGGAATGCAGCCATGTGGCAGTAAGGATGTGGAGAAAAACTGCAATGGGGAATGAACAAATGGTGGATTAAATATTGCCTCATGTGACTATGTATTATCAGAGGTGGATTATTAATCAGATATGATCTGGAGCATGATACCTGGGGCACATCATGGGGGTGAAGTCACTGCACACTAACAAACATTTATGTATGGCTCCACAGCCATCAGGGAGGTGAGGTGGGCAACACTACGGAGAGGTTGTATTTTTGTAATCTTAGTATATAAAATATGACCAGGAGATCTGGGGTTTTGTCTTTTTTTTTGTTGTTGTTCTTTTCTTTTGGACTTCAGTGCAATTGTTCCTTGTATGGCCAAAGTGAATCGTACCTATTTCCTATTTTCTGTAGAAACACAGAAGCAACCATAATAACTCCTTGCTGTACTCTTCATTTTCAGTAATGCTTGAGACAATGTTTTCATCCCATGAGCCTTTTTTTAAAATGTCTTTTTAACGCATTTTACCTGGAAGTAAGATTGTTGAAGGGACAAACATAAAAAGCAGCTGCTTCAGGGTATGGCAAATTAATCTTCAGGAATACAATATCCTTACTCAATATTCTTTGAAGAGTAAATGAAGTAGATTGAAAATCTCTGCTTTGTAAACATCTTCCTGCCATTGACACTGGGACTCCTCATATCCCTTGTCTTAGTGACAAAATATATCATGTCTTTGATTTGCTCCCTGAAAAGATACTTGGGATCTAGATCTGCTGTTGTGGTGTTGGCTGGACACCACTGGTGTTTATAATATATATTTAGCATAATTTGCACTGCTGCCATCTCGTTTTTGGTTATTATTATTAGCTCCTTAACTTCCTTTGGGGAAAGGCAAAAGAAGATGCAGATGAATTGAAGGTACAGTTGTATTACCTGTCTGTTACTGATGTCTTTCTAGAAAAAGTATGCTTACTTTTCTGTTCTGCAGCGCTGTATGGAATTACTTTCCAGTCTCACTAGCACATGTAGTGTGAATATACAGTGTCCCACTGTATTAGCCATGCATAGTGCGTGAGTTTGCCTTGCAAAGTTACCTTACATTAGAAACAATACACAATTGCACATTGCTTCAAGTGGTGTAACAGGTGAATGAGGGCAAAGAAAAGGTTTTTTCTGGAATAACTTTGGTTCCTAAAGTATTTCTTTACAGAATGAATTTCAATAATTAGTGTACGGATTGAAACATTTTGCTTATCTTCTTCTTCCAGCAGTAGGGTCAGCACCTATAGCTGCACAGAAGGAAGCCAGAAAAGCGTCCAGATGCAAAGCTGACAAGTACAGTACTTCAGCTGCAGCCTCAGCATATGCTGCAAAACTCCATACGCTACTGCACTAATGGGAAGGTGTTTGTTTTTCCTGTCCAGATCACCAGTTTGCTGTTTAGACTATCTATTTCTTCTGAATGTCATTTTTTCCTTTTGGTCTTACAGAATGTGTATGCCAAAACCTTTATGTAGCTTTTATTGTAATAGGAATTTCCTTTCCTGTTATCAATCTTGTTTATCTTCAGTAGTCAGCTAAACCATTTGTGAACTAAAATCTCCTTGTTTCTTTGTAGCAAATTCCTTAGTAGCTCTGTTGTAAATGTTGGTGTTACAGTGTATTCACTCTAAAACTGTGAACTTCAAAGTGTAGAGACTTGATAGTGCTGTGCTATTTTGTTTTCACAAATATAAGCAGGACTGCGCACATTTGTCTTCCTCTAGGACAGTAAAACAGGATAAGATTCTTCAAGTAACCCCTTTTATAGGTTGTTGACAGGAAGAATAAAATGCAGTGTCTGTTAAAGCAATGAAAAAGCTTTTTTTATGAATGAATCTTCTGAAATTTTGAATATACACAAAGAAGCGAGCAAATGCTTTGAAAGCATGGATGTTTCAAATTTATATTACTTTCTCATGCATTATTGACATTGATTTAAAAATAAGATCATGGCAGATTTGCCATAAGTAAGCTATCAATTTTATTTGTATGAGTAAACACTGAAATGGCATGAAAACTTCTACCTGGAGAATGCAAGGGGAAGATGATTAAAACAATCTATTCCCTAAGAGGCAAACATGAAAGATGCTTGTACTAAACCAGAAAGGTCTGAAGGATGCGGGGAGGAATGGGATTATCTGGTAGGCACCTACTCCTAAAAGAAGGTTAGTTGAGAACTACAATTTCATTTTAAATTTATTGGGGCTCAAAAAACATGAGACCATTACCCCTGTTTCCAGAAATTGTTAGGTAATACCCACATAGTAAACCAAAGAAATTGCACACTTTGCCTTGCTATGTTGTAGCATGGTATTTAATTGATTTATACCTGGAATTACTTGACTTCACTTTGAGTAACCCAATTTTCATAAGTAAAAGGGATTAATAAATGCAAGAGGGAAAAATGAGAGATTCAGAAACAGATATAGGGCACATTCGTTATATAGTTAAAAGATATAAATTTGGTGGAAATCTGATAAATTGTAAGGTTAAAATACGTAAATCCAAAAGCATATAAATAATTCAGACCCAATCTACTTATTCTGTCTCAGGTGAAAGGAAACTATTTATGTTTGTTAACTGGAATCATGTTTTTGAAAAAAATACATTCTAGTGAATAGTCTTATCTCACTATTTTGGTGGACTACTGGTGTATGTGTAGGCTTCTAAGATCAAACTGTATTGCTACGCTAATTAACGATTATTCAAAGATACGCACAGGTAAGCACACCTGTAGTCTAGTTACTGCCTCTTATGTTCCGTATGTCCCAGTCAGTGAAAATATTTCCTAGTAAGATTTGCATTGTTACCGCCGTTTTCGCCTCCACCACAGAAGCCCTGAAATGGCGCAAGGAATGAGAAAACTCTGCTTGCAAGAAGCACAGTTTAAAGCCTTTCAATTTTTTGTTCTGTCCTGTCAGTTTGTGCTCTTTCTGGAGACTTATATTTGAGTATCTCTTTAGTATGTATGAATATTTTTATCAAGTTGTCTTAAGAGACAGGAAAGGAAGGGGTTTTCAATGTTAGCAAAAGAATATCTTTGTCCTAAGAGGCATAACAGATCAAAAGATTTGTTACATGTGGTAGACCAACTCTTGCATGCAGTTGCTTATATGTATGCATGTGCAAATGTGACCGCTTACACAAGGTACACACAACACATCTTAGCAAAACTTTGATGTATACAGACAGTATTCTGATAATTTTTGCAAAAAATATTCAGGCAATTGGCTTGCTTTGATTCTCTTCATGATTTTAAGGAATTATCTTTACTCCAGTGATATTTTCTCTTGAGGAATGCTTTCATATCTTTCAAGCAGACATAAACTGAAATGTTGATGCTCATGTTTCATTTTGGAAACTGTTTGCTGTCAGGGTCTGACATTGCTTTTACTTGTGCCATAATTTCATGAATTCACGACAGGATTGTGAAATCAACAGAATTTTTGAGATTCTTAGTGTCTTGGGATGTTTGGATACACCCAGAACGAGAAACCAGGTTTGCATTTAGACCATACTAAACCACATTGAAATGTGGCTCGGTGAAGAAACATCTATGCACATTGCACCTTACATAAGTCAAATATCCTAATTTTCTGGCTTCAGTTTTGATCTCTAGCACAAGGCTTTGGTTTTCTTCATTTGCTAGAGGGTTTAAGGTTTGTGTGGTTATTTTAGGGAGTTAAAACTCTTAAATCATTGTATCATTGTCTTCACATCCCATATGTCATATGAAGATGACAATGGAATTTGTATGTTAACTACAATGTATTGTAATGTCAGAAGATTGTGGGGTTATTTTATTTCTTCTATCACAGTTATAATACATTACATTTATGGACTTCCGCAGTTTTATTGGAATACGTTTTCTGTATGAGAAAAAACTGTCAGCCTGCGGAAGCCGAGCAATTTTTAGGTGAACAGTTAAGTCATTGCATGTTCTCAGGAATAATTAGTAGTTGCAGTTGCCACTTGCGCTCAGTAGAGATTTTTAACATTGGAATAATTTAAAAGACTGACTAATTAATCCTGGCCACACTGCTGTGAGGCAGATAACAAATGCCATACTGTACAACCATGCTAGAGCTGTTAAACTGAGGCACAAATCTGCTAAATTTGTAGTTAAGCCAGGATTATCACCTACTAGATCTGAATTCTAGTCAGTCATGTGCTTTAACCACTAGCACTCATGCGAATTAACAAAGAGTTTTCATCTCAGAAAAGAGGTAAAATCCTTATTACCAGAGATTTTCACATTTTTCCTGTTAAGTAACTTGATATGAGCATGATGTTCTGTGGCTTGGGTCATTCACTAGTTTTTCTAATGCATATGTATTTATTAAAAGGCAGAAATAGATACAGAACTCTGATGTGGCACATGTAGCTTTTTTCATTTCATTATAATGTGATCCCAATACCGTACAAAGTTACATTTGCTTTGTAAGGACTCCTTTTAGGCAGTGGGCTTTTGAGCTGAAAGAATCACTTTTGAAATAAAAATAATAAAAAGCATAAAATAATATCCTTAGTGTTAGATGCACTGTATATGGGGCTTTTACATCTTGAGTTCATGATACAGCTGAACAATTACACTTATTATCGTCTATTACACAGGAAGTAGCATCTTTGTCTAAAGAGTCCATCAGGCACAGCTTAAATCTCTGCACCTTTATTTTTCATTGCAGACAACTAAATTCTATTTCAGCTAGAAACGTTTCCAGTCAAAGAAACCCGACACCTAGAAATTTGCCCCGGTTAACTAGAGGAGGTGTGTAGCTGTGTTTTATAGTTCAGATCATTGTACAGGTTGCATGTGAGCACCCTTACTGCATTAGAGATGATTATATGCTACAGAAAAATATTAACCAGTATAAAGCAAGATCAGAAGATACTTGATACACTTTAAGACAAATTGTGTTAAAGGATCATATCTTATATAAAAATTAGGTCCTTTAGGAAGGCATTAGTTGAAGTCAGTATTTTAACCGGTATGTTCCTACGTACGACTTAACCTGTAGCTGATGCTGGCTTTCTTACATCCCTTTGAAGTATTTTGAAAATATTTTGAGATTTCTACTTCTCTACCAATCTATAGTTACACCATTTCTGGTTTTTAACATAGTCAGCTTGGACTTGTTTAACTGCAACAATTTGGAAGTTTTATTTAGGATCGTTTTTTGTCAACAAAATGTTATAATTTTTTATGATAATAGATTAAAAAAAAAGAATACAAGTCCTTGTGACTGACACAAGCTATCAACAGCTGCTCGGTGGTACAGCAGGAACCATTTTTTTGCATGAGCATACACAACCATAGATACATATATGTATAGATAATTCTGAACAGTGGTCAGGATATCACAGGGAAGTGCATTGGTGTCTAAGAAAGCTTACAGGTGTTCTAGGATTAAAATGCCCTAAAGCATAAATAGCTTAAATGTGGGTGTACTGTCACCTGATTCCACAATCATGCAAACAGTTGTATCCTTCTGTTAATCTTGCAAGTGGTACTGTGTTTTAGATAGGGATCATAGTGGAGTTAAGAAAAATGTGTGTGATAATCAGTATTACTTCTTGTCTGGAAAAATAATCATATTGCCGTCATTGCATCTAACATTGGAAAAGGACCCTATTCCACCTTTACTGAAAGATGAAGGGAAAGAATTCATGCTGGTCTTGGAAATGACTATTTTTTTCTATCTTAGCTACTAAAGCAGTAATGTGAAAGTCTGCATGGGAAGCACAAGCAACTGGAAAGCTTTCCCCTTAAGCGTGTCCACAGGCCTGTCAAGCCAGCCATTTCCCACTCTCACTGGCAAATTTGACGTCAGGTTTTGTTTACTACTTGAGTATTAAGTTTCAGATAGGGTTTCTGTACTGTTGGTTTTGTATACACACACATACATAAAATATCTATATGTGCATTATGTACATATATTTATAAAGCATTATGGGCCAAAAAATACTATATGCTGCAGTATGTGAAATAATGTAGCAATGCTTGCACTTTTCAAAGTTGTTTCTAGAAAGAGATAAGAAGATGCTGTGCTAAAAAATGGAAAAGTGATTTAGCATTCCTGCTTACTTGCGTTATTAAGCTCATTTGTGTACATTTGATATTTTAGTTCATGTTACTCTTAGGTCTTTACTCCATGTCCTGCCTAATAGGACTCTCCTGGTTGGACTAAACAGGCCTTTGCTTTGAAAGTTGTATGTTTTGAAGATCTGTAATTTCCTCAGCAGTAACGTCCCTTTCGTTGCATTGGGAAGAGGACTGGGAGCCTCTGCTTCTCTGTCTAGAGAGAGTGTATTTGGAGAATAAGAGGAAAAAAAAGCCTCAGGGCTGGAATAGGACCTCACCTGTAATAATATTCAAAGTAACACCTTCCTAATGCATACATTTTCCTGGGAAATCTTGATGGTGGACCAGTGGAAAAAACTACAAAATCTGTAAGAAAACCTAGCTTTGCTATGGTGCGTATAACAGATATCCTAATGAAGCTGGAAACAAGCTGGAGAAATTATATCTTGCTGTTGTCCAGATCGCTATCCAAAGAAGAGATTTCAGCTTAAAATATGTTACTTAGCTCTTAAATTTCCTTTACTTTCTTTAAAAGTCCCAATATTTTTTCCCACCCACATAGTATTTACTTCATAATAAAGAGAATTAAAAAAAAAATGAGGTTCTAGCTTTTTATTCAGACAAGGAAGACGTTCGAGTAAAATGGTTTTTATTTAAAAAATCGTTTATGCAAATGAGCTTATGTTTTTGGAAAGTGCTTTCCCTGTGTTCAGGATTGCATGCTGTAATTCAGTCAAAATGGAGTAATTTAAAAGATTCAATTTTCTGCACTCTCTGCTTCTTTTTCTATTTTTTTTTATTCTCCTGAATATGTTATGCTCTGTAAGAAAGACACAAAGACTTTGCTCTGAGTATTTTTATGCATTAACATAATGGCTGATTTGGACCAGTTTTCTGCACAATAAAAAAAAAGGCCAAACCCTGGCATTAATTTCACAAGTGTTAAATATTGATATATTAAACTATTTATGAAGAATTGTACTCCTGCTACTCATTACTGTATTTTTTAAAATACACCTTTAAAAAAGGCAGAAACCCCTCACAATATTGCATGGCCCCCTAATTTTTTTTCTTACAAACTATACAAGCTTGTTTATATTATCAGAGTTAATGTAAGGGGACTTATCTTTGCTTAGTTATTATTTTATTAATCTGTAATACTAATCTCTAGTTAGTTAAATAGGTTTTATACTAAAGATATATTTGGTGCAGATCCTCCAAAAGTAAATGCATATATTTTTATAACTGGCTTAGAGGGACCATAGAGTTTCTTTGAAGCCTGAAAGCAGAAGTGTCTTTAGAGAGCGGAAGATGGTAAGGGAGGAGAGCAAATACCTTCATAAAATCTAAAAAGCACATTCCTGTTCTGTGATAATAGATACCATAGCACAATATTTGCCAGATTTTAGCAAAGCTGATAAGAACAGTGGAGTGGGAGAAAAACATTAGGAACTCAAACAAATACTGACTATGAATGATTTGACTAGAACATTTATAAATAAAGAATGGTTTGGGTGTGAGTGAAATTCAAACAAGAAAAAATGGTGAATTTTGCCTAAGTGATGTAATGACAGATCAACATAGCTGGTGTGAAGGTCATTTTAACATTTGAATAGTAAATATTTTCCATGCAGGAGGGCCAGACATTTTATCTGTGACAAGAACTATGCAGATTTTATGTGAGAAAGTGGTGGTAGCTCTGATTTCCAGCATTTTTCCAAGAAAATTTATTGAAGATAAACTTGGCTTTTTTACTTGGTAAGTTTTACAGATTAACAGATGAAATGTATATTATCACAGACAGACAAAGGATCCTCTAGATAGATAACACAGGCATCTAGAAAGCAAAAAACATTATATAAATATATGCATATTCATATATGTACATAAATATACCATCAGCACATAGTTACACGCAATTAGATGCAATTCTCTGTGCCTGGTGCATAACTAGTAATTGGCTAATCAAAAAGATTTCTAAACTCCCCGTTCAGTAAAGATTACCTGGATGATAATTACCATTTATTCTTTTCCTACTTTGGGCAATTTAGTTTTAAATCCAAGGAAAAGGAGGATGATTTTTTCCGTAACGTTTCCAACACTTCTTAATTTAGCTAGTATATATCCGTATCTCTTATTAAAGAGTCAGAATGTAGGAGAAAGTAATTAGGAAAAATAGTTAATACTTTAAAAGATAAAAATGAAAAGAACACTTAGGTACTGTGAAGATCATATTTAGGACAGACTACCTGAAGAATTCCTAGTTTTATTTAAACCAGTTTTCTAATCCCCTGCTAGGCCAATTTGTACATAATATGGTAAAAGGACATGGGTTCTATTTTTGGGTCTGCAGTCATATTTTAAATGAATCATATTATTCCCCTGTCTCATTTTCCACATTTCTGAATAGGGATAATAAGATTTATCTGCCTTGGCAGTACAGTAAAGACAGTATAAAGCTCCAAATTAGTAATTCTTATTAACACATGCAGTTGCACACCTAAGCAAAGGAGATCACATTCTGCTGATGAACCGAAAATAGGAGGCTGGCCAAGCGTCACAAAACTAAAATCTTACCCTTTGTGTAGAAAGGTTAAAAGCACAGATTTGCACGTATTTGCAATATATTTGAGAGAGAAAAGTTAATTTATTTCAAAGTGGTGTTCTTCTGACACGCTGAGGAAATAGAACACAAAGAAGGTGGTGGCATGTTCATGGAAACCCTTTCTTGGAAAGCTGATGTTTTAAGGAGCCATGTTACAGGATGAGTCCAGCTGGGAAGACCCAGAAGTGCTTCTGGCTCTTGGGTACTGCTGTGGGCAGCAGCTGTCTTCTGACTTATTTACCATAACATGGGCATGCATTAGTATCTCCTTTCTGTGCTGTGGTTCACATGAGAAGGAATCCACAAGCACCTTACCCATAGAGTTGCTGCAGGCATGGTCCCAATCTCAGTGGTCCAGGAGCATGAGCATTTTACACTTGCCAGCAGTTAACAGACAGCCCAGAAAAGTACTATTTGGGTTACAGTAACGTCCCACATGTATCGTAGTGATGTGTATAACAGCTAATCAAAACAGTGTAATGCTGTAATATGATTATTGACAAAGAAGTATTTGCAGTATTAAGTGGAATAAAATTTTTGAGTTAATGGTGGTTTGGTTTTTTATTGATTTGTTTTTGGTTTTTTTTTTGTTTTTTTACAGAAGTTAGAAGGATTGCTTTCAGTGGCATGTGTTTCTATAGTGTTTTGTAACAGAACCATTTATATGTTATGCAAATACATGGGAACTGGAAAATCAAAGGGAGGGAAGCCATTAATGAGCTTGCTGATGGTTTCCCTTTTCAGGCTGAAAAGAGTGCTAAGAACAGGTAGGTAGCATACATTATGAAAAAGAGATGGACCATCAGATATGGCTTTCTGAGGTAAATCTCTGCAGTGGGAGAGATTTAACTTTTCCCTTTATATAAAATTTGCAATTCCATAAGTAACATGATTAAGAAAATACTCTTGTGTGAATAATGACCTGGTATAAATTTCTGAATTTATTTCTTGTTTCCTATGTGACATTAGGCAGGTAACTCAAATCTCCTGTATCATCGGTATGTGTATACCTCAGGAGTAACCTCAGGAGTAATCTCAGGAGTAACATTTTCTGCCAGTTCATTACTCATATAAAAATATAGTATTTCATCCTCCTTTGATGTGTCATGTCATCTGCCTCCAAACAATTGCAGCTGCTTACTGTAAGCATCCAGGTGATTAAAGCAATCCAGAACCTTAGCACTATGGGATCTAGTATGAGGAACCCATTCTCTCTGTGTTTTAACCACTAACTGGTTTTGTGTGGTGTCTTTAAACACTGCTGTAACAGATATAACAAGAATTGTATCGATAAGCTTGAACTTCTTATTGTTATTTCTAATGTGACCATTCTTTAGGTCAATTTAATGTTAACAGCCACTTAACTTTGACAGTTATGTAGTTTTGGGAAATTATTTTGCATCTAGTCATCTTAAGCTTTAATTTGGATTGCAGATAAAACTGAAGTGCCAAAAGGGGATTCTATCCCAATATAACATCATAACTGTGGTTTAACTAGTCACCTTTTATCAGTGACTGTCCACTTTACGGTTTGCCAGATGTACTGTGAGAGTAGAAAAGATGCCATTTGATAATGACTGGGATACAATGCATACAATGAATGCTTGGCTAAAATGACATTTTTTTGTACCATGCATCATTAGGTATTTTAAGTAATTAATGACTGCACAATAGAATGACAAGTTGATTCCAGCTTTGATGTACAGATCTATTCAACATGCATAAGTTGACTTTAAATAAAGAAAGCAACAGTGTGTCATAGGGGACTGACAAGCCTGATTTCTGTTCAGCTTTGGGACACATAGTGAGATAATCTGCTTTACGTCATATATTGCCATTTGGTTCATCTGCGTTTTGCAGCATACTGTTTGGAAAGAGGCCATCTGTAGATCTAGAGGTTTCTGTTGTAATACTGTTACTGAATTTGATTTCACATATAGGGTGTTCTGATTCACCTCTGGGGTATTGGTATTGCCTGTGCACACAATCTCCTTCGGTCAGAAAATTCATCTTTATACAGCAGTGATTGTATTGATCTCTAAAGAAGGCCTGTTGCAAAAGCAAGTGAGTTAAAGCTAAGTGCATACTGACAAGCTCAACATAGAATCATAGAATCATAGAATAGTTAGGGTTGGAAAGGACCTGAAGATCATCTAGTTCCAACCCCTCTGCCATGGGCAGGGTCACCTCCCACTAAACCATGCCATCCAAGGCTATGTCCAACCCCACCTTGAACACCACCAGGGATGAAGCATTCACAACTTCCCTGGGCAACCCATTCCAGTGCCTCACAATCCTTACAGTAAAGAATTTCTTCCTCATATCCAATCTAAACTTCCCCTGTTTACGTTTGAACCCATTACCCCTTGTCCTGTCACTACAGTCCCTCATGAAGAGTCCCTCCCCAGCATCCCTATAGCCCCCCTTCAGATACTGGAAGGCTGCTATGAGGTCTCCACGCAGCCTTCTCTTCTCCAGGCTGAACAGCCCCAATTTTCTCACCCTATCTTCATACAAAATACAGCAAGGGAACTGGAGAATTTATTACAACATCTGTCTTTCTTTATTTTTATTTTATAAATTATTTAAAATTGTGTTTATGTTTCCTGTTATGTCACATTTGATCATCTTTACATAGAGATGGTTCTGCAACAGGCTTATAAATCCCATGGACTGTGAGGCCACTGTAATTTATTATGATAGACAGACCGTCTTCCAGAATACCCATCTGACATGTAGGATAAATATGTTCTTGTATCTTGTTTACCTGAAAAACCTATAAATTAAAAGGACATTCCTTAATTAAGAAAAAGATAAAATATTAGTGAGTGCCCAAGTAAGATTCAGTTCCATCAAAAGTAATAAATTAAAAGAGAACATACAATAAGTACCTCAAACTGGCTTGAATAAATTTGATTCAGCACTTACCTTGAATTCCTAAGAGTCCATTAATTTCTTTCAAAGAAAACATATGAATACACTAAACGTCAGCACAGAAAACCCAAATCATTACTACTCTGTTGGAAGCTATGATTGTATTAATAATTGCTTTGAACCTGTATAGTAATTTTCATTTTAGTGCTGTAGAAGAATTTGCTAGTCATCTACGTTGATGCAGAAAGAGAGATACTGCTTATTTTACACTGTGAGATAACCTTTGCTGGTTTGTTAGAAACAGCAAACAGTGATGATATGAAGCTCTTTAGAGATGTGAGCATCCTTGAGCCAAATGTTTAAAATGGCCAGAGCATCAGACATAGTTATATTTATATACCCAACTATTTCACTAAAACCCTGAGGTGAAAATTTCAAATTATTTGCAATCTGCAGCTAACTTCAAGGTGATATCTTATGAAGAGTTCGTGGAATAATAGAACTAATTACTGACTAGTATAATGGAAATCAGAATGTGTGATGAATCTTATTCTTAGCTGTGCCCTATATTTACCAGAAACAGTTGGCAAGGATGCAGAGGAGGAACAGGTTAAAGGTACTAAGTTCTTCTACCTTGCCGCCTCCTATAGTTCAGAACATATTCAGGAGAGTGTTAAACTGAATTGGCTGGGTGCTGCTCCTTGATGCTTGGCACATGCAGGGCAGAAGAAATCTGCACCATCATCTGCTGGGTGCCATTGTGGGGTGGTGGTGGAAGAAGGAGTTCTGACAGTCTTTCATGCCTGAGGAATTTCCACTTTGCTGCTGCTGAAGCTATTGATGTTATAGCTGGTGCTTCAGCTGGAGCAAAGTAACTGTAGGCATGGGGAAAAACTTGGTCCCATGTCCAAGCAAATAATTACTCATAATCTCTACTCTTGAGTGCAAGCCAGGAGAAGATGGTGAAGGCATGCAAGAAACGAGTCTCACAGCTTATCCTGAGTAAGCACATGGCAGTAAGCTTCCAAGCTCCCACTGATATCAATAGCTGAGCTATAAAAATTACTTTCAGTTTAAATCCAGGCTCCCCTACTGATTTCCAGCTTGATTTTTACATGAACGTCCTATCTCTCTCTTATCAGCTTCATGCAGCTCTAGGTGGTTTGGCACTTTGTGATGTTCTTGACATTGTTCAGAGAGATGTTAAGTTAAAGCTGTACAGCTTCCTTGACCTGAAATTTAAACAGGAATGTGGCAGTCCTGGAATTTTAGTTAAGACTCAGAAACATGTCTTCAAAAGTACCTGAAAACTGCCTTTTAAGAAGCATTTCAGACAAGCACATTGTTAGCATTAACTGTTTAACAAGTTGGAGCAAATATTAACTTGTCACTATTTTCATAGACACTGTTCAACTAGAGAACAAAAATTATTTAGGAAGGAGATTTTTATGCTGATCTCAAGTCCATGGGAAGCTTTTCTTCCCCTGCCCCACCCTATTTCTCTTCACAGAAATACATGAATTGATGTGGGTGCCTTTTACACATAATGGAATGAATAAACCATAGCTTTCACAGCCATTTGGTCTGGATTAGCATCAGCTATGTGTTTTTGCAGTTGTTAAAAGAAGCAGTGGTGGTGGGGTTAGAAGAGATCCTGGATGATGAGGGTGTGGTCCTGTTGAAGGAGAAGGTATGTTAAGGCAAGATGACCCCCCCAAATTTCTCGGCGGAGGTTTAAATGGGGATTGGCTGTGGTTGGACGTGTTACAGACAGCAGAAAATGAATGATAAACCTATTATTTTTAGTCATAATTGAAGTGCTTTGCTGCAACAAGTCACTGTCCAAAGGCTGCAGTTACTGTTATGAGTTTGTATCCCTTTTTTTGTAAAGGCTTATTGCTTGTTGGCCAACTGGCAGCTGAAATTGGCCAGGAACTGAAAACTAAAAATAGGAAAATACATCAAGAAAAAGAACATACAAGCTTTTAAGACCTTTGAAATGGCAGCATAGGGGAGTTTTCTGAGGAATGGGCTGGGAAAATGACTGTAAATAGTAAAGAACTGTCTTGTGTGGTAATGTCTCCTTTCCCTGCAGTCTCTGTTTTGAGGTTGTATTTGAGCCCACCATAGACTCCTTTCTGGTCCTTTAGGTCACGGTAACTGCTAGTTAGGACTTTACTGTTAGGAGACTATAAAGAGCCTTCATTGATCTACTTTCAGGCCTTATAAATTGTTGCCTTGTGATCACATTTCCTACTGAATAAAGCAGAAAACTTTCATATTTGTGGTTGGAGTGTGCCAAATCAGATGACGATCCATATTAAGTTTCCTGGATGGTACAGAACACTTTATATATATGCCAAGACAAAAAGCTCTTCTGACCTTAACAGTGATGAAAAATATTTGTTTGGAGTGTGTATATGTGGTGGATTGGGGTTTTTTTAGTGTTTCCTTTGGAATTTAAAAGTAGATTTCCAGGACATGCAAGAAGGAAACACCTGAATTAAATACATGGAGGATCTGGGGAAAAACTCCAAGCAACAAAACTAATCTTGCCTTGATGAGGTAATTACTCTTAATTGGCTTGCAGAGAGCTTTTAGGGGAAGGGAGTAAGATGTGGATAAAAGTGATGTAAGAATTTCCTAACTGATTACAGCAATTTAACACTTTGCAGTAATCAGATACTGACTGATACTAAGAAGTCTTGTGCCCTGTAACAATATTGCATGATTTACAAGAAAGTCTGTGAGATAGCTATGTGCAAATGAAGAGAGCTTATAATATGATATAAATGCAAACAAATTGTCTGTGGAAAACAGCATAACACATCAGGGGATGCAAAATAAAAATGGTAAGTTTTTTTTAGTTGACTTGGATATAATTTTTTTGTTTGTAGCTGATAACATGAACTCATTAACATACAGGTGTGTATTTGCCTACATAATGGTGAATAATTTGTTATAAAAATGGCGTATGTACTTTCTATACTAGACGCAGTTCATAGTTACACTTTGGTTATTTTTGTTTGTATCTGTTGCTTTATAGATGGGCATTTTTTGTGTATATTAATATTGTACATAATGAAGGCTAATTCAGATAACATTAGGTTTAGGTGGTAGTGAATTCTTAAGTAGCTTTTTTACCTTGTGAAGAAGAATTGTATGGGTCCAGCTGTTGTGGCAGTTACAGTCTCCAGGGGCTCTTTGCACAAATAAACAGACTGGATTCTTAATTCAGTAGAGAGCAAGCACAGCAAGAGAAGCACTCGGATGATCCAGTTCATTGTATTCCTGTTGCTAAGCAAGAAGGGCTTTTGTACCAGTTGGAACATTTGCAGGCTCTGTGGCTGCATTCCTAGATGAGTTGCAATAATTAAATGTGAAAGTAGTGATTGCCAGCGTTGCTTGCCAATTCCAGTTTTATAAAAAGGGGCAAAACCATCTGATCAGCCTTAGACAGAAACAGAAATTTGTTTGACCTATAGTTATGTGCCAAACCAATGGTGGTGTAAGTTTAAAGACACAAAAACATAAAAATCCTCCTAGGCTACGGATTGTTTTATTATTCCAAGAAGAAATAGTAGGGAATACTATCCTTTTTGGTAGGGAATACCCTGGAAGGAGGAAAGTGATTCTCCAGTAATAACAGCTTCTTTTTTATTAACTTATTTCAGGGCTCCTTGAACTTCTGATTTTGCTAGGTACTGAACAAATTCTTTTCATGTAATGGATAAGGTTGAGTGTTGTCTGTAATCTGCTGTTTTTCTGGTTTGTGTTGTCTCATCAGCTTTTTTAGCCACCTCTGCTCGGGACTGAATAAGAAGGGAGAGAGAACTGAACTGTTTGCTGCTTTTCAGTTGACAGCGGCAGAGAAGTGGCAATAATGAACTTTTGGGTTTCACGTGAGTGAAAAGGCCTATACAGATGTTGGATTGACCCTGTGGAAGTAACACAGGGTTATTGGTGGTTCTTGTTGCAAAATGTTGTAGAAAGGTCTGATAATAGGAACTCTGGAACCACTTGGAGAATAAAACAAGATCTGTTAAAAATGTGGAGAGTTTGTTTGCTTTTGCAAATTTATTAAAGAAAGGACAAATATGTTTCTCCAACATAAGAAGATTGTAATAAAAACAAATAACATGAGAATTTAATGGACTACTTCGTTAGTACTAGAATTTTTATTTAAGTATTTTAACTTTTCAAAATTTCACAGTTTCTGTATAATTTCTCTGATCTTCTGGCGGGCACATAAGCTTGTTTCACATGCAGTAGAAGGCTAAGTGAGAAAAGAGGGGGGACAGCATGCCTCCTTATTGAATTCTATCTCAATTAAGTAGAATTCCTTAGAGCTCCTTGCTGACTTGCCTACAAGAAGCAAAATGTACTGAGTTTTTTTTGCAGCTGTTATATTGACATGAGCCTCTGGGTAGGAAGCAGTTGGAATCTAAGTTTCTCCCATCACGAAATGAGACAAAAATGGCAGGTTTTCAGAAATGGTGTTTTGTTTTGTTGTTTGTTTGTTTGTTTCCACTGAAAAATAACTTTGCATTAAAATTTCTAGGCAGCTTTTGTGAGTATAGATACATTTTCCTCTCCTATGGATAAGACAAAAAACATGAGAGTTCGAGCCATAATTCAGTACTGCGGCTGGATGCTTGCCTTGAAAGATGATGAATTCTCAGCATGGAAGACATGATTTGCTATGTGCTTTCAGAAGAAGGTACATAAAGCTAATTTGTGAGGTCTCTAACATCCAATAATTATTTTCCTTTATACAGGTCAGACTGTTGTAAGTTTCATGGTGAATACAAAATTTGAAGTAAGTCTAAAGTTATTTTTATTTTATTTTTAGTTTTACCATTTGTGTGGTTAGTATCATGAGGCTCTGTCAGTTTGTTAGACTAAGTCAAGTAAGAATTGAAGGACTTGCGTTGGGCATGGTAGTTAAGGAGCAGGCATCAAAACAACACAAAACAGCTTTGACGAATGGTATATGAAAATGTCCTACTTATTCTTCCTTTGGCTGCAAATAACTTCAGTCACTACTTTGAATTTGCCAATAGTGCTAACTTATTTCTTCTTAATAGCTAGTTAATTTTTCACCTGGTTGATTGTTGGGTTTTTTTGCTGAACCCTTACCCTTCACTAACAGCTGTCATTGCAACACATTTTGCTTGTTTTAATGATGGCTTGTATCAAAAGTTACTTTGTGTCTTAGTTCAAGAAGAAAGTCACATTTTATCATGTAAACAAAACAAAAATACATGGAGAGGAATAGGTGTGAATAATGCACATGTAAATAGTTTACATATGACAGAATGATACATGGTGCTTATGGTACAAATGTGTTATCTTCCATCTTGCTGCTATTGTATTACTTCACTGTAGCTTAAATGTGTAATGTAACATTAATTATTTACTTTTTTGTGTTGTTGAGCTAATGTTTCACTGTGCAGTAGCTCCCTTTCGTAAAAGCTGGAGTTTTTGCTCTTGGGCGATCTGATGTGAAATCGCTTTAGCATTTCAGCTGCTATATGTAAGTTCCATGAAGAAGCAGTATAGGTCAAATGAGTGTCAAGGAATGCAAAGTGATCAGTGCTAACATGAAAGGATGAAAGACTGGAGAGTATTTCTATGAACACATCCAAAATGCTCTGTGGTTGATAGTTCCTCAGAGGAGGATGCTTGGTCATTTATCCATTGAACCTCTCCCAAGATTTTTGCTATTCACAGTTATTATTTTGAATAGACTATCACTACTTTTTATAGAGAAAGCTTGCAGGTAAATGCCCTCCTGTGTGAGGACATGGACCAAAGTCTCACTTTTTTGGGCTTCCTGACTTATTACTTTCAAGGATGAGCAGCTCTTTGGCTGAGTTGGAAGGAGCTGCATCTCAGCTTGGTTGCTTAAGCATCCAGTCTTTTACTTGTGGTTTAAGTCTGTTTTTTTCACTTTGCAGTGCAAACACATGCACAAGCTTGCGTACTCATGTATGCTGAGAAGCTCTTTATCTTGGGTGCAGGAAGGCCCTGGCTCTCACTTGGGAGGCTGCACCTCCCATAGCAATTTGCTTTCAGCTCCATTGGAGGAGTTGAAAACAACAGGAGAGGAGTGCTTGGGAAACGCATGAGTTAGCAGGAAGGACCATGTAAAGCTTCAGGAATATGCTCCGATGATTCCTGCCTGGTACTGCTGCCTTAAAAGTGGGCAAAAATTAAGCTTCAGACAGACACCCTGGATGTGGAACAGTGTTGGCAGAAAATAGTTACTATGTGCTGAAAGGAATAAACAGTATTTTGTAACAGCTCCCCTGTGGATTACAGGTCCTGACACTGCCCTAACAAGGAATGCAATGCAAACAAGTCTTGAATCAAGAGATATTTCACAACTTTAGTAGGTGGGGGTTTTTTTGAAACTCACCTTGGGAAACAAATATTTGTGAATAGTCACTTCATAAATGCATTCATGATGAATATTCATCTGCTGTACAGAGGAGTTTCTGACTGGGATTTGACTTGCATGCACGTACTAGGACAGATTTTCTACCACAGGCAATTACAATCATTTAAAGCAAGACATGATGAGAATAAAGAGTAGAAAGAGCAGTTGTAGTTGCCTTAATGATTCTGTTTCATCGAAGAAATGATTCATTCAATTTGCAAGAACATCTGCCACATTAATTTTTATTTTTTGTGATTTTAAGATAATATAGAAGGTTGTGATGTTTGATTTAAAAATAACCATTATATCTACTATTTTATAAGTGTAATTCATGCTGAAAGGGACCTCATGAGGTCTCTAGTCCAACCTGTGTCTGAAATTGGGGTCAGCTGTGAAATCTGACTGAGCTAGTCAAAGCTTTATTTGGTCCTTGAGAACCTCCAAGGATGGTCATTGCATATATTTATTATGCACATTTGTTTTTCTCAGCTAAGGAAAATGCTCAGTCTTGTGCTGAAACTGAATGAGACATTGAAGTTACTGTGGGATGAATCTGAGTTTTCAGGAGCAGGGTAGTAATTTCCAGCATATGTTTCCATGCTGGTGCAAGCAGGAGGCAGTCTCCCAGTAGAAAGGGGGAGTGTTTCCTTGCTGCTAATACAGGCAAAAATGTGAATTATGGGCACCTGCCATCAATAAGTAACTCATGTTGATGCTGGTCTACTTCGTCATGATTTGGTTTAATTTTCGTACCAGTTTTCACTGGAATTTGCCCTCTTATTGTCAGTTGGAGCGAAGCAGTTGAAATAGTCCAAGTGTTTATCTCAGTTAAAATCTAAGTGAATTTTTTCCTTTTGGTACTTCCACAAAGTAAGATAGTGAAGGATATCTGTGCAGAATTATGGTCGTTTCTGTCAAGTCTTCCCTTTATGACAACATGCCTTGACTTGCTCTGTCTCACCATTGTGGCAATAAAAGGTTACTGAGGATAGATAGCTACTTAGGCCAGAATCCTGCTAAAGCTTTGCATGAAAATAGATTTGATTAGATTAGATTTCATGTTTTTTTTTCCATCCCGGCTCACTTCCAGAGAAGTAATTACCTGTAGTTAGACACGAATGTCAGCAGAGTGAAAAGCCAGGGTTTTTCTGTCTTTAGGAAAACTGTGGCAGAGACTTTGTGTTAACTCTCACTCTCTTCACTTAGTTTTAACAGAACTGTAATCACATTCCTCAAAGTCATGTCCTATGGTGTGATTCCAGTACTACAAAGAGGCTGTTCTGATCATCTGGTGTTACATCCACACCATAGTCACAGTTAGACACTGGGAAAACTACAGTTGTGGAAGTTGCACTTACTCTCCCTCTGCTTTCATTCCTACACAGGCATATCCTTTGTTTTGAGAGTTTTGAGCCTTACAAGGGTTAGAAATATAGGAAGAAAACTTGGCTGTAGGCAAGTGAATCATTATTCCTTTGCATTTTTTGATTATGGAGCAAGAAATCTAAACTTAAATGTGTTATCCTGCATGAATAACTTTTGTTGACTCAACCAATTTTATGTATTGTCTAGAGAAAATTGGAATTTATGCCTTCTGGGCAATTAGCAACACATTACACCACCTTTTACTGTGTTTGTGGGTTTGATCTTGAATAATTCACATGCTAGTTGCAGTTCTAGTCTCCTGGTTACTAGTCAACGCTTCTGGTTTTATTTTTCCTTCCAAATTTCAGTCATACAGGTTAAAAGAAAGCAAACTGTATTGGACCTAATAGCATATGCATTAATGTGGCATGGACGTGGATTGACCACAGGAAAAAGCATTTGTGATTAAATACTAGGTTTTTACTCATCAATTTAAAATTATTAAAATAAAATGACAGAATATTATCTACAGTGGCATGAATTTCCAGCCTCTATGATATTGTATTATTTCATCTTTCTGTATTTGCAAATGCATTTTTCTTAGTGTTATGAACAAAAGCATCTAAGATTGAGGGCCCAAGCAAGTTTTAAAAAGAGCTTACCTATAATATTTGCAGTCAAGAAGATAAGAGTGTGGGGTTTTCACACTGATTTTATAACCCGCCTCTCTGCCAGGATAACATGTGAAGTACTAATCAAACAGGGTATGCTGTGTTTTCTCAAAAGTGACTAAGCTTCCATTGCTAATCATTGCAACACCTGAAAGTTGCAACAGTTTTATGATAAAAGTTGTTTTTATAACACGTTGCTTCAGTTTAGGGAGGTCTTGTGATTTGGCTAAGAGAGCAGTCTTGAGAGAGGTAGTGATACCATCTTAAGTAATCATCGCCATAAGCTCATACAATTCAGTGTTAGCTTTATTTTGCCATCGTTGTTTAATGAGGTATAGGATGTAACTACCAAAGCAATAAATATTGCAAAGTATTATGTTTATTTCTGTAAGAATAATTTTCATGAGGTATGACTAATTCCTTGTGTGCTTTATTTGTCTGTACTGCATATGAAGCCTAATACGTTAGCCTGAGTCAAGCCAGACAGGATATATAAACAGTATGTTTTTTCTGCCAACTACTGGTAGCTTCAAGTGCTTTGCATTATTTATTTGAAAGCGTCTGTTGCTTAAACACTGCCTTTGACTACATGCTTTTTAAGTGACAGGAAGTCTACCAGTTTGGATCCATTTAGTGAAAATGAAAAGCCCTTCCCATAAATTTTTAGCTGCAACAATAGGAAACAGTGTCAGAAATGATAGTGAATCAAGTTCTGTATGGAAGTGGTAACTGAATCTTCTAAACAAATGGTTGCATCACTGTCTGTGCTTCGATTTTCATTTCTCACCGCTGCCATTTATGCAGTGAGCATGTAACATGATTGTGTCATCCTCAGTTGTTTAGGCAATCTAAAAGATTCATAAGAAAAGGACTGACAGTTAATATCCCTAATTTAAAACACGTTTTTTTTTATTCTGGATAAAATAGTCTTGAATGTTATAGATTATATAGATTATTCCATGTGTTGTATATCCATAGGTCTATAGATTATTCCATGTGTTATCTAATAAGAGGCTCCAGCAGACCAATTAAGATCCAGATTTCAAAAGCCTTGAAGATCCTACAGGTTTATATTAATATTATCATTAGTATATTAGGATTTGTACTTAGTATTTAATTTCCTAAGGAGCCTTGCCAAAATGCTGAGAACTGCAGAGACACAAGTCTTCAGGCATGTAATTTCTGGCTCCTGCACTGAGTTCTCTGTATAGTAAGGGGAATGTCTGGTGGCGATTTCCAATTTTGCAGATCCTGCATATGGACCACCATTCAAGCTCTGTGTTAGCTGAACAAAGGTTGACAAAGCCACCCTAGAGTAGGAAATGTGAAATATTTCCACCGGAGGTTCCCTGAAGTTCCTACAGTCTCAGATTTGCTGACACTTAATGGGGGTCAATACTACTGCAAGCACAGTGTAAGCATATTTTTGCTCACAATGAGTAAAATGTTTTACAGTATTTTTATATACTGAGTGTTTCAGTGAGGCCATTTCAGAAGAGCAGTCACAATCCTTTGTCATACAAGATATGAACTTGAGAACCTACAGGAAAACTGAAGCACATTGTATCCTCCAAGGAATTTCTCAGTATTAGTTTCACTCAGTAAAAAAGAAAATGATAGGCTGAGAAAGTTAATTTACAAGAATTGTCCTTAAAAATGCTTGGAAAGCCTTTCTACTTTTTTCATAATAGAAAGGATAAATGTTTTGTTTTGAAAGTGTCAATGTTTTTTAACTCGAGTAGTAATTTATTGTGATGTTTAGAAAGCTATTTGCAGTGCTCATAAAATAAAAAGCAGAATATTAGAAAGGGGCAAGCCTTTCAAATTGTACAAGTCCTTAGCTTTATTTATTTGATGAGAGTCTACGGAATAAATACAGTTATTCCTAAAATATAATAGTATTTCTTTATTGATAATACTTGTTTAAAGTATAAGTTAACATGCATAAAATGAAGATAGCAATTTCTTTATTACTGAATTAAATTACTTTTTAATAAATATTGTAAAATAAAATTTTTATCAATGCCTAGTTGGTCACAAATGTTGGGTGGAAGGGAAGGTGTAGAAGAAAACAAAAGTATAGTAAGTTAGGAGTAAATATTTTTTGAGTGCAGTGTTGTTGAAATGGATTAAATGTTGTCATACGAGTAGTAAAGCCTGAGAATGGATAAGGATGCAAATCTGAGCAGGATTTAAAGTTTTCTGTTTAAGGGTTTCCCTTTTTTTAAAAAAGTACTGTCATGTTAATGAAAGAAATCCTTATTACCGGCTTTGTACGAGAAGACTTCAGTGTTATGAGAGTGCTGACTTTAGATTACTGTCAGGATTTCCTGGAATATGCAGTGTAAATAATTATTCGGCAACTAGCTGTATTTCAAATATTATTTTATCTGGAGCTTGGAAATAAGATAATGAAGACATTTTGCTCCAGATCCATGGTTTAGCATAATTCATGTCCAGTAAGCTTTTCATGGCTTCTCAAAACCAAGTTTTATAGCGCAAATGTAATATGGGTACAAAATGCAGGAGGAAAAAGATGTCATTGGGCTGAGCCGCTGTTTGGAGGGGAGATTTTATTTTGATTGCATTTTGAGATATAAGTTCATTCACTTCTGCATTAATAACTTTTTTTTGCCTGGTTTCTTATCTTCAGAGTATGTGCATATGATATATACTACTATTTGAAAACATATTGTGTATATTTTAGGACAAAAATGGTATACTTCACATTGATTCAATATAAAAGCCACATAGAATTTAGAATCTTCCCCAAGGTCCTGCCCTATTCCCATTAATATTGACAGGTACCTTCCTGTTGTTCTCTGTTAAAATAGGCTCAGGGTCACAGTATAAATTTCAGAATATGAAAGTTCTCTTTAAAATTACTCTGATAGCCCCTTAAACTGTACTTGATGTTTTAGCGTTCCTTTTGTACAGCTGGTAGTGGCTACTCTTAATAGCTGATAGCTTGATGGAGAAGAGCGAGCTGCAATTTTTTTATAACACTGCTAAAATAGGCAGACTTTTGTTTCTATTTTTAACATTAAGAAAAATTCCATAGATGTCCAAAGGAAGATGACAAGTTAAGGAAAGAGGAGGGATCAAATGGAAAGGTAGCTATAAACAACCTCTGGAATTTAATTAGCTGTCAGGGTCCTGGACCATACCTATTGATGAACGTTTTATGATCTAAATAAAACAATGATTTTCCTCCCAACTGGCTACTATAGAGAGTATATGTAGGACTTGTTGTTATATCTTGTTGACTCTTTCTTTCTTTCTTTCAGTTTTCATTCTACTTTAATAGTTAAAGGCCTTGGGATGCTTTGAGTATCCTCTGGATATACTGTCTTCAGCTGTCCGAGAACATAAGGAGAGGTTAGCTGGGACAAGAGATACAATATGTTACGTTTGGGAAGGAACAGTAGCAAATCCTATACCTCTTTCCCTTGCGAACAAAGAAAGTAAAGTAGCTCTCTAACAGGTCCTGTCACAGGAAGGTTATTTTATGTGGCATGTCTGGTTCATCTCATTTTAGAATTATCAAAGGGATGGAGCTACACCTGGAAGGGGAGGCTTTCCTCAGGGTTTTATAAAAAAAAATACATTCTCAAACTAATTCTTGCAGCTTGATGGGAAGCATATTGTGGTTCCTGAGACTTTCAGACTCATTTTCAAGCTCTTGCGAGTTTGTCTGTCCACAGGACTCTGCTTCTCGGTAAACAGTGGACTCAGTTAATGTGTCTTGGGTTTCTCAGCTGAACAGCATTAATTTTTCACACTAGTGAAGTTTTTTTTAGGTTTAAAAAGTATATATTGTGAATTCAGGCAAAGCAGAAGTTTACATTATTGACTGCCAAATTTGGAAAAAAAAAAAAAAAAACACAAAACAAAACCGAACAAACAAACAAACAAAAAGCACCAACAAAAAACAACCCAAACAAAAAGCTTTAAGATGAGGAAGTTAAATAATCAGTGTAGCCTTAGGGTTCATCAGAAGTGAGATAATTTCCTTTGCATTGCTTAGGATTGTTAAGGTAAATCTTGGCCTTAGGCCAAGGGGGATAATTGAGATCATAGACGCCTCTTTGTGGGATGCTAAACCTCACAGTGGGAGTCTGAAGTCAGTTGTGGGAGGGAGGTGCTCACTCTTATCCCAGGCTGCTCTGAGCAGTAATTGCAATGAGAATTTTCTGTCAATCTGTCAGGGGTGGGAGTCCCCTTGCTCTCACCTTTTGGCATTTGTAACCTGTCTAATGCTGCTTATCAGAGGATGCACAGCTCTTCCCTTTTGCTGACTTCTGTCAGATTACGGCTGTGCCTCACTAGTCCATTTTTTTACCTACACTGGCTTCCCCCTTGTCAACTTTCCAAGACTTCTATCAGTCTTCTAAAATCAATAAGAGTATTGATTGTACAACTGTTCTCTTAATTTTACAGTCTCTACCATGTCCATAGCTTTTCACAGAAATCATGCAGAGTATGAATAATCCGGGCATCCAACTTGGCATTATATATAAGTTTTACCTCCATAATTTCTCTTAGTTGCATACCTGAATACATCCGTATGAAACACTGGTGTTTCTAGCCCAGGGGGCTAGTTTCTAATGCTATTACTCACCTTGTGCCTTTCAGTCATGATGGCTAACGCACATTAGGTCTGTTCACATAGTTCAAATCTGGGTAGAATAGCAGAATTCATTGAAAAAAAGTCTTTATAGATGTTAGAAAATTATGAACTTTCAGGTTTTGTAAGTGATAATATCTAAAGAAAACTCCTCCTGAACATCTGGAATGCAGCAGTTTCAAGGGCAGCTCAGGCAGTTACATTGACAAGTTACCATACCTGGTGTCTGAGGATCAAAGTTAGTATTTTTCTTTAAGCTGATTCATATAGGAAGACTCCTTTAGCAAGAAGGTATGTGTATTTTCTCTCTGTTCATATGTGAAATATTTGCTGTAATAGAGGATAGATTGTCGGCCACATGAGCTCTATTTTCCTGTTTCATAGAGGTGTATTAAGCCCATTCCTGATGTTCTTGAAGCATTAAGGTATTTTCTGTTTTGGGCTTGTTGCTAAATGCCAGGAAGTTTGGAAAAGTAGAAGTCAAGAAAGAAATATTTACAAATGCTGGAGATGATAATATTTGTTAGTTGAGTTTAATGAACGTTCAGGTCATACCCCTTATGTATTTGGAAATATGAGAATAAGCACTATTTTTCCTTTAAAAAGTAATTAATGCAAAACTGTTAAAAGTTTTTTTGTTGTAGATTCATGGGTAATAGTACATGGAGTTTAATTTATATTTCAACTGTATATATACTGTTGCTTTTAGCTTTTATGTTAAAAATACAACAAAGTAAACAAAACTTCATCTGGAAAAAAAGACAAATGAGACTATTTTCTGATAATAAAAGTCAGGAAAGCATAGCCTGATTCCTTGTGATGGGGACAAATATATTGGCACTAATATGCTTAAAAGGCAGCTGTTAGTTTTTCGGTGACCATAAGAGATTTACTCTTTTAGCAGAGCTACTATAATAATAATCATACATAAAGGAGTACTTCACGCAAATTCAGGAAATTATATTCAGAGATTTAGCTAGGGAATTTGGTTCTGGTTTGAAAGATAACATTCATTTGTATATACAAAAAAAAAAAGCTCATTAGCATACTTTTATTCTGCAGACACTGAAAAGCTTTGATGCCCCCCAAATTTCATAGATGTAACTTAGTTTTAAGAGTTATCAAGCACTAAAGATATAAATAGCCTTATTATTCTGTCGCAGCTAGTGCAATACTGTTCCAGAACACTGCTATTGCACAATTGGAAGCATTATAAAAGGGTGTTTTCCCCCTCCACAATAGTGTACCAGATTAGCTTGATTCTGAGATAACTGACTGAAAGTGGATGATTTTAAGACATCTGGTGAAGTGCAGACTTCAACATTAAAGCACTAAAATTATTCTAATGGGCAGACAATGTTTTCGTGAAGTGCAACTTCTGATTCATAATGTAGCGCCAATGGAATACTAGTCATTTTAATGAATAAGAAAAGGGGTTAGACCAGATGTGTTACTTCAGTACTGGAGGCAGTTTTCACTTGCTCACATCTATGAGCATCTGTGCATATATATATATATGTATATGAAAGTGTAGTGCCACTGGTGACTGAAAACAGTGGAGTTGCAGTTATGACAAACTGGAATAAAGAAGCAGGTATTTGGGCTCTTAATTTAAAAGAGCTCATCTGCGTGTCACCAACAAGTATCAATAGTAGAGGTCGTGGCTGCAAGATTCATTGCACTTTGAGAATTTCTCATAAATTGGGATTAATCTCTCCCTTTCCTCCAAAGATACTCATGTCATACTGTATAGAAATTAGTATCAGACAGAAGAGATAAATATCATTACAACAGCAGTAGCATTGATCTTTAATGACTGCACAAAGAAATGCTTCAACTTGTCTGAATTAGGCACTAAGAAATCCGCTGTTAACTTTGTTTTAGGTCTGCCTGCCTTTTGCTTGAAACTTCGTATTAATCACTGTGAGTGTATCAGATAAAAATGAAGAAACTGGAGAAACAGTGTTGAAAGTAATTGTCATTCTCTGGAAAATTGATTCAAAGGAACTTAGTGGCAACTTTATAGTTGAGAAATTTTCACAAGTAATACTTTTTGTCTTGTCTTAAAATAAAAAAAGCCCAAAACCAACCTGGTACTACTATACTCTAAAATGCTGCTAGCTGTTAATACCCAAACTGTGCTAAGTGATAATGTTCTTATGCCAGACTGATAAGCACCTATACAAAAGATATAGATTGCTAGCTAAATTAGTCTGGTAATCCTGATAAACCCACAGTGAGGTCTATAATGTCTGCTAGGGACAAAAAAGGATTCTGTGAAACTTGCCTGGAATCTATATTTTCAGTCTATGCACGTCAAACAAATTATTTCAGGAATGGCTTTAGCTTCTCTAATAGAGAGAGTGGCCTTGAAAATTTCCTCCAAATCCATGTCCACAAATCTAACCTTCAGCAGGGCAAAAGATGATGTTTCCTAGGTCAAGGCTTTGAAGCTGGCTGGGGCTTTCATGGTGGCCCTAGATTGGAGATGAAATTAAAGAAGTGTTTGATCTAATTTTTCTTTTTCATTTTTACTGTTTCCTTCTAAAGAAAGAGCATGTTTAAAATTAATGGTGGCTATATATAAACAGCAACAGAGGAGTTGCCAGAAATTACTGTGGCTCATAATGCAGCACTTTGGATTATATTCTTTAATCGTTATCAAATGGTTAAAACACATACCTAAAGTGGCTCTAAATTGGTTTGCATAATCTGGCTCAGCAAAATCACATGGGAATACAAAAATGATTTTTAAATGCAGGATGGTTACACATGGCTTAGACTTACACAAAAAACTGCATTTGTATTAAATTCTATGTGTTCTTATGAATAGAAGAGCACTGCATATAAAGCTAATAAACTTCAGTGTATAGTCGTGTAGGCAGAATGTAAGTGATTATATACTTACATAAGAAATTCCAGCATAGGGAAAAATTGCTTCTTTTGATGGCCACATATTTTATCCTTAGTAACTTCTTCTGTCTGAAGAATATGCATTAAATCTTGTTTAAGAATGTATGAGGTAGTTGATGCATATGAGCTATCAAATGATTCTGTCAGAGAGCTGACTGTTGATAAAGTATGGCAACCAGCGGCTTGGCAACTGTACTTGCAAACATCTTTGCAATCAATACTGTATTAATCATTTAGTTTCTGCCAGTTTAAAAGAGATCCTTTCAGGGACTGCATCCAGCACAGTGAAATGTGATGTAGCATCAGGATTACTGTTGCACTGGGAATGGGAAGTAAAACCAGGAAGTTTTAAATTGGCCTCCTAGAGCAAATATGGCGTTTGTCTACCTGGGTGTAATTCATGCACGGTAAACTGAGCATATGGGAACATTCTGTTAGACACCTTTCCTCAAGCACAAGGATAAAGGCCACATTGTCAGCCTGTGTTACCACTGTGATGTCAAGTTGTACCTGGCAGGAGATCATTTAATAGAGGCAGTAAGTATTATTCAGAAGGTTTGAACTTTATTTTTCTGATCCAGATTTATAAAGGATACTTTGTTGATGTTATGTTATCACACTTACATACAGAGGGTCTGGTCACAGCTGAATACCTGAAACTCAGTGCCGTGACTAGTTTCCAAATATGTGAGCTCTTCAACAGAAACACGTAACTTAGATGTTGCATGTCATTTTGTGTTTGCCCTCAGCTTCGCTCTGTAGACATTACAAGTAAAGACCGAGGCCAGCACTGCCAAAGAATTTTATGGTTATTTAGATAGTAACTGTCTAGGTGCAAAGAGCATTGCTCTATTGGTATAAGCCACCTGTGCATTTTTTGTAGCTGTTAATGAAAGTTAAGTGGTCAAGTTCCTGAAGCGGGATCTAGTCTTTTGTGATTTCATGTGTACTTACATGTTGTGCACTCTTAAAATGCTATACCCCTGCTTATTGTTGGGAGCACTTTTAGACAGACAGATGCCCAAAAGCAAGTCAGTGGCATAGTCTTTGTGGCATATTCTGACAGCAAACTGTGAAATTCTTTGGTTTTCTTTTTCAAATAAATTTGCTTACTCTATGGCATATCTTCTGTACAATGACCTGATATAGGGTTGGGGGGGAGAACAAACAAAAAAACAAACCAAAACCACCCCATAATCCATTTTTTAATGTAACTTAAGTACAAAACTTAAAAAAGCAAGTGTATTTTCATTAATTTTCATTTTTCATGCTGTGAAAACTGATGACAGTGATAAGTTCCAGTTTTCCTTTAAATTGGTTGAAACCTATAGAAAATTTCAGGAATTGTCTTTTAAATTATCAAACACTTCATGAAAGAACTCAAATCCCAAAGGCATATAGAATACTTGAATGTCAATATTTGCAATATCTGTTTATAAACATACTGATATGTTTGTTCATCTATATGCTCTACATCTAAGAAAGGTTCCAAAACTGTCTGGCCTATACTTTAACTGCTGGAAATGTAGTAGAATCCAAAATTGTGTAAAAAGCACCCTTTTTAGCCAAGCCCATATTCCTTTTTCGGCACGCATGCCAGAGCAGATGTGGTGTGCAGCTGAACACTATTTACTGCATGGGAACATCCAGCTGATCAAAATTTCCACACTGAAACTGTAATAATGTTTCATTTCTGTTGTTCATGCGAGATCTACCCTACTAGTGAATCTGATACGGGGATTTAGCGTAGGCATTGAAGGGGAGATATATTATCTTTAGAAAATAAGCTAAGATATTAACAGGGTGCTATTACTTGCAACAATACACTTCGGAGCCAGACCTTGACAAGTGGTAGTGTTATTAAGGAAGACTTTTCATGGCAATGTTTTTGTTTAGGCTTGCTGGATGTTTACAGAACAGTTGGCCATGGATACTGCATGCTGGAAATACTGTCTTACTCATTTGCTAACATCAAGCTGTGAAGTGAGATTTTTCCCATACTGATCTGGTTTCCTAAAGTTTAAGAATTAAAAAGGATATAGAAATGTGCATGCTTTTGTTAGATGTATATATTTTTTTTCATTAGATAGATGATGAAAATCTATGTAATATTTATTTGCGATCCTCCTAATTGGAACTGATTTTTCGTGCTTTTCAAGAGCTTCATTCAAGAGCAGGTGGAAGGCAGAGTTGGCTTGACTGACTGTAAAAGGCTTCCACATTATGTGTGTTCTCTGAAATAAGTATGAAAGAAAAAAAAATATCCTTTGTGTCTGGAAATGAAGTTCTCACTGCCATGGGGGGGTGGGGGAGGGGGGAGAAGTCAGAAGAGAGAGAAATCAGGAGATGAGGGACAAAAAGAGCTCCTGAAGATGCTGTAAAAACCCTACAAACCAAACAAAACCCCACAAAACCAAAACATATACTGAATGAGTCAAATTAGGTAGTAAATGCATCATAATATATAGAGAAAAAACATCAATCACAGATAACATGCCACATAACTATTCCTTCTGTGAAAAGATTTAACTAAGGTAACATCTTTACTCTGCTCTCGTAAGACCTCACTTGGAGTATTGTGTGCAGTTCTGGTGTCCTCAACATAAAAAGGACATGGAACTGTTGGAACAAGTGCAGAGGAGGGCCACGAGGATGATCAGGGGACTGGAGCACCTCCCATATGAAGATAGGCTGAGAAAATTGGGGCTATTCAGCCTGGAGAAGAGAAGGCTGCGTGGAGACCTCATAGCAGCCTTCAAGTATCTGAAGGGGGCCTATAGGGATGCTGGGGAGGGACTCTTCATTAGGGACTGTGGTGAGAGGACAAGGGGTAACGGATTCAAACTTAAACAGGGGAAGTTTAGATTGGATCTGAGGAAGAAATTCTTTACTGTAAGGGTGGTGAGGCCCTGGAATTGGTTGCCCAGGGAAGCTGTGAATGCTTCATCCCTGGCAGCGTTCAAGGTGGTGTTGGACATAGCCTTGGATGGCATGGTTTAGTGGGAGATGTCCCTGCCCATGGCAGGGGGGTTGGAACTAGATGATCTTAAGGTCCTTTCCAACCCTAACTATTCTATGATTCTATGATCTTTATATTTCAGGGTGTACACTAAAATACTGTGTCTGGGGGAGGGAAGCATGTGGATGCATTTCCTTATCTTAGAATTGTTATAAAACAAAATATTGATGCTCTCTCAAAAACCTGTTAATTTATTTCTTTCCTTAAATGTTGTGTAGTTACATGCTCCAGTCAAGGGTCTGTGAAAAATAAATATAATGCACTATGTTGAAAATGGATTCTTGAGAAAGGTCAATAAATGCTGTATGCAGCAAAATTAAGTTATCAAAATGCAAATATTTTAAACAACAGAATTTAACAGTTGCCAAGATAAGCTATTCCCTCAAAGCACACTGAAGGCACTTCCTAGTTTACATAATGTAATTAAATTCAAGCCTGAAGAATTCAAATTTGTCCCAAAGATATTATTGGCAATGTGATTTAATGTGGTGATAAGGATGAAAATGTACCATGTTTGAAGGCCACAAGAGTATTATAAAATTACATTTGAAAGCTGACAACAATTGTTTGCAAGCATTTTTTTTGAAATGTCACTCAATAGCGACATAATGAACAGAAGACCTTTTCCATTATTAGCATCACAACCTCCTCCGGACACAATTTGGGTCAAGTTCACCCCTGTGTAACTTCCACAGTCTCACTGAAGCTATGCAAGGAGAAAATGACCCAGTTTTGTCTTGGGGCAGGTGGGGAAACCTACAAAAAAACCAAGCCCCCAAACATGTCAGTGAACACAGTGTAAGGAAAATGGGAGTCAACGGTTTCTTACAACATAGTTAAACCATTTAGTTTATATTCTTTCAGCAATATGAGAGATGAGTACAGGTTTTACATACACTGCTTTCTCACAGTTGGATTTATTGTTTATATGGTGGGAGACAGTGTGAGCTGAGTGCTGTCCTGGAGTCAAGAGCTTCAGGGGGTCAGCCTTTTCTCTGTCTCTAGCTAATCTCTCTAATTATATTTTAAACCCACATTTCATCTGCAAACCAGGGATATACTGTTTCCCATCTTATAAGATCACCTAGTTAAAATGCAACAGCTCTTGGAAAAAATATTAATATCATAAATGTTCATGTCCTTTGATCCTTTTGTATTATGAGTGCCTGAAGTCTGGTAAATTAGGACTTCATTAGTCAGGGTACAGACAGATTAATTCTGTCAAGCATATCTTGGCACTGGTGGTGGGGATGTCTCAAAATGTGCCAGTGTTTTGCTGTTGATGAGCAAGAGTCATTTAGCTTTGCTGAATTGAAAGGGAGAGAACTCTTTGGTTTGCAGTGCTTCCTACTGGAGAAGCTTTACAGCCAAACTGCTTCCCTTGAAATGATTTATTTCTTCCTTAACAACTTCATGGTGTGACCCCAGATTGACAGTGAAGTGGTGTTTATAGTATTTAGCCAGTCATCAGAAATGACTAATTATGCCTCCCTTGGAATGTACATGCTTTGATGACTCATGTAATATGCTCTAATTATCTCACAATTTGGTATCTCTGATACATTTAAAAATATGTACAGATGTAGTAGTGGTACTTAACATCTGCCTTCCTTAAAGTTCCATAAATTAAAGATTTTGTAGTTTTCAGTTAAAAACTGTTGCAGCTCCTGTGGTGTCCCATTCCAAAGTAATGGGTGTTTCTTGTTCAGTCAGTCACTCTTGCATTTGTTATTTTACAAAATCTTCTAGCAGGCTTGAATGCGTGTAAGTCAAGGAAAAAAGATCAAAGGCTAATCCATTAGCAGTCTCTCAGATCTGACCTTTCTTTAGAAAATATTCTGTGAAAACTTTGAAATGACCCTTTACAAAAGGGCAAAAGACTGGAGCAGAAAAATCTTGAAATACGTAGTATGTGCAACAGCAGATTCAAACCACTGGTTCGTCTGCTTCTCAACTGGAAAAATTAGATTAAGTGGTCATATAACATATAAAGAACAATCTGTTTCTTGAAGTTTGCTATTTGTATGTTGCTAGACAGAAAAGAAATACATAAAGTACTAAAGAAACCCTGAAAGTACTCATCATAAAATACTACTTGAAATCCTCTAAACTATGCTCTTCTGCGACTGTTGCCTTAAACTTATATAAATCTATTTTTTAAATTAAAAATTTTCTAACTCCAAAAAAAAGTCAATAAATAAATAATACTTAAACCCCAAAACAAACAACCTAACAATGTATTGTGCCTCCCTCCACTGGCATCTAAGAATAACACATGCACCACACTTTTTATTATATATCAAAATACACAAGCCCTATTAGCAGGAATCTATTCACCAATTTTATGGTGGAGTTTTTCATTTGGGAATTGTATTTTAACAGCGTGCTTGCATTTTTACCTCGGGGGGGGGGGGGGTGGGGGGGGTGGGATGGGACGCCAAAACATTAGATTTATAAGTAGCTTACCTGGATGTTGGGAGAGATTTAACTGTTTATTTTGATTCAGATCAAGGCATTTCCTTTGGTCTTACCTATCCTTCATAACCCACTGACACAAGAGAGCTATTCTGAAGATAGTGTTTTATCATTAGTCCTAGGGAAGTCTTTATTTGTACAGCTAAACATTCGTAGCATAAGACAGGAATTGATAATATCTGAAGCTTATTAAAGCACTCACCAGGTGTCTAGGAGACAGTAATCTAAATTTCCTTAATAAATGGATGAGGACAGGTGATAGGAGGTAAAGTATGTGCTTTGAAACTGTGGATATTAATCCTTGAGTAAGGGGGATGAGGCTTCGGTAGCCTGAGGATTGCTGGATAACCTCCACCTGGGACTTATCTGCTCATCCTTCATGTGGCTCCAATGGACTTATACCCAATGAAAGACCCTCTCCAATGACCTTGACTAAAACCATGGTTAGTTCTTATTCTTATGCACTGGTTGTGATATTCAACAAGGGTGGGGAGAATGGGAAAGAGGTTTCTAACCTGACCAGAACAGTTATGATGCCCAGAAGACAGAGGTGTAATCAATCATGACAAATTTTGATGTCCAGCAGCAATGAGCAGGAACCCACTAGGACTTTACTAAGGACAATTCCTAACACTAACCATATTGTAACCTCTTAAATTTTGACTATTATATTTAACCTTTTCCTCATTCTAATCAAATGTCTCTGGGATACTTCACTGAAAGTAAAAAATAATATAATGGAATGCAAATTTTATCACTCCTAATTCTAAAATTTGATTGCCCTGATTTCCAATGATGAAAAAAAAGATCACGTTGTTGAGCAAGGATGAGAAAGAGAAAAGGGGAAGCAGGAATCCTAATGTGACCATTTACCTGTGCTGCAAGCTAATTATGCATCTGAGAAAGCATCTAGCATTGTCATGTTACACTGCATACATAGGTGCGTGCATATGGCTGAATATAAATAGGTGTGTATATGAGCATGTGTGCATTCTTTATGCAACATTGCACTACTACTGCACACTGCTTCCTGAATTTGTTCTTAGGCATTGGTTTTAAGAGATGTAAATAAAGATGAAACATGGCCCAGTGGATTTTAATGTATAGACAATTGCTCTTGGTAAAAATAATTTCTTGATTAAATGCTGTGGTGGACGGTGATCAAGGAAGGAAGTGGTAGATAAGTAATAAAAATGTATCAGTACAAAAAGTATCAAACAGCCTATAGAACATGATAAATTATCTTTAGTGGGATAGAACAGGCACTGCAGGCTTTTTGCATGAAACGGTATTACCGAGGACTTTTATTTCTTACACTGTTTTCTATGAAAGCTTTTTTGTAAGTGATGCAGTTTCTATTGCACAAAACTAAACTGCCAAATCACTGAACCCACAGATGAGCTAGAAGTCACTTTTACATTGCAGTCAAGTCTGTCTGAGCAGTCAGAACATAAATGTTGATGAAATGACAGTGAGTTCTTTACATACAGAGAAAGTAGAGGATCTGCAAGTGAAGTGAGTGTAGCAATCCAGCATATCATCAAGCATCTTCATGAAAAACTCATCTTCTTTTTGCTATCTGCAGATCATTCCCCAGCGCTAGGCAGAGATACAGACAACTCTACAGCCAGCTTTTCCTCCTCTAACACCCGCAAGATGAGATTGTGTTGGCATAACATAGTCCCTCTTGTCCAAGATGAGTTCATAGACTGTCAGTATGCTTTGAACAGTTGTCTCTTATCTACAGTCTGGAGAGATACAGCTGCGGCTTTCAATCCTAGCTGAAATTCTTTCAGTTGTCAGTACATTGTAGGATTATGAAGTTAAGCTATAATCTACACCTTCATCTGTGATGTACTGTTCATCTATATAGTGCAGACAAGAAAAAGTTCTTTGAGGTAAGGTCTGATATTTTATGTCTCTACATCCATATTTAGGCACCTACAGTAGCTAGACTTATTTTTAGAGCTACTGAGTGGCCAACTGATTAAAAATCAAATCACTGGATTATCTAAAACCAGCAGCAGTACTCTGTTAAGGCTGTCATGTCACAAAATTATCCATTTCTTAATTATTTTGGCATAAATACGGTTGTATTGAGATGGACTCTGAAAAGTGCATATTGAAGAGAGAGCTTGTCTTTGGGATACAGTCTTCATTCAGCTGTGGGCAACAGAATTACGTATAGGCTGCTATTATGGCAGGCCTATAATTATCAAACCTGATAATTAAATTCAGAGGTATGGCCAATCAAAAAGAAACTGTACAGGAAAAAGATGTAACAAGAAAGTCAGGAACAGATACAGACAGGAGTTTTTTTCTGTACATGCCATTCTGAATTAGAATGGCAGGAGGCTCTGTTAATAAGATCAAAAGGTGAGAACAGAAATGAAAACTCTCCTTTTACTGTTAATTATTACAAACCAAGTAGGAATGTATTTGAGCACTATTGGCAGAGTCCTAAACAGCAGTAACTTCCTCCCCTCCCTCCCTTCTAGGAGAAAAGTACTGGAGCCTTTGAAATTTAAAAGAAATAAATTATTTCTGGGTGATCTTCAACATTTTTTTCTTTTCACTATTAACACTAAATGGTTATGTCATCTAACAGCCACTTTGTGACATGTTCCCTTCTTCTTTCTTATAGATAAGCATAAATAGCATTAGTTAATCCACAGGGATTGTAGTGGAACATGTTTTTTGTAGGATGCCAGTTTGGTTGTTCAAGGGCAGCGTTGTACATTTTTGAGACAAACATTTTTGATCTGTGCTTGGTTTTGTTTGTTCGTTTGTATTTTGTAGTTGTTGGTCTTGTTTGATTTGGGGTTTGAAGTTTTTTTTCATAGGATGGAATATTGGTGCACTGTATGGTCACAGAAGAGCCTAGGATTTTTTCTTAAGCTCATGTTATAGTTAATTCCTTGGGAGATAATTCAGTTCTTCTTGTATAAATTTCATGCTGGTTTCACTTGCAGGTGTTGTTGATATTCTGTTCTAAATTGCTGCCTAGTGCTGCTGAGCGCAGTTGGTAGTTGCTGTGATGATCCCAGATGGAGCTGAATTTCAATGGGTATGTGTGATCTGCAGGGGTCCCAGATCTTTTGAGAGGTTTGAAAACCTTGGCTGCAATTCAGCTTGCATTTCTCAGAGTGCGTATGTTAGGTACATGTGTATAGGTATCTGTGAGTGAATTGGGCATTTAAGCTTCCCTTTTGATCAGTGAAATTTGAGGCAATATAGTTAATGGAGGTTGGAGAAAGACTTGGCCAACCAAAGTTGATTTCTGTGTCCAGATGTGGTGCATAACTCTTCTTTGTTGACTGCATCAATTTGATTTCTGTTGACTCTGATGGGATTTTAGACATTGAGCTCACAGGTAGGCACCCACATATACACCTAAAAACATCTGTGTCAGTCTCTGAGTCAAGCCCCACCTATAGTGAGATCTACTATGGAAAAAAATGAATATCGCTGATACTGACAATTTGTTTCTTTGCCTGTGTTTCTTTGCATAAGCAAAATGCTTACACATCAACATGTGAGTCCAATTCAGCATTGGTGTGAATAAAAGCAGTACACATTTTTCAAAACTGTCTCATGAAAAGTTGAACACTACTGTAACTTGCATCTTTTTATACCCCCAAATTAGTGCTTTGTCTGCTGCCATTTTGTCCTCCTCCCCTTTTTGCATGGCAGTTTCTGATAGATTGCAGCTTTCTCACCTTACACTAACATTTCCTTTGAGAGAAACATCTTGGATATTAAACTTAGATGTTAAAGAGGAGTTCAAACACAGCATGCTGTTGTTCTATGAAAGTAGTTAAGCTGTTTTATAGTCATTGGAGATGAAATTTGTCTTGCCTACCTGTAACTGGCTAAAAGTGCATTGTTTAACCAAAGTTAAATGTTGATCTCTCTCTGTGAATCAGTGGAGAGAAATACCTGCAGAGAGGAACTGATCTTCTTCCTCTCAGATAACAGTTTACCATGGGATGAGTTACCCCATGAGACACCTGTAGCACTGGCTAGTTTAGTCAAGATGCCTCCTGTTTTGGTAGTTACAGCTGGATGTCTTAAGCTCCTGCCTCTTCTTGGTTCCGGACACGATGCTGGCATCTTGCAGATGCTTTGGGTGCTGCTGCAAAGTAGCTCAGCTTTCCAAAGCAGGAGAGAAGCTGTAGTGCTGTGCAGTTGGTAGTGTTTATGTCCCTTCCTGGCTTATGTCTCTGCTGCAGTTATGCTCCTCTCTATCGATCGAGTATAAAACCCAAGGTGTTCTGCACCCACTCACTTACCTCTGTCTGAACTGCTGGTACTACTCCAGCTACCCCAGCGCCCATGACTGGCATGAATGCTTCCTGATGAACTTCCATAATCTGAGCTTGAATCAGAGCAAAACTTCTCCAAACACGTCTTTTTGGACTGCTGATAAAAGCTTTCTCTTTCTGCCTGTACAGAGAAGCTCCCAGGCTTTTGGTCTGCTTTACAGTTTTCCCCATTACCTTGAGGACACCAGGCTCTTATTGCAGTATTAGCTCCCAGATCTGGCCTTTTAAATTCACTGTACCTATGCTTCAACTCATTCTGCTCAGGGATCCTTGTAGGTCCCTGGGACTGCATCTGCTGCCATTTGCGTCTTGCAGTTATACATCGAAATCATAGCTTGGTGCCTTTGTAATCACTAGGAAATGTAAAATCATGCTGCATTGCTTTTTTGTTGTTGTTGGGTTGGTTTTTTTTCTTTTTTTTTTTTTTTAAACAGCTCTATAGAGCATCAAGAAAATAAAGGAGTACTGCATCATGTCTATATCTTGAAATATTTCCGTTTAGGGACTCAAGGGTGTGAACACTGATTTGATTATATTCTATAGGAGCAAACAGGATGCAGATAAAATCTTTCACATATTTTGTGTTTCAAGATGTTTTATTTCTTAAAGGAAGATGAGGCGCAGAACTGAGTGGGAAATAAAATATAGAAAGTCTTGGAAAGAAAACTGACACTTCCGCAAACAACTAGAGGCCACCAGACCACCAAAAAAGGGTCATTTCATGTTCAAAAAATTGAAAGCTTTGGCTAGAAGTCTGTTCTGGTTCAGCCACAAAATAAGGACAGCGACTAGAAATTAGAAGGCAACATGGAACAAAATTATAAAAGGGAAGTGGATACTATATATACAAATTAAAAGGAAGAAGTGTGGAAAGTTTATAGGGAAAGCCAAAAATAAGAAATGAAAAATCTGTGGTTGGCAAAGCAAAAGACAATAAATAAAGTTTTTAGTCTAATAAGAACAAAAATCCTAATATTATAAGCCACTAGATGGAGATAGTAAGATTGTTACGAGTGATTTGGAAGAGATATAAGTGTAAAAGAACTATTTTTATGCCGTTTTTTGAAAAATGCTTGATACTGTCCTCATGCCATGGGTGCGCTGAGGCACTTCGCGAAATGCATGGAAGAAAGACGGAAGGTGTCAAGCAGGAGTTACTTGGACTAAAGTCAATTTAGAATCAATAGGTTTGCTGAGGAGATCCCCATTTCATTGGTGCACCTTCTTGAAAGAACAAAAAAACCAAACCCCAAACTACCCAACCAAAAAAGAAACCCCAAACAAAAACCAACCAAAGAAAATCTTCCATCCCCAACACCCCTACCTAAAAAACCCCAAACCACCCATGTGAAACCACAGGGGAATACAAGAGTGCTAATGATTTGATGGTTCTGAAATGTAACTGACACCTATGCAATAATCACATTGCTATAATTTATACACAAAATTAAAAGGTTTCTGATTAAGAATGCAATAAATATTCGTTATTTTAGTTTAACCAAATAGAACAGGCAGTATAAATAGGCCATTTCACTATGTAATATCTCTGGGTTTGTTACTTGAGAGTTGTCATTTGATTGATAAAGATGATTTTAGAAATAATAGATGTGCATAGTTATGGCCACTGATCTCTTTTAAACAAATGCACCATACAGCATATGTCATGTACACTCCTGATTAAGAAGAGATTAATTGACAGATCCTTTACATACCAAATTTAGATGATTCATGATGTTACAATCAGTAATGCAAAATTCAGGTTGGACTTACAAATGGGTTACATCCTATAAATCAGAGTGCAAAAAATAAAAGAATCTGGAGTGCAAAAGCTACACAGAATTTTTCAGTGGAACATCTACATTTATGAGTTTAAATTTATATGCTATAAATTTATAAATTTGGAAAATGCAATGCTCGGGTATGGTGATGACTCTTGAAATGTATGTTGCAAAATTGTAGAGTGTGAGAAAGATGGACAAAAAAAGTCAAACGCTAATTTGTTCAGCTCAGCAAAGGTCGTGATGGATTGTCTACATGTGATCTACTCAAAACCCACACATTATTTAGAGAAACTGTACTAAACACAGTACAGAAATAAAATAAGGGAAAGAGGAACAAAGGGTAGACTATGTGTGTTGGAATTGGTGTTATCACCAGTTACAGTTTTCATTCTTTGAGTGAAAAAATAATAGGGTTTTTTGTGTGTGTGTGTCAAAATATCTTTGATGTGGACTCAGACAAGCTTATTGGTCTTGTTGTTTGCCTTTAAGACCATCTTCTCTTTAAAATTCGTATTAATATATGTACTCAAACTTCTGCACCAGTTTTGTGCTCATCTATATTAATTATCTCAAATCCTGTCACGCTTAGGAGCAAAAGATGACAGGAGTGGGCACTTAGTAAAACAATAAGCAGTAATAGTGCTTAAAATGTCAGTTTGGTTTTACATTTGCAGCTTTCTGTTTTTTTTTTTTTTTTTTTTTTTTTTTTGTAATAACTACCCATATTCATGGAAAGAAAATCCAGGAAATTATGACCTTTCAATTACCATGTGTCGTCTGTGCTCAAACTATAAAATGCAAAAATAGCTTTAAGCTTACAAAAATGCATATGGTTGCTACTTATATTTCTTACACCTTGTATGTAGAAAATCCCAGTTGCTTAAAAACAACAGTGCTGCAGTTACTGTTATGGAACTGATAAAGTCTGCATGGCAAAGATTTGTAAAGGCTCTCAAAATCAAAGGTGGGTCTTTGTTTACCTCTTGAAAACGCTTTTATAGGAGGTTCTGGTTAGCCATTTCCAATAGAGAATGGAACAGTTGATCAGATAGCAGCTAAACTAATGAAAAGCATCATGGAAGTGACAGGAAGATTAATTAAGTTCCTCCAGTTGTATTCACGTGTGGCAGTACAGAGTTCCTTTGGGTACTGCTGCAGTTAAATAGTGACAAATATTGCAGATTTCCAGAAGTGACACTTCTGAGTCAAGGGTAAAAAAGCACATTTGGTAGTTTTAGCCAGTAAGAATGCGCAAAACCAAGGATGAGCCTCTATGGTTAGTTACAATATACAAATGTAACTTGCTCCTTCCCTTCTTATCCTTTAGCATAACCTCAAGAGATTAGTAACGAACCACAAAATCTGCATTATTGTGTAGTATATCTTAAACTGCTCCAGATGGCTTAAAAAATAAAAACAAACCAATTTCTAGCTGATGTGCTTAGTATATTTGAGTTGAGGCACAAAAATATGTGCTCTTGGAAACACTTTCAGTTAGTTTTGGAGCCTTACAAAACTGTAGCTTGTTTGCTGTTTTTAATTTCTGCACTGTGGTTACTATAATACTAATAGGAATGAATTATCAGAAGACATAAATTTCCAAATTCTGTAGAAGTTCTAGCGCTACTTTACTTTCAAGAATCTTTTAGGTTTGGGATGCTTTTGGCAAATTTGTAGGTAAACTGTAATTTAGATTGCTTCAGCCACTTTATTTTCAGAAACAACTGTTAGCATGGTGCACTTTTATTCTTAATAGCTGTCTCTGAACAATAGATAATATTTATGAAAATTTGGAAACATTTCAAGTGTATGAGATCTTTTAGCCTACTACACATGATGCATAAGCTTAAAATGTTGTGTCACTAGCATATTTTGTTGCCTACTGTTATATTTCTGCCAGCAGAATTCCTTGATATGCTTCTGTGTTTGCAAGAAAAGGTTTGTGGTCAGCCTCACTAATTGAAATTCATCAAAGCCAACTGGTAAAAGTCTGGGTACAAATCTAATATTAGTTGCCTCCTGGGAGAGTTCAAGACTGGAAGAGAGTTTTCCAGGAATCCTAGGGAATTAACTGGATGCATTAATATTAAATATTAATTGGTCTCGGCAAAAGACATGCCTGAGAGTGGTTTTAATACCTGCAGTGGAGGCATTGTGTAAATCAGTGGATAGATAAAAATCAGTAGAAAGCATAGATATCACAGCTAGTTCACGAAGTGGCCTTCTGGCTCTAGACCAAGTGAAGGATGTGGGGTAACCTGTAGCTTTCGCAGCTCTGGAGAAATGGAGGGTATATGCTGCACTTCTGGGACATTTGTAATCTCGGCTTGCTTTTTGCTTATTCTGAGGAGGTAATGCCTTTGGAGTAGTCTGAGTTTTGAGAATCTGTCCTCTGTGGCAAACCCTCTACCAAAGTGGGGTTATGAAGGTGGGAAAGAGCAGAAGAAATTGAGGTGGAGATGCTAGTAGGAAAAAAAAAGAAGATTGGACAGAGAGCGGATTTCGGGGAGTGTGAGGTAGCTGTTTTAGCAGAAGGTATTTCTTTCATGTTACATTTATGTTGTTGCTGAATCACAGTGGTTTTGGGGTTTTGTTTTTATAGGTGAACCATGCATGAAAATATGTTAATTTTGCAGTTGACTTGCATCTGTAGCAAAGCGAAATGCTGGTTAGCCTGTGCTGGCTTGTTGATGACACAGAGTTTTTGCTGTGGGCTGACATCATGGGCTAATTTGTTCATTTATTTTGCATGTTCTTGCATGCCCAGACCAGGTCTACTCGGCTCTCCAGACACACACAAGTCTTTGCTGTTCCCGACTTCCCCACAGTTGTGTTCAGCAGAGTCGTCAGTGTTTGAGTTAAAACACCAACCATTTGGGCTTGAAATTACTAACCTAATCCTCACTTTCACTGGCAGTGGCAATATCCTGCGCTGGGAATAAATTTTATTCTTCGTCACTTGCTTGAAACTCCTTTTTGCAGTTTATTAATGTAGCGTGTGTGTAAATGAAAGTAGAATTTGGCATGGAATATGTGAATTTGGGCTGTGACTGCTTTCCAGGAGAGACTACCATTTTTCCTTCTCCCTTGTATGTGTTTGATAGTTGAAATGTAAAGAAATTAAAGAAAACTTCTTGGTTTAGTTTCTCTTTGGCTGCTTTGATTGTTATGCTTATTGTAGGAATGCAAATAAGATGCAAAAAGGGGGGAGATAGTCCTGATTGTTTTGCATCCTAAAGGGAAAAACAAAATTGAAAGTAACATACAGAACCAAGTAGTGGAGCATACATACATCTATGTGACACTTTGCTGTTCACACTGACCATCAGACTCCACCAAATTGGTACAGGTATTGTAACAGAGCAGCCAGCTCAAGAAAGCATGTTTAAAGCCAGCATGGTGTTGCCTGACTACTAATGTACCCCTACACAGATATGCACTGTCCGTACCCAGGCTCTCAGCTGTCCAGCTGATGGCACGGAGCAGGCATATTAGCTTGGAGGAGAAGACTGGAGGTAGCCTGCGTCTTGCAGGGTATGACTCCTGGTAGAATGATCTCAAGCTTTTCTGTGATAAGGTAAATGCAGCCTAAGAGGCAAATGCCGTGCCTGGGTGCAGACTGTCCTGAAGGACACCACGCAGTGCCTCTGCAAAGGCACTTTGGAGCTAGCAAAAGAGAGGAAGGATTTCATAGCGAATTGATTCTCTGAGCTTTTACCCTCGATAAAGGGAAAGGAGGGAATGCTTGTGATGCAGAAGGCTCCTAATAGTAGCTTATACCTACTGCTCAGAAGATATTAGAACGGCTCATCCAAGATATTTAAACCAGCCTTGGAGGGTGGTATTGTCTCCAACAGGAAGGTCTCCTTCCCTATACAGTAGAATTGAATAAGCATTGTAATGATGAAATAGGGGAAAGGAAGGTGCCACAAATACCCTCTGTTACTTACTATCCAAGCCCTCTAGTTAAAATACCAGCCATCATTTCAGAAGAACTTTTTTCCCCCCAGAGGTTTCTAGGTGATATTTCTTCACTGTGATTTAGGAATTGCTCAACTTAAGTTTCTGTTGGGCAGTGTGAACCACACAAGAAGTCTTGATCTTCATCCCTCTTGCACTGTGGCCTGAAAGCGTGCTTCTGCACTGTGTGCTTTTTTAGTGGTGAAGCAGTTTATGTTGGAGTTGATCTCATTTCAGGTATGCCTCTTTCTAGGGGCAGTTGGAATAAGAAAGAGCACCGAGAAAGGCTAGGCATCAGAAATGGAGAGTTGTGGGACTTTCAGTGAGGGACAGGACTGAAATTCATGCCCCAGTTCCCCCCAGCAGTGCTTAATCTTAGTGACTTTCATACAGGTAGCATGAAACCTCATGAGAGCAATGCTGCGGAGGAATCCTGCTGAGGCATGCGTAGCAGTGATGTATGTCAGGGCCCTTAATTCTTCTGCTGCAAGTGGAGTGTTCATTGGCTGCTGTGCTGGTGGTATAATTTTGCCCTAAGTGATTGGACCTTATGAAATAATAGCTATTACGTGGAGCTTTTGCAAATAAGAAGCGGAGCTTTAAATGAATTATACCTGTCATCCTCTTTCCTGTAGAATAAAAGCATTCATCCCATTAGAATCTATTATAATGAAATAAATGCTTCGGCATACTGTCCATTATTATTTTACCTTTATCTAGTTTAAGTGTATTATCAGTGATACACGCCAGACTGACAGCCGGAAACCAATGTCCTGTATAGACTCATAGAAAGGACATAATACGTGCATAAATACAAACAGCATCTTCTTCACCATGCTGCCACACCAGTGTGTGTCAGATCCATCCCAAGGCACTGCGCTCAGAAGGTGGAGAGTATTTCAGTATTCCTTTGGTCAGTCTCCCTCTGAAGCTGCTATGGGTTCGTATAGTAGCAGAGACTGTGCGGGGACCTATTTACAACAAACTTAGGACTACTTCATTTGTCACAGCACAATAAAATAGCTACCATCTGCTAATGACTTATCAACCTAGGCCAGAAAGGAACTGGAGACCTAGAGGGTGAAAGGTTGTAAACTCCATTACAAATCCTTGCTGTCATGCATCTCCCATCATCGCGCTTTGTTGTTCATGCGAAGAAATCGTCGTTTAAAAAAATCAGTTTGGCTCTACTGAAATTGAGCTACCTATTTGTCAGTTGCTGTTTAAAAATAGAGGCAGACTGAGCTTTGTCCAACATTTAGGTTAACATCATTTATTTAAATGGAACTATTGACTTTTTTTTTTTTTTTAAAAAAAAAAAAAAAGGCCCCAAGGACATGATCTTGCAAAGTGCAAAGCATCTTTATCTTCTACTGAAGTTGGGGAATCAGGGCACTCGGGGCTTCTCCTGGAGCCTGCCCTTCAAAGAAAAATACTCTAACAATATGCGCTTTGTCTTTCCCGTCTATTATGCAATTGAGCACGTTATGTCACTAACTGAGCTTGCTGCCAGAAAAAAGGGGGGGGGGGTTGCGGGGGGGGGGGGGGGGGAGGGCAAAAGAGTGCATACTATTTCAGAAGGGTTTTTTTTCTGTTTTTCCCTAAACCAGAGTTAGGTTGACTGGGATTTTAGAGCATGTCGTTGCTAGCCCGTTAAGGAAAAGATCTGTTTGTAGTACTCTTAGCCCTGATGTCAGAGGCACAGCAAGGACATCAGAAGGAGGAGTCAGATTACAGTAAGAATGGGCAGTGCAGCATGCAGCCGGAGTAAACGCTAAATCAGACAGGGATTGTATCAGGGATAAGACTGCCTGCAAAGCGCTCATCCTGAGGAGGCACACTGCTCACTCACGCTTCTTGTGCTGGGAAATTTCCACATAATGTAGAATGAAAAAGCTCCGTTTTACATGTCAGCCCTGTGCGGGAGCTAATGCTGAATACACAGCGGTGGGATCCTGCTGCATGATTAATGAGAAACATAATGTATTTTGGTAAGTGTTAACTATGATGTAATTCTGCTTCTGCTCACATTATCAATAGGAGTGATTATTATAAATTTCAGATTCAAGAACATTTCGTGCTGGCACGCACCTAAAACTGACAACTGGGGAATCCTGTCAGCTTTGCAGTTTGAAAGGATTCCATTGTCTGAGAAATTTTCTGTTTGAGTGGGCTACAGCATAGTTTTAGCAGCTTGGAAAATAAGCCAGATAAGATGAACTCATCCTCGGTTTGTTTTAAATGAACTTGTGTTTCATCTGCCGAGAGGAGATGAGAAATGGTTGTGAGGCATGGGAAGTTTTAGGTGAACTTAATGTAACAGGCAAGCTGCTACTGCACCGTCTGTGGTGGGGAGGCATAGTAAGCCTTGGTATTTTGTTCAGCTTTTAGTTTGGAGAATTCAGAGATGCAAAGGCAAAACAATGCTTTATTTGCTGTGGTGTGTTTTCCAAGTACTCTGCATTATGCAGATCACCGGTGTGGAGCTGGCTGCTAGCATGCCACAAAATACATGTTATTTTAAGCCTTTAGAGGTTTCGGAGCTGTTAAATGTTTGTGCAGAGTTTAGTTCTGTTGCTTGATGGAAATCTTCCTTTGGCTTACAGCTGAGCTGGCTGCGTACCCTAAAAACATGCTGGAGCGTAGAGCTATGTCTAAGCAATGTAGTGCTGGTGCTGCAGAACTGAGCTGGGAGGTACAATTGCGATATAATGCTGCAAGTTAGTGCTGCTAAATAGCAAGAATAAGAAATAGGAAATTGGGCTGTGTGATGGAAAAATACTATTCCTGACTACTTGAAATCTCATCGAGCCTCAGTGTTAATTTATAGCTGCGTAATACTTAGAATGAACACAGAGCAGAGAGTTGGAGGATTTCTGGGACATTCAGCAGCTTTCTCAGTTTCATTAAATATTGAATCAGGAGTTCTCTTCAAACTTTAACAGATGAACTTCTGTAATATTCTGAGCCCTGGCATAAGAGTACTGTGCTTTCTGCCATGCCAGGCATTATTTTCTTATTTTCATGAAATAAATATTTGAGGAGGTGTGTGTGTGGGGAGGTGTCTTTAACAGTGAAACCCATCAGTTATTAAAGCAGATTGATTTTGTCTGTCCTAACAGAAAAAATACACATTGATTGTGTTGTCAGAACTGTTCAGAGTCCCTTTCAAAGATAAATGTGCGATGTTTTAGCTTTGCTATGTTTTGCAAAGACTGAGGAACAAAAGGGAAGGAAGCATTATGGTATAGGGTTTGAGTGTTTGGATGAAGTCTCTTCACTATTTTTTAACGGTGGCGTTAGGTTAATTTCTTACTCATTTCTTTTGGGTTATTTTTCTATCTTGATTATCATTGCAAGCACAAGATGGATTTTTTTTTTACAATCAGTTGCCTGTGTACTAGGACTAGAAGTTGTGGTTTCCTGAAGTTATACTGGTTTAGGGTATTTGGAATATGCAAGCTTTATGGTACCTAATTCTATCTTTTTTTCTGTGTATAATTTTCGGAACCATGCAACAATGATCAAAATTTTTTGGTGTTATTCCTTTGAAAAAAAAAAATACAAACCACTGTGTCACATGCATATTTGTTTTCTGGTGCAACATAGGTTTTTGACTGGAACAAACTGGGTTGTGTTTCCTTTCTGCTCTGTAGGAAATTTCACTTCTGAGAGTAGAGCTGAAAGTTTCTGTTAGGCAGGTTCTCAGTCTGCTTTGTTCAGTCTGACGCTTCCTTTAATCTGAAGTTTCAAACAAATGTTCTTGTTTCTGTCTTTTGCATAACAAAGCGTGAGTTACTGGGGATAATGTTTACCTGTGGTTGTTCTGGGTGCTTTCCCGCTTGGTCTGGGGGAAGCCAGAACATTTGTAATCTCACCTGTCCCTGTTGTAACACTTACTGCACAAAGCAGTATGGCACACGGCCGGGTGAAAGCTTGACTGTGTACATCGCGCACCTATTTTGACTTAAAATTGCTATAGACATCATGTAGACAATATCAGGATTTTGTATTTGTTGAGGAAAAAAAGAATTTCCTTTTACTATTAGTGAAGAGTTCTGTGTTTGGTTTTTTTGTTTGCTTGGTTGGTTTTTGTTTGTTTTTTTTTTTGTTTGTTTGTTTCTTTTGGTTTTTTTTTTTTTTTTGTTTGGTTTGGTTTGTTTGTTTTTTTTTTTTTTTTTTCCTTGGGATATTCTACTATTAGGCTACCAGAAGTATAGGAAGAAAAGAAAAAGAAAGCATTTCTGCATGTTTGTATGCATCTTGCATAATTTTCTGGGTGTTCTTGTTTAATTGCTGCTGCTGCAAGGTGGCATAATGGGAACACACATGTACAGGGTTAAGATTGAAATAAATACTGAATAAACTACCATGGACCTAACCCTTCAAAAGTGTGGTTACTATAGATCATGAGTTAATGGGTGAAGTGAGGTTCTTAACAATCAGAGAGAAAAGTTGTTAAATTCAGGAATCAGCATAGTGGTTATTGCTTTCTTTAAAGCTGAAGTCTCCAAGAAGATTTTGGGCTGAACTATTCTACTATTCTGCTACATTCTAATATATGTATTCTACTATTTGAGCTGAGCCTTCAAATAACTAAACTTATTGTGACCCTTCTAATTGCACAAGCCTTTCTTTTGCATTGCACCAGAATTTTGATGGAGTGGATTTAAGACCTACTAATTTTCACTCACTGTGCTGTGCTTTAGAATTTGTTGTTTGGTCACCGTGGATACATTTGTTACTTATTGAGTTGGTTTTGTATTCATCATTTCAAGTTGAACGGAAATATGGAATGGTAATAATAATAATAATAAAAATCCTACAAAATGATGTAGTATGTTTATAAAGTAAGCCAAAAGCCAATGAAAATAGTGAATTTTTGTTAAGTGTTCTAATATGTTGGCATTTTGCACTTAGAACGTACATACCTATCCAAAGCAACTTTTGCTTGCATTTATCATTGAGTTGATAATTTAGCATAAGATAAATCAGTTGCGACCAATCTCAGCAGCTCTGAGAAAGAGAAACAGTGGGTGGCTGTCATTGCCACAGTGCTGATGTTGTACGCTGATAAAGGGACCTCCTCTAGTCCTGCTCAACACGAGGGTTCTTCTGTGGCCTATGGTCATGGCTGGTTGCTGCCATCTCTACCTTAAAAGGTCCTGTGGGCTGCCTTGTCTCGGCCACCTCACTATCATCGTGCTTTCCTTGGCCTGGCAGCGCGTGCGGCTCATGGGAGCTGGCTCGCCCTGTGAGCATGATGGCCGCGGCTGCCGTCCCTCAGGCTGGGCAATCAGGCTGGTCGCTCAGGTGGAAAGCACTCTTCGCTGTTCCAGAGGGGAAGGAGGGAGAGCTTCTGGTGTGTGCTGTGCACCGGCGCCACGCTTGGCGGTCATCAAACCGGAGGAAACGCTGCAGTGATATTGCAGTTATGGGACAGTGATCACTGGTCCTCAGGGCTCGGCAAACCCTGACTGGAATCGAGAGCGAAGCCAATCTTCCACCCCCACCAGCAAAAATATCATTCACGCACCCCCATATCTTCCTGTTACTGTAAAGGAGCTCAACTAAAAAGAACCCAAAATTAAAACTTACCATGAAAAGGACAAAAAAAAAAAAACCAAAACCTTATACTTTGTTTTTTTTCTCATTTCCACCTATTCCGAACATATTACTGTTTTAAGTATACTCTGTTCTCAATGTTTCCATTCATATTATACAAGAAATCTGAAATATCAGGATGAAAATTAATATCCTATGGGATAAAATAATAGAACTGTTAAGGGGAAACAACAAACAATCTTTGCCTGAATATGCCATCATGTTTCTGTTTGCATGCTGGCTGTTTTCATTTTCGGTGGTGGTTTTTTGTCAGTCAGCGTTGTAGAGTGTAGTAATTCATCTGCATACATACTACTATTCTGAGTATCACTTCATATTTTTGGAATATTTTCTTGTAGAAAAGCTTCATGCTGGATGAGTCACGAAAGGAAAAAGAACACCACACCCCCCCCAACCCCCAAATCTCACCACCTCTTTAAAGAAAACACACATTGTACAAGCCAACCAACCAACCAACAAAACCTGTTTCAGCAGCTTCAGTGAAAATATTTAGTTGTCACCGGTTTGTTTTTACGTTGTATTTCCCTAGGTTCGACACTGTGGAGGCCTTTTGTAGCATTTCTGTTTGTCTTCATTTGAGGCAGGATGAATCGGTGATGATAAGTCTGTGCTTTTAAAATGTTTTGGGAAACACAGATACTGCGTTATTAACTGTGTTTTATCACCAGCCATCTGCAATAAGAAAGTGTGGTTAATATATAATGGATGCTGTCTGTGACAGAAGAATTCAGCTGAGCAAGCCAATATATAGGATCTTTAAATCTGTGTGAGTCTGTTGTTTATACTTGGAACATAACAGCCTCCTGGGCAGTGAAGTTCATATCTTGAAGCACTGAATAATCATTAATGCGTGTATACATAATAATAATTTAAAAAAAATCATGTTTGAACTTACAGAAACTGCTCTGTGGTAGACTGTAACCTTTTAGATTCTATTACAGAAACTGTTCATTTAAAATACCTCTAAGTATATCTAGCATGTTGCCATAAATAAAGGGCGATTTCACCATATCGCACGCGCAAAAAACCTCATTTCCAACCCTAACCATTCTATGATTCTATGATTCCCAGTGTTACCCTTCTTGAGGGTAGCACAATTGCTCCAAAACCAAAATTAGAATTAATGATTTCTTACTTCATTAGAGAAGATTAGATCGCAGTTGCTACAGCTAAAGGGCTGTGTGTGTGTGTGAGTGTTCACATGCAAGAGCGCATGTGACTGTGTCTGTACATTTTTTAACTGGGATGACTGCAGAATTTAATCTTGTGTCCCTTCATAGTAAATGTCTTGCTTCTGTTAAGAAATTAAGTGTTGAGTAGAAACCAGGATTTTTAAATTTTCGTTACACTGTCATACCTTGATCCTTTTCATCTTTTTTTCTAAATGAGAATTCATATAAAATATTTTTATAAAGTATTTTAATAAGACCCTTTGAGCATGGAATTATCTGAGAGTCATGCGACTTCTACATCTGTGCAACTGTATGTAGATATCTTCCATATTGTTTTGATTTTTATTTTTTCTTAAATAACCTAGTGGCAACTCTAGAAATTTTTGTAGTTACAAAAATGTTAAGCAGGTTACAGGAATCCTTTTGAAGCTTTTGCCTCTCGTTGCACTAAAGAAAATGGTGGTACTTGCAAAAGAAGAAATATATTTGGACTTGATTAAGGAAATATTTCTATTTCATATTAGATCGTGACAAGTTCTTGAAATACAATAAATGTCATAAGGGCTTCAGTTTTAAAGGAGGGTTATTATATGTAATGTACTGCAAAGATTACTTTTGCGACTGAAATTGCATAGATGTTTGGTTGGCTAGGAATTCCAAAGCCTGAAGTGTCTGAGGTCGTACTTGAATCAAATTGCTGCTTTTGAAAGTGGGAAGAAGCTTTGCTCTGTTGTAGGGCTAAGTTGCTACATGACACAGCCACATCCTGTAGGTCAACCTGTATTCACAGTGATTTTAGCAACGCATTCTGCAAAGTCTACTTCGGAGTGAGAAAACTAATATGTGAAGCTGCATTATTGGCATGCTCGTATATTTAGACCTCCTGTCTATTTTGTTGACTGCTTCTTTCAGTTTCTCAGTCTTAAGCTCATGAACACATTCCCCTCAAACAACTTTGTTTGGTTTTGCTTTGTACATATGCACCATAAAGAGTTATTCCAATCATAAGAATGGTATGACAGCCTAAAGTTGGCAAGGGTCTGGATCAAATGTGAAATGCGCAACTGTAATTTGAGATAGAAGTTGTAGGGGAGGCTTTTATGAAAGTTTGATTACTGTATCCTCCTTGCCTCTTGTTAACATTTATGATAATAGAGTTCTGTCTTTTTTGCCGCTTAAAATTATATTAATTGAAAACTTCTTAAGGCTTGGGAAAAAAAAAAAAAAGAAAAGTAAGACATCTTAAGTCCTTATCTAAAACCTTTAAACAAAAACACTTGTTCTCTCTCAGGTTTCTGGGTTCCCCCCCCTCCCCCCCCTTCACCCATTTCTGCATTGGCAAAGGTCATAACTCTTTTAAGAAGTTGGGGTTATATTATTAGTCTTCTTCTTTTTTTTAATACCTCAACTAGCTGGCTGAACCAGTTGTTTGGAAATGAGGGGAAATTCTTTCATCACTATGGGATCAGGTCCTGTCTCTATTACCCAGCCAAGTAATTTACTCTGATTATAGTCCCTGCAGATTTCAGAATTTAAAGCCATAATGTACCACTTGCTTTTCAAGTAAAGCTCGAGAAGCTCCTGGGGTTTGGTAATGTATAGTATCTTCATCTCTGAAGCAGTTACAGGAGGTGGATAGAAAAATGAGATTGACTGGGAGTGTCTGCTAACTCTGGGTACGGCTGTTTGAAATTTTAGCATATATTTAGGATCTCAAAGGTATTTGGCTCATATTGGTAATTTTTATACAATATATTGTTTATGCGTTCTGTTTATTGCAATGTAATCTGGCAGTCTCATCCCCAATTCTCTCCTTCAGAAAACAAGATAAAGTCTAAAAAGTAGGTGTATGTTAGAAAACCGTCTCTGAATATTAAAACTGCTTTGTTGAGAACAAAGGAAAAAAACAGGTTTAATTTACTCTTTGATTACTACCTCACAGTGATTCTCTCATGTATTTACTTTTATGGTGTAATTGAAAAAGCAGATGGACAGTACAGTTTATTCAAATCAAAGCCATGAAAATTTTTCTCTGTTTTTTCTCTTGTTGACCTTGTTTACTCAATTTTTTTACTATGGAGTGTAGTAAGTTATGAAGATGGAGAGAGATAACAGATGTGTTTTCCAATACTGTTGCCCGTTGTTTAACTGGGGATCAATAGTAAGTGAAAGTAAAAAAAAAAAAAAAAGGCAAAATATGCAATTGTGGGGAAAAAAAAAAAAGAGGAGGAGGTGGAGAGGAAGGGAGGAAGAAGCCCGTCTGGGCAATATCAGTGCTCTTCTTCCTAAGCCAAGTCATTTTTCAGAAGCGACCTGGGATCTGCTGTCTCTTAGTGCTATGTTTAGCAAATTAGGTTTTGTTTGCTGATATTTACCTGGGATAGCAAATCCACTCACCTCCTGGCAAAACCACCCCCATGTATCAGGAGCATTTAGTTGCCAGATATGTGACTATTACATAGCAAGCACACCACCCTTTTGTTTTTCTATTATTTACTGGCAAGTTGTGCTGCTTTAGCAGCAAATTTTTCAACACTGGAAGTTGAGTGAGCTTGTCTGCTCTCAGGTAGTGCAGGAAAAAATAATATCTTCGCTTCAACTGTTCATGCAGCATCTGTTATTTTTAGTAGCCATTTTCATTTGTTTAAGAAGGAAACACTGACAGGAATACATTAAACTTACCTAATATCTTACTTAACTTTGCAATTCTTGTGTTTGCAAAGGATAAATTCTAACAAGTCAAGTCAAACAGGCTGTAAAATGTTGTATATACATCTGTAAAGATATATTTAAATCCTTTCCCTTTTTGTCTCCCTCTCTGACTGAGGGCATGGCAGCCATGTGAATATGGGTGCTGTAAAGCTGTTTTAATGCATTAGTTCTAGTATCCCTACATGCTTTTAGTGCTCAAGACATGATGTAATCATTTACAAACATTTGTCTTGCCAGTCCTGACCACAGTCTGTGTACCTTGTAAAACTTGCTATTTAGTCCTCCTCTCCACATGCAGTGCTAGGGTGGCACTAACTTCCAAGTAACACAAGTAATTTCTGTTTGCTTAGATCAGTAGCACTGAGTATTTGGAAATTGCATTGGCCCACATGGTATAATTTTTCTCACCCCCTTATTTCTTTCCTAAGAAAGGTTCTGAATTAACTCGTTTTGCAGTTGGGTTGAAGTCAAAATTTCCAGCACATTTACAGATTCTCACTGGTTTTCCTTTTTTTTTTTTTATTTTTTAAATCCTTTGCAGTATTTTTATAGAACATTAAAAATACCTTCTTACATAGGTACAGCTGACAAACCTACTCAATGTTAATTAGCAACCCACCATTTGGGTTCCTATGGGTTCAAGTAGCAGCTGGACATACGTCATCGCTTTGGATGTGCTGTGCAGAAAGCACAATGCCTTGCAGAAATACCTATATATGGTCATATGTATATGAGGCTAGTATCCTTTCATATCAGTATTTAGCTCTACACACTCCAACAGTGCATGTAATAGATTTACCTTACCAATAGATGCAGGTTTTCAACGTTAAAAGAATCAGTGGTCTTAAAGATATTGCTGCACAAAAATAGCCCACACAGATATATTCCTTCACGTGAATGAACTTACTGAATGTAATAAACAAGCACTGAAAGACTGAAAACATATTAAAAAACCTCAAAGCAACATTTAAAATCTAACAATGTTGATACCATCAAAATGTGGGTTTTGATGCTTAGTGTGTGTGTAAATTCTGCTGGCAGAGCAAGACAGAGCAAGGCGCAGGTAAAGCACTGTGGCATGCTGGTGCTGCTGCAGAATAGTACTGGCAGCACCACCCTGCACAAGCAGTCCTCTGTTTTGCCAGTACTGACTACCCTGAAGCAAAAATGTCATCATGTGCTATCATCAGCACACAGGGAAGAAAATCTATTTAAATAGCCTGAAATTAACTGTGTGAAGGCAATGACCAAATGATGCTATGTGTAACTGTGGCCATCCAGACAACTCTACAGGTTTTTAGGAAGATAATACAGATGTTTAGAATGTTAATTTATTTTGATTGCTTATTCTCCTCTGTCCAGATTTTTTTTTTCTTCCTTTGTTAAATATATCCAAAAGAATCAATACAGTGAAGTAAAGCAGCGCCGAACTAGGTGGGCAGTCTTTGTTGATACTTAGCATTGAAAGAACATTAACAATTAATACACGTAAAATATCCCTCAGCTTATACACATCACATGAACATTTCTAGAATAAGCTATTTGTGCACTTCCAGTATGCAGATTTCTCCACAGCAGTATCTACAAAAATAACAATTGCACGATATATTCTTGTAATTTTTATTTAAAGGACTTTTTTATGCTAAAAGCTATGCCAGAAATTTTCCAGCAATACAAAGCTCACTTAAAATTCATCTGGAGACAGAAATAGTGCCATCTGACCTTGGTATATATTCAAATGAATTATGAATGGTTTATATCAAATATCTGTTTGAGAGATGCCAGCTGAGCTAATATCTTCCAAATCACAAAGATCAAAAGAAACAATATTCATTCTAAATTTTAAGCCCTTTTTAGGAAGCTTACAGTAATAGATGGCTAATGTTAAAGAAGATTTAAAATAATAGATAGTAAATCTTTTAAGAAATCTTTCCAAGGTGCTTGTGATAGATATAACTCCACTTTTGCAGGTTCTGCTATCTGTGTAGCCAGCTTCAGTTCCAGGAAATAATGTAGGGAACTGGTTTTGATAGTATATTGGTTGAGGCACAGCTACAGGTTGGGCAGAGAAGAGATTCAGAGCAGCCCTGCGGAGAAGGACTTGGGGGTGTTGGTCGATGAAAAAATGAACATGAGCCGGCAGTGTGCGCTTGCAGCCCAGAAAGCCAACCGTATTCTGGGCTGCATCAAAAGGAGCATGACCAGCAGGTCGAGGGAGGTGCTCCTGCCCCTTTACTCTGCTCTTGTGAGACCTCACTTGGAGTATTGCGCGCAGTTCTGGTGTCCTCAACATAAAAAGGACATGGAACTGCTAGAACAAGTGCAGAGGAGGGCCACGAGGATGATCAGGGAACTGGAGCACCTCTCGTATGAAGAGAGGCTGAGAAAATTTGGGCTGTTCATCATGGAGAAGAGAAGGCTGCACGGCGACCTCGTAGCAGGCTTCCAATATCTGAAAGGGGCCTATAGGGATGCTGGGGAGGGTCTGTTCATGAGGGACTGTAGTGATAGGCCAAGGGGTAACAGGTTCAAACTTAAATAGGGAAAGTTTAGATTGGATATGAGGAAGAAATTCTTTAGTGTAAGGGTGGTGAGGCCCTGGAATGGGTTGCCCAGAGAAGTTGTGAATGCTCCATCACTGGTGGTGTTCAAGGTGGGGTAGGACATAGCCTTGGATGGCATAGTTTAGTGTGAGGTGTCCCTGGCCATGGCAGGGGGTTGGAACTAGATGATCTTAAGGTCCTTTCCAACCCTAACTATTCTATGATTCTATGATTCTATGAGGTAATAGTGACAGTTCGTCTGAAAGAATTTGGACAGTTTTTGAAATCTGTTGATATAATGCATGTATGATAACTGCTGGCAGGTACCAAATAAAAACCTCTTGCAAGTTCAAGGGTCTTTCAGTAAAGACTGAGCTTTACTCACGGATATTGTTTTTACTGCGTCTGATCTGTTCTTCATAATGAAGAAAGAATTTTTCAAAAAGTAATTATTATTTGTAATGAGCTGTAGAAAATGTCGGACTGTGTTAATAGATTTGCTTGAACTCAATTTCATTTGTTGTACCAAACATGCTGAGAAACTTCTATGGTCCACAGTAAAGCAGGAGTTTTAACTCTCTTGGAAATACTAAATCAGACCTAGTCTAATTAAGGTAACTGTCAAATAATTTGTAACAGTTTTGTTTAGTATCTCCAATAATTTCAATTTTAAATTAAATGCTTGTTAAAATCTTGAATTTATCATCAGTGGTATAGTTGAGCCATTTGGGGAGCAGTTCTGGGGCTGGAGGACATTGGCATGCTCAGCAGCAAGGCCAGCATGTGTTTCTTCCTCACCCACCACCAGTCTAGAAGTACAGGAGGAAGGGCTGATCCATTTAGGTTGCAGTTCCCACTCAAACAGTTGTTCCCTGTATTAGCCAGAAAAGGCGCAGAATGCAATGCAAAACTGAGCTTGGGCAGTTGAATAACTTGAATTGCATTGGCCTTGCAATTCCCCTTGCGTGGGGAGCCCCACTTACAGGAACATACATCTGCAGGAGGGAACATGCTACTACAGTTTTCCCCACGGTTGGAACTAGAGGATCTTAAGGTCCTTACCAACCCTAACTACTGTATGATTCTATGCTAGAGAAGCTCTGCACACCTGTGGGGGAGGACTCCATCAGTTCCCTTGTTCACCTGAGCTTTGATGGTTTCCATAGGGGGGCTCAGGAATTACCAGGCAATGAAAGCTGTGCAGATTTTCTGTTCCTCGGGAAGTGGTTTAAAACCACCAACTCTTTTCCAGAAGGTAGAAAGCAGCTTTTAGCTGCAAAAAGATAAGTTATTATTACTCTTAATAATTTCCATTACCAAGTCATCAGTGCCAGTAATGACAATGGTCAATTAATTCAACTGAGCTATTTAGTTCTACACATTCCTAAGTCCCCATCAATTCGCATTATTAAAAAGAAAAAACCAAACAGCAACCAAAACCCCCAAACAAACCCCAAAAAACTTAAAGCTACTCTGACTATCCTTTTTAGGTTTACATTTGCAAGGAGTTCATCTATTTGGATGGGGACTTGCAAGCTTTCCTGATTACGTACAAGCTGTGTAGAATATCTCTTGACTCACTGTAGTCCTATTTAAATTCTGTTTGGTTTCAAGGGGGCAACCACTCGAGTGATTTGTTGAACTGGGATGCCTTTTTTGTCTCATTAAGGCACATTATTGGCAATATCATTAAAGAGTTCAGGACAATTCAATGAACAGTTTAGTAGTTTATGGTGATTCTCCTCCAGTTAACAGACTTTAGTTAAGCAGAACAGCAGCACTAAGGAAAAGCTGAGGTTTGTTCTCACCTGCTTCAAGCAGAGGTGGCTTAACATTTTCCTTAGAGGATCATCTCATACAGGTCTGTTGAAGTTTATGACCGCAAATCGTACCAAGCTATCATTTCTGTGGGTTTGTAGCTCAGCCAGAAAAAGCTGTGTGTGGGAGAAGCTCATTTCTAGTCTGCAAGCTTCTAGTCTGCAAAATTCTAGTTTTAACATTTCTGGTTGTGTGCCTAGAGCTCCTGAATGGACATGTATTAAAATTGTATATGGGTAAGAATTTCTAGTAACAAGCTTAATTTGTAATTAGGATGTCAGTTTAACTTCTGAATATGTCATTTTGGAAAGACCAGATAACATTATACTGTTATAATAAATAGCAAGCTGGAAATTTATAGTGAATTTTAGGGTGAAAGAGAGAAAATCTTGTACTAAATCATGACTAGTCAGAGGTCATTGCCGATGGAGAGCGATCACTTAAGAAAATATTCTCAAAAATAGGTTTCCATGGAAAACAGCTTAAAAAGTTTCTAGTCCCCTCAGGCGTGTTTGGGCACCCACTTCCTTCCATGGTTTTTTCAGCGTGCATTAGGCTTTCTGAGAAATAGCTCATGCCACTTTTTCCTAGCTTTCAACGAGGAGAAAGAGTCCTGAAATCATGAGTTGGCAAACTTAACAGCAAAGCGCTTTCCAGTTTGGGGCTTTAAAAAAAATGAAAAAAATACAAATTGGGCTAAAATCAACTTGCTTACATCTGCAGGAGAAGTTGTAGGGAAACGCTGAAGCATGTATTGATGCAAGAAAGATTGTGGGAACCAAGTTCTCAGCTTATCCTTGTGAAAGCAAGTGGCCTATTCACTTCATACACTGAATTATACTGACTTTCTCAGTCTCTTTTTGCTGTTCTTAGGTCTCCACCAGTGTTGGTAGTCTGGGTCTACTAATTTAGTAGCATGACCCGGCTTGGACTTAGTAATGCTCTACAAAACTTAGTGTTAAACAGTGCACAGCAGCGCAGTGTGAACTCTGCATTTCTTTCTTTTGTGTCGCTGCTGCAATGCTGTTCTACAAGCGACTTTAAGAACTTTGTAGCAGTTTTGTTAGTATAGTTGATACTTGACCTTGGACACATCTTACTTTAATGCTTTTGGAAGTGCGAATACTCATGTAGATGAATATCTGAGTCATTTGATGCTTTCTGTGAACTTAAATGGTAGTTAAGTGAAGAAAAAATGTGTTTTATTTTTTTTTCTTTTTCTTCATGTGGTAGTAGCAGAATCTACATAGCAGCGCCCAGCAGCTGTGTGTGCTCTAGGTCTTCTTAACACGTTTTAACTATAATTTAGCTATCCGAAGAGCGTAATTAAAGAAATCATAACATGTCCCATTAAAATTCTGCCATTATCCAGACAAGATTACCACATATTGTCCCCAAATCCAAGTGAAACAGAATAGCCAGAAATACAGGTTTGCAGAGTCTTTTCTCAGATGCTAAATCAGATCGTTCTCTAATGCATAAATGAAGGTAACAGATCTATGAAGCTGCAGATACCCAGTGTCTGAGTTTGAAGAGCAGAAAGTATAAAGTCCCAAGCCTAGTGCAAATACTTAGAAGAACTGTACTGGCATCAGTGGTATGAGGCTGAAGAAGGGTGTGCAGATCTTACGTCTTGTCATGATTGGGCTCACATCCACTGAAACCCTCTCAGCATTTCAGGTTAACACACCCAAAACACTCTGCTGTGAATCAAGTGATTTATGTATTCATGTTTAGTTGCAACTTCAGATCCGTAAAATTGGCTTGAGCATGGGCTTTGGAATGCAACCCTTATATAGGCAAGTTATGTTTGGTTTCATGTTTCTTGGAGGCTTGCATGCAAAATTGCCATAGTGCTTGAATTGATAACTCTAATTAAACAGATTGATGCATTTCAGTAGTTGCCCTTTAGTATTACAGCTCAAACTAATGCCCAGTGTAACTCTCCTTAAATGACTGGAATTATCGGGAGATAGGTCTCTCATTCTTAGCAACTTACTTCCAGTAAGTTTCTGAGTGTTTTTTAATGACATTTCTAGATCTCAGAAGTATGTTCTTGTCTCTGGAATAATCCTATTATTTTTTTAAATATGTGATGTCAGAAAGTAAAGGTGGAAGTCTTTGTGCATATTTGGTGATATGCATACAGTACCTTAATTTTCATCTTATATTTACAGTTTTATGTTTTGTTTCTGTTATTAGGTGGTGCATCTTCATGGTTTGTAAGTTTGCTTTGTTTTTCAAAAAAGTGTTAAAGTAGAAAAAAAATAATTCTGGATTATGCAAACAAATTTTCTCCTATATATGGTGATGTAGGTCAAGTATTTGGGGGTTTGATTCATCCTTCAAATTGAGCACTCTTGGTAAAATGTTAATTCCTTTTTAGTAGAATAGAATTGTCTTTGTTTAAAACTCATTGTTATGGAACATTTTAAATGTTTAGTTGGATGGAGTCATTCAAATAAGAGATAGACCCTACTTCTGCATGCATGAATTAAAAAAGAATTAACTTTTCGGATGTCATTCCACTGATGGGAGGAATTGGAGTAGTTAAATATATGCAGAAGTATTTGCAGGATTGAAATTTGTCTGTGGCTTAGCAAATCCTTGCATTTCTATAGCAATCTGACAATAAGTTGGCTCACTTCACTGGTTTAATATAATTTAATTTTCTTGGAAATGTGTTGCAAGATTACTTCTTATGGAAAGCAAAGATGATTACAGTATGTGAGTCTCCCTCCACTCCTTAGCAGTAGAGCAGGAGGATGGCAGAAGAGATCCAGCTTGTCAACACACAGTTCCATCAAAGGCTCTTTGCACTTTCCTTGCCATGTTAGCTTCTCAGTTATTGTAAGGTTATTCTCATCAGGTTAATATACCAAATCTATTAAAATTCAAAGGTGGTAGGTTTTGGAGAGGGTATTTTGCTCTTCTCCAGTAATAAAAACATATTGAGAAATCACTTGGAGAATTTGATATACAATTCAATTAAATAAATGTCTGTGGCCTCAATTGTGGGGATTACTTTTCTATTTTAATGTGACAAAATAGTAGGGATATGTGAAATAATGTGATACAAAGAAATTAAATGATGATTATAACTTCACTTCAAATGGTAAAAGCAAAGCAATGCAATGACTTTTTATCAGGATCAGCACAAATACTTCCATATATAGCATACTCAGTAGCATCTGGAATAGTAATAGATGGACTTAACACTAGGAGGCTGCATGGTTCTGATCCTTCTCATCTGCATGGATTATCAGAAAAGTCTGCACAGGAATTTTTCTCCTTGGTTCTGTGTTCTGTCATATCATGGTTAAAGGCTTGGTAGCAATGCCTTTCAAAAATCACATTTAGTATTTCCCAAATAACTGTGTTACAGAGGAGAGCCAAAGTTAGTTCTGTTTTGTTCTGTCTTTCTAGTAGAGAGGGGCTTATAAAATAAAACATGTCAACCAAGACTATTTTTTTTCCCCTCTGTGGAGTGACAGTTTTATTGTGTTATGCCCAGGGCTTGATCTTTTTTCGGGCACCTTAGTAACAAGATAGATAAAAGATACTCTTTGACTGGAATGAGCTGAACTGTTTGAAGTGGGCTGTTTTTGTGTTTGGCCTGTTCTAGATATATTTACAGTTAGTTCAAGGAATGCTGAATTCTAAATTATGACTAACTGTGAAGGCAAAATTGGTGAATATCTAACCTGAGTTTGTGAGGCACACAAAGTGAAATTTTAGTAGCTATGTAGGGCCATAAGTAAATATTCTGAGCAGGGTGATTGCATGAGCAAGAAGGGACCTCCCTACAAAGTTATTTAAAATTTTATAACTCTCTCCTATGTTTAGTTTCTAGGACCGGGGCTATAACATTTTAAGATGCCTTGATAGGGGACCAGAACATAGACAGGCTGATTGAAGGACAGGCCAGGAAAGGTGCTTGAGCTCTTATCATATTCCTTTTTCTTTAGAGACAGTTTCAGTCTGTTTCTGACCTATGTAAAAATGCAGATGAATAGCATTTGTCCCTTCCATTATCCCTTGCCATCACTAGCCAGCAGAGAAATCTGCATTTAAGTATGCAGACCATTTCTTATCACTTTTTATTAGCCCTGCAGGGTTTTATTTTGTTTGGATTGGTTTTGGTTTTGCGTGGTTTTGTTTTGTTGGGTTTTTTTGTTGTGGGTTTTTTTGTTTGGTTGTTTCTTTTTGTTGTTGTTGTTGTTTTATTGTTGTGGGTTTTTTTGTTTGTTTGTTTTTTGTTTGTATTTTTCTTTTAGAAATTCTTGCATGTAAAATGGTAACCAGAGATACACAAGGTACTGTCCCGGTGTCTTTTGTTTACAGCTACAAGCTGTGTGGTCCACTCTGAAAACCTTATGTCAAAATCTGTGTCAGAATCTATAAAAATTTCTTTGCTTTTTGGTCAAGGAAAAGGTTCTGAATGCAATGAATAATCGTGGATTTATCATGGAATAATTGTCTGTATGCTCAATAGTAAAATGTTCTTAAGGAACACCTGGATAGGATACAGAAAAGCTAAAAAATCATGATGAGTTTTATATAGCTTAAAGAAATATTAATATATTATTGGCTTAGGTTTGTATTTTTTGGCTAATAGTTTATGCCACTTTACTGAAAACGCTAATGTGTATGTGTGTAAATGTAATGGGATTGTAATCAATAGAATTACCCATCAACAAGCACAATTTATATTAGCCAGGGGCAGGGATCCCCATTCATTAAATCTGTGGAGGACAAGCCTTTATCTGTTTCCGTGGATGTAGCCTGCAGCATCCAACATGTCATAGATTAGATAAATTGGACCTGGCATGTCTCTGTTTCTGGAAAATAGGATAAAATTTTGCCCTTTGTGTCTTGTTTGCAAAAGCAGTCGTGCTTTTCTCCCACCTGTAGAGAATGAAAGGAGATTATTTTCCTTGCTTGAAAAACTTTTTTAAATTATAGGCATGTTTTACATAGAGATATAAAAAAATGGACCTGCCAGCATTTTCACAAGTATCCAGAGAAGGACAGTCAACCTACTAACTGCCACGTCTTCCAGTTCTCAAAGCATTCGCCTAAATCAGCTCCATCAGGTGTAAGATTGCCAAAATTAAAGGTTCCATAGCCCTTATTTATAAATAGCCTTTTTGTTAGAATTTCTCCACTGAAAAAGAATGTATTCACTTTCCCAGAAAGGTACTAGCCCTGTGGTCAAGGGATTTTTGTGGGCTGCTGGAAACCCAAGCTAAATTCCTTGGTGAAATGAATACACATTTACACAAACTTAAACTGCTCCAAAAAGAGATTATTGTGCAAGTATCCCCAGTTTAGCCAACAGTCCAGCTATTAGAACATTTCCCTGAGGCATTAGACTTAGAGCAGGCTTCAATGCAGGCTTTTGATTAAAATACAGACCTTGATTTCTTTCACTTTTTGAAACTTTTATGAGGATCCTAAGATTTGCTTCTGTAATAAGTAGGTGTCAGAGTGTGGCTTATGTACAGATCTTCAGAGAGGGCAAATTCTGGTGGAATTTTGCAACACAGAAAAAAAGTTAAACTTTACAGTATTTTCCCCTCTCTCCTATTCACAAGCAATGGCATAAGCCAAAATGACATAGAAGTATAGTTATGATTGGTTATCTGTAACTTTGTGATTGCAGGGTCATATGCAACACCAAGGCCTTATTTGAGGGAGATGGGAATTCTTATTTCATACTGGCATAAAGCATGGTTTCAAAATGGTCCTCTGTGACAGAGAACAGAGGCAGCATTATGAAAGTGAATTCAAAGTACTCTGATTTGCCATGGGTTTGTCTGCTGCAGAAGGGTCATGGCTGGAATATATTAGTGAGAATGAAGGTAGCCTGCTTGTACAGTGGAGCATTTAGGTGTTCAGAGAGTTAGTCAAAAGCTGTTATTTCAAGCCCTGATGCCTTTGGAATTTATGCTTTCTTTTTTCACTTCTTGGTTATTGACAGCTCAAAGTGTTACTTAAAGGCCAATTTTTGTGGATTCTTATCAAGAACCAGATTTTCATGGCTCAGAGCGCTGGTGCTTGAGTCTGCCACCATAGACACCATGTGGTGTTCACTGTACCATAAAGCATTTGCAGGACCTCCTTTCACTGGCATCTTTAACAGTCTTTCTTGCTCTAATTTTTAGGGAGTTTGATTCAACTCTGACCCCACAGCGTTAGTGTACATGGGCCAATGCTCTTAGGAAACACTGTATAAAATATGTTCATGCGATCTTTCTTATAGATAGGAAACCCAATGTTTTCTTCACTAGTCCTAATAAAACTTTTTTATGGTATCTACCTGTTAAATTTCATCACGGTGTGGATTTTTTTGCTTACACTTTAAATATAGAGACTTTCTGGTTTATGGAGTAGCTGTTTTCTTGATTGTAACTGTGTCTGTGAAAGCAAAATCTCACAGTTTTAGCAGGAAAAAAAAAAAACACTTAGTCATCAGGATATACTGTGAATTAAAACTTAGAAACTGTTTTCCAGGATATCATATGACAAATGTTTATCTTTGTTTAAAAAGAAGAAGAAAATGATTTGACTTACACAAGAGCAGTGTGTGATTGCAATAAATAGTTTTTGCAATGTTGTTAGTATTTTCCAGATATAATATAGTCACACAACCATACTTTTAAAGTATGTTATAACATGTGGTATTTAAACTTTATTAAAACTAAATCTGTGACTGGATATAGAATTTCTGTAAAACATCTGTTTAATTGATTCTGTCCAAGGTTCAGATTTCTCCCACTGATTTCCAACATCCCATTCTTTTATTTACATTCTTGTTCTGCCTGCTGCCTTCTTACTTCCCCTTAGCTTCCCTTCCTTTCCTTTCCGCTTTTTCCCCTCCCAAATTTGATGCAAACTCCTTGCCCTTAACATAATCTTGAGGGGATTGTGTTTTATCAGCACCTGCTCTCCATTCATTGTTGACCCCTTGCTGAACTCATAACTCTACTGCAGTCCAGAACTGCTAATCATTTGCATCCCTAGTCTTTGTCAGGCAGATGGAGAATGACCAATGTGTTGATCTGTACAATAAAGCAAACCTTCCAAGAAAGGCAGTGATGATCTGCAAATTTCTAGTGAATTAAAGACTCATCTCTTTATGCTGGAAGGCTGCTAGCTTGTTAGTGTGCATGGTTTTTTGTCTTATGGGCATGTCCAGCTTGCTATGTTGCAATCACTGTAGTTAACCTTCAGTTTTGGGCAATGTGGCAACAAAGCAACATCTGATTTCATGTCTCTATAAGATGGTGTGATGTAAGCTGACTTCAGCTGCCTAGTGCTGAAGGGAGTGGCTCTGATCTTCGAATATTCAGGTGGTACTTAACAGGAGACAGGAAGATTTTCTCTCTCCCCAGAGTGCAACTGGCCCTTCCCTCCTCACCCCACCTCCCTGTTTGTGTTTTTCTTTTGTAATTGCCTGCTGATGAAAATCCAGAGATTAGTCATTGCTGGACACTGTGCATGTGTGCTTTGAGGTGGCATACAATTCTGTTCTAGTAAGGCTTAAACTTAACAGTTAACGAAGCGTAACTCTTACCCTGTGTCCGTGGGGACAACAGGCTGCCAAGAACTGCCTGGTGTTTCTTTGCTTCTCAGTACAAAGCGTGGGTTGCCTGCTAGGATAACTTCAATTTTTCATCAGCTGCTTTTTCCCAGTCTTGGTCACAGATAGAGCCTCAGGCTCTTGATTTCCCCCCTCACCCTCCCCAGACAGCTCTATCTCCTGAGGGCTGAACTGGTTTCGTTTCATTAAAGCATAGTAGAAGTTGTATGAAAAGTTACATGGGATTTAGAGACAAGTAGGCCATGTGATCTTATAGTTGGGGTTTGGGGTTCCTGAGAAAGAATAGTATGAAAAATTGTTTGCTTGAAATATATGTTTGTTGAAAGATACGTTTGCTGGTTTTGTCTACTTTTCTTCAGGTATTTCATTCAGAGTGAGAAATCAGGTATTTCATTGGTGGGAAAAGTTCCTAAGCCAAATAACTTGAAGTATTTTTTAATTTAGGAATTCATATGGAAAAATTATATTATGTATAATTTATCTCAACAAGTATCTTTCAAACCATCATGAGCTGAATAATGCTTTATGTCCAGGAGACTGTCTTTTAAAACCCACTTCTGTCTACTGTGGCTCTGGCTGTGCTCACTATCCATTTGTAAATCCTGTACTTTGGGTTCCACTCTACTTTTCCAGTGTTCAGCACAAAATGATACTTTACTCTTTCGCCTACCTATGAACGAACATAATCTAATAGCTTTAAACATATATGGGATTTTCGTGAGTCAAAAATTCTGATATTATGATCGTTTCTGATGCATTGTGTAAGCATTTATGTCTTTATGCCCAGGAAATAAAAATGAAAAATGTGGTTCTATTTCAATAGGCATGCATTTTTCATTTTTGTTATGTATATATACAAAATATGTATATTTTATATACCTATGTATACAAAAACCTGCTAGGTTAACCCCAAGGGAAATCCTGTCCCAGTTCATGCAACACTGGCAGAGATTCACAGAGAGATATTTTCATGTCCATTGCTGTGTGCTACCTGTAAGACCAGCAGCTGAGTTGATCTACATAATGGTAGACTTTCCATCATTCTTTTCTCTATGCACCTCTTTCCCTCCTTCCCTTCTTCCATCTCTGTGGTGCTAGCTTTGACCTGGGCAGACTTTGCTCCTTTGGCTTGAATTCTGCCATCCTTCTCCTAATTTAATCACTTCCCAAGTTGATCTACCTGTTATTCAGTACAACAGCAGAGGTTTGGCAGCTATCGGAAGAGTGAAGTGATGCACTGGAAACATGCAATAAATGTTGGTATTAAGTTCCACTTAAAATGTGCAAAAACTAATTCCAGTGTATTATTAATAGAATGCATTAAAGTTGAGCTTTCTCAGTGCTAAATGAAAGACACATTGCTGCACAGTGCTATCCTCATAGAGTTTGCTTGTAGAGTGTGTCCATTTCATGCTATTAGTTATATATTTGTCTCAGTTGTATGCTTGTTTCATTTCAAGTAAAGACATCAGAAGTTAATTGTTACTTCTTTTCCAAGCATGCTTTTGAAAAATGGCACTTTAAAAATCGTTAATATATTCATCATAAAAATGAAAAATTCTTTGAAAATCTGTTTGCAATACAGTGTTCTTCTGATTAATAACCCTTGAAAATCTGTGCTCATTATACGGTAAACATGACCTTTATAAAAACATCAGAAAAATCAAACTGCAGAATATGTCAGGTCAAGAATATTTTAAATGTCAAAAAGTGTAAAGCTTTAAAATTAATATGATTTTTAGAATACTTGGCTGATGCTTGTATTTTTGCTTTATTTCATTTATTTACTGTGAGGCGGGGGAGGTTGTTGAGTCTTCGCAGTTAGGATCTGTTGGGAAACTGTGCCCTTAATAGTGTTCAGCAGCTTCCTTCATGTCGTTCAATACTTGGATCCATTCAGTTTCTAACAAGATTTTTGCTGAGCCTGTAGCTGGTTAGATCTGGTAGGGTCTAGTAGAAATCCAGTAAAGGCCACTGAGCACATACTCTGACCCACTGGTTAAGAGACATCCATGATGTGCTAGTCAGTAATTGTGCAGTCAATGTAGCACTGTGAGAAAATTTATTTACGTTCTGAAAGATTTAGAGAAGCACTGTATATGCATTTATGGGGGAATGTGCATTTGTAACACTGTGCCCTTCCTCTGATTTCATTGGGTTTCAGTGCTCCCCTGAGAACATTCATGTTTCCCACACAACTCAAGATACACCTCCGCTTGAGTCTGAATGTAAATGCTTCTGCTGCAGACTGGGAATCGTACTGTGGGTAGCTGCTTTATGTGGGAATAACTACTCAAGATGAAGATGTTATGGTAATGAGAAGAGAAGGGAAACCTGTTTTACCTTTCATATTCAGACAAACTTTTCTGGCCTGGCATTAGTGCTTGGGGGTAGGAATACCTATATGTATTTCTAGCTCACTCCAGGTAAGGCAGGCTTTTCACTTCCTTGGACTCTCCTACTAAAGAAAGTAGAAGCTTGCCTAAAACATGAGCAGTAGGGAAAGGACATCAGAATATAGAGGTGGGAATACATAGTTTGCCAACAGAAAAGAGAATTATCAGTGTAGATATGGGGTCATTGGTCTACTTATCTACCCTCTAGCATTTATGGTTGGGAAGGAAGAACAAGTTTTGACATTGTCTTTCCTATCACGAGATCACTCAATTCTGAGTGAAAATGCATTCAGTTCACTACTAGACTAGCAGGGAAGGGTATTGCAGTGCTCAGAGCATTAAATTTAGGGACCTAGGGCTCAAATTCATTCACCTGCCACAGATTCCTGTATAAGCTGTGAGCAGGTGACTCATGCTGTCTGCCCTAGGTTACTAGCTGAAAAATGAGGATAGTCTCTTGCCATATAAGAGTGCCCTGAGAATTAATACCAGCATTCAACGGAAAAATATAAAGATGCTGGGTATTTAACATTTGGGGTTTTTTTGTTTTACAAGACATGGAAATGGAAAGCTCATCCATTCTCAGGAGGGAGGACAGGAGGTTCATGGGCATTTTGCTTGTTTGTCTGCTCCAAAGCCATGCCACTGGTGGTCTTGGGATTTCTAATTGTCTGGTAGCTACAATGGATGGTACTTGGTATGGGCAGCTGGTAATAAGCAAGGCAGCCAAATTAGAAAATTTCTTGTTGTTTCCTTCTGCTAGAAACAACCAGAACTTTACAGAAAGTTGAACATTTGTTTTGGATCATTTGGTTTTCAGTGATCCAACAGCTTCCAATAGGGAAAAAAAAACTATCCAGTTTTGTCTGACCAACTGGAAAAAACCTCAAAGGATGCTGAAGAGCTCAGTTAGGTAGGTCATGTTGCTAAAATAAAAAGCATAGTTGCTGCCCTTCTGCAATTTATAATCCATAGAAGATACTGCTTGTGGTGAATTAGTGGAATTCACTGTCAGGCAGTGTTAAGTACTGAAGTTCACATCATAGAATCATAGAATAGTTAGAGTTGGAAAGGACCTTAAGATCATCTAGTTCCAACCGCCCTGCCATGGGCAGGGAAACCTCCCACTAAACCATGCCATCCAAGGCTATGTCCAACCCCACCTTGAGAGCCGCCAGGGATGAAGCATTCACAACTTCCCTGGGCAACCCATTCCAGTGCCTCATCACCCTTACAGTAAAGAATTTCTTCCTCATATCCAATCTAAACTTCCCCTGTTTAAGTTTGAACCCATTACCCTTTGTCCTCTCACTACAGTCCCTAATGGCGAGTCCTTCCCTGCATCCCTATAGCCCCCTTCAGATATTGAAAGGCTGCTATGAGGTCTCCACGCAGCCTTCTCTTCTCCAGGCTAAACAGCCCCAACTTTCTCAGCCTGTCTTCATATGGGAGGTGCTCCAATCCCCTGATCATCCTCGTGGCCCTCCTCTGGACTTGTTCCAACAGTCCATATCCTTTTTATGTTGAGGACACCAGAACTGCACACAATACTCCAAGTGAGGTCTCACAAGAGCAGAGTAGAGGGGCAGGATCACCTCCCTTGACCTCCTGGTCACGCTCCTTTTGATGCAGCCCAGGATATGGTTGGCCTTCTTGGCTGCGAGTGCACACTGCCGGCTCATGTTCATTTTGTCATCGACCAACACCCCCAAGTCCTTCAGTAGAACTTATGTAATAAAAAAAAAAAAAAAAAAAAATTTAGTAAAGTGTTTCCTGTGGGCCATAGCATATTCTTGATATGAAGAGAAGGGGATAATAATTTATGGGGTTTGTGGAGGCTCTGACATTATTATCCTTCTGGACTGAAGTAGGTAAGGTTTTCACCATGCTGTGCACTTTGATCCTATTCAGACAGACTGGACTTTATTGTCTGTAACCTGGGCCCACCTGTCTGTTGATACAGGAGCAGGAGGGAAGAAGTAGTGAAAAGGGAGCAGGATTGTCTTCTGAAAGTAAGGACAACAATGAAAGAAGATAACAGATATCAGTGAATTTGTGCAAAGTTTCATAGTCCTGCATCATAATAGTAATTTCACAGCATTCTATGCAATGAAAAGAGAAATCCGCTCCTTTAGGTGTATGGAGGGGTACTTTTTTAATTAAAATTCTTATATCAGGTTGTATGATTTTATTTTACAAAATACTAGTAAGTGTGAAAAAAAAAGACTGAAATCCCCAGTACGATGCATGGCCACAGGCTTCTAAAACTACCACTACTAACAAAAAAATTTCTTTTTCTAAACTAGCTCACTTTGCAGGAATTGCAAAATAAATACTGTCCCTAGACAAAATAATACTTTGAATAGTAGCAAATGACCAGAGATGATTCAAACTTTCCAGGTGAATAGTGCGTGTGCTGAAAAACGCACTCCATAAGTAAATAGTGCATATTGATCTGTGCCAAACTGGAAGAGTTCTAGTTTGGATTAAAAAGAAAAAAAGAAAAGGTGGGGGGAAGCAGGAAAGAGGTTTGAAAATATTTGAAAATATTTTTGTAATGAGTAATTTTGAATTGTTTGGATTTGGATGTTTGAAATTTGCCAATATTTAAATAATAAAAGTGGTCAAGTATCCAAGTACAAATTATAAAATTTACTTTTGGGTGAAATAAATGTTTCAGCTGACACAATGATTTTAATTTTTCCCCCCTAACTGTCTTTTCGGTTTGGGCAGTGAACTGAAAAATCAGTTGCACTTAGATCTCCACAGCTGAGACAGTGTTGCATTCATCCTCTTCAAAGTGACTAGCCCCTGTTAACATTACTAACAGCAAAACTTATGAAAGGAAAGCTTGTTTTACCACACAGTGTACTTGATCCTTCAAGTTGTCTCAGGAGATCCAGCAGGATCAAGGCTGGTGTGGTTGGAACTCCATTTTGAGGGTGTTTCTTTTCTAGTGGATGTCAAATATTTAATGGGGTTCGTTTTTTTTCTTTCTTTTCTGAAACTAAGAGGGATTGTATGAAACAATATATTTAAATGTGGATGTCCTCATTTTTAAAAAAAAATTCTGGATTCCTTATTGGGATATTTATTATAATGAAAATGCTCTCCAAGATAAAGTCTATGAACCATACAGGTGTTGAAAGCACTTTGTTTTAAGATCCTCATTTCCCTTCCTAAAAAAAGAAGAATAAAAAAAAACACCAAAAACCACACACAGACACACAAGCCAACCACAACAAAAACCTTGCAAGTAACGGATTTTCTGAGCAATAAATTCTCAACAGACATCAGGACTGAAGCACCTCCCGTATGAAGATAGGATGAGAAAGTTAGGGCTGTTCAACCTGGAGAAGAGAAAGCTGCATGGAGACCTCATAGCAGCCTTCTAGTATCTGAAGGGGGCCTACAAAGGTGCTGGGGAGGTCTCTTCATTAGGGACTGTAGTGAGAGGGCAAGGAGTAACGGGTTCAAACTTAAAGAGGGGAAGTTTAGATTGGATATGAGGAAGAAATTCTTTACTGTAAGGGTGGTGAGGCCCTGGAATGGGTTGCCCAGGGATGTTGTGAATGCTTCATTGCTGTTCAAGGCAGGGTTGGACATAGCCTTGGGTGGCATGGTTTAGTGGGAGGTGTCCCTGCCCATGGCAGGGGTGTTGGAACTAGATGATCTTAAGCTCCTTTCCAACCCTAATTATTCTATGATTCTGTGATTCTATTTGTCTCACATAACCTCTTTTCAGTCCATAAGGAGTAATATGTAGCCTATTAAGCATTTGAAAGTGTGTCTATTTATGTACATAAAAGGTACAGATTGCCTGTTAGCTACCTGTTGTATGCTGAGTTCATATTTTAGTCATTTGAGTACTACTATAACTACAAATAAGTAGTTCAGTGATTAGTCAAATCTTACTACTTATTACGAAATTGAACGTACCTTTAAAGTGACAATTCAGCAGTTTTTAAGAAAAGTATCTGTTGCAAATATGAAGACTATCATACAATGATAAAAGGGATTACCCTAGTGACTGTAACTCATGGCAAATTGCATTAAGCTAATTCCTAAAAGCCCGATCTACAATTCATGTCACATTGTCTTTTTTTATATCCCAGAGCAGGTTATTCTTTTTGTCTTTGGATGTCTTTAAATTTTCCATTCTATCAGATTCTCTATAGACCTAAGTGTGATATCTAATATTTTAGATAAAGAATGTTCATTATTCATCATGGCTAACCTACTGTTCTTATATGTTTATGTCTTTATTGCTTTTCTGAAGAAAACCCTCTCAATTATGCATTTTATTTGGCCCACTGGCAAACTAAATTCATAATGAAATAACAGTTCTAGCTGATACTGAGTTACCCAAATGTAAGATTCTTCGCATTTATAAGATAGAACATGTCCCTTCTTTTTCGTACTTTAAAATACCCTGAATTAGTTTTCTTGAAAATTTTCTAGGGAAAATAAATTTGTTTGGCTCAGATTCTATCCTAATGTATCTTAAGGATATATTGTAATGCTTACTGGGTGTGAACTGTCAAATATTAGGATCCTATATAAAAAATATTACTGATACTTTTTGAAATTATCTTTTTAAGTTACCTAGAAGTTAACTTTTAAGTTGGAAACCAGTGATGCATTCCCAGCTTACTCCACTGAGTCATACCAACTGAAAGGTTCTCCAAGCTCCTGCCAAGGCAGAATGCGTATGTTGTTTTGACCTCAAGTCGGCTATATTGGGAGAGGCATGAGATGGGGTGGAAAACTTGGGAATTATCTGTATCTTGGAGAAACCAAATTATGATACTGAAAACAGACTCCAGGATGTCAGGGAAATTGAACATTACTTTAGGTTGTCTCTGATGTATTTAAAAAGGCTTGTATTTAGATGTGGCCAGAAGGAAAGAATTGCAAAGTAATGAAGGAATCAAAATGGAATTCTTCAGAGATTTGCTTTTTTACTCAGAGTTTATGGTGGTAATAGTTAGTGATGGAAGAACTGCAAAAGATTTAGATTAATTGAGTATTAGTTTAGAGTTCCTGCCCAGTTCACATACCGCCAGGTTCCAAATGCATTTCAAAAAAATTATCTGCATTGTTTGTGTCTGCAAAGTTTGGGCTGGATATCTCCTAAGGAGAGACTATTTGATAATAGAACTGGTGATTCTTTTTGTGGAAACTAAACCTGCAGTTGAGTTTAAAGGTTTGTGAATGAGCGTGCATGAGGAAAGGCCTTGCAGGGGAAGATGCAGCATATCTTTCTCTATAGCCAAGTCACGAAATATAGCAATAAGTGTTTGCCAAATTGTTGAGTTGTGTGTTAGGGGACCTGAGGGACAGGGATGTTAACCTCCTCCAGAAACATTAAGGAAACTTGTTATATATTATCTTATATATAAAAAACGCTCTGCACGGTTATGTCTGTTTATTTGCATGGGAGACTTTCTTACGAGAAAATGCTATTTCATTGAAAGCAAAAATTTCCCACAGAAGGTGTTATTTTTTTTGTAAGGAATTCTGGCAGAAATGTCTTTAACAAAAGACGTCAAAACGTCAGCATTTTTAAAGAAGTCTGTTTTCTTCTTTGCAGTATGACTTCTTATTTTAAAATCTGTTTTCATTTCCATAGTGAAACATGGTCTCTGAAGTCAAAACTGGGGGGTAAGGGGAAAACAATATTTATTTACATTCCAACTAAAAAGAAAAAAAAAAAGATAATTGATTATGGAACGAACAGTTTGTGGCTGAACCTGCATGAATCGTCTCTCCATCTGAATGTTTATGTTGTCTTTTCTTGGTTCTGGGTACAGGCAAGGAAGGTGTTGCAGTGACGAAGTTCATGTCATTATATCAGGTTTCTGACAAACTGCCGGAACAGGCTATGCAACAAAGACTACGAACCTCATGTTGCACACATGGCTTTGTACCACATATGCTATCTGTGCTCAGAGCATAGAATCATAGAATCATAGAATCATAGAATAGTTAGGATTGGAAAGGACCTTAAGATCATCTAGTTCCAACCGCCCTGCCATGGGCAGGGACACCTCCCGCTAAACCACGCCATCCAAGGCTATGTCCAACTTGGCTTTGAATGCCGCCAGGGATGAAGCATTCACAACTTCCCTGGGCAACCCATTCCAGTGCCTCACCACCCTTACAGTAAAGAATTTCTTCCTCATATGCAGTCTAAACTTCCCCTGTTTAAGTTTGAACCCCTTACCCCTTGTCCTCTCACTACAGTCTCTAATGAAAAGTCCCTCCCCAGCATCCCTATAGGCCCCCTTCAGATACTGGAAGGCTGCTATGAGGTCTCCACGCAGCCTTCTCTTCTGCAGGCTGAACAGCCCCAGTTTTCTCAGCCTGTAATGCTGCATTGCAAAACAAATTACTTAGTGGTTGGGCAAAATGTCTAGTCCCAACTGGAGGTGCAGAAGTGCATCTGTGTGTAAAAATGCAGTTTGATTGATGCTGGAGGAGTTCTCAAAAACTGTCTCAATGAGATGGAGGTAGGGGCAAAGGTTTGTAGAAAGCTTTTCTTCAGATTTGTTTGCTCACGATTACCTTGGATGCATACCCAGTGCCTCTGGCCAAGAGATTATCTTGTCTGTGATTTAAATTGCATGAAAACTGAAGAAATGAATGATTACTTCAGTCTTGGTTAAAATGCTGAGATAATGAAGCTTCTACATTGTATTATAATATTTCTGTATTTTCTGCAAAAATTAATTTCCCAAATATCTACAACATTGATCTCCCATTTAAGATGTGAACATGCTGGAAAAATCCTTCCTCTTTAGAAAGAAATTAGATTGTAACATCACTAATTTGTAATACTGGAATTAGTAAATATGTTAATATCCTCCTATCTTAGGTAATTGTAGCATGCTATTCATAAAATGTAACTTTAGGCCTGTAGTGGCCTACATTTTGTGGAGACATTTACGTATCTTAAGCGAGGCCATGCATGCACCTAGGTTTTGGCAAGGATGTACATGTGAACTTCAGGTTCAGAGAATCAAGCACAGGCTGTGGACAAAGTCTGTCAGTGGTGTGGGTTTTTATCCTGTCTTTATTGGTCAAAGTGGAACTCCAGACCTTGCTGATTGGAAGACTGCAGAAAGGCTGAGATTGAATCTTCATTGTATGTTGATCAGCATTGTTACGTCTGCACAGGGAAAGCTGTGAAGGTCTTTCTGTAGAAGCTTAGCATACAGAACACCAAAGCAGTCGTAAGCAGTCCTCATGGTCACTCACCTCGATCCAGTGTTCAGTAATACTAGATAAATAAAAAAGATGTATGTCTTGCTATAGTAATTTTCTCAGCATGCTGTTGTCGCACTAGCACCGCTTATTTTCAAAATAAATTCCCCTTTATTAGGGTTAGTGCACCTCTCTTTACCTTCAGTTTGGCTTTCTTGGTTCTCATTTTCCTCCTGTCATCATTTCTGCCCTTTATATTGCCTTCTTTACGATAATAATTTATCTATGTGTGCTTTTCAAAAACCTTTCCCTGTGGGATTTTACCCATCCCCATCTGTCTGTTAATGCATTAGATGGGAAATAGTTAACACTGACATTCCCAAATGTTGTCCAAAGGTTTTTCAGTTAAGCTGAGTCACAAAAACACTTGCCATTGCTTCAGGTTTTCTGCTGCCAATTCTAGACTACATCTCTGCTCATGTTCAATGGAAAGAAGCACTAATTTTTGCAGCCATAAACATCAGAGAATGTTCTTTCAAGCAAAAGCTCCAATTTCATAATACCTATCACATGCTGGATCATTCAGGGACATGTCTGACACTGCTGCAAAAACAGAGAAAACAGAGAGCAGCTATGCTCCTGAACATACTAATTTTCTGCGCCACTCTAGTCAGGACTGTGGTAGATTTTAAACTCTGTTCCAGAGGCTGTGAGTTCCAGCCAAGGTCCTGCAGAGCTGGCTGAATTTTTCCATTTAAAGTGTGTTCTCATCCCCAGATGACTTTGTGCAGCCCTGGCTGGCAGTGGCAGGCGTGTGAGCACCTAGTCATGCCACAGGGAGGGATCACAGAATGGAAATGCTTTATCCTTCATAGCATGGTATCCTAGGAGAGTATGCCATAGCAGTGCGATGTTCTAGGTAGTCCAAACCCATGAGTCTTTCCTCCATAGCACTGAGATGATACACTCAGTGGGCTGGGTCCCCAGGCACAGATGATATTTCTCAGTCTGTAGTTTGTGTTTTCATCTGTGAGTTGTAGGATATTTAACCTGCTTCAGATTCTTTGCTATTACCAGGCAAATGCTCACCTTGGCATTTCTATGGTTCTGCACAATCTCAGGTGCAACTTAGAGACTTATTAAGGTTTATACTAGTAGGAGTGATTTCTTCCCTTCATTATATGTGTAAGAGAAAATATTTCCAGCATCTAAAAAAAATTACTTAATTTGTCTTTCCTATTCAGAAGGAATAAGGTTGGCATGTTCAACACTACCCTATCATCATTCTGACCTGTTCAGTTTAATTTTATGCTGGTTTTGTAATAATTCCGTGGGAATGTAGAAATTGCCAATCCGATCGCAGTTATTAAATACTCGATTCTATGCTGGTGAGCTGTGGAAAGCAGAGCTGCTTGCTCTCTGCTTTTCAGTTGCTCATATCCTTAGCTGCTGCATTCAAAGAGTGATTTGCTACACTTTCAAATTGAGGGAAATGTAAAAATCAGTCCAAACATGACAGCTATTCTAGGGCAAAACCTAATGTGAGCTTGGAGCTAACCCTCATCCAATACCTTAGTATACTAGTGGGTAATGTCTTCCTTTCAATGATATTTAGAGAAATCTTTCACAGAGGACCTGAAATTTGGCAAAACCCAGTCTTTGAAAGTTTGGCTCCAGCTGATTTTATACCTAGAAGCAGAGCTGTGGATGATCTGTTACAACTGTTTAATGAAATCCTGTGCTGTTAGCCCTCATTTAGACATATTTAATGGAAAACCTTGTTAGCAGATTTGCTGGCCAAATGCAGAGAGATTCTGTATATCATTCTGACTACATTTGGTCTTTTAAAGAATGCATGCAGCTTGTCTAATGAAGTGTCTGTATGCACGAAAGGAAAAGAAAGAGACAGATTCCGGCTGTCTTCCCTCTGTTGGTCTGTCTGCCTGTGTCTCTGTTCAGTTAGTGGGGTAAAACTCCCCTTACTTTTTTTTTTTTCTTGGTTTAAAATGTTTCTTGTATTCTTACAAGCAGGTTTTTACAGTCTGCTGCCTGCCTCTCAGTTTAGAACACTGGCATATTTTAACAGTTTCCTAGGATCCAAGTAGTCTTTAATTAACAGGGAATTGATGTTTTGGAGTGCAACCAAAACATGGGAGACATTGGAAGCAGACAACAGGCTTGGATCCTTCCAGTTTCTAGCTGGCTGTGGCAAGGAATAAACAAATAAGTAAAATAGGGTCCACTGCAAACAGGTAGTGACTTATTGGTATGCAAGAGGATTTCTTCATTTGCATCATGTTCCCACTGAGCTAATGGTTGGTACCATTAGCCAGCACTAACTTTCTTCTGCACAGAGCCTGAATCAGCTCCATGCCTTGCAAGAGCAGAAAATTTTTATCTGTACCTTCCCATAAACAGGATTTTGGTGGCTGCTGAAACTGTTCTTAATTTAGATTTGTATTGATCAGCTGTTGAGGCAACAAGGTATGTTGTGTTTGTGAGGTTTAGATTGACTCTGAAGCTGTAAGGCTTTGGAGGGCTGAGCAATAGAGTTGGGATGAAGCCCTGAAATCATAGCAGAAGGAGACTAGCTGAAGTTATAAAAGGAAGTTAGACATATGCTGAACTATATTATTTCAGATAATCCAGGGAGGGAAATGTTTTATTAGTTAATTTTAAATAACAGTAGACTGATACCTGAGGCAATTACTGGCTAAGAACTATAACCGTCACTGAGGCAACTGTGCTCTTTTCAGTAGTGCCATAATTTGTGGTCAAATAAAAATGTATTTGTTTAATCCAGTATTGGCTTTTTATTGTTGCTTTTTGTGGTTGGCTTTTTTTTTTCTTCCCCTTAATCACAGTACTTGCTGAATGCTTCTGTCTCTTTCTACACATAGGCGGTACATGCCAGAGCCCTGCTCTTCCAGCCTTAGTGCGTCCTCCTGCTCCACCTTTGCAGCCGTCGCTGGATATTAAACCATTTCTTCCGTTTCCTCTAGACACTGCTGCAGCAGTCAATCTCTTCCCCAACTTCAATGCAGTAAGTACACTCCTAACAGTTACTGTCTATCTCAGTGAGTCACAGTTTCCATGGAAGACTCAAGAGGGCACAAAGTAGAATTTTATGTACTCAATTAAACCTGGAATATCCTCTCCTTTACTGAGGGCCAAATAGCTCTTTCAGATACACTGCTAGGCCATAAATTAAAGACTAGCTGAGTGTTAGTCAGAAGTAATAAAGAGGAAAAAAAATGATGTGATCCCAAGTGACATTCAGTAAAGTTGCAGGGTATATTCAGTCTCAGGGCTTGTGAGATTCTCATTTTAATTTAAGGTATGCAGAGTTTTGCTAGCTTACAGTTTGCTGCATCTCTCAGAGAGTGAAATTCTCAGACTGATGGCATTCTACATCCCATCTCCAGCAGGCTTCCTGAGAAAAACTTAAAATGTATAAATTGGAGGGGCTACAAAAGATAAGACCGTTGGCGCAATTAAAATAAGAATGAGAACAGCATTAGCTGATATATAAGCTATCAAAAGGAGTGTGACCAGCAGGTTGAGGGAGGTGCTTCTGCCCCTTTACTCGGCTCTCGTGAGACCTCACTTGGAGTATTGTGTGCAGTTCTGGTGTCCTCAATATAAAAAGGACATGGAACTGTTAGAACAAGTGCAGAGGAGGGCCATGAGGATGATCAGGGGACTGGAGCACCTCCCGTATGAAGACAGGCTGAGAAAATTGGGGCTGTTCAGCCTGGAGAAGAGAAGGCTGCGTGGAGACCTCCTAGCAGCCTTCCGATACCTGAAGGGGGCCTCTAGGGATGCTGGGGAGGGACTCTTCATTAGAGACTGTGGTGAGAGGACAAGGAGTAATGGGTTTAAACTTAAACAGGGGAAGTTTAGATTGGATATGAGGAAGAAATTCTTTACTGTAAGGGTGGTGAGGCCCTGGAATGGGTTGCCCAGGAATGCTGTGAATGCTTCATCCCTGGTGGCGTTCAAGGTGGTGTTGGACATAGCCTTGGGTGGCATGGTTTAGTGTGAGGTGTCCCTGCCCATGGCAGGGGGGTTGGAACTCGATGATCTTGAGGTCCTTTCCAACCCTAACTATTCTATGATTCTATGATTCTATTCACTGTCAAACAATCCAGTGTATTTTTTCAGGTTAGGTTATGTTGTTTCTCATGCTTTAGGTTAAAACCAGGTTAGTTATTTCTTTATTGTTTTTTTATTTAGTCATACTGTGATTATAGAAATCGTATTTGTCCCTAAGTATTTTCATTATTTTACTGACATTTGTCATGAATGTTTCAGTTTTCCTGTTTCTGTCTGAGATATTTAATGCTTTAAAAGAAAAAAAAAAACCTCCATATTGTTTTTACGCTTATTTTGACTTCATAGAATTATGCCCCTTTTTAATTTGAAGGTACTCTGGGAAATCCTTTTCCTTGTGTACATATACTAGACATAGGAAAAAAAAAAAAAAAAAGTGTGTGCTTACCTACTTTGAGAGGCACAGAGAGGGCTGGAATTTGCCATGCCAAAACAATTCTAATTAACATGTGAAAACCTAAATTACAGTAATTGTGAGTAGTAAAAGAACATGCCCATTCTAAAAGCAAATTTTAGTAATCAATAGCAAATTTCCATAATTAAATGTTCAATTATTTACCTTTTATGGATGTTCATTTTACTTTCAAGTAATTAAAATGAACTAATTGTAAAAGGTATTTATGCAGTCTTAAATTCAGGCAATTAACAGCATTAATAGAAATTAGAGAAAATAGTAGCTGCAAGTTTTAAAATGCTCAGAAACAATGTCAAAGAATAATTATTACAAAGAAACTTTATAAAATTTTAAACTGTATATAGGTGTACAGCAAAATTTTAAACGGTGGTTTTAATCAAGTTACTGATAACTCAGTATGTTCAGTATGCTTTCGGGGAGGGGTTTTCACCAGTTTTGCTTTGTGATCACTGTTTATATTTAATGCAGTAGGCCAGCTGAATTTTTAGAAATTGCCTGTTAGATTTATGGAGGTTTTGTTTCAGGATTTTCCATAGTTTAGAGTAATTTGATTGTTTTGCTAATTGTTTAACTTTGCATAATTTAAATACATTTTAAATAATGGATTTTAATAGAATCATAGAATCATAGAATAGTTAGAGTTGGAAAGGACCTTAAGATCATCGAGTTCCAACCACCCTGCCATGGGCAGGGACACCTCCCGCTAAACCATGCCATCCAAGGCTATGTCCAACTTGGCTTTGAACGCCGCCAGGGATGAAGCATTCACAACTTCCCTGGGCAACCCATTCCAGGGCCTCACCACCCTTACAGTAAAGAATTTCTTCCTCATATCCAATCTAAACTTCCTCTGCTTAAGTTTGAACCCCTTACCCCTTGTCCTCTCACCACAGTCCCTAATGAAGAGTCCCTCCCCAGCATCCCTGTAGGCCCCCTTCAGATATTGGAAGGCTGCTATGAGGTCTCCATGCAGCCTTCTCTTCTCCAGGCTGAACAGCCCCAACTTTCTCATCGTATCTTCATATGGGAGCTGCTCCAGTCCCCTGATCGTCCTCGTGGCCCTCCTCTGGACTTGTTCCAACAGTTCCATATCCTTTTTATGTTGAGGACACCAGAATCGCACACAATACTCCCAAGTGAGGTCTCACGAGAGCAGAGTTGATAAGCTTGTGTTCTTCTATAGACTTGCTGAGCTTGTGTTCTTCCATAGTTTGCTGTTTCTTTTTTCTGACGACTGATTTTATACTACAGGTATTTTGGGGGAGGGGAGAGGCATAGAAGTTGTGCTCATATCGATTTGTAAGAAAGTAAAAACAGGCTCCTTCCAAACCCTGTTTTTTCGGGATCATCTTAGTAGTATATCATTTGGCGTAAGCACTGTAGTTGGATTTTACAGACTTCTTGCCTCTTCAGTTTTTCAGTAAACTGAGCCTATGTTTCAAGAGTGAGACTAGCAGCCCCTTTTAACAGCACTCTGAACTTCATTCCCATGGAAAGAACTGCTTCCTATGATATGTGTCTGTCTGTCAAGTCCACCTTTGATGAATATGTCAGACCTGAATGTGAGGATGCTATAATCAGACCTGCTGTCACCTGCCTAGCTGCTCATAGTCTTTGCCTTGGAGCATGACCTTTGCCTTCTCGTCATGTGTGCTGACATGCAGCGTCATCCTCAGTGTTCCCATTTTCATTCTGAACTGTGTATTATTGAACGCTTCTATGTTTAGCTCATATGCCAGAACTGGTTAATGGCATCCTCCAAACGTGTAGGCTAGTTGAGAAGTTCTGCATACTTCCAGTTCTTTCCAAGCTGACAAATCTTTTGGAGACACATCAGCTGCTGCTCATCATTATCAGCCTAAGGAGAAGGTAGTGTCTGACAAGGGCTTTAAGTATGTGAATGTGGGACAGAAAACAAGTGTTTAACCCAAAAATGATTTTTGTAAATAGGCATGCTCATGAACGATTGTAGCTGTCGATAATCCTTTATATTCATTGACAGTGCTACACAGTGTCAGCAGAAAAGCATTTATGTTCCATGGCTAAACCAAAGTCAAGCAGGTGATCAGTAAAAGAACACCTGAACTGGTCATTCTTTTGATAATTTAGCTTTACGCTTGATTGAGACATCAAGGTCCTAGATTGTGTCTTAGGAAATGGATTTCTAAAAACTTCTTGACCCTTTCACAACTCCGCAGGAACTGATGAGTTTGTAGCATGTTCAGACTCTTTCCCAAGAGGCTAGAAAAGTCCAGAGTTTTGGCCATTTACTGGCCACTATTCAAGAGTCATCACTTGAGAGGAGCATGATCAAGGGGAAACTTTAGTAAAAATTCAGACATGTTTCAGAGGAAAAAAAGTGGTCTCTCTTTATAGCAATCTGAGCTCAACTTGAGAGTTTGGTTCTGATAGGCATGGACATCTGAGCTGATCAGGCTAAAGGCACAAAAGATAACGGATGAAAATGAGCAATTTCTCCTTTTTTTTTTTTTTTTTTTTTTGTTGTCTTTTTTGAGTGGAGAATAATACAGAAGGTTGGTTGCAATGGAGGCAACCTTTATGTCTACTTTGGCATGAGGTGAGTGAACTCTGAAAGTACCCATTCATCTCCTTTTGGACAGGGCTTTGATGAGCCATGTCTAGTGGAAGGTGTCACTGTCCGTGGCAGGGCATTGGAACTAGATGGTCTTTGAGGTCCTCCCAGCCCAAAACCATTCCGTGATTCTATGTTCTCTGCTGACTGTAATGAGGGACTGGATCAGCTTCATCTGCATTTAGTTAGGTGAATTCCACATTTGGGACAGGTCATAAGCTATTCACAGCTGGTATGTTGAATTCCACTCAGAAATCAGATGACAGAAGTGCTGACATTGAGTGTGTAAAGAGGAATGCTCTGATTTATCAAGCAGTTAAGCTTCTAATTTTATCTAAGGACAATCTTAAGAGAATTTGAGGATTCAGATGAACTGTATAGAAATATCGGGAGAGATGAAAGCAAGAGTAAGTTAACCAGTGGAGAATCTCAAGCACATACATAAGAACTAACAAAACCAAATACTGATCTAAAGTATTAAAATAATCATACTAAGGTGTTGCATTTTATAACAATTTTTTCACTGTGTTTCAGTTTATTACAAGCGTAATATTATTACCTATGATTTTGCTGTAAAGCAAGCTCAGTTTTTGCTGGCTGCCTTTGAAGAAAACATTCAGCACTGATTTCAGAGAATATAAGAGATAACAGGGGGAGTACAAATCTTTATCAGTAATATTTTTGGACACTGAGGAGAGGTAGAAGTAAAGGGAATAACCTGAGAAATGCTGGGAAAATAACGTGAACCTTTGAACCATTCAGCTTAAGGAGGAACTTTTTCTATTTATATAAGAAAGTATAAAGCAAACATAGCCATTAACAATCTGGTTAGCTGAATGTTTGTAGGTGCTAAGCTCTGAATTGTGAGGCAAATGGGTACCCTCAAGTCCTATATAAAAAGAATTTTTAACACAGCTGTTTAAACTGAAAACAGCAAGGTGGTGCAGACCCTGAAGAGTCACAAGTTCATGGCAAGTTTGTCTGGTATAAAAAGATTAATCAAGTGCATGGGATTTAAATGGCTGAATTTTATGAATGAAGGAAACTACAACTATTTAAAGTGCTTATGTAGCCTTTTAAAATATGATTTGGAGATTGTCAGAGGAATAGAAAAATAAATTGTCTGTTCTGAAAAATGTTTTGGTTCATTTAGCAAACATTTGGTATACTTCTGCTTTTTCATATTCAGATTCAGATGCTCTAAGTCTGTGTGCTTCTGAGAACTGGTTCTTAGAGAAACAAAGCTTTAGCAGTTGTATTGAATACGTGCTGGTCTGTGGGTGCATGTGAATGTGTATATGTAGTGTTTCTGTTCATGAGCCAGTGGTTGGTTGCAAAAAAATTTCACAAAGCATTGAAGTCTAGAAGTTAATTAACTTGTAGGAAAACATTTGCATTTATATGAGTCCCTGGACTAAAAGGAATTACTTCATTTTTGTAGACATCAGTGTCAGCCCTAAGTGTTCCTCCCATAAAAAATAAAACTCAGATCTCTTTCATGGTCTCCAAATCATCCTCAAAGCACAGGTGTATCAGAAGCCAGGTTTTGCTTATTTTCTGAAGCTCTCAGAACTACATATTTCATCTTCCTGAGAGACAGCATTTAGTTTACAAATCCAGGACTTTTGGTGTTACTAGGTGGAAAATCAGAGAGTGCATTCCACCCCGTGTCCATTTATTCTTCGAAGGATATGATGACCATTTTTCTGGAAGGAATCTAAAAAATATATAACGCTTTGTGGACTGTAGGATGAACATAATCTGTATTGGAAAAGGTCCACGTTGTTGAAGATATGAGTAAGTCCTTGCAAGTGGAAATAGGGATGTTGCTTGAAAAGCTCCATCCTAACTCCACATTAATGCCTGATCTCCCCTTGTTGCCAGTGAAAAGTTTCCCAAGTTTCCAAGGAAGTATCCTTTCAAAAGAAACATGATAAAAATATAGACTAGAAATGTATGACTTGGAAGAGCAGTGGCAGTGTCAGAACTGTACTAAATTGAACGATTATTCTGCATACATTTCTTTTTCATGATCCACCTGTAGTAATCCTTGTTCAGTCCCCTGATTTTTACTGTTTGCTTGCTTGAATACCAGTAGCCCCAGTACAGTATTGAAGTCTCAATTTTTCACCTTCCCCCAGTAGACGTTTGTCATAGGAGGAGGAGGTAACAGTGGTCATTGCCTGAAGGTTAGGGCTTCAGCAGAAGCTTGGGTTAGGGTACCAATGTGGTACTTCTTGCTTCCCAAAAACCAGCCTCTGCAACATGCTAGCAGCTTCCAGGGCAGCATGAAGGCTGCATTCTCCATTTGCAGGGGCGAAACAGCAGGAAATTAAGGCTGGCTTGTTTCACTGGGAGCTGCTTTTCTCCCGTCTCTGGTCTTGCTGTCAGGCTCTGTCTGCCTGCTGATAACCACTGAGCTAGCTCATACAGAGTTCGTGGTTGGTTGGGAAATGCAGTCTTCTCCCATTGTGTCCGGACAACTGAAAGAAACAGACAGTGTAGAAAACCTGCTTGCTGACAAGTATTTCTGGGAAGGTTATGCCAGTAAATGCAGAGCAAAACCTGTCAAAAAGCTGCCAGAAGACGTTTTAAAAAACTTTTCCTTAGGCTCTTCTCCCAGATAGTTTTTTATCTGGAAGAGAGATACATGCTGCAGAAATGCTGTGCCAATTTTCTGGATGTTATGAATAAGATGTAACTTTTGATAGTGAAGCGTGGAGGAGGAATCTGAAATACATGTTAGTTTTTCTAAGCATTAGCAGCCTGAAATGCACAAAATAAATCCAGTGGTTTTCTGTGTCTCTGCGCAATGGTTTTGTTCTATGTTTTCTGACTTAATTGAGCAGAAGAGCATAATGAGACTACCTTTCCTCATCATATACCATCCGTTAAAGTTCAGCAGTGATGACATGCTGTCAGAATGCTTTTTTTCTGTAAGAGGATTGTCAGGGGACAACACAATGGCCTCAGTTTCATGTGAATCAAAATGTAATACTGCCTATATAGAAGAACTTGGCAGTAAAAATACAGTCTACGCTGATTTTAATGTTATTTCCATGAGAAGCACCTTTATCAGGTGGAGAACTGTACTGCACCAAATTGTTAATTTATCAAAGGGTATTATTGCTTCTGGAGGTATTCGTTGCTTGGCTGCTCATTCACACATGTCTAGAAACACAGGGTTTGGCTTGTTCTGTTCCTTTCCATAGCACTGCAATTGAGCTGTAAGATAGCTCTACTCTTCTTTATGGTCTATATCCCTAGCGCTGTTTAGCTGAATATTTTTCAAAATAGGGAAGACTTTGAAAAGAATGCTTGGTTCAGGAATTCTTTATTATAATAACATTTTCATCGCTGGCCAGGACATTTAATTAAGAAGTCTGCAGGGGAAGAAGAGGGATTAGAGAATGAGCAAACACAAGAAAATTCTAGCAATTAAGATGTTTTTATTTGGTGCTTGCAAAATAGGAATGAATCAACATCAGTATGAAATATTCAGTTATTTGAATTGACCAGATTTATTTGCTGTACATATAAATCCTTAATCTACACCCTGGGCTCTGTTTGAGACTGTAAATCTCTGATTCTCTGCTGCAGAGGAAGTGTTCACAGCTCAGGAGACATGTTGAAATTAAGCTCTTTGTCTTTTTCCAGTTTTGAGTCATTTCTGGGTGGATGCAGATCTCCAGGAACACTCTGTCTACCTGTTCTTATATATGGTCTATGCTCTTTGTCACAGACAGGGAACAGAGCTCATACTCAGACTTTGTATAAATGAATGTTCCTGCAACCCTCAGGTAACTTTCCCATGGTTGCCTGTCATTGTATGACTGTTGTTTTTCCAGTGCAGAGTGGCTGGGGAGTAGTGTCTCAGCTCCCTAGCAGTTGTCTCTGGAATGATTGCTTTTATTCATTTTGGACTTGATGCGCTGTTAAGGATCATCTTACTAAATCTAGCCTTAATCCCTATGCAACTTCCCTTGCAATCTCCTCTAAAAATTTTTGGCCTCTGCTTGCAACTTAACTTACAACTGGGACTCCTTCAAGTTTCAACCCAGGTATCAACAAAAGTTTGCTTTTTTATGTTTCTCTTAGCATTATCTTACATTTTAGCAGCACTTTTTGCCCTGGTTTTGGAATTACTTTTATTGGGCTCCTGGCAGTGGGGCTGGACTAGATGATCTTCAAAGGTCCTTTCCAACCCAACACATTCTCTGGTTCCTCACAACTTATTTGAACATTTTTTGTATTATGCTCCAATTAGGGAATTAGCAGTCTCCTATGCTGGTGATGAGCAGCTATCACCTTTTTCCACATAGAGTATTGCAGTCTTGAGAGCTTAGAGGAGTTCACTTATGGGTACAAATGGGTAGATATAATAAAAAAAAATCCATTATAAAGTTTTATTTTTATTTAAATTAAATTTGTATCAAGGGTGCTCCAACCTTTTGTGGTAGATTTCAGTATAAATTCAGGTTTCTAGGATGCACATTCTCCTGGGGAAGCCAATGTTAAGATTATCTTAAAATAGTCTAAGTTTATGTCATTTCACCTTGCTGAACATTGTAATACCTATCCTTGAATTCATCTCTGTAATTGTAATGTGGTTGTAAACTAACCAACCATACCTATTTCCCAGTTGCTGCCCAATTTTATGTTTGTCTTCGGTAAATCTGTTTCAATTTATCTTGAAGACTTATTTCCAGTATGTGTATATGGAACGCATCACATACGTTGGGCCTTCTCCAGCTATCATCTCTGTTGGAATTCAGCTCTGTGGCCTTATTCAAGGTCCTTACAGATGTCTTTCTGGGGTCATTTGGCAGTTGCCACCTGCAGATTGTATTTGCTTTGTGGGCATGGGTAGGATGTTGTTCTTCGCACATGCTGAGCGTATAGCGTGTGCGCTTCCACCATCTGTCTGATAGCTCACAGCTTCTTTAGGATTTTTCTAGCGGTATTTCGCTCTCCAGTCAGTCAGCACCTTACGGCTGAAGAACAGATGTTTGTGCTGTTTCTTTTGCCATGTGAGAATAGGTGGACTTCTAACTAGACTCCACTAATTTCCATGTCCATAATTAACTGAAAAGGTCTGAGACAGAAGCATCCTGTTTGTATAAGCGCATGACTACACTATTAGATAAATGTTCATACAGTAGGTTGTAGAATCCTGCCATGAGCCAGGATGCCTCACACTAGACCATGTCACCCAAGGCGATGTCCAACCTGGCCTTGAACATTGCCAGGGGTGGAGCATTTACCAATTCTCTGGGCAACCTTTTCCAGTGCCTCACCACCCAGAAGTAAAGAACTTCTTCCTTATATCTAACCTGAACTTCCCCTGTTTTAGTTTAAACCCATTGCCCCTTGTCCTATCATTAGTCCCTGATGAAGAGCCCCTCTCAGGATCCTCGTAGGCCCCTTCAGATACTGGAAGGCTGCTATGAGGTCTCCACGCAGCCTTCTCTTCTCCAGGCTGAACAGCCCCAACTTCCTCAACCTGTCTTTGTACGGGAGGTGCTTGAGCTCCCTCATCATGAAGGCTTTTTTGCAGGTTCCACATGATCTCTAGACAGAGAGCTCCACATACCTAAAAATGACACACAGCAAGCTTTGTTTTCTGTACTTCTGTTTTGGTTTTGGTTTTTGGTTTGTTTTTACCTAATTGGTTTCTTGTTATCAGCAAGATCTAAATATCTCACATGCTTGTTTCTTTAACTGACTATTACCAACACCGAAAGAATAGACTTTCTGAGCTATCTCGTCCTGCCTTACACATTTGCTGAAGGGCACTGCACAGTGCACTGGCAGATAACTTGCTGTTGGAAAGTCATGGTATCCAAGGCAAAAGCAATAGGACAGCCTTTACTGGGGACTGAGGGTCCATCAGGCTTTTGCTTTACATGGAGAACATTCTCATAAAGGAAATTAAATTAAGTACTCTTCAGATTTGTTAAATCTTGATAAGTGAAATTACTTAAAAATAAATTTTATAAAGCGTTTTGTATAGCATTTTAAATAATGTTTTAATCAGTTGATGTTTATACCTTTTGTCTTAATAGCTCTCTGTTGAAAAAGATCAATGATTATTTTATTCTGCAAAGACTATAAAACTTTAATGGGTTGCATAATAAGTATAACTCATAAAATCTACAGTTTAAATATAGATGGTTATTAAGCTGCTTTAAAAGAGATGCAATTAAAGTGAAAAGGAATTACTTTAAAGCAATTATTTGATTACTGTAGTGTGAGGAGGAAAAAAAGTGATAAAATTCTGAAATCAGTATTATTTCTGTTGATGAGACAGACATTTGGAAAGATTTAAAATAAGGCATGAATCTTTCCTAGCCTTAGGCATGTTTGTGCTGCTAATCTCGCTGAATAACTATTTACTGAAGTTTCTTGTACAACCTGCAGTTCGTTCTTCTTAGGAATTTCAAAGATATCTGTTGAAAAAAGCATGCGTTTGCATGACAGATAATTTTACACACAGTAAATACATTCCTAAGCACAATTACCTCGTTAGTTGCTTATTCATAGCATGCAGTAACAGTGCTGTGTTATTCAAGAATTTGTCCTAAACCAGGCTCACTTTTATCCTTTATGGTAATGAAAAGATTTGGGACTCACTGTTTCCCATTCCTTTTAGTCACAGTAGTTTGAGCTGGTAAATGGCACATACTGAAGAACTTATTTATCTGGAGTCATTGATGCAATCTCTGATGGAATATTTCTGTAATGTCCATGTCCTGTCTAATTTATTTTATCCTAACATTTGTTTTTATAAGTGAAGAAAATCCCCAAAGGTTGTATATTGGACTTGTACAGTAGAATTGAATGTCCAGCTCCAGATTCTTGTGCAACCACTGTTTTTCCTGGCATCTTTCCTTTGGCTCTGAATGCTGGAAGTGGCACTGTCTAAATATGCATACAGATTGAATTAGTAATCAAAATAATTCATAAAAAAATTGTATATAAGTTTTCATCTGTCAGGAAATCAGTGTTTCTCTTTTAAATACATTTTTTTATATAAAATAGAGGTATATCAAATTCTTACCATATAAAAGAATACAAATCAACAGTTTCCTATCAGACATTATATTTTGTCCAGAATTAAATGTTTTATGATGTCATGAATAGAACGTTTTAGATGACTTATTACACTTGCATAGTTTTTTTAATCAGAATCAAAAAAATAAATAAATTGTGTAATTTTATTGTACAACAAAAACAATTATATTTAGAATTAAATGTAAACTGTCTAAACAACTAAAAACAGAAGGCTAAATAGTCTGTAACTCAACAAAAGTGTCAGATAAAAAAAAAAAGACATGTCGGAAAAATAGTCTTAATTACAGTTAGAGGTTGGGTAAAGGCTACTGGAAAGCTGACCAGTGGAAGTTTCTTTCATTGGTTTCTTACTGTGAAACTGCTGGGATGTTTGAATGGCACAGAGAGCAACCGTAAAGAATGGAGGCCATGACAGGACTTCCTGCAGTCAAACAAAATGAACCCTGTGAAGGGAATATTTGAAGAAAATTTTAGGGGATTTGTATTACTTTGAGTTGTTCTTGAGACATTTGTCAAGAAGCCAGAAAAGGTTTAGAGCTGCAGCCTTTACTTCGTTTATTCCTGCAGTTTTCACTAGGCTGATCTGTAATTTATCATGCCCATGCTTTGTTTACAGTCCATCAGACAAAGATATCAATTTCATATCCTTAAACAGCATGGGCTAATTATAGGGTTGCATTTTTTCTTTTTGTTCAGCAGTCCACGCTCAGAGAAGTTGGCTAACTGATCTGATATACCTATGCATCTTTAGTTTCAGCAAGTAGGGCAATGAGATTATAACAAGATAAAAGCCAGGACCAGGCCAAAGCATTATCTTTTCCTATAGCTTTTCTCTGACAACTTATGGAAAAGCAGAAGAGTAGAAAACAGATAAAGCAACACTTGCCAGACTATGTCTCTAATGAGGTGTGTTTTAGGAAGTTCTTGAGCCAGATGTTGTCTTGGCATGTGATAGCATTCCATGAGTTAACATGCTGAACTGGATGGAATCAGCAGGAGAGTTTGCTTTAACTACTAATGAAATAATTTGAGTTTCCTCATCCCCTTCTCTAGACGGTGCCTAATATATCCAAGTAAGGTAGATACATGGAGCATCCAAAGTAGTAGAAATAGATGGGACTGTATGAACTATGACTTGATATAAGCAGTAGAAGTCTAAGGAAGATTTTTAAGGTGCTGTACTTGTGGGAGCTGGAAGTGGATGAAAAAATGTCCATCACCTTACTGACATTTTGTGTTTGAAATGTACTGATTTGCTAACGGATCCATCCCATTACATATTGGTGTTCCTAGGACTCGGATGACAAACATAAATCACAGGAGTGATGCCAGAGTTAATTATAGCAGCACCTTCCCAAATGGCAGTATCATGTCTGGGAAGCAGCAAAAGCTACTGTTGACATTAGGAAGTAATGGAAGAGACTGGTGTGTCTGGGAGAGGAGCAGCAGTACTGAGACTGCCAGTGAAAGGGCTGGAAAATACTAGATACGTGGTATTGGGCTTGGAAGAGGGGTAAGAGGAAGAGCAGAAGGGTTTCAAGAAGAGAGACTTGGAAATAGCTCAGAACAGGTATTTGGAAGATGCATTTGGTTCACACACAGAGGCACAAAAAGGTAATGGTGGAAATATTGCAAAGCAATTTAAAATATCCAGTTTCTAGTTAGCGTCTTTACGGCTTTGTTCCTGGCAGGAATGGCTCCTTTCCTTTGTAGTTGCATATTTTTTTCCAAGAAATTAATATCTCCTGAAACATTTAGAAGGAAGTTTGTTCTTTTTAAATCTATCTTCTCATTTTCACTTTACAGGAGGTATATCTGCTTGAAACCTACTTATGTTTTCCATTCTAAATTTGAAAGAGAGAATTTATCTTGTTACGTATTGAAAATATGTCTCAAACTGAACTAAAACACAAAATCAAAAGGAGTCTGTGCTTCTGAAATCAAAGAAAATCCTTTAAGAACAAACCCTCAGGTACTATCAAATGTCACAGCTCCACAGCTGTTCACTCTGTTCCTCAGTAAGGATTCCCTGATGAAGGGGAATTGTTCTTAAATTTCTGTGCGCAAAGACAATAACGTGTAATTTTGGTCTTAAGTGCCTTTCTTTTCCATTAAGCCAAGCCATAAATAAAAGTAAAGTCTGCCTCAGCAAATACTGTGTATGTATGTCTCCTCTGTAGCATCATTAAAAAAAAAAAAAATCCTGACTTTTCAAACAGGCCGACTTTCTAAAATGTAAAAAAATCTCTGTTTCAGATGACGCCGAATTGCACAAGAGCTGTGGATCTGAAGATTAGTTTTTATTTCATTTGCTAGTACCCCAACATTCATTTGATTGCAAAAAGTTGTATTTCATTTCAAATTATTTCCTTTAGCTGTTTCTTCACAAGCCACTGAAAACTCAAAAATACGGAACAGGCAGTGTATATAATTCTCATCCTTTCTTACACATTTCTGTGATTTTGTTGCTATCTCTGTTTCATACTAGTTGGATTCACAGTAAAACACTGTAATATTTTATCTATGTTTCTTAAAACAGCATTTCTGTGCACTGGAACACATCAGGAGAAATGTTGTGAAGAACAACTTAAAGTTCAGTAATAAAGCATCTTAAATATTTGTTAAACTTTTCAGTAAGACCCAAGATTAATCAGTAAAGCAAAAAGACAATACTGCAACAACGTATTATTTAGTGTATAACTTCTCTTAAATAAGAGGAGGATTAACAATTATCTGCTTTGGTCTTTAGCTATCATTAACAACGTTTAAGTCTTCAACCTAAGCAAGGATTTAAGATGATGATGCAAGCAGCAGATCTTTTAGATGGTTACAGCTGGTGATAAGTATGCATTATTCCCGGCTTCTGAGCTATGCTAAAAAATTATTGTCTTGCTAGGCTTTTGCCACGTAACAGTATAAAAAGTCATTGAGTTTCTAGCTGTTCATCATACAGAATGAAGGAGAAACTCCGTCTTAGAAGAAATTTTGCTGAGGAAGCACATTGTTGCTGATAGAGATAATTTCTAGAGGAATTGGCAGTTTCCCCAGGTAAAAGTTGCCAGTCTTACAGATAGCAACAGTCAGGTATTTTTTTGAATTAAGAGAAGTTCTGTATGGCAACAGGAGCTTATGTGGATTCATCACAAGCTTGGGAATTAATTTGGATGCTGTTTGTAGCTGGCTCAAAACTCTGAATGATGAGACAGCCATGCGCTGTTTTCATTTTTTTCTTCTCATATTGTCTGAGCCTGAAGTAGCCTCTTTGATGTATTTCTTCCTGAGACCTGTAATACTGAAGCACGTAGAACAAAAAAAATCTGTTCAAGTTATTCTAATGAGTTTGAAACTCAAAAGTTCAAGTTGAAATTCTAGCCTTTCAAAACATATCCTCAGGCCTTATTTTATTTCATCTCATTTATCCATCATTAATTTTACACAAGAGATGTCAATTATGAGTAACATTAATTTGACTTTACTATCCATCACTTCTGTTACAAGGTAATCACTAACAGCCTGTCTTTCACTTCTGCTCATTCAAGTGATTGCTAACTTGGACCTTCCTTTTAAGTCTCCATGAAGAATTTTATAAAATAAATACTGCTAAAATATCAGTAGGCAACCTCTTAACCAGGTCTTTGGTTATTGGTAATTTGTTTGATTCTCAGCTGAATCCTTCATTTGGAGCAAGTCCAGCTTGCTTCTGCATCTTTTGGCATGGACAGCCTAAGCAGGTTGGCAGAGATCAGTAACTTCAGCACAGTGGGTCTTGTCTAGTTCTGTAGATTGCTCATCCCCATTAGCTAATGACAATTCCCAGGACTTAGTCAAGCTTCTTCTGACTTTGGTAAAGTAATTTCTCTTAGTGCTCTGATTTACTTCCCATTTCAGTAACAGGGAGTGATAGTGCATTCATGACCTCAAGGCTCTGTTTTCATGCTCTGGTTGGTGTTTTGAAAACAAGACTAACATTCACAGAAGGCTTGGAAAATGTGATGTGCCTGGAGAATCTGACAAGAGACAAAGACTTACACATACTGCCCTATGAAAGTTTTTAATGCTTCTATCCTATGTGAGTAAGTTTCAACTCCCTGATGCCTTCCCCCAAATTCTACAAAATGTTGTAGTTATTGTTGGGTTATCGGGATTTGTCAGTCATGACTGCTTGATACCATCACCTAATTTCTGTTTTCATGTGAATATCTATCACAGATATGCTTAAGGCAAAATTGTGCTTTTATACCTAAGGGCATTTTTTTCGTTGTTCCATAAAGATTAAAAAAGATATTACTGGAAAAACCTACTGTTATTTTGTAATCTGTCCTTGGGCTACCTCATTGGTCCATCTCTAGACAAACATGTGAAAATGTTGCATAGCAGTAAACATTTTTAGGTTGTTAAAATGTTTTTTCTGCTCACCATGGCTGTACAGCAGAGCAGAGTGGGACCACTTACCTGGGGAAGGGTTAAAAGCTGCAGGCATGGAAGATGTGCTGGGTTCCCTCAGTGTCTCTGGGCATTTATTGTCCATAGATCAACAGCAGAGAGCCTGCTTCTCCCTGTGAGGGTGGTAAGACACTGGCACAGCTTGTCCAATGAAGCTGTGGCTGCCCCATTCCTGGAAGCGTGCACGGCCAGGTTGGGCAGGGCTTGGAGCAACCTGGTCTAATGGAAGGCGTCCCTGCCCATGGCAGGGGGGTTGGGAGTACATGATCTTTAAGGACCCGTCCAACCCAAACCATTCTATAATTTAAACAAAAAATGTAAATAAATATATTTGATCTGTAAAGACAAATGGCTTAATCCAGTTGTGTATTAGACCTCAAAATCTCATTTTATATAATGATTTAAAAAGGAAGGTGGTAGAGCTCTATAAACTTAATGGTAGAAAGAACAAGCAATTAGACTACCACAGTCTTATTTATAGAATAGTAAGGGTTGGAAAGGACCTCAAGATCATCGAGTTCCAACCCCCTGCCATGGCCAGGGACACCTCCCACTAAACCACGCCATCCAAGGCTATGTCCAACCCGACCTTGAACACCGCCAGTGATGGAGCATTCACAACTTCCTTGGGCAACCCATTCCAGGGCCTCACCACCCTCACAGTAAAGAATTTCTTCCTCATATCCAATCTAAACTTCCCCTGTTTAAGTTTGAACCCATTACCCCTTGTCCTCTCACTACAGACCCTAATGAAGAGTCCCTCCCCAGCATCCCTATAGGCCCCCTTCAGGTATTGGAAGGCTGCTATGAGGTCTCCACGCAGCCTTCTCTTCTCCAGGCTGAACAGCCCCAATTTTCTCAGCCTATCTTCATACGGGAGGTGCTCCAGTCCCCTGATCATCCTCGTGGTCCTCCTCTGCACTTGTTCTAACAGTTCCATGTCCTTTTTATGTTGAGGACACCAGAACTGCACACAATACTCCAAGTGAGGTCTCAAGAGAGCAGAGTAGATGGGCAGGAGCACCTCCCTCGACCTGCTGGTCACGCTCCTTTTGATGCAGCCCAGAATACGGTTGGCTTTCTGGGTTGCAAGTGCACACTGCCGGCTCATGTTCATTTTTTCATCGACCAACACCCCCAAGTCCTTCTCTGCAGGGCTGCTCTGAATCTCTTCTCTGCCCAACCTGTAGCTGTGCCTGGGATTATTCTGACCCAGGTGTAGCACCTTATACTTGTCATGGTTAAACTCCATCAGGTTGGCATCAGCCCACCTCACAAGCATGTTAAGGTCCTTCTGGATGGCATTCCTTCCCTCCAGCATCTTGGTGTCATCGGCAAACTTGCTGAGGGCGCACTCAATCCCACTGTCCATGTCACCCACAAAGTTGTTGAACAAGACCGGTCCCAACACCGATCCCTGGGGGACACCACTCGTTACTGGTCTCCAGCTGGACATTGAGCCATTGAGCACTACTCTTTGCGTGCGGTCATCCAGCCAGTTCTTTATCCACCGAGTGGTCCGCCTATCAAATTGATGTCTCTCCAATATAGAGACAAGGATGTCATGTGAGACAGTGTCAAAGGCTTTACACAAGTCCAGGTAGATGACATCAACCGCTCTACCCCTGTCCATCAATTCCGTAGCCCAGTCATAGAAGGCCACCAGATTGGTCAGGCAGAATTTCCCCTTAGTGAAGCCATGCTGGCTGTCCCCAAGCACCTTGTTGGTTTTTCATGTGCCTCAGCATGCCTTCCAGGAGATTCTCCTCCAAGATTTTGCTTAGCAACTTCATTTGCGAGCTCCTTCAGGACCTGCACAGGGATTTCATCAGTTCCCATGGACTTGTATACATTTGGGCTCTTAGATGGTCTCGAACCAGATCCTCTCCTACGGTGGGCCAAGGGTCTTCATTCTCAAATGTCTTCATTTGACATTTATATGGAAAAGCTAGAGGTAGAGTAAATGTTGAAACAAATTTCTGATTTTTTTTTTATTTTAACTTAGAAATTTACAGCTGTTAAATAAAATTATTCATTATAATGGTGTCAGTTAAAAGATCAGTGCTGAAAATTAGTATATTTAAATATATTATTAAGATCCGGGATATTTAACTTGAAGCCATTCCAATATAGAGAAAAAAAAAAAATCTGGCTTTTGATTCATTTCTCCATTCCTGGCAATTCAGGCGTGTGTCAAACGGAGGTGCTCCTGCCCCTTTACTCTGCTCTTGTGAGACCTCACTTGGAGTATTGTGTGCAGTTCTGGTGTCCTCAACATAAAAAGGACATGGAACTGTTAGAACAAGTGCAGAGGAGGACCACGAGGATGATCAGGGGACTGGAGCACCTCCCGTATGAAGATAGGCTGAGAAAATTGGGGCTGTTCAGCCTGGAGAAGAGAAGGCTGCGTGGAGACCTCATAGCAGCCTTCCAATACCTGAAGGGGGCCTATAGGGATGCTGGGGAGGGACTCTTCATTAGGGTCTGTAGTGAGAGGACAAGGGGTAATGGGTTCAAACTTAAACAGGGGAAGTTTAGATTGGATATGAGGAAGAAATTCTTTACTGTGAGGGTGGTGAGGCCCTGGAATGGGTTGCCCAAGGAGGTTGTGGATGCTTCATCCCTGGCGGCGTTCAAGGTGGTGTTGGACATAGCCTTGGATGGCGTGGTTTAGTGGGAGGTGTCCCTTCTCATGGCAGGGGGGTTGGAACTCGATGATCTTGAGGTCCTTTCCAGCCCTAACTATTCTATGATTCTATGATTCTATAATAACTAAATTATATTATGATATTTCTTGCAGAAATTTGAGTTAGTGTGGATGAGATGAATCTGATCTAAACTGATGTTTAAAAGCAAAGTGTCCAATCTGAAATGACCATTCAGCTCCTTCCAGAGTTCAGTGTGGAAAGACCAGGAGGCACAGAAAGCGTCTTATCCCATCTGAGGTGCTTACGTGGCATGGCTTTAACTATCTGCATGAGGTACTTATCATACATAGATTCCATGCCAGCTGTGCTACCTTAAAATGCTACACCCGAAGTAGTCAAATGACACAGGAAATTCCATTTATAACTTAGGATCAATTTTTTCACAATGGGTGCAGCAAAACACTATACTGATTTCTCCTGGGAAGCTGTGGACTCTCCATCTCAGGAGATATTCAGAATTTCACTAGACAAAATCCTGTGTGAGGGCCTGGACAAAGCTGCCAGTGTTGCACTGAGTACTAAGGAGCTGGAGCAGATGACATCCAGAAACGTTTTCTTAAACTAAATCATTCTGTGAATTGTAAACACCTGCAGTAAGGCAGAGAGGCTAAGACTATTGTGTTTAGAGGAGATAAGACACTATGAAAGGGAGGTGGTGAAGAAACAAAGCTGGAAGGATTTGTGTCCAGCCTGAAGTGCTGCTGAATGTTGCAGCTCAAGCAGTGCAAGGTTGATAGAGTCAAGTAATATTGTGTTAGATAAACAAGCTAGCTTCAAGTGCATAGCTTCAGTGGGTTTCTTTCTTTCTTTGATTATTTTTCCCCTTCAGCTTTTTCTGCAATACAGAAATCAAACAGAAAGAGTAAAGGATGAGGTTAGAAGTACAGAAGATATGTGGAAGGTACTGTGTGATGTTATAAGATAGATCTCTGGTTAAGATACGCTTTTCCTAAGTTTGTGATCATTGCATTATTGCTATTTCTGGAGTACCAGAAAGCGCAACTTAGATTTCCAGTGCTCATAGTCTTGGTTCATCTCTGGCTAACTCTTTGTAAAGAATGTGGGAGGATAGGGAGTAGGAGTAAAGAAAGATACTAAACATAGAGGTTGAACTGTGACTGACTATACTGGCTCATATCTAAAGGTTGGCTCTCAAAGTTGTGAATGTTAAGACTGCGATCTAGAAACAGTGACTAGATTCCATCCAGACTTGGATGTATGTGTGGCTTAGTGACAGAGGCTATTCAAAAACTGTTGGTGTCTGCGTATGGGGAGGCAATGGTGGAAATTCATAGGTTTTATTAAACTGTGACATCATTCCCTAGTGGATATTTATAAATCATCTTTTCATCAAGATGAGGCCTCTTCTTAGTAATTGAAGTTACATTTCATCATTAAGAAATAGTAATTTCCGAGTGTTTGGTGCCTTGAAAGCAAAAGAAGTTAATACTGCTTATATACAGTATTTCAAACTTCATACAGTTGCTTGAGCAGAACATATGCTGGTTGAGTGCTTCAATTAGACAGTGAGATGTTCAGTTTGGAAAATTCACACTGTGAGGGAGAAGCTCACAATTACAGCTTAGAGTCTGGTCTGCATTCTGCTTGCCAAAACATCTGCTGCAAAGTGATGTCTTCTTTTGACATTGCATGAAATTAAATTCCTTTGATTAACTTTTTCCTGCAGTTTAATAACATTACTATTAAAATTCAGGAGGTTTGGCTTCTATGTGTGTGTGCAGGCATGCATTCTTGTTATTTTCCTTCAGTAGTAAAGTCAGGATGTGGTGTTCTAATCACAGATAGACTATTCCCATATGACAGTGTTACCTGCTCATTGTATAGGCTGTTGTATTTGTAATGTGCTAACCCTTTAATTCCTCTCAGTAACCAGCTATGTGCTGCTTAAAGGCTAATGCACAGGGGTAGGGAGTAGAAGCTGCTGCAGTGTAGTCCCTCCTTTTTTAGATATTCATACACATAAAAATTTAATTTTATCATGTTGTGAATATAGCGGGACTGTATAAATTCAAGCAACAAACTGCATTCAGTCTTTCATTAGATTTGCAGTTAAGAAATTTACTCGTCTTTCTATTCCAAAGTACAGTGACACCAAGAAATAGCTGAGGACTCCAGGACAACTACATTCTTGTAATATTATGTTCTGCAAAGAGATGAGGATAAAGTTTGTTATGCTGGCTGCAAAGCCAACTTGTTGCAAGCAAGAGTAGATCCTAGTTTCTGAACATCTCAGTCATCAATGATTTTGTCCTTCAACATCCTCATTTTCTCTTTGGTCGGTTAATTGAGGTGCAAAACCACTGGTATTTACTTCAGCTCCTACAGGAGATAAGTGGATGAGCACGAGATTGACCTGAATTCTTCTAAACTATACAATTATTATTTTTCCCTAAAAAATATCATGTCGTATCTGCTTACTGCAGACTCCTCTCTGCAGCTGGACGAGGTAGCTGACATTTCCTTTCACACCAAGACTGTGGTATGAAATGGAGATCTGAAAATGGGTGATTATCAGACCCTCAAATGTAGCACCTGTTTTTTCAAACTGATTTAAGCTGTTTATCTCCATTGCTCAGAGATACCAAATTTTCTCACATTGTTTGGAAATGGCTTAATTGTTTAGATGCATGAACTATGTCTTTCATAGTCATTTCCAAATAGTGATGTTGACTGTAACTATAATTAGATTATGATTGATGTATTTTAAGATTTTAAAGATTAGCAGACTCTTTTAACAAATAGTATATTTTTGAGTACACTTGTGGGGAGGGGACTAAAGGAAGGTATGATATCATATTTCATTACACATATTTGCTTTAATCTGTACTGGTTATAACATTATAGGGTTTTGTGTGTGTCCATCATAGCTCCTTAGTATTGCTGAAGCCTCAAATAGAATCACAGAAATAGAATCACAAAGCCATAGGTCATTTCTAAAACAAGGCTTTGTTAAGTGCTATTAATGTTACGTCAAGCAAGGATAGATTTAAATGAAAGTGAAATTGCTTATCAATCCCAGAAACAGTGCATAAATTCTGTAAGAACTACTTCACCTTTCCTACTCCGAAATATTTCTGGAGTTCAAGTTTAAGGCATGGTCAGTTAGGCAGACACTCTAGCTGAGTCTCAGACTAAACTCTTGTGATAACACACATGTATTACAAGAAAATTCTTTCATTAGTAATATAAAAAGGGAATAAGATAGGTATTTTAAGTTTGTATTGTTTTGAAGTAGGACATTCAGCAAACTGTATTTTGCATATGAGCTGCTACCATTATGCAACTTATGTAGTATGCTAGTCCTTGAGGCAAGTATCAACCCCATCATCTTTGAAATGTGAATACCTGAAATGGCTGAATGAACATGAGTTAGCACATAAACCTATCAGACAAAAAAAGGTTGATGGCTTCTTGTCCTTAACTTAAACATATTATCCAGGAGTTCATACAGAATGAATTCTGATCTAAGATTTACTTAGCTTGATTTATTTTATATCAATTTTCTTTAAAAAAAACCCTGAACTCCCTCCAAATTGAAATAACTCTAGGCATTGCTGGATAACAGAACAAAATGTGAATTATGTTATTACTGACTTCTCCCCTTTCTAATAAGGTTACCTAAGTGAGAAGGGCTGGAGTAATGCATATCTCTTAAATTTTTCATTAGGAGGAAACTAGACAAGGTGATTGTGAAGAAAGCCTCTTTGGAAAAGGAGTGCATTGCAACGAACTGTAGCAAGAACAGCAGACAGGAGAATGAAAGAGCAGACAATGCTAATCCTCAGGCAATTTTCCACTTCCTCCAAGAACATTAAAAACAAAGCCTTAAATGTCTTCTATCAACCTATGCATTTATTACTGTGCATATGAGGTACTGTACCTCTGAGCTACTGTTTTCCCATGTTTTTTGCATAGTAAGTTATAAGATCAAGTATTGTGCCTTCCTGCTTATGAATCTCACAGCAGAATGCCCATTTTTCTTCTTAATAATTGTATATCATCATATGCCGTCATTCAGTTCCTTATCTTCAGGGTTTTCAAGATTCCTCCTCACCAGTGTCTGACTCTTTCTGTAATTAAAACTCTCTATCTAGTAAGAACAAGTTCAGGATGTGTAAAGCCCCTGAATTCTAGCTTGTTTGTCAGTGGTATCCTCACTGACAAGCAGAAGAGAGATAAGTCCTAATAATGAAGTTCAAGGTGGGGAGTCAGAAGGGATAAGGAAAATTCCACGTCTCTCGAAATTGTTTTTTGTGTTTGTACTGACATGCTCATGTCCTCTTTAGTCACATTTTTTCCTGTATGTATGTGACCTAAAGTGCTATCTGCTGCTGAAGAATAGAAGCTCTTTCTTCAGTTTTTGTAGGAGTGATTGGTCTCCCACAGTAGCTAAACTGGATTTCTGTCATTCAACAGTGTAAACACTGGATGGCAAAGAAGAGCAAGTGTCAGCAGAAAATGTAACTAAACCAGATTTTAAGCACAGTGGTCAGTGTGTTGTTGCCACTTCTTTCTGAGTAACTCTGCACTGATATGGTAGCATCTGTGAGTTAAGTTTGCTCTCATGTCATTTAAACATGGTTATGAACTATTCCCTGTTTGTGAAAAAATGGTTTTCTTTAAAGAAAAAAGGAAGAAAAAGCACCAACAAAAATCAGTCACGCTTTGGAACAGGTATTTTTATATACGGCTGTGGAGAAGCTATGTTATTTTGTATGAACTTTGTATTTGCACAGGATTACCTGCTTTGTATTATTCTGACTCAAGAATGAAATCAAACAAGGCTTCAAGGAAGGAATATATATTGAAGAAAACAAGGATATACACCTTATCTCTAGAAATTATATTGAGGGTTCTTATAGAAAAATGATGAGCTTGTCACCAGAAAATATTGATGTTTCTGTTGCCATCTGAGTTAGCAAGCTTGTATTTTGCAGGCCAGAGTCTAAGCAGGAGAATATTTAAGCCATTAAAAATTCCTGCCTAGGGAGAAAAAGCAAGTGAACAGCGAGTGAATAGTAAGGCACATTGGGAAAGTGTTGGAGGAAGGCTCTTCCCTCCTGGTTCATTGTCTGGGTTTTTACTGGTGTAGAGTTAATTTTCTTTCTATATCTAGTATAGTGCTGTGTTTTGAAATTAGGATGAGAATAATGTGATAATGTACCAATGTTTTAGTTGTTGCTGAGCAGTCCTTGCACTAAGTCAAGAAATTTTCAGCTTCTCATACTGTCCTGCCAGTGAGTAGCTGAGGGTGCACAGGAAGCTGGGAGAGGACACAGCAAGGGAAGTTGACCATAACTGACCAAAGGGGTATCCCGTGCCATACAGTGTCATGCTCAGCATTAAAACTGGGGAGAGTTTGGCAGGGTGTTGTGGCCTAGCAAATCAGTGACAAGCTGGGCATCAGCCAAAGGGTGGTGAGCAATGGCACTGTGCATCCCTTGTTTTGTGTATTCTTTCATCATTATTATTTTCTCTTCCTTTTATGTTCTATTATACTGTCTTTAGCTCAACCCGCAAGTTTTACCTTTTTTCCGATTCTCTGGTGTTTAGCTGCCTGCTGGGTTAAACCACAGTACTCAGCAATACCTGTTGCTTCCAAACAGGTAACTGAGCTCTCCCAAGAAGCACCACAGTAATTCTAACAGCCAAATCTGCAGACCTTGGGTAGGCTTAACCTTTCTCTTTAATTCTATGCACCTCTTAGCAAAGGTGGTCTCGTGAGGAACTGTTTGAGGCCACTTACCAGCTTCTGTCATGGGCAACTGAAAGCACTTTCTATAGATGGTTACTTCCCATAAATGTAGTGTAACAGCATCAGCAGCACTGAAATTCAGTTTGTTTGGTTAGGCCACTGACATCTGCACAGAGAAAAGTGCAAACCGTGGCTCTTGTCACTTAAGAGGTGTATTTATGGAATAGGGTAGTTGTAACAGTCCCCAGAAAAAGAGTGAGGCTATTGGGTGTTGTAGTGGGTATGAGGTGGAGCAAAATGCAGGAAATGGGAGAGTACTGTCTTCTGTGAAAATTGCTTACTGGGAGATTGGGGGGATAGGTCACAAGCATACCTTTGTGCCAGTGCATTAGCTGTTAACACATATATTGTGAAAATACTATTTCACACTTCTTTTTAATGAAGTAAACTAATAGAAGCTTCATAACATAAACAGCTTCCGTGGTTTGGTAATAGGAACAACTGAGGCAAAGATGGGTAAGTGGATAAGTAGCAGGTCTGAGATTAAACTTCTATATCACCTGAAGAATTGCTTCTTTTACAGGACTTTGTTTGTGCTTAATGAGCATAGGGAGTCCTTACACCAATCCGTTCCAGTGCTTAACTTCCACAGCTTAACGTAATGAAGTTTACTCAGCTGATTTGTCATTAAATTACAAAATCAGAATTAGTTGAATCTTGCAGCTTCTGCAGTTACATCTGTATTTTGTAACATCATACAAAAAACTTCTTTAATTTATTTTGACAAATGCAAGTTAGCTGCAAAGTCACAGTCTGTCACAGTATTTTGTACAAATTGGTAATGCCTTAAGATTAATAAGTTTGAAAATCAGATGTTTATGACAACGTTTGTAGGACCATGAGGTCTTCGAAAGCGTCATGCTCTGTTTCATGTTGTTTGAAAAGTGGCTTACAAACCAGATAAAGGGAATAGTGGGTATTCTTATGCAGGACAATATGGCAACAAACATATAATATCATAGAATCACAGAATGGCTTGGGGTGGAAGGGACCTTAAAAATGATCTGGTTCCAACCCTACGGCCGCTAGACCAGGTTGCTCAAAGTAAGAATGATGTAGACTGCTTTTAGCGTATCAACTACCTAAAAACTTGCTTTTCACAGTGTACATATTGCGGATTCATCACCGTGTCCAGTTCTTGGTAGAGCTGTCTGTAAAAGATAGCAGTTAGATAAAGCACCAAAGGTAGGATGTTATATGGCTGTGAATTCAGTATAGACTTTAGGCCCTTAATTCTTCAAAGCATTTAAGCATGAATTTGCACTTCAAAGGAATACAGGATGACCTGTTACCCAGCAACTTCTGGTGAATTATCACATTGCGTTATAAATTACTAAAAGGCAGAACTCTACCATGCAGAATGGTCAGTCCAGCTCTCTTGCTAACATAACGTTCATTATTAAAGCAAGTAACTGAAGAGATTGAACAATATTACCATGCAATTTTCTTACTCATATTCCTTTTGCATTACAAAAATATTTGTCTTTAACATGGTGTTTGAAGATGCGTTTACATGTCTTACCATTTGCTTTTGGATTTAGGTCAATAAATACCCTCTCTAGAAACAAACTTATTTTCCTTTATATAAAGTTCAGAGCAAAGCATATTGCTAAAGATGTTTATAAATTTCTAAACAGAGGGAAAGCATGCCAAACCCTTAGCATAGAAACACTACTAGGCCCTGCAATAACATCTGATGCACTAGCATAGAGAGCACCAGAGAAAAGCTCTAAAATGTGTTGTGAGGGTTTTTTTTTAACTGAATATGCTTTGTAATCAGAAGCATTAAAGATAATTTTTTAAAAAACATTGATTAGGATAAAAATTACGGATGGTATTTTTAGTTGTATTGCAAATGTGCCAGACTGAAAATGGAAATATTGGACACCTACTTAACATTTACTGCACTGCAGTCAGATCCATCCTGGCAGGGTTTATCTGCTATCTCAGTCAATTCTCTCAGAAAAATGAAATTATGTATTTCTCTTTGTGCTCTCAAAGCAGCAAATTCACTAGGTCGGTTGTATTTTTTGAAACTGGGTTTACAGACTTTTCCTTCTTTTCTCTGCAAGCTTATCAACATTTGTAAGCCAGTATTTGTGTCTAACAAGATTCTCTTGACCTACTGTTTAAAATTCTACAGTCCAGACAGGTAATTCTGAATGTGTCTGTATTTTCATTTGGAAGGTCATGGTAGAGAGACAGAGGGAGGAGATGATATTCACAATACAGCGTGTTAAAATACTTAGTGCTTATTTCTATAGCACTAGAATGGAATTCTTACCAATGTGTAACATTTTTATAGCAGTATAATTAATTTTTGGAAGGGGTCAGGGGTTTTTTTTTCCCTATGTGGAAAATTATGCTAAGTCTTTGTGAGTTAATTAAAAATCTTATCTGTTAATTATCTACAGTGCATGCAAAATAGCTGTTCATGTAAGTTCTGAAGTTAGGATTTTATTCTTTCTATCACTGGTATCTTACTGGCTAAGTTAGAAAAACATGCGAATATCCTGAATGTTGCTTTACAACTTAATTGGAACGCATTAAATTGCAGCTAATGTCAATTGCCACATTTATAGTATAAACTGAATATTCATTGTGACTGACATAGGGAAAAGGTATGAAACAGAGTATGCCATTATTATTTGTTATATCTCACGTATATAAATACCAGTGATAATAATATTACCATTTTTGGTAGTAATATAGCATGTCATAGTTATAAACCATTTTTGTTCAGGGTCTGGAAAGATAAAAATCATCCTAATTCTGTGATGTTTACTTGGTATAATACCATCATCAATGGTCCGAAGGATTAACTCTAAGCTGGATTTTTGTAAGTACAGAATGGTTAACATTTTTTGTTCTCATGCTGTAAGTAAACCTCTTGTTGTTGGTTTAAAACCGCTAACTACTACTGCCTGTAGTGAGGGGAATATTTTTCAGATGCAACAGTCACCATTTGATTTTGATTGAAGCCATGACTCGCTTATGTGAGTGCCTGTTCCTAGTGGAAGGAGAGTATTTTGTTGGGTTTGCTTTTTTTTCTATGTGTGTGTTGGGTTTTTTTAGGTTTGAGTTTTTTGTTGTTTGGTTTTGTTGTGGGTTTGGCTTGGCTGTTGTTTTTTTTTCCAGAATTAATTGAGGCACATAATAGCTTCTAAAGCTCTGGTTTCCACTGCAAGATTTATTCTCTACAATTAGTTCCTGGTATGTGAAGTGATGGTGCATGGATTTACAGGCAAGAATATAAGGAGGATTTCAAAAAAAGACACTGAAGAATTGTGAAGTGCTTTTTATGTTATAAAGTCAAAACCAAAAGAGGGCCAAATTAAGTTAATGGTAAAGATTTGGCAGCAACGCTTTTAAAACTAGTGCGAGTACTGAATGCATAAAATCAGTAATTAAGTTGGGAGTCATATGTTAGAAGCAGCAAATGCGTTACATTCTCTACAAAGATAACAGACTGTTCATTTTTCTTATTAGCTAATTTAACCACCAGGTTTTTATTGCTGCTTCTGCTTAGTCCTTCCATCATTAGCTGAAGTCGACATTTCCCACAAAAGTTCATCCTTGGTAGTAACAATTTGCTGCCATATAAAATAAATGACTTAACGTAAAAGATTTTACTGATTGCAGTGCCAATTGGCACTTTCTTGTTCTCTGTCGAAATGAGCACAACACATTGTCTATTACAGCTGCACGACTACCCTGTGACCACAGTGTGTTGCAAGTTTTAACATTATTGCTTCTGTATGTATTTTCCCCTCATAAATTATTCTTTGCTGAAGAACGTTAATTAGTAACTGATAGATATAAAGATTGCCAGGGACAGCCCATTAATTCCATTTACCTTAATGGCACTTAGATCATAGCTTGCAGTACAGCTGTATTCAGACTGGATTATAAATGTAATTTTTTGCATCATTAACTACCCTGATTAATCTTAGACAGCAAAAGAATAATTATAGAAACATCAGACTTGCAATGTGCCACTTTAAAGTTGTAGCTTTGCTCTTTTATATTTACATCATTGCATACAACATAGGTTTTGAAAATTTAGACTGGGGTACAGTTTTTCTCATTTTAATAATTAACTTGTGCCTTGTACGAGTCATTTCTCATTTCTGCTTCTACTTGGATTTTTTGAGGCTTTATTCTGTTTGTGGTTTGTTGTTTTTTTAAGTGCTTTTAGTAACATGTTCTGCTTTTGACTGGTGCAATTACTGGATATTTGCATAGTAATTGACCACCATTAGCAAAGTTCATTCTGCTCACAGTATTGAGGAAAACACATATAGTCTGTGATTTCTATGGAGGCTCCATAGATGAGAAACTTACTGCCAGAAGTTGTCATTTTGATTTTCACATTATGGTCATCATGAATGTCAGACAGATGATTCGCTGTTTTGGGTCAAACAAAATACCAGCCTCAGACAGGAACGTATTGGATGAGGTGCTGATCTTCCAGAGAGCAGCTGGGAAATGACATGTTCTACTTGAATTCATGTTTAATGTTAACAGTTGGGAAGCCTGACCTGCTTGGTATCATAAAGGCTTTTACCATGTGAGCGTTTTTGGCTTGTTTTCCTTTGGTCTTAAGCAGCAAAAGGTGATGTAACCCTACAATGGTTGTGTGCCTTTGGTGTAGTATCTTTTTGATGTTTTATATATATATGTACCCTGACAAGTGCATAATGCTACTTAAAGTGTTAAACTTCCGGTTGCCTTTAATAATAATAAGACAAGAAATGACAGAGAGAATTTCACTGGTAATGCCATTTCAATAATAATAAATCTGAAAACTAAAAGTAGTTGCTTGAATTGCACTGTCCCAGAAATGCCATTAATAAACAGTTAATGGATGGTTCTCAAGAACATACTGGATTTTTTAGGATCAGTTGACACTGCTGCATGATGCAGATATGCTGTGTGGCTCCTCATATAGAGTGTGAACTGAAGATATTTTGAAGGGGAAAACGAGAAGAGGACTTTGCAATGTTTCATTCAAATTGATGTTGCACAGTTACTTCTTTAATAGCACGGATTTCTCGTGTGGCAGACATGATTCCATTTCAGTATAACAAACTACACCGGTTTTAATTGTTTTGAGACTCCTCATGTCCTCTCAAGCTGTAGACAAATCCACTAGAGGCAGTCTGCTGCAAAAATTACAAGTGTACATGGGTAGTCTTCTCAGTAGTGCCTGAAAAGGCAGCAGCAGTCATAAGACACAAGAAAAGAAAGGTAGACATTTGGTGCACTGACGTTCACAGCTGTGTTTGAAGAAAAAGTAATTTTTAGTTATCCTATCCTGTAGCAGAGCTATTTGTAGCTGCAGCTGCTCCTGAAAGCCGCCAGGGTAAAAGCTTCCCTCCCACTTGATCAGACTCTCTTTTGAAACAAGATCCAAGAGCCACATGAAGTGTGGTGAGGGGTTAGCCAAGGGAGATGCTCTGAGCTAGGGTTGGTGGAGGAAGCAATGGGTTCAACTCTGCACTCAGGCACAAACCTCTGTAATGGCCTTGAACCATTACTTGCTCTCAGTTCCTGTCTGTAAGTCAAAAGTAGTATTTCCTGGCCTTTTAAGTCTGTTACAATGATCCTGATCAGTAATGATTAATCCTGGCACATGAATGTGTGCAGTGTGTATGAAGATCTGCACATAATTTTCAAAGCTGAGATCCAAGGTCAAGTATTGGTTTGAACTTCTTCCATCAGCATGTCAAGCAGGAATAAGTCCTGGTAGATAGGGTTCATCTCAAACATAACTTCAGTATAAAGATAAAAGAGCTTTATAGGAGCAGGACGAATGACATTTTCATTGATGATGTTATTTTTAAAATCACATATAATTAAATGGGTACGAAATAAAACCAGCCTTAGGGCTGAGAGACCTGCAGACATATAAGAAGACAGAAGCAAGCCCTCTGAGGTTTGTACTGCACTTTTGGTTCCATCTTAGTTTTTTCTTTCCTTAGTTGCTGCCGTCTTATCAGGTCCCTCTTACCTATTCTGTGTTGTAGATATCTCCAGGGCAGAGCTTTTACTGTAAAAGCAGAGACAATGCACCCACTGGTATTCATAGGCATCAAATTATACATAAAAAATTAATCCTTCAAAATCAGAGCTGGGCTGTTTGTGCATTGTGGAGTTTCTTTTCTGAAAAGATATGCCAGCAGTCCAAGATGTCTAAGTACTTGACTTACAAGCAACAACTAGACAGTTCACAGGCATTAAAATTGTCTGTGTTCACATCCGAAGGTACTTGTGAGAGGTACTCCGGGCACAGATGATTTTGAATCAATTATGCACCTGTGCTGTCTAGTGCTAAGGCATAAGGCTGTGAATGAGAACAAGTGGATTTACTAAAAGTTCTAGTACAGCTCAGTTTTCATATGTTAATTACCTGCATGCAAGTGGTCTTTGTAAAGCACTGTGAAATACTCAGATAAGACTTCCTATTGTGTTAAAGTTCATAATATATATTAAGTAATTTTCAACCTGTTTAACTCAAAATACCCAACAGCACCCTAGCTTCACTGAATGTTAAGTGATACTGCCCTTGTGCCTGGGGACAAGCTGAAGTGATGGAAGAACTCTCAAGATGACTTGCCTGCAGTAGTTCAGTGTCTAGATGCTTTGTCCCTTCTTTTTTACCTGAATTTTTATTCCCATCTGCATGTACTAGTTCATTTAGGATTCCACCCTGCCTGAGGTGGAGGGGACACACAACTTCCCTTCTTATCCACTGAACTGTAGTCTGCAGCTCAGTCCTCACCTGGTCAATAAACCTCTGACTCCTTGGGTTTCTAAGGAGCTGTATATACATCACCAGTATAATTGGAGATAATGTGGGATAAGGACATCCAGTTTGAATTTGCTTGACCTGAAATCATGGAAAGACCAATATCAACCCGAAGTAACTTTAAACAGTCGGAGAATTCGTGAAAGGAAGTGGACTAGCACCAAGCCAAATTAGTTGTATAGAAAGCAAGCATGTCGCAATCTGCCGTGACAATGAAGTAGTGAATTAATTCCCCCTTCTCATATTGTCCTTTCAATACAGAAAAACCAAACAAACCAACAAACAAACCCTCCCCTACCCAAAAAAGAAAAAAAAAGTTTTTTGTCTTTTTTAGTTGTATGAAAATTTATTCATGCTAGTGGAATTCTGGAAGGAGTGGAGATTGCTATTCTAAGCCTGTTTTGAGATATCTTGAAATTTTGGGCTAGTATATCTAGAAGCACATACATACCAACAATTTTTCTTCCATTGTTTCATTTAGTTCTAGTTTGATCTACAGAAGTCAGGGTCAGATGGTACCTCCCTGGCAATACTTTTTTCTAAATTTTAATTTTGATGTATCATTCAGATGAAACTTCAAATATGAAATTGCATGGAAATGTACGCTGTTAACTTTTTATCTTTTTTTCAAATGACATAAAATCATACTGGGAATTATTTAATGCACCACATTTCAGAGGTGGGTAGGAAGGGATTAGAGCACTTCAAGTAGTGAATGAGCCATAACTATATTCTGCACAGCTGTTCAGTGCACTCAGGATCACACTAATGATTCAGTCAATAAGACTGACAGGAGACTTGGAATGGCACTCAATGGCAATCTGTAGAGAATTGCGCAAAACTGTACAGTCATAATGTGGGTACCCAGTGCAGGTATAGGTATGTTTTTTTCATTACAAGATAATACAGTTTTAGTTTTGTGCTATGAAGAAATTGTGCAATGTTCCAACTGGTAGGGAGTTGGGTTAGTAATGTAGTAATATCCATTTGTTCTAAATTTATTTCTTGTCTGTCTTTTCCTACTTTCTGCATCATAAAGAGCCTGAAAGGTAAATCAGGTTGATCTTAATTATGCAGTTACAAATACCTTATTAAAATGCAAGCCACCTTCTGACAACCTGTTTCTCTCATCTTTCTGGCATCTTGCTCAGCTTAGTACCAAATTCTAATGTTGTTTATGCATATGTAGTTACTAAGCACAGCAAGGTTTTTCATTCTTAGTTAAGTTCTCAAAATATATCAAGATAATTTACTAATTTTTCTTTTCCATTTTCCAATTTCAAAGTTCTCTTTTAGTGGAAGTGAGTTTCCTGATAACACAGTCTCATCCTTGTTCAAAAATTCAGGCAGGTTTTAGAGCTAATAATGTTATGGAGGAAGTAAGCAGGTTAATGTCTTCTTCCATGGACTGTTATCTGTGAACTGAGCAAAGTTAAAATGTTTTTTGCATATAAGGAGATATAACGATCTTAGTGATCTGTATGACGGCTATGAATATAGCTGTACTGTGTTCATATTTAACCATAACCTGTTAAAAAGGTATATTTAGATGCACATGCAAACTATAGCACTTCAGTTCCCGTATGTGAAGTGTCTGGGGAACGTTATGTTTCTATGTTGACTGCTGGTGATGAAATTAAATAAAATGGTCTTGAATCTCAAGATGTAAGGCAATATGATGACATTTGGTCACATAGTTTTATTTCTTTGAATTGTCTTAAGAAGGACAGTAGAACATTTTTTATGAGAAGGCAGTGGAGATGTTTTATGTGCTTTTATTTCAGTGCTGACCTAAGAAAATGAAAGAAAAAAAGAGGAGAAAAAAATCATCTGTGGTCAAATAATTATGCGAGCAAGTATCTACACTTGCGCCTGAAGTGGAATGTTTCTGCCAAATTTTGAAGACAGACAGACACCAGTTTGAGAACCAGGAGAGAAATTCAGTAATTTTCTAATTACTCTGTTGCTGTGATAAAAGTATTCTGTCCCCATAACATTTTTTTTTCCTTTTGTGAGGTGAGGTACAGATTAAATGATGCTTTGGGGTCCCTTTTAGTCTCTTATTCTCTGGTTCTACAAATATGGGTTAAGAACTGTAACTTCTCCCAGTGTTAAGTCTTAACTCACTACAACAGTTTTTGAAATGTTTGAAAATTGCAGATTTGATAGACTGTTTTAATACTGTCTGAAGCATATCTTGGACTTTTTCAGGTAAGAATGTGTAATTCTAAGTATTCCAATTATACTCTACACCTTAGTTCTTAATGGTTTCTTTGGAGGCACTAGGATAAAAATTGTTAATAAGAAGAATTTTTTAAATGGGCTAAAATAGGAGCATGATTAGAAAAGTTACATTTCAGAATTAATTTCCCATTCATTAAACACACATATACACAGTCACTTCACAGAAACACATGTAGTAGTTTTCAGAAACCACTTTGGACTCTTGTACGCAATTCACTTGTAAGAGTGAAACAAGTGCTTCTGCCATTTCTCTGTCTGGCACACATCCTGCTTTTATTGTTGTTGTGATTAGAGAGACTTACTATTATTAAATGCCAATTATAACATTTGGTCCAGTTTTCTGAAATTCATTCACATATGAATGATGTTATTGGGAATTTGTTGCATAATCCTGATTATGCCTGCCAACCTTTTGTTCCAATCTCTTTTCTTAAGCACTAAACATCAAAATGCCCTTAGCTTTTTTTTTAGTGTGCTCTTTTTCTTGTGAGCTTATTTTTGGTTTGTTCTTGGTTGAAGCTGAGGAAACAAATAGCATTTGTGAACCTTAGTTTTTTATCTTTATTGGTATTTTTAGAGATATCTTTAGAGAGACTATAACATTTATCTCTTTTTTGCTTTAAGCAATTGTTTTGCGTTTAATCATGTTTTTACCATCTGCCACTACTTCATTTAAGTGAATAGCTGAAAAGAAACAATCCACCGCTTCTTTCCACACCACTTTGCTAATACTTACTAGAAATGGAATAATTCTCCCACTTTCATTGTGGTGTGTTTCATATTAGTCTGGTTTTATGCTGCACTTGTATTGGGTGTTGTCCACTGGATAACTGAGCAATATGTCGAACATGCTGTATTTGGTTGCCTTTCATCTTCTGTCCTTTGGGAGAATCTTTTAGGTCTGGTAGAATTTTTTGTGCTCTTTGGATCAGCACTGAGGATCAATCCTGGGTTTGTAATTTGGAAGATTATTATCCATTGTGCTTTTGCTGTGTTTGCGGAAAAAACTGGAAAACATATTTTGCAAGAAGTGTGTCCTGGGTTCAGCAGTAGCAGTCATTTTTTCTCCTTCTTAGTAGCTGGTGCAGCGCTGTGTTTTTTGACTTCTGGCCTGGCAACGGCGCTGATAACACTGATGTTTTTAGCTCCTGCTCAAATGTTTACTCTGACCAAGGACTCTGAGTCTCATGCTCTGCCAGGGAGGAGTTGAAGCTGGGAGGAAGCAGAGACAGGACTCCTGACCCAAACTAGCCAAAGAGGTATTCCGTATCACAGCACATCATGCCCAGGATGTAAAAACTGGGGCAGAGACACGGAAGAGGGGGATCAATGCTCGGTCGGGCTGGGTACCGGTCGGCGGGTGGTGAGAGGTTGTATTCTTTTCCCTTGTTATTTCCCTTATCATTATTATTATTGGTGATAGCAGTAGTGGTTTGTATTATGTCTTAGTTAACTGGGCTGTTCTTATCTCAACCCAAGGGAGTTACATTCTGTCATTTCTCCTCCCCATCCCTCTGGGAGCGGGGGGAGGAAGCAGGGGGGAGCTAACGAACTGTGTGGCTGATTTATGGCTGGGCTTAAACCACAACAAAGTGGGACTGAAGAAAAAGAAAGGGCCATCCCATTCCAGAAAACCATTTGAATACCACGCTCGAGAGTTCTGAGAGATGCAAGGGAAGTTTCTTAAAGCAAACTTCATACCAACTCAGCTAGCTTTTCTCAGACAACTTTATGGCTTGTGTGTCCAACTTGGCAGTCATAAGGCTGTGTTTAGTCTGTGTTGCTCCTTCACAGATTAATCTGAAATCAGGAGCTGTGCGGTGCTCATATGAAAGGCAATGTAATAGTATGTACTCTTAGGTATATTCAATTGGGTAACTACAGCTAGCATACATTTTCATTCTTCGTTTCTGAGAAAATACCATATTTTATCTAATAAAGAAGTTTTGAAAATAAGTTAGTTATAGTGAGTTACTCACATCCTGTGTCAATGAAGACTGTAGGAGAGCATATGAATAGGCTGATAATTCCCATTGAGAGCAAGGTTTCAGCTTTATATGGTAAATGAGGTCTAAGGCTATTCATTGAACCCCTTGGACAAAACACAGCATTGAACAGTTGCTCATCAAGTGAGCATTGTCCATCTTCTGAACAGAACAAAGACAGAATCTTTCAGGAAAAAAATGTGAACATGTTTTAAAAATGTTAATTCATAAAGGTGTTAAATTAAGGCTTACAAGCATTTCATGTTTTTAAAGGCTTGATCTGCAGCCTTAATGTTCTTTTAGCACAGTGTGGTTTTGTATTTAGCATACATACACATACATACACAGATTTGTTCCAGTTTGACAGTCCTTCACATGCTGTTTAGTGTGTTTGATTAGCATAATCACTGTCTGATTATTTCTCACTAGCTCGCATATGCAAATTTTTGTCTTTTGACTGACAGCCATTATTAGACAATCAGAGTATGAGGATTTGCATAATCTCTATGTGGTTACAGTATTTGTGTGCAGTACCACTGTGAATGCAAATCTTTTTGCTCTGACTGGTTTCTGTATATTCAAGCAGCTTGCCAGAAATACTGCTGCTGCCTCAGCATCTCATTGCCAAGGGGAAATATCTACAAGAACAAAAACAAAAGCAAGAGAAACTAGAGTCACATCAGAAAGGTGACAACTGCTAAAATTAAATAGCTCTATAAGTAAAAATATATATAGATAAAGAAACAGATAAATGAAAAAATAAATCCTTATAGTCTTATAATATTTCAACAAGAGAATAAAAAATATACTTTGGGAATTCATTCTGAAGTACTATTCAAATTACCTAAACCACTTACAGTGTTTGGGAAGTGACTGCATTTTTCTTTCTTATAGATACCACTTTTAAAAAAAAAATTAATTATTCTGTAAATATTGCACATTATTGTAGTTGTTTCAAGTATTTTATATGTATTATTTTATATTTAACTCAATTCAGTAATATTTTTGATTTATGTACATGAAAAGCATAAGGCTAGTTCTACCCTATTTCACTGATAAGAACAGAAATAGTAGACACTAACAAAAGATGTGTAATGCTGAGTTCAATTCACTGCATAATTATTCACCATAATTACTAGGGCAATACTGAATAAATTAGCTATAAAAGGATAAACCATGCATGGTAGCACATCTAGAACATGTATTTTAACTGTTTGACATCATATTGTTCAACTTGTACATGAAACCAAAATACTGTTGAGCATTCGTGCGTGTGCGTGTTAACTATGCTTACTAAGCTTTTCCCATCATTCCTTTTGAATTGTGTTCTTTGGTTATTTCGTAAGATTCTAATTCACATATTAATGTGATGTTTGAGAAAAAACCTGGACTGCCAGCCCTAACAATGGGACGTATTTCTTATGGAAATACAGAATGCCAAATATACTTAGGATCAAATCACTGAGCTGTTGTTGAACTGTTCTGTTTCTGACCAGAATATTAAGAATGTATCAGGTAGATTGTCAATTTTAAATCTGATATTTCTTGAAAGCATCACATTTACTACATGTGCTGCTGAGATTTTATTTTATTTTTAACATGCACAGTTAATAAATACTTTCAGGAGGTTTGAGATGGATGTGCACACACAGAAATCAACTGCAGTATGTGACATTCAGTAATTTGAATACCTCCTGGAAATTATAGACCTGTTGCATGTGCTTTGTCCAGTTTGAATTTGCAGTTGCAATAGATGCCAAGTATCTCCTGGAGAAGAAGGAACTACCACTTAGCTGAGCAGTGCCCATAAGGTTAACTGTCAAACAGTTCTCAAAAATATGAGTTTCTGCATAAGTAATAATATAACAGTAGAATATAATAAGTATAATATTGATGCATCTGTACAGTTTGCCAGCATGATTGCAGGCAAAATGATTGTGAATTATTGATGCTACTGAGATCAGAGAAGAGCTACTCAGTTTTCAATTGGAAATAGTCAAATTATGCCCTGAGAATATTTCCAGTTCAGAAAGTCTCCCAACTATAAATGACAGTTGTTCTACATGATCGAGGAGCTTTCCTATAGCTTTAGTAACTGCCCTTCTGTATTTCTGATACTATGTTACAATTATAATGCAATAGGCAGTTTTATGTTTGAACTGTTTGGCATTAAGACTGCATCTGCCATGCATTTTCAAAAAAAGAATTAAATTCACCAATAAGTGTAAACTGATGCAACATTTGAGGGTTTTTTTTGCTTGGTAAGGCATCCTGTATGTGTTTGGCACAGGATTTACACTGTTTCCAATGCTCTTATTAGTTTCACTGTTTGTTGGAACATAAGAGACTGGATGAAAGGAGCCCATACTGAGTTATCTTTAGTTCGTATCAATTTTATAATTAAGATATTCATGTAAGTCTCAACTCATACGTGAGAATACTTATACCTTAACTGCAAGTATAATAATATTACAGTGTACTTGTTTGACTTAATTTTTGTACTTACAATTAAATATGTTTATAGAAATGCAAACTGCGGTAAGAAACCATATTCAGAATATCATTCGTTTAATGTTATTTTCATTGTAACATTGCATTGTGTTAATATCTGGATTTTAAGAAGTCCTGAGAGATGTTGCTAGGTTTGTCACTAAATTCACTTACCTGCTCAAGTAATGGACGTCACTCTTTTGGTAGGTAATTTTTTTGTAAATTACCACTGAAATGGCCTACAGCAATTTTTTCCTGAGAGCTTCAGTGACCTGATGTGGTTTTCTGCTCACTTAGCATAGGATCATAGTGATTTGAGTCAATCTTTTGCAGCTAATTTCTTTGGCTTTCAGATAAAAATACTTGCTTTCTTACTTGGTTGTTTTAGGCCTACCATATGTTCTGAACAGGCTCTAGGCATGCCCATTATCTTCGTCATTTGACTTAGGTGCTTTTATTTATACGTGTTAGTGCAATTCCATTAGTTTACTGTCAAATTCAAGCATTTGAAATGCACGTCATGCCCCTTCGCTTTAATACACAATTAAAAAATGCCAAAAAAACAAACTTCCTTTGGTTTATATCCTTTAGTGATTTGAGCTTTCATGCATCGAACTTGTAATCTCTCCTTCGCTATTGGTTTGGTGTTGTTGTTTTTAACCTAGGCATACTATTATGCCTCTAGGATAAGAGGTCACATAAAAAGGACTAATAAAAATTATATATACTTAACACTTTTTGAAGTTCAGGAAGAGCTATGTGTTAGAATTTCAGTTTCAACATGAAGAAAGCTCTTCACAAACAAACAAAACCCCCAAAGAAAACCTAAAAGGACAATTTATTCTATAGAAATTATGTAAAATTTACATTTCCCAAGGATCAAATTTCTCTGTAGGTAAAATTTGCCTGGTTGAGTTCTGCCTTCTGCAGATATTTAATAGAATTTAATGAGGAGACTTGACTACAGAAGGCCTTCAAGGACAGCAGCTATGGTGGTTCTGGAAAAGTTGCCAAGGCAGGTAGGATAACATGGGCTCTCTTGTGTAATTTTCTAGGGGATTTTGTGATAGTTTCATCCAGAAAAGATCATGCAATAGCCACTGTTCACCTGCAGCTCACAAAATAAAGAGCTCTTTCATGTAGTATGGTAAGCACAAGAACAAAGACAACTTATTTTCATTGGTCTGCCGAGGCTGAATTTGAAACAAGCAAGCAAAACCAGTTGAGAGTTATATGGTCAAAGCTGACAGTGCAGTGAGGGGCCAATTTCTGCCATGCCCTTGGTTTAGTTCTGCATTTTGCTGAAGTATGGTGAGTCCCTGAAGATCTTGAAAAGGGAATACAGTGTTTGATCAAAGAAAGCAAGTAATATCATGTTGCTACAAATTTCAACTTGAATAATTAAAACATAGACAATAGTATTGTAGTTCATTTTATGTATTGAAAGCAAAAATTAACTGAATGAAATATGAAACCTTTCATATTTATCTTCATTGCCCAAACTGACAGTTACCTTATGGTTTGCAGTGAACTTTGAGCAACATGCTGTCTCTAGGCTGACCACAAGGAAAAGTGTGGCACAGCCTGTGTTCCATGGTAAGAGGTACTTAGTGCTGGACAGTAGAAAAGCAAAAGATCACGAGCAAGTCAAACACTGGGAAGCTCACCCTCTTTATTGTAGCTTACAGTGCAGACACATTGACAATGGGAAGTGAAGGGACATTTTGCATACCTTGGGCTTCTGCACAGCTTTGACAGCTGAATTGTAATCTTTCATGTGAATTGCAAACCACTCTGTCCTTCACTGTAAATGGGAGTGAACAGTGCCTAAATTAAATCAGTTGCATCTAAGTAATAAAATAAAACTCCAGCGATTGTAATATAGCGCTAGTAATGAGTAAAGAGCAGATTTTGTCAAAGTTTATCATGATAACTTTTATTTTGAAAGCAGATACCACTTACATAAGTTGAAATACAATTTATGTGTATAATTACTAACATTCAGTGAGCCTAGAAGTGCTTTGAGATTCTGTTAAGTATCTCGCCACTTGCTGATTATCTCAGCTATGTGATATTATTTCCCTCTTTATACTTCCCTGCAATCCTTGCTCTCTTATTTTCTGGCAATCAGCTGCCTCTCTTTGTTCCTCTGACTCTCAGCAGGGCTCCTCTCTATCATACAGTGTCTGTGAGATCTGAGTGCTTATCATGCTGCACCTAGCTATTCTGCTGCTACCTCTCACATTTCCTGCACAAAACTTCTGGAGGTTTATCTGGTGCTTTTGGATGTTTATTTGAAATTTATGGTTCGGTGGGGTTTCCCAAATGAAATTTCCAGGAAAAAATAATAATGCCAGATACCACTCCAGCATTCTGCCCCAACTTCATTAGAATCATGGGCTGTTTGAAGTTTGATTCTTCTTTCCAGTATCAAAGACCAACTGGCAGAGAAGAGATTCTTACTTTGAAGCAGCTTTTCTTAATCAAGTTGGAAGCTATCCAGAGCACTTCTTCATTTAGAGCTGCAAACACAATTCATCCAGTTCACAATAAGGCCATGTAGCTGTATTATCTAGAAGTCTGCATCTTTAGAAAGAGAAAGAGAAGTGTGCATATGGGTTTCTGTATCAGCAGATAAAAGAGAAAATCTGTGGAGTGATTAGGAAAGAAACTCCACATTTTTCAGTGAGATAAAAATAAAATTGTATACAGAATTGACCGGTTGTTCTACAAATTCATTATTTTTCTCAATTCTGAAAAAATTTCTTTCTTTTTCAATATGTGAGCATCAGTTCCCCCAGAAATTCAACCTCATTGGAAGCTAGAATTTCCTACTCTGAAAGATGGGTAAATCCAACTCATAAAACTAATTGTTCCATTTTATGAACTATGGTGGTAATTTTCATGACCTGCAAAGAGCTTTTTTGTTGGCTTTCTTAAATTGTGATACTTGTGGGATAACGTGAAAGAGTTGAGCATGTTGACACTAAGGCTGAACAAATACTGTCTCACAACTGCGGTTAATGTGAAGGAAAACAGTTACACCAATCAAAGAATGTACAATTTCTTGTTATGATATGCTGACTTATTCTTATATTCAGGCTTAAGGTCTCCCTAAGTATTTTAGACATGCAGTGGCAAAAGGAACAGTGTCTAAAGTAGACTAAATTTCTCCGAACTTCAGCAGTGAAATAATATCAGTTAATACGAGGATATGCATTAATGTTGAAAATTGCAGAATACGTCTATTGGTTCTGCTCTCATAAGAAGTCCCCTCTTGAGTAGCAGAGCAGTTGAAAAAAGAAGAGCTGTTAATATCTATTTACTTTCTTATGTAATGAAGTTCTTTCTGGCCTATAGCATTATTGGACTGTCAGCTTTGTCAAGATTGTGTTACTGAGTAAAATAAGTGCCCTAGTACATGGTTTGATCACTGCAGAAAGTCTTACACAGCATGCTGTAGTGTTTCAAAGCTTGATATACATCGCTGTTATTTTGGGGTTATGTTACAGTGGCATCCTTAGTTTCCAGGTAGGATTGGTGTTTTTTGAAATGTATGAGGTATTTTACTTTCACATCGAATTGAAGGGGATGTCCAAACTGAGCATTTTTTCCAAATCTTTCTCTAAAGCTCTGCCATTTTCCTTATTTTCCTTGTTCCTATTTGTTTGGGATTTTTTGTTTTGTTTTGTTTTTAACTAATATGAATTTCTTTTCAACAGGAATTAGTTTAATGACCTATTTCATATCTGACACTGAACAGCTGTCAGGTGATGAAATTTTCTATAGTGATCTGTTCTGGATTCACTGCAATAGGGCCATGACTGTCTACTGTTGCACTTTCCATGAATATTTGATTACTCTAAGGAAAAGCTCTGATTCTTTATTTATCAAATAACCCTTTGCTAACAGGCTAGGAAAAAATGAATCATGGGGACATGAGCATAGAAAAAAGATAGTTTTTCTTAAGAAACATTCAAATTATTAGATTTAAAAAAATAACTATCAAATGCTTCTTCTGAGGAAGAAATGTAAGCGATTTTGACCAATGAATTTGGGGAACTTGCTTTCAGTCCTCCATGTAAAAAAAGTCTTTTGAGTAGTTTTGAAATTCTCTGCCACAATGGTACATTTCCTTTATGGGATCTTCACTTGCAGACACTGCCAGATCAGCCTTCTGGTAGAGGTTAATTCAGAGCTCATCCACAAAGTTGAGTTTATTTAAAATAGTTGCTTCTAGATGGATATGAAAATAATCTTTGGAGGATTTGTATATTTCATAGGTTGTGTAAAAGTTGTTTTATGAAAAAGATTGACTTATTGGTTCCTAGGATTTTTTTTTTCATAATGCTGAGCTTTTGTGTTAGTCCATAATTATTTGTATATAATACTCCCTCACATTTGCATTGATCCTTTTTTAAAATTTCTTTTAATTTAGTTTCATTTAGTGAGCTTTTCTATGATATAAAAAAAAAAAACAAGAAATTGGTGTTTTGATAGGTAAACTTGCTAAACATTTGCAGCTTTTACCTTTCTTCATTAAATGGAAATTGGTACGTATAGAATTGGACTAAGATATATATTTCAAGATAGCTAATGACACTTTTCTTTGTTCCTTTTTGTATTACATCTCTGTAAAACTGCAGAAAGACGAAATACTCGTTTTCTAAGTATGACATAATGCATAATCTGTTTTGAGTCTATAGATAGCGTAGCATACAGTGGAACAGCAAAAGCTTTCATTTTTCTCTTTCTTCTCTCTTTACAGATGGACCCAATTCAAAAAGCTGTAATAAATCATACGTTTGGGGTTCCTCTTCCTCATCGAAGAAAGCAAATCATATCATGCAACATTTGCCAGCTGAGATTTAATTCTGATGTAAGTTGATCATTTTGTATCAGATTAGAAATGTGTACTTATCTTCTAGGATGTGCCATAATTTGCATAAATTGAAACTGAATGAAACGTTGTGATTTCAGTTTGTGGCTCAGCAGATGAAAAGGCTGTAGGATGCTTCAAATAAACACAATTATTTGCTAATGTTTATACACCCGGCCAGATTTTCCCTGCGGATATATCCCTGCAAACTCATCAACTTCCGTTGTGCTGCACAGAGTCTAAATAGAAAAATGGACTGATACACTGCTGCTAATAAGGCTGAAATATTTGCTGGGTCCTAATTCTTCTACCAGTCCTGGTTACATTTGCCTCCCTTTTCAGCCTGTAAATGTTAGAAATTATTCAGATACACTTAAGAGTCCTTGTGGATCTACCTTCCGTTTTCTACCATTACAGCAATATCTATATTTAAAATATATTTATATATATTTAATATATGTATTTGTAATTATATATTTATATAACAGATATAGCAATATCTGTTTAGCCAGAATTAAATTTTAATGTTCCTGTCCTGACAGTACAAGCTGTAAAAAACCCAAAATATTCTTCCAGCAGTGAAGTAGAGCAAGCTGAACTGGAGATGGCTTGTAATATACAGAGGAAGTCCATCCCCAGTAATTACCCAAGGAAGCTGTGCTGTTGTGCTCCTTGTGAAGAAATACCTGTTTTGTCACAGAAAGGCCTCTTAGAATTTAACTCCTTTATTTCCTTCTTCAGGATCACTATGTGTACAGACAAAACCTGACAGAGTACAATATATATTCTTCTGCTACTCTAGTCTCTCCAGGAAGTTTCTTGACATAGACACTGCTGGTGGAAATTTATCTTCCCTTACCAAATGTCTTTCATTTATACCTGTTTAACTAATATAAATATGGTTGTTACTTCTGACAGAATAAAAATGTTTGGATTTAGAGTGATGTCTAACCCAAAAACATCCATAAGGTTACTTCCTCATGCTAGTCATATGAAGAAGTGAAATAGTTCTTTTGTGCTGCTTCTTCTTTGTAAGCATATGGACAGGTTATATCTATTTTTAGTTTATTAATTAGTTATTAATACCATGACTTGTCAAAAACTTAAATTGAACATTGAAGCCTTCTTTTACAGATTTGCTACTGGGGTATGAAAATAATGCAGTTCTCTTCATTCACCTAAGCTTTTTATTCTTCAGAAATAATTTTAACAAGATATCAGTCACAATTTCCAGACCAGTCAGCATCAGGTACTTACTTTCACTGATGACTCCAAGTTCTAGTTCATGGACTGAATGGACACCAAGGAAGGGTAATACATTCTCTGGAGCTGCTGTCTCCCCTCACGGATAAAAACAGAAGAGTCAAATTAGGCTCTTCCATTTGGAAGCCAAGTGCTAGAATTAAAACTGTGGATACTGAGCCATTCATGTGAAAGGAATGATGGAGGCTTCTGGGCCACAGTGGATCCAACTGACTGAGCAGCCCAGCTCATCACTCACTGTTCTCAGCTTTGTCTTAGGAGAAAGCATGTCACAGTGAATCGTACACAGTTTATAGCTTGCAAGAGACATCAAACACTTCAATGTTACATACCAAAGTGAAACATATCCTTTCAAAGAGAGTATACCATTTGTTAGTCTGCAGGAAGGTCCAGGCGAAAAGGAGAATGAACCTGGCATTAAAGTTAGTCATTAGCAGATACACAACTTGGATTGATACACAGAGTGTAAAATTTTTGAGCTGGCAGGAAACAGGCATTTTCCAGAGTAAAATGTTTGAAATAATTCTACACAGAAGCAAATATCATACCAGTGGATACTGATACTTCTTACTCAGAAGTATGGTATGCTCCCATATTGATCTTCTTCTGCTGGTCCTAGAGAAGATTTCCAAGAAGAGAGGGTGAAGAAGCAGTGGCCATTTTCAGTCTTCTACGGTGTCAGAAAATTTCAGTGGAAATCTATTAATTTAGACTGTTCACACCAAACTCTTGGATGAAAAGCTGTTAAGCAGATATTTTGTTGTCCCTTCACACCCTCAAGTGATAAAGGTTTGAACTCCAATTTTCCAGTACTGTTTGGTGGAAAGTTATTTTAACACTCCCTTCTCTCAAAGTAGATCAATATGGTTAACTTTATGGAACTGGCAGACCTTCTTGCTGAGAATATTTCAGTTTCCACTTTTAATATTCACCTAATTTTCAAAGCATTCCCAGTGATGCTGATTGATAGAGAGATTGTGATCCAAAAGCTGCCCACTGATGAACCTGGGACAATTGCTCTCCCCCTTTTCCCTGCCCCACAGAGGAGATTTGTGGATGTCTTTATGATGGTCTCTTCTCCTTCCAGTGCTGTAAACTTACTGCTGTAAATCACAAAGTGCTCTGCTGAGGCTTTTCAAGAAATAATAAGTAGTCAGAGTTTCACTGCAGTTTAGAAATGCTTTTCTGCAATGTGAGGGGAATAAGAAGCGTTCCTCCTTTGCTTGAGTAATTCTGAATGTCCATCAGTTTTTAAAGTAAAAATGCGATAAACTGAATATTTGATGTCGAGACTTAAAGGTTGCTTTGAAGAAAAAGAGCTACTAGCTGTCATGTTTTGATTACTATATGAACAAGCATACACACTGTAATTTTTTTCTCTTATTATTATGAAAAAGTTTAAATTTACTGAATATTCCTACCTTTCATTTTTATCATATTTTGTTTAACATGATTTAAAACCATAACAACAATAAACAGATTTTCTGTTTAGAAACCCAGGGCTTTGTAGCTGTTCTACCAATATGTCTTTATTTTTAGATGCTGGAGATAGGATTTATCCAAGAGTAATGAATAGAAATTCCATTTGCCTCCTGCACAACAGCATTACGAAAATGTTTACAATAAAACTGGTCTGTGAGATTTTTCATTTTTGCAGAGAATACAGAATTTTCTCCCATTTGATACAGATTTCTGTCAGGGCAGAAGAGCTTTTTTTCTGGTTACATGGTATCAAAATAACGTTTCAAAGAAAAATGAGAAAATGCAATGCATAGTCTAAAATCATTTAGCTTCTTTCTAAAGGAGTTATCTATAAATCTTCATGATAACTGTGTTTTCAGTATTTCTTTTTAAAATAAATCTTCTCATACAAGGGAAGGGAGGAATAAAGCAAGTAACTAAAGCCTCTCCATGCTGAGAAAAAATATTAGAGCAGCAGAAGTAGGTTCTGTGGAGTCCATTTCAAGCAGTGATTTATTTTTGGGTTGTTTTTTTTTCATTGAAAGTGATCTATTTGTAACATTCACATTCACATTCTGCATTCAATACTGGGCAACGCATTTAGGTATGTACCTAGCTGCAAGCGTGCATGTTGCCACTTAGGCTTTGGCAGCTGCTGAGAGCTATTGCACCGGTTCAGAAGAACTGTTAGATTTATGCTTTGTAGTAAACATTAAACATCTGCTAAAAGCACCCTGTAAAATGAAGTCCAGCTGATTCCGGTAGGACAGCTCATGTGCCTACAGGTAGCAGTAAGAGTAAATTATCTGCTGTAATGAGCGATCAGTAAAACAAATAAACCCCAAACAAGAAACCCAAACAACCCTAAGGCTTGGAAACAAATTTTACTCATTTTTTTATGACCTGTCTAGACTATTTGATCTTCCTTTGCTCACATTTCTAATTTCATTATTTGATAAGGGTAGTGACAATCTCCGTTAACAAGGTCAATTCTTGCAAAGGGATTCTCTCTTCCACTTGTTTAATGTAGATGGCTGAATGATAATCCAGCTTGCCTTTAGAGAAAGTTTGAGCAGCATTTTTATGTACTCACAGGATTTGAATTCCATTATGATACACTGTAAAATATTTCTAGATATATTAGCCAGAAATTATTGTTTCACTTAAAAAACAACACTTGTAATATTCTTCTGAAAATCAGGAGCTGAATGCTGATCGTGGAGTCCTTATTTGTTGTTTTCTCACCTTGTTTTTCACCATCTCTATAAAGCCAAGAGTACTGCTGAATCAGTATATAGTTCAAGCGTGCAAAGTTGTCAGGATTCAAAAAGTGCTGTTCCAGTAAAAGAATAGCGAAAGATTTTTCTGGAGGATAAGGATGCAATATATATCCGAAGTATTTTACTATGGTTCTAACTTTCATGCAGAAAGCCTTGGATGGCATGGTTTAGTGGGAGGTGTCCCTGCCCATGGCAGGGGGCTTGGAACTTGATGATCTTAAGGTCCTTTCCAGCCCTAACTATTCTATGATTCTGTGATTCTGTGACTTATATCCGATTTAGATTATGCTTGGTATCTAGAACAAATGTTTTAAGTATCAATTTGTAAGCACCTAGAGGATGATACAGTGCCAAGAAACAGGCAACATAAATTCGTCAGGAACAAATCATGTCAAACCAATCTAATTTTCTCCTTTGACAGGGTAATTGATCTAATGGATAATAGGGAATAAATAGATGTGATATATTTTGGCTTTAATAAGGTTTGAAACAGTCAAGGAAGTAGGGATTATGGGCCAGTTGAAATTATTGAAAGTTGGTTGCACAACAAATTGAAAAACAGTACTGAGAGTGGTTGCTGATGGTTTTCTGTCAAAACAAAAGATCACTACAGTCAGGATCTGCAGGAGTCTGTTCTGTACTTGCTGCTACTCTAAATTTTCATTAGCAATGTGCCTGACAGACTAGAAAGTACATACACCAGGTTTGTGGATGACACCTATACGGAGGGCGGCAGAACTTGGTGGAAGGTGTCAAGTTCAGGATTGCAGTCCAAAATTATCTTCACTAGTTGGAGTAAATAGTCTGGAATCCCAGCAAGTACAGTAAATAATAGCACAAATGGTTGTGCTTAGACTGGAAAAATTAAATGTACAAGTAGTAAAATGATAAATGTCTGCCTTAAGGGCCAAAAAGGAATTACAGTGCATCATGGTCCAAATATACATTAACAATTGCTAATGGGGAAAGAAAAAAAAAAATAAAACCACCTGCATAATCCTATGATTTTTGTTTTTTTTTTCCAAGTAGTGTTGCATTTATCAATAGGTAAGTATTCCACAGTATTTGAAATTGCAGTGCCTCAGGTGAAGAATTATTTACAGCAGTGGTCATCACACTGTAACAAAAAGCATTGTTAGTTGTACGATTTAGAAGACATCCAGTAGTAGGACTAGGGAAAGTAGAAAACACTGGGTAGGTGTGTACAGTGGAAAAGACAAGGGAAATATAGCAGGTTTTTCAGTATAAGAAAGGGAGTTAAGAGAACAGTGGCCATTAGATCTTTGTGTTCTGTGGTTTTGATAGAAGAATAAATCTGATTAATTCTTCAGATTAATTTGATTCTAGTTTGGGTTTTTTTTGTTGCAATATTTGGTGAAACAATTCTAGCTGTAATGGTAGTGAAGTGTTGGAAGGAAACGTGTAAGGGACATTTGCCAGCAGAGAGTCTTAAATTAGACACCTGTTTCTGAGGCTGGACAGGAAATACAGAGCACAGTCCCTGAGCTGGGAGAGATTACATGACCTCCTGCTCAACTAATTTACGAACCTGGTAATTCTCTGGTTTGGAAGTGATTTAATTTCTCATCCATGTCAAGTGATGGTCACACCTGGCCTGCAGCCTCTGTTTGCAAAGAGAACTTTCAAAAGTTGGTCCATTAAGAGCCAAGAGAGGCTGATACAGTAACTGCTTGAAGTTATTTAGTATTTTACCATTCTGATTTCAAATCTATTATTTTTCAGCTTTCAGAGATATGTTTAAATGGTGTTTGAAGCCATGTGTGTTATTTGCTTCACTCACTGTTTTGTGTGGGGCTATAAGCAGATGTTCTTATTCTTTGCGTGTCTTATTGTGTCTCCAATTATGGATTAGATTTAGATTTCCAATTAACCTTTAGATTTAGAACCCTGCTTTGGTATGAACTCAACAATTTCTGCTTGAACTGTAATTCACAGCTTTCTTAATCAGATTCACTTATTGCAGGTATTGCCATCAAGCACATTTATCTATTATCTTTAGGCAATTTTACTTCTGGTGTTTCCAAACCGATGCATCTGTGTTCTGTGAAGTTATCAGCCTGATTCTTTAAGGAGATTCTCTTGTGCAAGCATTTACAGAAGCTCAGCATCCCCTTAAATTCAGTCTTATTCTATGAGGGTATGGAATTAATTATTAATTGCCATATTTGTACTTCACCAAGAATAAAACTTTGCGCAGGATTAACTTATTTTATATATATATATATATATATGAAAAATTATACTTATTTCTATATATATGAAAAATTATTTATATATATGATTTATATAGTTATATATCTTCATTTCATATATATATGCACACACACGTATGCATGCTGCTTCTGTATAATAATGCACCATCTTTCCTGTACTATGGAGTTCAGTGTAAGGAGAAAAAAATTCTGATTTCAGTTGTACATGCCATTCATTTGAGATAAGAATGCGCGTGAGGACAGAAATTCACTCATATGTCTACACTTTTCCAAAGATACTGGTTTATAGTATTCACTGGAAAAAATATCAAGTAATCACAGAAAGCGATTAGTCAAGAGATTTCCATGAGATATGTGACATTTGCCTCAAAACATTATGGAAACCCTAAAGAATTGCTAAAAAAATAATATAAATATGTGGGGTTTTTTGGTTTGTTTGGGTTTTTGGGGTTTTTTTGCATTCCAAAAGTCTAATCAAACAGCACACAATATTTTGCATTTACATTGCATACATGAGAAATTTGAAAACAACCTAGGTGTTTTTTTTTTTCTCCCCAGTTGGGTATTCAGTGGAGTGTTATTATAGGCTTAGCCTGAACATTTTAGAAGCACTGCCTCCTATTTCCTAGACCACAGTTTTAAAGGCTACAGTATGAATTGCAGCCAGGTCCTGTGCAGCTTTAATCTTTCCTATGCTAGAGAAATAAAACTTGGTTGTGAGTAACCTTTTCTCATGTAGGAAATAAGTAACTTGATTTACAAATTACAAATTAAAGAATACTTTGTTGAACACAGTCACAAATTTTCATATAACCTGTAGTTTCATAAAGCTTCTATTAAGCATTTTTAAAATTGTTAATAAAAAGTATAAATAATTTCCTTTATTGTATAAAGTATTTTGCCCATAATTTTCACCTTCTATGCAGTACTTTTATGCGCTGATACTCCCTAGAAGCAGAAATTATTCATATCTGGCACAGCACCCTGTTGTTTAGCTTCAGAGTGCTTTTGGGGGTGTTGAAAAAAGTCACCTGTCTGATAGCCTAAGGATTTGAATATTTCCTTGCTTCTTAAGCATTGCCTACAAACTAAGTGTTTTGGGTGATCCTCAGTAACTGCTCTAAGTGATCTCTCAGTGGTCCACAAAGTATGGAGCTCTCTACACAAACCGTTCATTAATCCTTGTACCTATCTCCTTTCTTTTAGTGCAAGTAATCTAGTCGGTCTTGAAAACCTGCCCTGTTGCAGAACCTGGACCAGCCCAGAGGCTGTGTCAGGCTCACAGAGGCAGTCACTGAGGATAAAAAGGCGATAGGAAAGAAGACCAGTTTTAAGGTTTTTGAACTTCAAGAAAGCATGCTCTTAATGTCAGTGGATTACTCAGCCTGTTACTGGTGGGGTGCGATGGAGTGCCTCAGTGTCTTCTATATTCACACTGCAAGACTTTCCTCTAAAAGTTCATTCTTCATCCACATTCAGCAATGGCATTTGGAAAAAGAGTTTCTAAATGAAGCATTGCAGCAGTCTTCCCAGGGAAGTGGTGGAATCACCATCGCTGGAGGTATTTACAAGACATATATATATGGTGCTGGGGGACATGTATTAGTGGTGGACTTGGCAGTGCTAAGTCAGTGGTTGAACTCCATGATGTTAAAGGTCTTTTCCAACCCAAATGATTCTGTTCTGTAAATTGAGGAGAAAATAGTAGCTTTCAGCTACCTGGTCCCTGCACAAGCAGAAGTTATAGAGAAATGTTCAATATCTGAGTCAACTGAACATCAGAATCAGTATAGGAATATGATCCTACAGAGACTGACATTCAACTGATCAGCAGCTGTTGCTGTATTAGGACTTAAAGATTTTGTAAACCAGATGTTTTTATTCACCTTTGTCAAGTCTTATTTCCTACCTCTGCTCCTCCTACCAGGTTCTTTCATTTTCAAAGCTTTCACTTTTTTTTTTTTTTTTTTTGATAAAACAAGTCATTTATGCAGAAGGTTTTGATGTCTCTTGAAAATTATTTGTTTGCTAGAAAGGATCTGTGAATAGGCAATGACTGTCTCTGATGGTCGTGTTTATAATTTCCAGAAGATTAATGACCAGTATTCTGACTGTGGAATCTGAAGACAAATTGATTTAAAAGGTTTGTGCTTTTGGCACTGAAGTGAATGGTTGCAGCATTTGCCCTTTAGTAGCCAACTTTTAATTTCTGCTTGGGCATAGGTGATCTCAGAACTGAAAAGAGCAGAAGAGGGAAAGGCAGAGTAGTTAATCAGAGCAAAAGTCAGGAACAAAAACAGCCTCCCTTCTCTGTTTGAACACATCCATGCTTGTTACTATTAGAAATTTTCCTTATCTCAGAAATTATTACATTAGAATATAAGAATTTACCAGAAAACATTTTACTGGGGAGTGGGAAACAAACCCAAATGATCTGATAGGCCCCAGATTTTCCCAAATCTGCTGTCAGTGTTATGAGAGTGCTTAATGTGGATTAGCTGTCACTTACCAGGGTGACTTCCAGGCAAATTACAGATGTATTTCCAGTGGTTTTAATGAATAGGGTCTTGTAGCTACATTAGTGTAAGAAAGATTTCATGCCTGGAGGAGGGTGGAGAAACATGAGAATGAAATTCAAATGCCAGAGTTGGACAGTTAATTAGTGGTTAATTTCTTTGGTAGTGGAATTTCTGTGAAGTATTTGGCTGGAATTATGGGAATGAAGACAATGCTTAGTAGTTTGAACTGTACATTGAAAAATGCCATTTTGTACCCAAGGTAATTGGTATTTCCAAGGAAAAACATAGACTATAGAAGAAGTATAGACAGTATAAAAGGGGATAAAAGTGTCTCTTCCAATTCACTCATGTTCCATTCATGGAAAACACTGCCCATTTCAACTGCAAAGAGAGAAACCTCTGCTTTATCACTTCTTGCCATATACTTGTTTGTACTTGAGGCAGTTTTTCCTGTCAGCTTCATCAGTCAACATGGGAATTAAATCAGTCAACTCTAATAAACAGTTCAAATTTATGAACAACTGTGGTGGGGATTCTACAGAAACCACTTTCCATAAGTGAAACGTCACATAGAAGGAAAGATAAATTGGATCTTTGCTGTGAAGTCTTCATCTAGCTTTGTTTGATCTATTGTAAATTCTTACTTATAGATTTATTTTAAGAAATAATTTATACAGTAGAGAATTTGAAATTCTGGATTATTAATGATAGATGCAGATAACAAATTTCACTATAAAAATGGCAAAATATTGTCTAGTTTCAGTCACCAATCAATGACTCCTGGCTCACTTTCTTAGGCACTGACAAAGAACTGGCAGAATAGGAACAGGCAGAGCTATATGTCAGTCTGGGCCGCAGAAAGAGCACATAGTGAAGAAAATGTGCAGTTTTGTGTGATGTAGAAAGATCTCCATCAAAACGAGTTAGATTATGTAAATTGTGGGGTTTATTTAAAAAAAAAATAAAATAATCCTAATTTCTTCTAAAGTGCATTGAATGTAAAGTTGCTCTTTTACTTGGCTTTTGTTGGTTATACTGTATTCCAACAGCCATAAAACCTTTTCAAATTATTTTACACTACTTCTGGACAGTTTGGGGTTTTTTTTCCCCACTTTATGGTACAGTGAAATTGCACTCCTTGGGTACACGTGATGCTTTCTTTTTTTTTGTGGTCTATTTGTGCAGCCATCTTGTAGCAAACATAATATTTCCTTTTGAAAGAATTAATATTAAACATAGCTGCCCCTGCTGTAAACAAATCCCACTTCAGAGCCTCCAGGCCTAACTTTTTCAGCTCCTTACTTCTTTTATCACTCCTGTCATGTCTTTTACAGTCCCTGGATATAATGCTATTCTGTGTATGTAACTCACATCAGGGCTAACAGCTGGGGGTCTGATCCTCTGACGGAGTGAAAGTGCAACCCAACCTCTGCTTTTCTAATCTTTATATTGGAATAAAAAAAGTACATTTCGAACTAAACCTTTGAGGATGTGTTGCCCCCACTCATGTTTGTTGTTGTTTTTTTTTTTAATCTCAATTGAAAATGAAGTCTTTAATGGTTTAAAATGGCCAAAGGGGACTGACTTTTTCTCAGGAAAGAATCCAATATGGCACTTACACCTAATTCCCCCGTGGCCTTGATTATGAATTCAAAACGTATTCAAACTGAGGCAGTGCTCTACTGGTAGACCATGCAGGTTCTTTCATATACACATAGTGTTTGATGCATTGATCTCAAACTGTGATTTTAAAAATACAAGGGTTTATTCTGTTTGGGGTTAATATAGGTCTCATTGTGTCGTGATGGAATAGCTATAGATACAGGTGCACAGTATATGTACTGAATTCATTTATGTTAGCTCTTTTTGGAAGGGCATAAATGTTTCATTTTATTCATTAGAACAGAGGTTTTAGAAGGTAGTTTCTGAACAGGTTTTATCCTTTCCCCAGCATAGACTATTTTCTCTGCATCAGTGAACTTGTCATGATAATCAACTTTTTTGTCCCAACCATCAATCACTCCTGATTACAGCTGGGGAGAAGTTCTCTTCTGTTGATCAGCCCATCAGTGCACATAATGTTACACCTGGAGACAAGTGAAAATCATCCCTCAATGGGAGAATCAGTTGCCTTCAAGCTTTTTGTCTGAAGTATTTCAATTTACATTTAGTCTTGTTGCAATTGTCTCTGCTTGCTTTGATTTTATTTTTCTTTGGCAAAAATAATAAGTTCAGTTGTTCTGTCCGTACATGATTAGAAGAAGAATGCTTTTCTATTTCAAATAACATCTTATGTTGCAATTTTTTTCACTTCATTTTACAATTATTTCAAGAATTACTTCTATATAAATAAAAATTAAATGGTTATTTGGTACTTCGCTGGGAGAAATTTAGCATATGCTAGCCTAGAATTTTTGCAAAAACTATTTTGCTGGCTTTTAATCAGATACTTGGCTAGGGTAATATTTATCTTTAGTATTCGATTTATATGAAGTGGCTGTGTAGCAAACTTCATAGCAATGAAATCATTAAAAATCAAAGGTATCTGTTCTTTTTTTACAGGAAATGCGGCATATAATTTGATCATAACTAAATAGCACACTTCTGAAAATGATGGTGTTCTATGTATTTAAACCAAGCATTCTTCCTTCCTTGTAATAAAGGTGCTTTTCAGTTATCCCAAGAATGATGACATTTCAGCTTGAGTAAACACTTTATATTTTCCTAATATCTTAAATATGACTTTTAATTAGCTTTCTGAATAATCAGATGTATTTTAATTGTACTGTTCTTTTTCCTCCCACAGTCACTTGTCTTTTAGGCATCTTTTTAAGTTATTGTTGTCACAAGTTTATACTTTCACAGTATCAAAAAACCGCAACGTACATGATGACTGTAAATGATCAAGGTCTACAGGATGAAGTGTAAATGAAGAAGAAAGTAGAATGTGAGAGTATGGAGTAATAAAAATTTGATTAGCAATCATTTTTTTATGTAAAAGGTTTAATTAGCAGCAGCTCATTTTCCTACTCCTGCTGGCCATTTTCAGGACAGTGATATATTGCTTTTTTGTAGTGAGCCATGCCACCAAATAGAAAGTGTTATGCTTTCATTAAATGCAGACACTTCAGCATTATTATCTCTCACCTCAGTCTACACAGCAATACAAAACATGGCCAAATGTCATAATTTAATGGGCCAATGATATACGCAGTAATTTTAAAACTATGGGATATTTGCTCAATGCTTTGTTTTGTTTCTTTTTAAATTCATTATAAAGGCACCAATTTGCAAATCAAATAATCACTCAAACAGCCGCACTCTTTATGTTCTACCTACTTGAATATCATGTTCGCCAAATACAGGATTTCATCACTTGTCTAGAAGTTGCTCTTCCAAAGTGTCAACCTGTTTGTTTTTAGGGTTTAGTAATTAATACAAGTATATTGAATAGTTTTTATTTTACAGGGTACATTGATCTGCAATATCTTTCCAGACTCTCACCACTTTTTGTAATGACACAACAGAAAATTTTCCTTTGTTAGTGAAGAACCATCAAATATCTCTGTTCAGTAATGCTATTCTAGTCAAATAGCCTACCACAAGGTACCTGTCATTGCTTGTCAGTTTATTCTCTAACATGATTTTCATACCAGAATCTTAGGTAGTGATAAATGATTACAATAAAATCAATTTATAACTTAAACACTTTCTGAGAAGCAGCAGGGAGTAACAGTATCAGAAGGTGCCATGAAACATGGAGTATGTAGAAGTAACACCTTGGACACTGAACAAATGAAGGTTTTTACTGCATCTAAGTGTATTTTATTCTATATAATTCCTAGTGGCAAAGGATTTTTGTTTCTAAAATTAGTTTACATGATTGCATCTCGTTAGTGATTGAAAAGGCTGTAAGATTGAAACTTCTTTCAAAGAGATAAGAGAATGTACATCATGTAGTTACAGAATGAAAGAATTTTTAATAAAATGACTTAAAATGGCTGCAGAATCATTTTAGCTATTCTTCTAGAGTCTGAGCCCCATGTCTCGATTGGCAAGACAGGCCTTACTGTCAAGGCAAACCAATAGAACATCAAATGCAGAGAAAAACCAGCAGTCTTTGTAGGCTTATTACCTAGTCCTATGCTAAATTAATGCTACCCACAAAACAGTTAGCAAAAAGTAAGGAAAGAACAAATATTCAGGAGAAGAAAGGAGCAGATGCAGTGGCAGCATCAGGAATCATAGGATTGGCTATGCAGCAAGGGAAAAAAGAGTACTGGTGCAGACTCTTGGCTAAAATAGATTGGGTTGTATTAGTGCTCACCACTCAGTCATTTCTTCTTGTAGGGCTGACTGCATTTGCCCAAGGGATTAAATAGTTAAGCCACATTTCAACTCAGGGCACAAGTTCTCTGATCCTTCCAAGAAGAATCTATTATTTTATTTTGCATCGTCTGCACTAATAGAAGGAATTGAAGAGGAATTTATATAGAGTGGAAAATGTGCACTTCACAGTTGACAGAAGTTTGTAACAACACTGTCAAGGCTAATAAGATGAGAAAGATGATTTCTTGGACTCACATCATGAGAGAAAACAAATACAGAGTTTTCACTGGTGTTCGTGACCATGTTTGCTCCTTAGAGGTCAAAAATAAGTATAATTTCTGATGGTGGGAAGCTGAATTTTTTATTAATTTTACAGGTGCTACACAGCCTTTGATTTGCCAGCACTGGTAGCCTACTGATCAAAAGCAAACGTCCTTGTTGAAAAGGATCTGGCCTAAGCTATAGAACCAAGTTCTAAATCGGTTTATTCTCTCTCCAGATCCCCTAGAAAGTGAGTGAAATTAATCAAGATCAAATTGATCTTTAAAGAAAATTAACACTCGCAAGAAATAAGCCTCTGCTCTGTTGACTCTTATTAACTGATTTTTTTGTATCATTTATAACATTTTGAGGATTAATTCAGTGGTAGCTGTGATCTCTGTTGTAGGCATTTGCCCGTGCCACTTCAAGTCAGAACCAACAGCAAGGTCCCAAGAGAAAATAAACTCAGCATTTCTGTCATGTGTCTTGCTGAGTGTCTATTAATACAGATAAGCAACCATTAATTGGAAAATACACTGGAAATCTTTTCTCAGGAAGCATGTTATCTGTATGGTCTGAATTATTCTGCAATAATGATCTTAAAAATAGTAGAGATACTGTTTGATGGGTAATTTACTTAGAACCTGGAGAATATTATGGCTCATTTATACAAGGAGCCTACAGCTAAATGTCTGTGAAGTATGCAGTGCTTTACAGATGTGTAAGATGAGATCTTTTATCTAGCAAGCTTATTTTCTAATAAATCAGAAATGAAACGGGTTTAAACTTAAACAGGGGAAGTTTAGATTGGATCTGAGGAAGAAATTCTTTACTGTGAGGGTGGTGGGGCCCTGGAATGGGTTGCCCAGGGAAGTTGTGAATGCTTCATCCCTGGCAGCGTTCAAGGTGGGGTTGGACATAGCCTTGGATGGCATGGTTTAGTGGGAGGTGTCCCTGCCCATGGCGGGGGGGTTGGAACTCGATGATCTTGAGGTCCTTTCCAGCCCTTACTATTCTGTGATTCTGTGATTCTGTGAAACAAGAATATAAGGTAGGGAGAGCAGCAGGGGATCAGTGAATGAATTAATGGAAAAATACTTTCTGAAACCCATATTTAAGTTTTCTTGAAAGAGGGAGGGTTTGACAACCAGTAGGCATATGATTCGACTTATTAGATAACATGTTAGAACAGTTGAAGTCAAGCCTGTAAAAAATGTCTGAGAGTAAATAAGAATAAATGTATTTTCTGAGTTTGTAATTTATGGAATAAATGGTTGGAGTAGGTGTATTGTTCTAAGGCACGCAAATGTAAGAGACAAGACAAATAAGCAATACTGAATAACAGGTGTGATGATGCAGGGTAGGAGATCAATATCTGGAAAGAAAGGAGTCTGAGTCTGTCATAGTTCATAATTAAGTTTGGGTTATCATGACAGAAAAGAGATGAATTGAGAAATGGAAAATTTCAGGTGTCAGAGTAAACAGTGGAGAAAAATTAGAGCCATCAAGGAGCTGTTCATGCTGAATGATCATAAAGATACTCTATGAAAGCAAAGAAGTCATCGCAAAGAGAATGTGTCCAAGTCCCAAGAGTTGAAAGGCTTGAAGACAGAATCCTGGAATACATTTGGCCCATGCAAGTCTTGTTTTACAACTGGGAGGAGCTTTGTCATCCAGACATTCACCAGCTGGGGTTATGTAGTATTCAGATCTCTGTAGTCAGCCTTAATATTTTTCATTTTTTACCCCCTACTACTTACCTACATAAAAGTTAAGATACCTGAAGTCTATTGATTAGTGCTTTTGTGGTATTGCAGAATGGAATATTGACAGAAGCACTTTTAGAATAGCTGCTTTAAACCTGGATTCTTGAAATTAACAGAGTTTACATGTTGTCCCACTCAGAAAATCTGCTTTTATCCAAAAGATGTTGATTTCCATATTCCCTGAATGGGAAAACAAAGGCTGAAGATACTTATCTACTTTTCCCATCAATGTGCTGCCCTCCACCCCCACTATCATCCTCATGAAACCAGCTTGGTGATTTATTATGGCTGATCCTGACATGAAACAGGTAACAGTAGTAAGAGATTAATTCCCAGTGAAGAGGTGTAGCCACTTACAGTAATTGGACTATGAATTTTAATTCAAGCCTTGGAATGTTTGTTGTTGCAGTTACAAGAATCTGTGTGTTTTGCAGGCATGACTCTTCTTTTTTTCTGTAAAAAGAGGTCACACCAATCTTAAATATGCATTTTTAATTGAGCAGTTAAATTCATAACAAACTGATTCGTTTGAACTGTAGCTAAGAAGACAAGATTTTGCTTGCTTGGGGGGGGTGCTAATAGAGGCTCATTACATTTCAGTATGCTGTTTATAGAAACATGACAAATTTGACTTAGGGCAAGGTGGGGTCCTTTAGTATATCACTGCTAGCTGTTCTTGTATGTGCAAAGGTGCGTTTTCAAACTCATGTGACGGGTTGGCCCTTGAGGCCCTTTGGCTGGGGAGAAGCATAATTCTCATAATTCCTTTTTCTCAGCACCACAAAAGATAAATCAACAGGGTGATGACCTTATCATTAACATCAAATGTTGAGTAATTTTCTGAAATTCTTGCACTGTAAATAACCACATACAATTCTGTGTGACAAGGTCATCCTTAATGTCTGTCTTTTAATGATCAGTAATGGACTCCACCCTTTTTGAGGGATGTGAGTTCTGTAAATGGGGAGAAGAAGGGACTGTACAGCCATGTGAAGCAAAGTTTTACACAGACAATAAATTCTGTCTTCTCTGGTAATACACTACGTGGTTGAAAGACACATGGACTATGATGTGACCTGGTAGGTAAAGAAGGTAGGGGCTATATCCTACAAAACATCAGGGCATCTCAGACCTCTATTCCTGAACCTGTAGAAGTCATAGGCTTACTGAAAGGCATGTTTGCACATGACTGAGTGAACGGTTCAGCTACAGATTTAATCCATCTTTAGCAGACAACTGCTTCTGCTCCTACCACATTTGAACTAGCATACATTTTGGCTTAGCCTGAAAGCTCCCACTTAGATTCCTGGCCAGTTGTCTGCCTGCAGAAACCTGTTAGATTGACCATGTGTAAGCCTGAAGGTGTTAATACATCTTAAAACTCTGCTGGAAGTAATGTCTGTTTTGTATTTGGAATGCAGTAAGAGGTATATTTTAGGAGACTGGAGGGCAAAGACATTGAGGCTGAAACTGTGTCTGCAAGGTGAAATCGAGGAAGCACTGAATTAAAGGTTATAGCCTCAATCCTCTTAAAAGAGAAAGTATTAGAAGTTAAATCATATCCAGACTTGGTAGGACTCTGGGTGCTAAAGCCAGTTGTCCTGAATCTGGGCTAGTTGTTATATTTCTCTGTAAATGGCTTTGCAAAAGTCTTGCAAGCTGTTAGATGTGAACACACTGCACATAACATTCATGCATCTGTCCTGATGGCCTTTGTGATCTCAATTGGAAAGTGGGGCTTCTTGAAGTTCTCTTGTCATCCGTAGTGCTCTGGATGTTACCCAAGATCCTACTCTCACGTCTTCTTTGGGGTAGTCACAGTGCTGTGCAGTCCATAATGCTTATTACTCAGTAAATGTGTGCATCATTAAGCGGTGATAACTTCTGCAGATTTGACTGGTGGGGTCGGTGGAGCACACTGGAGCAATTCAGCCAGAGCTGGGAGTGGAGGCCTCACGAGGCTCCGGGGAGAATGGCACTCAGAAACAGAGGGGTGACATGGTTACAGCCATTAGGGCCACCGTGAACTCTGAAAACCAGGAAGATGCACTGGGAAAATTAACTGCTCAGGAAAGGTAATTTGACTCAATTAGATTTACATGACCCACTGGCAATATTTATCATAAAGTGGTAGGTCATAGAAACCTGCACCTGCAAGTACTTGCTTATACAACCACGACTTTTGTAGTTTGCTATTACCCTTCCATATCCATTGTTAGGTCATGCACCCTTAATGTTTTTTTAAGATAGGGTCCTTGATTTTTTGGTCTGTCTGAGATTCATTCATATTGGAATAAATGTCATTCTTAAAATTATTCATAGAATAAAGCACTGTGTTTGGGAGATATATTGGATTATTCTATGTAGTTTTTATTACATTTTGGGTGTATTTTTATTATGGATGGACTCGGGTGCAATTTGGCTCCAGGATCAAAAATAGGAAATTACTCTAAAATGGAAAGATAGTCCCAGAGATTCAGTTGAGATTGAGAGTTCTAAGGGTTATCTGCCTTCTTCTGAAGTTTTATTCTTTAGATAGCATTATGTGATGTTTCTGATCTATGCTGTGGCTTTATATCTGCCCATAAACTGCTGCACAGATTATTTGGCACCCAATAAAAACTCAGGACAATGGATTATATCTCTCTCACAAAATGTGAGAGTCTTTGTTAGCTTTATAGCTGGGTGTCTGCTGAATATATATATCTCAAATGTACTCAACATTGGAAACTTTCCATTTAATATAGTATTTCTGGTGAGATGGCAGGTTGCCGGTAATGTGTGTGTGTAGCCGTATAAATATTTATACACACACACACACATAAATTTCATAAACAGGTTTGCTGGAAAAAAAAAAAAAAAAAAAAAAACCACAGGAAAATATTCCTGTGCAGGTGACTCAAATGGTGTGGTTGTCTCCAGCAATGTCAACAATGTCAAGTAGAAGCTAGTAAAGAAAGAACAGAGAAACAAACCAAGTCATTTCCATTTGTATGAAATTGTTCTGGGTGTTCTCAATTTTCATTCTGTCAATATTTTTTAGAGTGTATGCATGGATGACATACCAGTAACAGCTGAGTATGAGTACATATCACCAGGCAAGATGATGCGGAGTTACCCAAACATGCTATTGTGAGGGTAGAAAAGTAGTATATTCCAAGTTGAATATTACATGGTTTTGCACTGAAAGCATGGCTTTTCTTTTTTTTTCTTGCTCAACTGAAGTGTTGCTGTGGTGCTGTACATTTTGTTTTGTTGGCTCAGTCAAAGGCTGTCCATCCATCCTTAAATTCTTTCCACTGGGTCCAGGTGGAGAATCATGCTTGCTTTTCAAGCCTTTTCCAGGTTGAAATTAATGTCAGCATTTCTGTTGACTTAAGTGGTGCCAGGATTTCACCCACACAATCTAAACTTAACATGCTTGGGTTTATTTTGTTGGGTTGTTTGGGGTTTTGTTTTGATTTGTTTTGTTTTTTTCTCTCAGCAAGCTGGTCTTTGCAGTTTCCAAAGGGCAATGAAAACAGCATGTTTCATTGTTTCTAGACTTTGTTCTATAATGAATCCATGGGAGCGAATATTAAAACAGTTGTAAAGCTCCTGCCACAATGTTGTTTCTTTACAAGAAAAGTAATGAAGTATATTAGTTATGCTCAAAAATAATTTCTGAATCAATTTGCAAGAATTTGATCAATAATATGAATGTTAGGAAGGTAGCAGAACCATTCAGAATTATAATAAATGACTAAAAGTTCTTTTGCAACAGGGCTTCTAGAGTAATTTGCCAGCTTCCTATCATGGGTGATTTCAACATAGATTTCAATGGAGCTTGGACTATTGAAGCAAATAGCTCATTCTTGAAGATCTTTTGTTGTTTTTAACACATTGAATTAGCTCATTACTGCTGAATATGTGGTGGAAAATGGCATCTGTTTACACTGCAATAATATAAAAATTACTTACCAGTAACAGAATAAGGAGCAATTTGCAAAAGCTAATCATACTTGTGCACTCATCTGCAAAAAAGTAAATTGTTAATACACACCCAAGAGAAATAGCACTTACTGGTTTATGCAATTTAATAGTAGTGTTAAGCGTAATATAGTAAAGACATTTTTTAGGATTCAGTTTTAAAAGTCATAAGGATATGAACATAAAAGGCATAGCTGTCCCATATTGTTCCTTCACCTGTGCTTAATGCCAGTTGAACTCCAGAAAGCATCTTGAAACTCAAAGTGCTCAAATCAGTGTCAAGCTATCCATACACCCTGAATGTACAACACCAGCTTAGAAATGTGCTAGTTTTCATTAGTGAGAGTTCTGTATTCATTTAGGTAGAGGTTTTCAGATGGATGTCCTCCATCATGTACGATTGGGGTGCTGCAAAGCGTACAGAGGCATGCTGAGAATTATCACAGCAGAAAGGTCATAAGTGTGAAGTGAGAGCTATTCACAATTTCAGTTCATCATTGGAGGTGAAGATAAAGATTTTTCTTTTCATTTTATTCCGAGAGGATTCAGAAATCTCTACAACTTTTTACAGAAACCAGTTTTCCGGAAGTAACTTTGTAGGGACCAGGGCAGCCAAGTTAAATTTTTGACCAGAAACTCTGTGCAAACTTGCAAAGTTTCTCCCCTGACATTTAAGTTCTCTTCAGAAGTCTAGAGAGGAATGCTTTGTTCTGAACTCTTATCTCAATACAAAATTTGTAAGGGGCTTCAGTACCTTGTTTAAGAACAGTACATTACTGTACATTTGCTTGTGTGTCCTGGGTTCAGCACCAGCAGTCATTTTTTCTCCTTCTTGGTAGCTGGTGCAGCGCTGTGTTTTTGATTTTGGGCCTGGGAACAGCGCTGATAACACCAGTGTTTTCAGTAACTGCTTGGTAATGTTTAGGCTGGCCAAGGACTTTGTGAATCTCATGCTCTGCCAGGGAGGAGGGGAAGCCGGGAGGAAGCAGAGACAGGACACCTGACCCAGACTAACCAAAGAGGTTATTCCATACCACAGCACGTCTTGTCCAGGATGTAAAGACGGAGAGCAGAGTCCCGGAAGGGTGGTGAGGGTGCACGGTGGGGGGTGCACTGCTTGGTCGAGCTGGGTGGTGAGCTATTGTATTCTTTCCTTGTATTTGCCTTGTCATTATTATTATTATTATTGGTGGTAGTAGTAGTGATTTGTGCTGTACCTTAGTTACTAAACTGCACTTATCTCAACCTGTGGGAGTTACATTCTTTTGATTCTCCTTCCCATCCCTCCAGGAGCGGAGGGAAGAAAGAGTGGGAAGTGAGTGAGTGAGCAAACCTGTGCGTGGCTGAGAAGCTTAAACCACGACATTGTGGAAATATCAACTGTTTATTTTTAAAGGCTAGAAGGAAGAGGAATCTTGAATACTCTTCATTATTCACTGAGATATTTTAATGCCTCATTAGTTCTGATGGTATAATTTCTTCTTGGTTAGTGATGTCATCAAATGTCCATGGCTAAGGTTTCATAAAAAGCAAACTAAAAGAAAAAGTCTTCTGTTTCACACAAGTGTTGTGTGAATTAAGACGGCATTTCTTCCGGTGTTAAGGTCATGTCTGCAAGTTTAAAATTATCTTCTTTATTAAACTATAGTGCTTCTTAATCACTTCAGGAGCATTCCAAAATTTGGAGGACATGGGTGGGAAACTGTTAAATGTTACTGACTTAATTGTACTCATTTACATTTATCAGATCTCTGTAATTCCTAATTCTGAGGTGTAAATCTGGGGGTTTTTTTATTTCATATGAGTTACAGTTGCCATAGATGGGAATCAGCGCTGAGGAATAACAAAGATCAGCATAAGAAGAGCAATAAATAAGTATAAATATGTTGATATTTTGAATAGGTATGGAGGTATTTGCCTTCTCCAAGGAGTTTGAAGTCTCAGCATTAAATTTCAGTACCATTTGAAACTTTCACTTTTTCAATACACTGTGAACAGAGAGATCTCAGATACTAAATGATTTCTTAGGTTTTAAACTCAGAAGGGGCTCTTACAGCTGTCTAGTTTGATCTTTTTTATGTTACGCAAGACCAGTTCTGAACCGGAAAACCTGTGCTTGACTAAAGATGAGAAATGTAAAAGGCAGTGTGACTGAACCTGAAATATAGACCATCTCTTAAGCACTTGTCTTAGAATCATAGAATCAACTAGGTTGGAAAATACCTCCAACATCATCAAATCCGACCATTACCTCATGACTGCCAAGACCACCACTAAACCATATCACTGAGGGCTTCATCTACACAGTTTCTGAACACGTCCAGGGACAGTGATTCCACCACTTCTGTGGGAAGCCTCTTCTAATACCTGATCACCCCCTCTGTGAAGAAATTTTTCCTAATATACAATCTAAACCTCACCTGGTACGACTTGAAGCCTTTACCTCTTATCTTGTAACACTTCAGCATATAAAATGTGTTGCTGATTTCAGTGATGCTGTTCTTGTCCAGCAGGGTTTGTAGAATTGCAGCCAGTTTCTTGTAACTTAAGTATTTTGTTTTGGTCAATGGAAGAAAATGGATTTTCAGATTTCAGTGTAATTTGAAGTAGAGGGAATGAGGGTTTGTAGGAAGAAGAGAAAATATAACAACTGCAGTGTAAATTGTAAGTAATGTAGAACATTCTCATTAAGTTTTTTGTAATTTTTTATATCCCCAACCTTGGCTTACGCACAGGAGTAATGGGTAACTTAAAGGAGTGAAAGATGCTGATCTGTCAGCTTTTTACTGGAAGATATTTTTGCCTGTTCTGTATTGATGATAGTGCAACAATCAACTTGTGTTAGTAAATAAGCTCAAATTTATCAGTCTGCATAACCTTTGGAGCAATTGAATCTATCCACATATATGTACTACTTCAAGAACAAGTAATTGACTTTATAACACTTATAGCAATTAGGTCTGTGGGCGCTATGTATATCTAAAGGTTATTCAAAATACTAAGGCTCTGACCCTTCGATAGCTGATAGATCTTGTGTGATGGCAAACCTTATAGGTATACACAGCACTGCATGGTCTTCACTGAGTCTCTGAATGTGCTCACGGCATCACCCAAGAATGACTGAGGGTTAAGGCAAAAGGAACAAACTTACGTAAAAGAATAAATGTAACTGTATTGTAGACTGATCTTCAACTTTTCCTGTGCTTTACAAACCTTTGTTTCTTCTGGTTATTTTGTTTGTTTTTCTCAAAATATTTTTTTATTACTAATTGTTTAGATAAAATTAGTCTTTAATGCATTTTTGCTTCCATTCCATACCACTAGTTTTTATCACCACTTAGGCATTTATTTTTTATTAATATTAATTCCTTGTATAAAATACATTTGGTTTGGATTTGGCTTCTTGGTTGTTTTTTGGTCTTTGTTTTTGTTTTGTTTGTGTTTTTTTTTTTTTTTAATTCATTTTACTTTGGTTTTTGCTGTGTCATTTTCATGTAACGTATTACGTCCTCCCAAAGAGGGAATTCCTGTGTCCTACTTTTTAAGCAAATCACTGGCATAGGACTCAAGACCTTAGAGATACAAAATTTGTCTAAATGAGTCAGGAACTAGTGGGTTGAGAGTACTTTTATTCCAAGAAAACACACTGCCTCTCTGTGGATGTTTCTGTACCTGGAAGGCTTGGATTTCTCTTAGAATATGAGGAGAATGAAAGAACCTGTAAACTCTTCCATCTTAGTCCCAGCCTTAAATTATACATCTTTGTGCAGCTGTGAGAACCCTTCACAGTGGAAAAATTCACATAATATTTTACATATATTTACAGCCTTCTACAAGAAGGCTGAAGATTTGACCTGGAAGCATCTAACTATAGTCAAGCCCACATAAAACAGAGCTCAGGAAATCTGAGTATTTATGTTACTTATTTGTGGGGTTTGAATTTCTACTTACGGGTAGGAGCTGATATAAAGGACACAGGACAGATTTGTACAAAAATAACTATTGAAATTTAAATTAAAAATCCAAAATTAAAGGTTTGTGTAACTGTATATTCATGAAAAAGAATCAGAAAGTCAAATCTACATTTTTCTGAAGACAGACTTGAAATTGGAAAACTTCCAATAACTTTAGTATTAAAACCAGTAATTCTAATAAAAGAATTAAGACTGTGCTTAAGAGCATGGTGAAAATATCTCCGTGTACTCTCTTTTGTGGTTTTCTACATGCGAGTTGTATTAACTTGTTTGTAATTTCAAGTATAGAGTTCAAATAGTACTGAACTAATAGGAATTTAAATATTCACCTTTTAAACTTCTCCTGTTTTCTGTAAAATTTCTTGTAGTATCTTTGTGCCTCAGCACTATTCTCTGATGCTTTTGGTTCAGTCAAAAAAAAATCTGAAACTCAGAATTCAATGAGATTGCTATAATGAATGTAAACAGACCAAAATGGTTTCCTTGGAAACAGAAACCAGGTGAAAACACTCAGATGAACTGTGCTAAACCCACCCACTCAACTTTCTGTATTCAGTTCACAAGCTAGATGTTGAGGGAATCAAGTGGTTTATGCTTACTCATTGTAAAGTTTCTAAATGAACTGAGGCTCTGGGCAGGTAAGTGCGTGTGTGTACACCCTTGACTCCCATTAGCTGTTGTGAACTGTGACAAATTGAGATTCAAAAAAAAGGTGTTGGCTACATATCCACCACTGTCATTACTTTTTAGATGACAGCAGAAAATACTAAATTTTTCAACGCTATTTAGAAAATTACTGCCTTTAAAACAGTTATTTTAAATTCCACAGCATCTGTTGATTTTAAGTAAACCTTGTTTGTGTATAACCTGAACATTAAATTATATTCACATTATTAAACTCATTATTAAGTAAATCACAACCATCTTGAGCTTATTTTCTTTGTTGTTTCGTAGATAAATATATGTCAGCTTTCACTTTTAATACAGCCATTATTGACACACTATTCAAAAGGTGTTAATTAAGACAATGACTATAAGATGTGCGTCTGTTGCTATTGGAGGGGAGCTGGGATACTTTTGTACAAAATTATAATGGCATATACAATTTGCTCAAGTTCTCAGCCCCAAATATGTCATTTCCAAATTCAAAACTGGAAGCATATATGTTATCTTTACTAAACTGAATTAATACATGGTTTGTTTTATCATGTGTAGCACATAACAGTGTGTACAGGTTGACTTTCTCATTCTGAGGTTAATCTGAGATGAATCACGTGGCTAATCTGAATGGGAAAAAATAAGTTTAATATTTAATATTTTCTTGGAATTCTGACTACAGTAAGATTTACCATGGGGAAAATAAATGATGCTGCTATTTAATACAGTAAAGATGGCATTAAATGTTAAAGTTAGTTTAATTGATTATATCAGTTTGCAAAAGAGAATGTTTCACCCCCTCATCAAAAGAGCTCCCTAAAATGCAACCATTATTACTATGGAGACCATCATGTAAGAACATCTAGAAACTAGAATTAATAACCTTGTCAAAATGAGTTAAAAACTGATTTGCCCAGTTACTGATTAACAATATAACTGATTAACAATAAAAAATGATTAATTATATGACAAAGTAAATAATCTGTTCGTGCAATGAACTTTTGTTGTGCTGTATGAAGTACTGGTGTTCTTAAAAGAAAATTGCCAGGTATGGGAAGGGATTACATGAGCTATCTTGCCTTCACTATATATATTTTGACACTGCGTATGTCTACTTAGAATGCAGAGTGAAGTATGCTATACCTAGGCAAGTTTTATATTTTGCTAAAATCATTTCAGATAATACCATACTCAGTGGCAGCCTACAGCTCAAACCAGATATGTGGTCATGAAGGTGCTGCAATATGGGACAAGAAACATCAAGTAGAAAATTTTGAATTTCTGCATCTGACCAAGATAAAATAGCTTTTCCTTTCCTTAATGAAAATATGATACTTCTTTCCATAATGAAAATGAAATTGATTTTACTATAGGATGGATGATTTTTCCATAAGAATGGGGTGAATGCCAGTCTCTCACAATGTGATGCAGACTCCTGCCAGGTACAGTCTCACCATTATATAAATGGCTCTGGAAGAAGCCCAAGCAGGGGGCGTGGGATGGAGCAGCTTTGTGAATGCAAAGGAGCTAGTGAGTTCAGAAAGCACCCATCCGCTCTGATCCTTGAGTCTCAGGGTATGTTCATGAGTGTATTGAATAAATGCTTTTTGAAGGAGAAGAGGGAACAGGAAGTTTTTCTTTACATGAAAAGAGAAAATTGAATACTTGGTAATTGATATGCTGGGACATTTAATGTGTTCTGACACAATAATGGAGAAATGCTTTCTTCTCTGCAGAAAGGTCCTTTTTGGTACTTGCTCTGTTATTGTGTATTTGGCTCTAGGGAAGAGGACAAATTGATCAGTCACAGTTTTGGGGGCAAAAGGCTTCTCTCAGAGCATATCTGAAAGAAGTAATATTACACACATCCTGGGTGTTTTATACCACAGTTACATCCCAGTGCATAATGTAATTAGACCTCTGGTTCTGTATTACACAGTAGTGTTGATGATAGAGTTGCACAAAAAGTTGAAATGACACAATTGAGAAGATAAAGGTAAGCATAGCAGAAGAAAGATATGATGACAGGCAACATTTATCTGTACTGTAATTGACTGCAGATTGAGTTTGTATGTATCAGACGGAAATCAGGATTCTCTTCTTGTTCAATATGAAGCATGTCATTGTGTTGACATTACCTTTAAAAATTGCATTACATGTCTTCACTTAGTCATCTGCAAAGTTTTATTTGTCTCTTGTATTGCGAGTCTGTGAAGCTGTGCTGAAGTTCATGAAATTCCTCTGTTTTCTAGAAAGGAAGCGTAGGACTTGTTAGTCTTGAGTTCCCTGGGTGTACTCACTGGGCAAACAAAACAGTAGGCCTTCTAAGAAATTATTTTTGAAAAATTAAAGTACCCTCAAATAAAAGGTTACTTTCTAAATGGAGTGAATACATCTCAGCGCAGGAGACTGTATAATCCTCATATCATCTGGCGTGGCTTACAATAGAAGCCCTGCCCTAGGCAGAACCAACTGTTGGGCCTATCAAGGCTGTTAGACTTTCTCTCAGTAAACTTCTTAAGTTTACTTACTGGAGAAGTTCCATAAAGATCAGCTCAGGTTATGTAAATAGCACATGCCTGGTAGTCTACAGATGTCTCAGCTGCATATTGCAACCTTTCCTGAGCAGGGCTGTCATCACTGACTTACCAGGCTTTGGAGTCATTAGAAACAAGCATAATACTTGTTCCAAAAATAAAACATGTCTTTTGATTTTTATCACTTTCTTTTGTGCTTAGAACATCTGTAAAATTGTATTTGAAGTACTTACTGACAGCCCAACTTTAGGAAAATGTTCTGTACTCAGAGATTGAGACAATGTGTAGCATAGGTATCTCGTAATTTCCCTCATTTCACCAAGGATGGAAGCCCTCTTGGCTTGTGCAGTTGTGTATGATTGCTTTGCATGTGTGCCCAGCTCGCTGACAGTATTAGTTTGAACCTGGAAACTCATTGTTTTTGGAGTTTTTTAGTCTGGAGGATCCTGACATCGGTTGCTGATGTGTTAGCAAAAATTGCTACTATTTTACTGGGAATAACAGCGGAGGTGATGGTAGTATCCAGTAGCTGGTAGGAAACAAAGACATGATGTGATCTACTGAAATCTCAAATGGACAAGAAAAGGACTTTTTAGCCCCCTCATTTGCGGATTTCTAAGGGTGCAGACAGAATACGGCCCTGCTACTAATTGGTCAGATGACAGCATGGAGTAGGGCATTCTCCACAACGAAAGTCTTTCAAAATCTATTGGAAAATGAAAAAGACATGGTGCAGGATAGTTGGACTGAATATTTGTGAGGAAGACTTGGTGAAAAATATTCACAACACTTTTTAAAAAATGTTCTTTGAACTGGCTTTTACTATGAAGGTATTGCCTGGAAGGAATGGATGAAGCAGGAAAACCATCTCTAAGACGGCTGTAATACGAGGTGAACCAGGAGAGATATGGGAAGGATAGAAAATGCAGTGCTGTGAAGCTGAAAACTCTCTGAGTAGGAAGAGAACTCATTGTCTCCATGTGCAAAAAGAAGCAGAATGTTTTTGTTGGACCAGTGCCTAAAAGCATAAGTGAGAAGACATGATTTGGTGAAGCACCTGAGGCAGGCAGTCAAACTTTTGAAGACTTACATGTAGGTGTAAGCGAATACTATGTGAATTGTTTAAAATATTTCACCTTTCTCATCATACTTTATGTATTGCAGTTTGTTTGGTAATATCATGTCCTTATGGTAGTTGTGGTACAGTATTGCACTTAAGCTGAGTTTTGACATTCTGGCATATAGGAATTTTTATGGTATGTGTATGTGTGTTTATAACATATATATATATACCCACCCAATAAATCATTATATAGACAAATGCATTTTTTATATTTTAACAGTTTGGGAAGGTTACAAAATATAAGGATTAGAAAGGTCCTTAATTATTCAAGATAGACACGTGGAACCAGAGGAAATTATGTTTTGCAAAAGAGATGCTTAATTTGACTTATACCACTCAAATAAGCAGGACTTCATTGCAAATAACCTTGAAAAGTGATTTGCTGTTTAGACATCTTGCCATTTCCTTGAAGTAATTCCCATAGACCAAAGTTTGCTTAGCGTGTAACTTGTAGGATCAGAGACCTCAATATTCAGTTAAGGATCCTCAAGTTTTCATCTTCAAATATGAAGTAATAATGTACCTTTTGGTTTCTTGTTAGACATCTTTTTCAATAATAGATATGTTTTTTAAAGTCACTCTAATACTGCACCAGCAATAACTGGCATACTTCTCATGCTTCTTCGCTGACTGAGCTGCATGTTTAGCTAAGAGTGACTTGTCTTCACAGTACTAGGGTTAATTCTTTGTATCAAACATGGAAACTATGTTGTGAGAAGCAAACTTGGAAACTGATGAAAGAAGAAAGTATGCTCTTTCTGAAGGTATTCTTCTAATGTGCTCTTTTATAATCATGAAGAGAAACAGAATTTAATATTAGAGGGGGTTTAGGATGGCTGATTACAAAGTGTTCTGTAGAAATAAGGAATTTTTTTCTTTAGGATTGTCCTGTATCTCTTTCATCTGAGTTTACATCAGACAGTTGTTTCTCAAAGGGGACTGTCTTCCATCAAGATGAACAATTATAAAAGTCAAAACATGGAAAGGGAAATCCTCCTTTGATTCCCATTGGTTTCTATAGATGTAGGATTTCAACTGTAACCTCTGTTCATGAACTCATCTGAGCACAACTTCTAGCTCTGCTTGGTAAGGTAATATATATATATATTATCTACTTGCATTGTGCAACTGTTGGACTCCCTGTCACCTTTCTGAAGGGGTACAGTCTCTTCACTCAGTTAAGCATCATTTGGGTGGCACCAAATGGTAGGACTAACGACTTTTATTCTTCTCTTTCAATATTTCTTAATTCTGAATGAAAGTTGGGAATAACTGCATTTTATGTTCTATGTTATTTTTGTATTTAACCTACAAGTAAATACTGGTTAAGCAATGAGTTTTATAAGTTAGAAATAAATGTCATTTAAGCAGCAAGGATAATTTTAGTTCTCTTATGGCTGCAAGAAATGATTCAGTGAGGTACCATACTTTACATTGCTGTGCTAAAAAAGGTATTTGTGAGCATTTTTTCCATTTCCTCCTACAAGGGAAGATATTGACAGACGTTTGGTTGGGATTTCTTGGGGGTTGTTTTTTGTTGGGTTTTTTGTTTTTTTTTTTAGGGCTCCAATTCAGTTGTAGAAGTTCAGCACAAGCTAATTTGGAGCTGCTTAAATGCTTAAGAGCAATCTGTGTGCTCTTACACAGAACTACCATTAACGTGCTATCTATAGTTATATTGAAACAAGCTCAGATGGCTTCATGTCCCCCCAGAGGACAGAGGTTTAAACCTTGAAATAAAAAAGGCATAAAGATCATCTCTAAGTATAGGCTGGATAAACCGTCAGTGCTCTGTGGGAAGTGAGTAATGGACAATTCTACATAGCAGCCACTGTACTTGTAAATTTGAGCAATGTTTTTCTACTGTGGAGCAATTTCATTCATATATTTCAGAACACTGGAAAGGTCACCAGTTACTACATAGACCGTCATTGTATAAGCCTTGTACATCCAACATTGCTTGAGTTGAGTTGTGTGAAGTTGTAGCTGCAAGAATTGGAAGGGAAGTATGGATGCAGGAGGCATAAACCTGGGGTGCTTCACCAACCATTTTGTGAATAAAGTTGAGCTGTATATCAAACTAATATGAACATTCAGTATTAAGGACCATATTCTGACTTTATACTTGAAGAATTACGCTGTTAAAGAGAACAAGTGAAGTCAGAATCTAGAGCTGACTGATAATTAAATTTGACTAGAAACTCTAAAAATATTTGACATGATAGCAACATGAAGATGTACCATATAATGCCATTTTTAATGCATCATTGTAATTTGACACTGGTCTTTTAGTTTAAGAGTAATTGATATCTCTTGATTGTTTCTATTTGGCTTACAGTATGTCTAATGTTATGTGTTGGGAATTGTGAAAGGTGCATGATTGTGCTGTTTCTGTTCAGGTTGTTTCTAATTAATAACTTCACTGTCCAGTGTTCTTTCAATAAGGGTACCTAATACAATATTTACATTATTATAGGTATAGAGAAACTGTCTTTTCAACCAAACTGAATGATGCATCTCAATATACAAGAAGAGCATATGCATGTGTGAAAATCTATGCATGCGTATGTAGGTTTAGACAAGTTCTCTCACTTCTTCCTAATCATCTTGAGCTTCTCAAATCTCAGGCATCTGGATGGAATCATGGCTTTCATGAAAGCTGGAAGTCATTAATTTCAAGATGCATTAATATCCACTCTTATTTGATACTCAGTAGAACTTCCTGTCACTCCCAAATTCAGCATATTCAATAACATTAAATGAAGGTCTAATGACAAACAGATGCCAGATAACGCAGGTTTTTTCCACCTGCATGAGTGGCTTAGTGAGTCAAGTAACTGTCATTTTATTCCTTTGATCCTTTGATTTTGTAGCCAGTAAATTATATGTGTGTTTTTTTCTTATTATTATTCTACAATAGAAAGCATTTACCTTTCCTTTATGTTCTAAGTATCTGCTATTCTATTTAATGCCAGAAGCAATATATTGACCTTTTTGGGTCCTTGGGCTGATCCAGCATAGTTGCTTTTCATTTCGGCAATTCTGTAGTAGCTAGATTTTGTCTCTTTTTCTATAATCTTAATTTCTCATTCAAATAAGAAAGCTGTTACTTTCAAAACTTTGAAGATCAGAAAAAAAAATAAAAAAATTTTTGAGGTTGTTTACTTCTTAACTGGAAGACTTTCTCTTAAGATTTTAAATAATTAGAAAAGAAATAAACTCTGAATATTTATACTAACACCAGTGGGTTTTGTATAAAGTTTAATCTTTACTTCAAATGCTATTCTTAAAATATATTTGCAACATAAATTAAATGCAGGAAAGTTGGTTTTAACTCTTAGAATAATAAGGGTACTTTCCAAGTAATACATAAATCTTAATAGCAATATACATGCAAATCTATTTTAGCTTAACAATATCAAGTAGCCAAAATGCGTTTTGGACTGTGACAGGATTTGTATGAGCTTTCTCCTTTTAAAGGATGCTCTTGGCTTTGAATTTCAAACATTTTTGTAGCAGCTGAACAAAAGTAATTTTTTTTTTTATATTTTTTTTTTTCCCAAAAGCCAGCTAGTTGCATGTCTGCCTCCCATTCAGTTAAGTCTTTGGTGATAGGCTTTGAAGAGAGCGTTTTATGTTTTGCTTCCTTTTGTTTGGGCTTTGGTTTTGGTTTGTGTTCTTTTGGTTTGTTTCTACTGTCAGTCTTTGCTAACAACTTCCTGATACCACTGTTAAGAGTAAACTGTTCTTTGAAGGAAGCTTTGACTAAATCTCTAGTTTGAAATAGAAACTGGAAAAGTGCAAAGCTAATGGGAGGAGAGTGTCTTCCTCCCTGTTGCCTGAGAGTTAATTTGGTTTTTTTTAGTGTGAAAGCAAAAATAGTCTTGATAGAAAAATTAATGGTAGCATAGTAGACTAAAACAACCTTATTTTGGTAATATACTGTTATGCAGTAATACTATACTTATCTATTTGGGGTGGCTTGAATATTTTTTCCATTGTTTTTCAAGCATCATTCTAAATACGATTTTCTGTTTGGTCACTACTTGGATAATGTGAATGGTACCCATTATTGAAAGGTAGTCTGTATTTGTACTAATACAGAGAATGCCAGTTTAGAAATGAGCCTGATTGCATGGTTCATTTTGTTCTCCTTTGTAGAGCCAGGCTGCGGCCCACTACAAAGGCACTAAACATGCCAAGAAGCTCAAAGCACTGGAAGCCATGAAAAATAAGCAGAAATCTGTTACTACCAAGGACAGCGCAAAGACTACCTTCACTTCCATCACTACCAATACCATCAATACCAGCTCTGACAAAACAGGTTAAGCAAGAATCTTTGTTGGTTTTGTGTGTTTAGCTTTTTGTTTTGGTTTCGTTTCATTTCATTTTTCTTTCTCGTTTAATTCCATGTCTGTTTGGTTATGTGCTTGCCACATAGATTCATGCTTGATTCATCTTTCTGTGTGATATTGATTTGTTTTAGTCCTTTCAATAGGCTGGTGAGAGTATGATAGTAATGACTGATTTCTCTTAGTGAAAAGAGGCTCATCATTCTTTTAGGCCAGAATGCAATACTGACTTGATTAATTTTTATAGCGGCCAAACTATTACTTATCAACTGATCTAAACCTCCTAGTCTGTATGCAGTATCTCTTCATAAATAATTACATGTGGCACATTTCTTTTGACTACAAGCAAGTAGTAAATTGCACTACTTGTGTCTAGAAGCCTCTTAAAAAGCATTATGAGTAAGCCCCCAATTTTCATAAATTTGAGCATTGCATTATTTTTTTTAATATGGCTATTGCATGGTTTTGAGTTGGAAAATGGATGTATAGCCTCTATTCCACACAATCAGGTAAGTGCTATTGTTGCCAATTATTCTGCTTAAATGAGTCTTCAGATTGCAAAAATATTCTTTAAATTATTGTGTGGGTGAAAGGTACTCCTTTGCAAATAAAATCGATGTATTTGGTAAAGTCAACAGGATTTGATCAGCTCACAGCTTAAATATGTGGTTACTGTGCTGGAAATTTCAAAGCAATGCTGTAAGTTCATTGACGGGTACTCTAGTATGTGACAAGGTACGACTGCTCTTGTGGCTGAAGGGATACAGTTGCATATTTAGTCATAATCCACCCTCCTTCTCCAAACAAGACAAAAGCAGCCATGGCAAAAAAGCCAAAGCTGTGAAACAACAGAACCTTTCTACTGGTGCTGAAAAATATTCATTTGGAACTACTTCTGATGAGTAAGTTTAGCACTGTAAATAGATATGCACTAACCAATTACAGTATACAAAAAAAGTAACTTGCAGACATGTGTAGTACTTTTCTTAAGATACATCTAAGCTATATTAGTTAGAGACAGATACCTCTATGTCTCTCTCTATTGAAATATCTTTGTTCTAGTACTTTATTATAGATGGCATATGTTTCTGTGGAGATTTATATCCTAATTATAATGGGATGGCTTTAAAAACCAATTGACACATTATTTTCATCTTTGTTACAAAAAATAAGTAAAAAAAAATAAAAAAAAATCCTGAGTAATTTTGTTTATATGATGAAAGAAAGTACGTGAAGCATGGGAGAATGGGAATGATATCAAAAGTTATTTATGAAAATATGTATGTTTCTGAACTTACAAATGCTTTTAAAAGTTTCTCCTACTGTTGCCTGTTAACATGTCCAGTGCAGAAAGGGTAATGTTGGATGGAAACAGTGATTTATTGTTCATGAAACATGATCTAGTGGTTGGAGAAAATAACTGAAGAAAAAAGAGGTCTTTCTAAGCTTCAAAATGTATTATTCAAAAACTTTTGTCTTATGCTGTGTGACTTTGAACGTTTTTCCAACGTGTCTTAAAGCCAGTCCGAGTCTTTCCATCAGGCTTTGATTTAGATCCCTGACAAGATATATGAGCTATCTTGTATCCAAAGTCAGTAGTACAAACAAGTTTTTGTATCAGTATAAATAAGAAAACATCAGAAATCCAACAAAAGCAGCGGTCTATGCAGGAGTTTCCCCAGCTTTATATGTTGTTTGTGACTTCCTGGATTAATTTCATAGAATGTGTGTATATATATATATGTATGTACATGTATACATATATGTATTCTATGTTAGATATATTGACCTTAATGGCATTCTAAAAGGCACATATTAACTAACGAACAGTCCAAAATCTGTCAATTTCATGAAATACTGAGAAAATTCAACTGCTTGGCAAAAGCCCTATTCAACTGGTGATGTTCAAAGAAAGATAGACAGTTCAATCCAAATACAGTTATTACAGGTCAGCACTGATGTGGGTGGCAGTAGAATAGCATCTTTGGTGTAAATTATCCTTTGTAGATGCAAGCCTATATGCATAGCAGGAGTGGAAAAAAAGATTTTGGGTAGCCCAAAGGATGACATTTTCTGTTAAACATGAGATGTTAAAAATTTCATAAATCGGATTTGTTCTGTGTCTTGTGTTTCTTGATAGAACTTATAAGGGCAAAAGGATTTCTGAAATCCAGAATAACATCAGAATGTAATGCACTGTGTGAATTTGCACATTTGTAAATGATCGCTGTAAAAGTTAAATATTCTGATAGTAATATGGAGCTCTGAGGGAATAGTTGTACTAATGAGTATAGTTCATTAATTAGTCCTACATAACTAGAAATAAATTCTTTAAGTTAGTAAATCATTGCATTTATGATAGTTTGGTACAAAAGTGTTTTTATACAGTATTTTAAAACTTACAGCTGAAATTAATATTTGATCCCAAATGCACTAAGGATAGGGTCATGTTCATATCATCTCCAGTATATCATGTACAGCAGTGGCTAAATGGTGAATTGCATGTCAGTCACAGCACATTGCTCAGGACTTCAGTTCACTGGTTCTGTGTGCCCTTAGCAGTTTCAGCAAACAAAATGTCATCAGGAAATCTGTAGTCCTATGCAATGAAGATTATGAAAAAAGACCACACAGTATACAAACTGATTCAAGAGTTAAAGCAGCTATTTTTTATGTTGCTTATTCTGGAACTATTTTGTTAGACATGGTGCCAGCAAGTGTTATTGCAATAAATAATGGAGACGGCACAACCTACAGTGTAAGCAGACTCCTTAAAACCTTTCATGATTCCTGGTGAATCATGTGATAAGGAGAAAACATGAAATATGGGGTCATTTTGCTCATTCTAGGAAAATTGCTATTTTATTTTTTTACCACTTTAAACAAACTTTAAGAATTATTAGAAGGCTTGAACTTATGAATTGTTTGTAACTCATGAAGACTTATGCTGCCAGCCACATAATGGACAATGCCATTCTTAACATGTGGGATCTTTGTTACAAATTCTATTATTCAACATCATTTCTGGTCAGCAGATGAAACTTGCTACTGAAGTAACAATTTCAGTCTAACTGTGATAATTGTAAAATGGTGAGTAGGTGGAGGTATAAAAATGGAAGGCAGAAAGGAGAAGGAAATTGAAAATTATGTGCCAAGTCAGGGTAGCCTTTGAAGGAGGAAGAAAGGAAGATGGCATGAAATGGAGAGGTTTGAGAAGAGATGTAGTTTGGAAGCCGCAAATACCACAGGGTCACAGAATTTTTGAGGTTCTGTGAAGGCACCACAAGGGGACATCTGGAAATTGACAAGGCCACACCTCCAGGTCAGAGCAGAGTCAGCTAGAGCAGGGTGCTCAGTATCTTTTACAGTTGAGTTTTGAACAGCTTCACAGCTTTTGCTGGGCAACCATTCTAGTGTTTGACCACCCTCAAAGTAGAGTAAAGAATTTTTGTTTGAGGGAGAACTAAGAAACTGTCAGAAAAAATACAAATAAGCTCAAAGAAAAGCACTAAAACAGGAATGAGTAAAACTTACTCAAATCCTTAATTTCTGACAATGCATGTCTTTAATATGTTTGCACTGGTTTCCAATCAGGCAAATAACATTGAATTTATGTAACATGCAGTACTGTTATGAAATGTATTTTACATGCAATTAAAGAATTAAAGTAAAAAAAAAAAATAAATGGCTGGGAACTGACTGAAGTGCAGAACTTGTTCTCTTGCATTCTAAATTCTTGTTTCTTTATGTCTTTGTTGAAACAGGTGGCAAATTCTGAGTTTTAATTTCAGAGCGGGTTTATTCTTTTTAGTGTAGTTCATGCCTGTTATATACAGTATTGTCTTGGTTTATTGGGCCTTTTCTAATACTTCCATACCCTTCCAATCTTTAAATGTGCTTCTGTGGGGTGACTGAAGAGTTTACAGATACTGGGAGTAAAATACAGTGCAGATCTTTTGCCCTAACATCAGCTTACGCTAGAGCTGAAATTGGTCTGCAGGTATGTAAGAAGTTGTGAATAATGTGTTGCACAGTATGCAGGATGTCTTATGCCATTACTGAGATGGAGAATTCAGCTTTAAATTGAAAGAGTGTTTTAACAAAATTAACTCAACTGAGCTGCTTGGACTTTTCATCTGTACTTTTGGTTTTGTTGAATATATGAAAGAGAAGGGCAGAGGTTATGAAGCACGATATTCTTTGAGAGCCAGGTGGAATTTCTTTGACCAACTATAGACATACATATTGATGCTAATTGCACTGGCTTTTCTTTACTGTGAGAGAAATCATGTCAATGAAGTCTAGGGCACATTTCATCTTATTCTGAAGTAAACCTCTATAATAAATAAGATGGATCGTGAAAAACAGGAAAAAAAAGTATAAAACAATGCCTGTGGTGGCTAGATGAGCTATAAATTCTTATACTGGTACCTAAGGTTAGCTGAGACAAATTCCAACCTCAGTTACCAAATTGCCCTTTCCTTCATTGTGTTCAATTTTTTTCCATATGTGTTGATTCTTTTGAACTGAATCATGAGTTGCTCTGTAAGAATTTGATGATCAGTGTTCAAAATAGGAATTGTATTAGTTAATTCGGGATGATTGCATAACAAATGACGCTAGTTCTCTCTGTCAAGTGGAAATTTTAATAGGCTTTTGAATAGTTTTTAGATTTCCTACTGATGAGAACTTTCTTGATTTTTTGTTTGTTCATTTTTCTAAAAAAAAAAAAAAAAATGAACCTTTTTGCCTTTTTTTTTTTTTTTAGGCATGCAAAGAAAATTACTGCTTAATAAAGGTAGACTGATGGAGTATGTATGGTTTAGTATTTAAATACATTATATTTGGCCATAGGTGTTAAAGTGAACACATCCTATTAGACCAGTGTGTCTCTCTCAGGTCTTTAGTAAAGAGTCCATGGACTTTTTACTAGTAGTCAGTGTGTGCTGCTTTATTAATGATTCAAAACTTCTGCTCTAAATTGCAGGGGAAAGGTTTTAAATGCATTGCTCAAATGAAAACTTGGTTATAGGAATCCTTATAGAAGGGTGTCATATATTGACCACTACTACAACAGTTTCATTTAAAAATATGAAGAAATATTCTCTGAATATATTTATATGGACGTATTTCTGTGTGTTTGCAGTATTTGCCCTTCTCTATTAAAGACAGGTAATTAAATGTTGTCTTCTCCAGTATCATGGATTAGCACACCTTGCTGGCTTTCTTTTATCACTCAGATTGTCAAAGCCATGCGTACATTAGCTCTGTACATATATGTATTTGTACACTTTCTGGTTCAGCTCCAGAGCCTATAACTGAAAGGAAATCCCATTTGAAAATGAAAATTAATTTCCTGTTATCTCTGCTTTCCTTTTATTTCCACTTTCATTTTATCTCCATTACATTCAGGTTTTGAGCTTTGATTTATCTATTTGTTTGTTTATTTATTTGTTTGTTATAAGCATACATTTTGTTAATGGCTAGGCTTTTAAGGTTTATGAGGGCTTCTGTATACTTAGAATTATTGAATTATTTCTGGTGTTGCTTGGTATAGCTACATTATTTTATCATCCACTCTTAATTTGTTTAATCCTTTGTTCTTAATGACAAACCACCTTAACTTTCCCTTTCTTCAGGAAAGCTGAGGAAGATATGCTGCTGTATACATTAACACATAGTTAATTAAAAGTGACACTGCCTATTTATTACCATTTTTATAGATAGCAGATTTTCTTGTAATCTTTTGTAACTAAAAGAAATTATATTATTAAGCATGATACAAATGTCAACTGTATTTGAAATTCAAAATAGTATTTAACACTATTCAAAGTCTACTGGTGGATGCAGAAACAATTTACTTGTGATCTAGTGTGCAGTTTGTTGGTGCAGCTTGCGCTGTGGATACCCTTGTATATATTATTATTATATTAAGGGCATTTAAGAAGAAAACTGTGAGCAACCTGTTTGTATAATTTAGATGTTGTTTTGTTTCCATATGCTTTGTTATATCATAAAGCGTGCTTTTATTTTGGCAAGTGATTTCTTCAGATCATTCCAGCATCGCTTAAGACACAGCAGAATTAACAGACTAATTCCGGGTATAGGTTTGTGAGGTTCTGGATGTAAATGGATTTCCTTTACACATCAAACAGAACAATGACCTTGAAGCTTGAATTTGTTAGGATTTTTATTTCACATTAACTTGTCTGAGATATTTTGGGTGGACCATTCCAAAATTGCAAGTGTGAAATAATTGCTCAGTAATTAGCACAACACAGATGGATGTCAGAGCCAGCTATAGAGCTTCATGGCTTACTTCTCCATTATCCCATTCTGAAAGTTCAACTTTTTCATCTTCAGTTAATGAAAAACCTTTAAAAGAAACTGTAGTCTGAAAAAGACATTCTCATTTTATGATTCTTTTCTCATTTGCTTGGAAATTGGAGATTACTGATTCTCAGCTACCCATTCTCTTAATCACATGCTTGGGAAATTCAGCCCAAACCAGTAAAATTTAACCGTGCGACAACATCTTTCACTTTAAATCATGTACGCTTTGACTTTTCTGTACTTCAGACAATCTCTGGCTAACTGCAGCATAAAATGTTATCAGCATTCCACAGACTGTTGTACCAATTTTGTGTTAGAGCTGAATGGTAATTTGGAAGACAATAGCTTCTCTTTTGATCTCTATGTAAAACTAGGGCTTTTTCTTTCTTTCGGAGTGTAGCTAAATGGCGATATAAAAATTACAGTAATTTATGTGTGCCTCAATTGATCATGAATGTTCAGTAAAATCCTTCTTTGCTTGCATCTACGTATGCTGAAAGCATCGTCATATGAATACCATGTGTTTCCTGTGCACCCAGCTGCTTTTGATTGGGACTGCCTTGGCAACAATTTTATGCTTGAATAATTCTGCAGATAGAAACTGCTGTCAGTCACAACATCTGATCAGCCTATTGAATCAGTATGGAAGTCCAATACAAACAGTGGTATTTTTTCTATGTCTAAAAAGCATTTTCTATTGAAACATTAAATAGAGTCTTTCATAGTATCTCAAGGAGATGTCAGCTTGGTTGCTGCATCCCCACAGTTGTAACTGCTGTAAACCTTGGGCGTAATCTGTTTATCAGATACCTATTCAAAAGTTATTCTCCAGTATTGCTCTAAAAACTGGCTCAAGCACTATAGCATGTATCTGCTTAATGTCTCATCCTTCATGGTGCGTTTTGTTGCTTTGTTGTTATGTTGGGGGTGGCGCTGGTGCTAGCTAATAGGGCAGGTCTGAAGGCTCTACAATTCCTAACCACTGGAATTTAAAAAAAAAATGGGTATTGCAGTCTTTGATCCTTTTTCAAGTTTTTGTTGTAAAACATCAGTCTCGGAAGTTTGTTACTATTGTAAAATAGTTTATTTTTTTTCAGTTTATGGGCTAATATGGAATGGAGCAAAAACTTCTTGATCCACTGCTCTCAGATAAGTGGTCAGGTTTTATGAGTCAGGAATTTTTTTTAATGAGAAGGCAACAGAAAAGTAGGTAGGTCTTCATTTTAGTGATTCATGTTTCTTCAAGCTGAAATCATATTGTCTGGACAGTGTAGAAATAGCAAGTAGTTGTTTGTTATCTGTTTGAGATTTGCTTTAGCTTTGTGTGGGACATTTCTAAGACAAAAGCAACTTTACCTCCAAAGATTCAGAGCAGCCCTGTGAAGAAGGACTTGGGGATGTTGACTGATGAGAAAATGAACATGAGCCGGCAGTGTGCGCTTGCAGCCCAGAAAGCCAACCGTATCCTGGGCTGCATCAAAAGGAGCGTGACCAGCAGGTTGAAGGAAGTTACTCTGCCACTCTTCTCTTGTGAGACCTCACTTGGAGTACCGTGTGCAGTTCTGGTGTCCTCAACATAAAAAGGACATGGAACTGTTGGAACAAGTGCAGAGGAGGGCCACGAGGATGATCAGGGGTCTGGAGCACCTCCTGTATGAAGATAGGCCGAGGAAGTTGGGGCTGTTCAGCCTGGAGAAGAGAAGGCTGCGTGGAGACCTCATAGCAGCCTTCCAATATCTGAAGGGGGCTATAGGGATGCTGGGGAGGGACTCTTCATTAGGGACTGTGGTGAGAGGACAAGGGGTAACGGATTCAAACTTAAACAGGGGAAGTTTAGATTGGATATGAGGAAGAAATTCTTTACTGTAAGGGTGGTGAGGCCCTGGAATGGGTTGCCCAGGGAAGTTGTGAATGCTCGATCCCTGGTGGTGTTCAGGGCGGGGTTGGACAGAGCCTTGGGTGTCATGGTTTAGTGTGAGATGTCCCTGCCCATGGCAGGGGGGTTGGAACTCGATGATCTTGAGGTCCTTTCCAACCCTTACTATTCTATGATTCTATGATTCTATGTTTAAATGCTTTCCATGTTAATAGTAACATTAAGTGTATTTAACCACAAGTACGAAATTCGACCTCAAATCAGAAAAAGTTGCTTTTTTTAAAAAAAAGGAAAGTGATTTTTTTTTTGTTTTTGTTTTTTTTTTTTTTAAAAAGCAGAGAAAGACCTTTCTGGATAAACTGTTCTGGTTTTCTGTACTTTGTAGACACTATAGAAAATCCAGAGGATTAGAAGAAGCTTAATGTTGTGTTAATATTCACTAAAGGTAAATGGGATGAATTAAGTATTTATAGGTTTATCAGCTTGACACCAGTCTTGGGAAAAATAAAGCAACAGCTGACAGGGGACCTGAGTACTGAAGTACATATACAATTGTATAATGACGGTGAATATGAATTGATAGAAAGTTAGACTTTCCTATCTAAAATTGCTTTTATAAAATTACATATTTGATTGGTAAAAGATAAGCATGCTAATGGTTTGTGTTTGCACAGGTCTGGAATGTGGAGAAGTTAAAAATTATCTTAAGCTATTAGAATGATACAGAATGAATATGGAACATATTAAGTGGACTTAAGCCTGCTAATTATAGGCCTTGGAATGCAGTCCAGGGTGCGAGGCACATGTTGGTGTAGAAATATTCCAGTGAAATCCTTTTGGAGAAGTGTCTTAACTTCAGTCAAATCTTACATCTCAGCTGCCTGCAAAGAACTGGTATTTCTTTGGAAATTGTAAATTGAACAAAAACTGGAGTTCTGGGCAAGTAATCAACATGAGCTGGAGATTCATTGAATCAAATGTTTTTAATACAATAAAATGTATTGTTCTTGGGAGAGAATAATAATTTATTAAAAAGTTAGGGACTACATGTAAACATGAAGATGACTTGGGGGTACATGGTTAAATACGAGGACCAGGAACGACTGGTCTAATGATTTTTCCAGGAAGCCTTGTGAAAAAGCTTTTTTTTTTTTTTTTTTTTTTTTTAAGAATTGTGGAGGAATGTAAAGATTTTTGTTTCTTTTAGTACTTTAAATTAACTCTATTATCTATTTTATTTCCAAAGAATATCATAAAATTGAGTGGATACTTAGGGAAGATCTAATACAACTATTTAGAAAGGGTTTAATAGCGAAAGAGCAAATGGGATAAATGCATTCAGCTTCATTATTTACTTTATCAAAGGGAATGTGAGCAGTATTTTGATTGCAGTCTATAAAAATTTGCATTAAAACAACAATCTAATAGTAAAACAACTCCTAGTAGTTGGGAGGTGTAGCAATATCCAAAGATTGCAAGTTGAAAATCGCTTCATTCCACAATCAAGACAAACCTTGTTTACACTGAGAAGGATTATAATAGATACAAAATCTCGTGTGGGATTCTTATAATCATTTGACAAATATCTATTGATTTGACTCGGGAATTAATACTGGAATTCTCTGGACAATGTTCAATATTACATCAGAGAAAACTGTGGGCATACGATATTTTTCTGGCTTCAAATATATATTTTTTCTTCCTGGCTCCTCCCAGAAAAATGTATGGAGACTGCAGAACTTGTGTATTATACATTTGAGGTTTTCTTTAATGAAGTCCTTTATGTGGCAAGTTTAATTAAGTACTTAAATTTAAATGTGAGACCAATTCTTTGATCTCAGTCAAACAACATGCATTTTCAAAGCTCAGAGATTGATTCTTGAAGTATGTCCTACCTAGGTCATAATATTTTATCTTTTTGTGTTTTGTACAGAACTGGACAAGTGAATAGTGCTTGATGAAATGAAGACCTAGAAAATTACAATTGCTGGTATAGATTTGTCTGGATATATATAGGCTTTATGATGCAAAGCTGCCTATACCCAGTCTCAGTGTCCTTAATTAAGTTACAAAACTGACTCCAGATAATTAAAGATGGTTTATTTTTCTGGAAAATTAACTTCTTTCTATTATTATACCTGCTGTAGAATTTGAATTGAGAATTGAAATTCATGTTTTAATTCTCAAGTTGTATACTTTCAACCATCCTTTCTGCTTCTTTCGATCGGAATATAGTAGTTTCCACTTCCTTGTTCCACCTCTGATTAGGTTTAAGCCCTACAGTAAGCATTTAAGAAGATTCAGAAGGATCTGCGTATTGAATCCAGTAGATCTGTACTGATTAAAACATAGACAGTGGCATTACTTTTAGTAACCCATGTTTTCAGATAAGCATTACAGAGAGTGCAAATTTTAAAAATCAGACTTTTTTATCACACTTTTCAATTATCTAATTTCTGCTTGCACATAGCCATTTTCTTACATTAGAGCAGTCCAATGTACTTTGTAGTTTATTCACCTTATCAGAGGAGTCCTGAGACAGCTGCCATGCAGTTTTAATCCGTTCTTTAGCTACATTTTACTTTTTGCTATTTCTGGTTCATTTTCTGCTCTGCTGATTTAATAGCTGCAAGTTCCTAGCATCATTTTAGCAGATCCATGTGAAAGTTGCTTCAACATATTACCCACTTCAGCTATCTAGTCAAATTTGCTTGTGGTAGTTGCCCTTAATAAACTGACATTTCCCAGTAGGAAAAGATTGTTACGTTTTTCCTGCTTTCAAGTATAAGGAAATAATATATCAGCAGCCATTAATGGTAGTGCAAAGGGAGCCTGAAATACATTGCAGATCTTGCCTAACAACCTCACCATGCTTTTCCTGTGCATGCTTCCTAGTTGTTAGGTCCTTGTTACACCTTCAGACACAAGGCAGGGGCAGTGGTTTGGAGAAGGGTTAGTGTGTTGCCTCCCTCACAGAGTATAACTAGTATAAGTGAGCTTCAGTGGCATAATGTAATAGATCATTAGCAGGGGGGGACACCTCTAATGTGTGTGCATGCATAGGACTGACAATGCTCACAGTGCCTACGAGCATGGTACTTGGTGAAATCTTCTGTACAAAATCAGTAGCATGGATGGCAATATCTCACAATGTGAATCAGCTCTTTTATTTCAAACTGCTAAGAACTGGGAATTTTTAACCCAGTAACAATTGCCTTTGTGGCAGTAAGCTTATGACTGACACTTCCCTTGTGAAAATACACACACTAATTCATCTACAAGAATGCTTCCTGGAAGCACAAGACATTTAGCTGTTTTTGTTTAAATGTAGATAAATTCATGCACGTTACCTAGATACCTGGATCCTTAGGTTCTGATTTACAAAGATGAAGAGGGGAACAAAGAGGGTTCTCATTTCTCCTGATCATTTCTCACTGTAGTTTGCCAGCCTGAGGTACTTGTGTCACGAGACCTGCAGCTCCTGCTCCAGGTATCGTCAACATGGTAACTGCAATTCTGAGAGGAGAAGGTGAATTATGTCTATTATGAGCAGAAGAACAACATGGAAACTAATGGAGTAGACATAAATTTTATACAGACAAAACTGCTGCCCTGCTGGATTTGGGGGTCCAACCTCCATTTGTGCAGGGGCTGCAACTCCTTTTCATGTTTTTGGAAGATAACTGAATGCCTTTTTGAGTCAAAGTCAGGGCACTCATTCAAGGCTCACAGAATTGTTTGAAAGGCAAATAACTGTCTGAATATTCGCACTACATAATGGTACTTAACTAATGTGTTTGACTAAATTTAAAGGAAAATCACCCAGACTGCTTCTGCCAATTTAAACCTTTAATTGTCACTTTGTTGTTGTTGAGAATTTTTCACATATTTTGCTGCACAAGTGTGAAGTTCTTGTTTGTAGTTCTGTTTTTCCTATGCCAGGGGATTCTTCAAGCTGCCTACTGTGATGGCTGTTCACAAATACTGAGTTGTTACTGGGTGTCCTTTTACTTTTCCAATGGTTTGTCTAGCTCCAAGTCAAGGTCCTTGCTTGCCCTGTATCACAACTGTGAAGATGGGTTCATGACTATGTCCTGCTGTCTTTTTGTTTTAAGCTTTCCACAATTGCTAGCTAGCTTTAAACAGAGGAAGAAAATAAATGGAGTTTTGAATTGGCCCACTCCTACTAATTAGCATTACCAGTGTGGTTGTCAACACTGCAGCACTTTGTGTCACATTTTTGTCCATCAGTAATAGTCTAGGAGAGCCATCTGTGACTGGAAATCTGTCTCATTGTTTCCTTCAGGTGGTAGTCTTTCTAGTACTTTAAAGAGTTTTTTAAAAATGCAGAACTTCTTTCCAGGACACTTTTAATAAACCCCTGAAATGAGAATACTCAGGAAAAAAAATAATTATGCAAAGGGGGGGAAACATAAAAATCCAAGTGTTGGGAATACTAATCTGGTTCGTCCAGAACAGGTCAAAACCACAACCCACAAGCAAACAAGTAGAGAATCAAAAAAAAAACCTCAAACCCAAAACCCAGACCAGAAAGCTGGAAAGAACTGTTTCTTTTCTGCTTTTGCACAGAGCTGTGCTCCTTTAAACTTTGTGGTTTTTTCTTCCTCAGATACTGTAGACACTGTTTCTAATCAAGATGGTTGTCATTACGGAACTCACGAGATATATTGCTGACATTTCCAACCTTTCATATTTGGGAGTGCATTTATCTTCTTTTAGTAGTGTGTCATCATACTCTGAGCTACAGCTATTGTGTGCACACTTTTTTCTGTGGTTGGTGGGGAGAGCTTTCCGGTGGCTGAGCCCACCCTTCTGCCTACCGAGTCCTGCAGTACAAGTTTGAAGAACATGCTTATCTTTGTCAAGGTCATTACTACATTTACTACATGTTTGAGCAGTCTCTGAATTGAGAGACAAGATGTGATATTTTACCAAAGTAAGAAAGTTTTGTGGTACATTTGATGTGGGGGTTTCTTATTGGTTTGGTTTGTTTAGTTTAGTCTTAAAATATTTCTCTGACTATATAAACTGAGCTGTGCTTTGGCAACCTATTGTTTGGTTTTTTACTCAGATGGAAATTATAAGAAATAACATTCCATGGAGGGGAAGGGGGATGGTATTGGAACTAGATGATGTTTAAGATTCCTTCCAATGCAAACCTGTTTATGATTCTCTAATTCAAATAACGTTTATTATTTGGAGCATTTCCTTAACCTCTCAGCTAGAGGCTAGTGAAGCATCAGCGTGATATAGACAAGATTCCTTTCTTGAATCTCTAAGGAAATGAATAATTCTGATGATAGAGAAGCATAGGACTTCATTAGCAGTACAGTTGTGTACAGCTTCTTTTGTTGTTTTCATGCTTTAATTAAGGCTTGTTTTCCAGGTCAGACATGCTTATGGATGTTAAACACACAGTTTCCATTAAGACCTTTAGGGTTTACTAGGGTACTGTAACTACCTGTCTGTCTGGTATTTATATTTCTTTGTTTTGCATATTCCGCAACAAATTTTAGTCCAAAATGAATCTGAGGCACTTGATTTGTGCCATGCCCTCTGCCAAGCCATGAGCATTTCTGTCTCCATGGAGGAAGGGACTGTTGCTTCCCTGGGGAGGATCACTTACCAGGCCTCACAGATCACAACATTAGCAACTTCAATAGAAAAAAAATATAACTGATGCAACGTAGCAAAGTGAATTATCTGCTTTAAAATTATGCTAACAAAACATGCTCGTTTACCCATATTCAGTCAAGTCAGGTAAGCTTACATAAGGCTATGAACATGCTTTGCTGTGTACTATGAACATACTACTCTTCAGTAGTCACACCTTCTGCATTTCAAAAACTGGGATTATAGGGAGTTAAAAATATTTATTGTTTGAATAAACAACCTGTTTGCCATTGATACCAGAAATGAAAAATGCTCTTTTTATTTGTTAAGATGACTGGGGGCCTGGCTTTCTAGAAAGTAGAGTCTAGACTATGCTAAGTATGAGCATGACAAGCATTTCTCTCGAGAACTTTGGCATCTCACTTAGACTGTTAAAATAAATCATATTAATGTCTTAGAAAACACAAGAAATTGAGACAATTGATTATAGTGTGCGTAGTTTAAAATTCTTGGCAACTCTTTGCCTGGGGACAAGTAGACTTGTATTATGACACCTGGTAGCACCTGTTTTCCAGCAACTTGTTTTTCAGTGTTTTGTTCTGAGTGAGTTAATGAACATATTTATAGTCTTTCAAATATTTATTTATTAAAATAGTATCGTGTCCACTGTGAGGGTGGTGAGACACTGGCACAGTTTGCCCAGAGAAGCTGTGGCTGACCAATCCCTGGAAGTGCTCAGCGCTAGGTTGGATGGGACTTGGAGCAACCTGTTCTAGTTGAAGGTGTCCCTGCCCATGGCAGGGGGGTTGGAACCATATGATTTTTTAGGTGTCTTCCAATCCAAACCACTCTCTGATTCTGTGAAGCTGAGCTGTGATTATTATATAATTGATGATAAATGCTGGGTCATGGATTCTACCCTCTGTACATCAGGGTTCTGTAAATAGTTTTTATAATGGCTCCTAGTCCATCAGTCTCTTTGCACTATGACCGTACAGACTGATTTTGTTGTCTGTTTATGTTGCAAAATTTTAGTGTAATTTGTGATAGTGCTTATGTATCCTCTGAAACTTCAGACCTATTTCTTCAGGCAAATCTTATTACAGCTGTGTAGTGCTGTAGTAAACCTGGCAGCCAGGTTTGTTATACTTTATGCTTGTAAACATTCTGTGATCTCAGAGTACATAGGCTAAGGAATTTTTATGAACAAGTCCTCCCCTAAGGAGGAAGAATTTGTTTGCTGTTACATAAAATAGAGATCACAACTAAGGGAAGTTATTTACTTCTGTTCAAAACATCCCACCACAAACAAAACACCATAACAATTTTTGTATCTTAAAATATCTGAAAGGACTGAATTGGTTCAATTTTTCATGTGGTCTATCAAGCCACTAAGATTAGGAGTGATTCTGACTGATGTGTAGTTATCAAAACTTACATTAGTGAAGGGCTGGAACAAGAGAAGAAAGGGTAAATTCAAATAAAAAAAAGAAAATCTTTGTATTTAAGTAACAGCAATTATTGGAGGTTCTGCTTGTATTAATATTGTCTGAGCACATTATAAAGCATTTGTCATAGCTAATGCATTCCTGTCAAATCAAGCAATATTAAAAGAGCTCTTTTATAATGAATATTAATAAAAGAGACAGCTGTAAGTGAAGTAAATTATAGAGGCATGTAAATGTGGTATTAACTGCTACAGCAAAGTTGTCTTCTACTGTAAATCAATTTCTTCCTATAATGTTAGTAAAAAATTAGGCCACTTGGTAGTCATCTGCTAGTTGCTGAGTGTTGATGTGAGTTTTCAAGTACTTTGCTCATGTGTCTAGCTCTAAATTAAAAGTCATATTCAGGAAAATGAGTTTACAGTCTGTGCTCTCAACTTATCGACTGTGCTATAGGTTCTGCACAGTTCTCAAATTCTTGTTCACACATCAGAACATCTATCTTCCATGCAGCCATGTATGATGATGTAGGCAGGTTAACAAATAAGTAAAAGAATTATGCCTCCACATCAGAAATAAGATGCATGAATTTAAGTTTTGGCTGTCTTTTTTGATCCAGTTTTTGAAAATATCAGTGAAGTCTTTTGGTTTTTGGTTGGTTGGTTGGTTGGTTGGTTGGTTTTTAATTCAAGGTTTTTTGGTTTTGCCTTTCAATGTAAAAATACACATCTGCATTTGTGTTAGCGTTTTTGCATTGATCTCAATTTTTATGTGTCCTGGTTTGGATTAGAAAGTGAAAGTGGGATTTAAGGATTATGTGCACGAAGTTAGGCTTCGTAGTTTTACCACTATATTGGTTTTGTTTGTTTCGGGGGGTTTTTTGTTTGATGGGTTTAGGTTTTTTTCCTTTGTTTGTTTGGGTTTTGTTAGCATTAATTAGCAACTGACATCCAAGCCATACCCTTACAAGAAGATACTTTTGGAGAGAAATTATGGTTGCCATGTGTGGTCGTTATTTGGAACTTCTTTCCCTAATGCCAAAACTAGATTCAGAATCTTAATAAATATGTGATCACTAAAAAGACTGTTTCAATTAAGGTATAATAAAGATAATCCTGCACCTCTACTCTGCTCTTGTGAGACCTCACTTGGAGTATTGTGTGCAGTTCTGGTGTCCTCAATATAAAAAGGACATGGAACTGTTAGAACAAGTGCAGAGGAGGGCCACAGGGATGATCAGAGGACTAGAGCACCTCTGTATGAAGACAGGCTGAGAAAGTTGGATAGGCTGTTCAGCCTGGAGAAGGCTGCGTGGAGACTTCATAGCAGCCTTCCAGTATCTGAAGGCGGCCTATAAGGATGCTGAAGAGGGACTCTTCATTAGGGACTGTAGTGAGAGGACAAGGGGCAACGGGTTCAAACTTAAACAGGGGAAGTTTAGATTGGATATGAGGGAGAAATTCTTTATTGTAAGGGTGGTGAGGCCCTGGAATGGGTTGCCCAGGGATGTTGTGAATGCTTCATCGCTGGCGGTGTTCAAGGTGGGGTTGGACATAGCCTTGGGTGTCATGGTTTAGTGTGAGGTGTCGGTGCCCATGGCAGGGTGGTTGGAACTAGATGATCTTAAGGTCCTTTCCAACCCTAACTATTCTATGATTCTATGATTTGTAGTGGTTTAGTTGGAAATCAAGGTATTTTTCTTACTTACTGTTGATGAGTGAACACAATCACACTCTGGGAGTTTTGAAAACAATTGCCACATGTTATTTTTGTTGTTGACATCATTGTCATTATTGTGCTTCAACGGGTAGTCTTTTACAAAAAGGAAAAAGGGAAAATCTCTAAGATAAATGGTATTAATTATTTTGAAATGGTGGTAGTATTTTGATTCTATGTAATGCTATGTCTGAGGAGCATTGAATAGAAACAAATCTGTAGACTATTTTCCAGATGAGCAAGTATGGAGCAAAGGTACCGTAGAATTTGATAACTTAATGAATTTCTGTCTAGTGACAAGTCTTAGATATTTGAAGGGTGGAATTTCGGCACATAAGTCTGAACTTAACCTTAAATTCTTAAAGCTTGTGCTCATCTTTTGTCTGCATTTCAGAGTCATCTCAGTTTTAGCATTAAAGTTCCCCACACTGGCATACCTAGTCACCCTTTCTCATATTTCACAGAATTCAGTGGTTAAGGATTCATCAGAACATTTGCAATTAATGTTGATGTATGCTTTTACATCATATCTGATATTTAGCTTATGTAATGATAAGTGTGTAACAGTCAAACAGCCTCTTGGAAATAGGTCAACAACCACTTCCAATTGTGCAACTGTTCTAATTTATCTACACATATAAATCCCAATACAAATTTTTAGGTCAGTCACTTTTCAAGATCACCTTGGTCCATGTACCATTACCTCTCAAATGTGAAGCATGTATTTTAAAGCCAAACAAAGCTGAAAAACATAATACTTTACAACAAGCTGTTTACATCTTTCAATCCTTCATCGACAGACAGATCTTCAACATAATCAGGGTTATTTTAAAGGAAATAGCTGTAAGCAAGGTGAAGAAGCTATAAGCATGGTTTACATTTTACATATAGAAAGTTACACTCTGTATACGTCTATGTCCAAAGACAACTGTTAATCAGAACAATATATTTATAACATCTTCAGTCAGCTGAAGACAGTCAGAAAACAATCTTACTCCTGTGGAAATTATTGCTGATTTCAGGAAAGTCAGGATTTAATGGTTTTTACTGTATTTTACTCAGATTTTTGGTTTATTTGCTTGGGTTTTTTTTTATTTTGAAGGCAAGTTAATAGAAGCATGACAATTCAGCTAAAAACTACTAGGTTTGTTGTTATTGTTTACAACCTAATGTATAAGTATAAATTAGTTATTGTTGGAATTGCTACTTTTGAATAATTTCAATTTTTTTTATAGAGTAGAACGTAAAAGAGTGGGAATAGGTATGTCAAGATTTTAGCAGTGTAGGTGTGTGTCGCCTGGTTTTCTTATTGCCCTGAGGAATGCTAAAAGAGTAAAACAATAGTTCAGAATTTTCTAGGTAAGATTCTACCCTCTCTCAACTTTTCATTATCTAAGTATTTAAGAGCATACCTCTTATTAACAGCAAATCCATGAGTTTCACTAGCAATGTGAGAAAGCATTGTCACATCTATTGGATGTTTTTGTATTGCAGTATATTGCATGGACCATATTTGTTCTGTGAAGCAAATAGTTTCTGTTTCTGCTCTTTGCCCAGCATGTCATCAAGCACTCAATGAATTTTAACTGAAAGTGAGTTTACTAGGCCTTTAAATCAAAAAATCGATAATGCTGTTTGTTTGAGAACAGAATTTATAGTTGGAGAGAGAGATGTATTTATGTTTTCTAAAAAATTATTGTATGAGTTGGATTTTAGGCTTGAAGGTGGGAGGAGGAGTGAAGAGCAAGCAATGGTTGATTGACAGTGATTGATGTCCTGATCCGCTAAGGTCCATCTAAGTTGAAACTTAAATGTTTAATGCCACCTTCAATCCATGTAGCACTTGAATTATCTACTTTTCAAAAACAAAGGAAGAAAAAAAAATAAAAATACACAAATCATGCCTGTCTCATACTTGGGCTTGAATTCATCTCCCCTAGAATTAGGCAATTCAAGTTTCCTTTGTGGAAGGGTCTGTTTTTGTAGTCAATGGAATTGAATCAGCTCTTGTATTTTAACTCACTTTAATACAATTCTTCAAAAGAGATCACATCAATTGTCTGTCCCTTTCTGAGCCTAGTGGGGAATGCTCAGGTGTAGACTAGGTATATCTCCCCTGCATAGCAACTTGTGGGTTTTGTTTTGTTCATTGAACATTAATGACATTTAAGCAGCTTTCTGTCTCTTAGTTTAAGTCAATCCCACACTATTACACTGTCCTTAGTAACTGTATTACTTTAGGCTGAGGTACGAATAAGAACCAAACTTGAGCTTCTGTCTCTCTGATTCTCATCTCTTTTTTGTTCCTGAACTGCGTAATTAATTCCATATGTCTACACCCTCTGCCTGTCACTAGGTTTTATGTTGAGAACATGCTGCCAGTCAAGACACCAGGTTCTGGCTCCTTGTGCCTCTTGTGCTTCTCAGCTTGGTACATGATACACATTACCATAAACCACTTTCTAAGCATGTATTATTGATACCGGATATGCTAATGTTTACCCTAAGTGAATCTCCAGACAAGGTAGCTCTTTAACTGTTCTCTGTTTTCTTCAGACTAGGGATAGTAAAAGTAATATAATGGCTATGTTTTAACAGCATATTCTCCATCTGCGCTCTCAGTGCTTCACAGAGGCAAGTTTAAAGCATTTGTTTCCCTCCCAAGCTACTCGTGTACATATGCAACATTTTCATCTATTATCTTCAGCTTGGCATAAGAAGTACTGGACGCCCTCAGCCAAGCCAAAAGCAACAGTTTTTCTTTCAGACTGTGTAGAAGAGTAATCTTTGAATAGCTGCAGGAACTTTCAGACTCTTAATCTTACTCATACTGTTCCTGTTTACCATTTGGTGGCTTAAAAAATTAAAAGTGGAAAGCAGTGAGTGTTTTTGTATTTGGTAGGAACTTTGAGAAGAGCACCCAGGGCCAAGAAGTTGTTTATGATTTTCACTATACAGCTTTTTACAGGCAAAAACATCACAGAAAGAGAAGCATATAAGCAGAATGTACAGTTTTGTTTTAAGTATCTCCATCTTGTGTGTGTCTTTGAGTGTGGACGTGTGCAAGTGGAGGTGGCAGTTTCCTGAGAACGTGTCTTAATGAAAAGTTATCTATGCCTTAGGTGGACTTACTCATACACTATGGAAATTATTACGGCTGCTGTCACTCTTTGCTGAATAATTTTGTTGATTACAGGAAAAAGAGGTTACTTCAAGACATTGTTCAGCAGCAGAAAGTACTTTTTTATGTGATCTATACATAAGAACTCCTGAACCTCCTCTGCTTATCCCTCCCCTCTCATCCCTCTTTTATCTCTTGGAGTGGTTCTGTGTGAACTGTGATTATTTTACCACTTCCATATTAAAGACATTCCCTTCCATTCTTGGTAATTTTTATTTACGCTGTTTTGTATTGTTGATAAGGGTTTTCATTTTCTTGATTATGAGTATCTTTAACTTATTTTAACAATGAAATCTATTTTCTTACATTCTTTGACTGCTTTTGATTGCATATTTCAAGAGAAAAAAAGAAAATTTTCCATATGACAAAGGGAGTTGGTTGTTTGGGGCTTTTTTGATCAAGAAATTATAAATATACTTTAGTGAAAGTGAAACTGTTCTTAACAAAATGTTCTTAGGTGAATAACAGTGACAAGTTCAGAAATCATCCTGTGTTTGTGTGTTCAAATCCATGGAGGCTGCCATTAATATTCATTCAGATGTATAATTTATATACACAGTATGTAAAGGAATGAAGAAAATTAAGATAGAAATATGAATTTATCCATTTCAGTCTCACCTGTCTAAAGACATGCAGAAATAGAAATGTTAACATCTGAATATATTCTTTTCTTACTCCAATATTCTTGTTCCAGAGTCCTCTAAATGAAAGAAAAGTATCTAACATTGACCTGTAGCTTTTCTTTTTTTTTTTTGCTTAGTTTTTCTCCTCAGTATTCATTAACACAATATCTTTTCCATTCCAATTGGAATTTATTTCATATAACCGAGTATATTGGCTTTAACATTCTAAACTATTAGTGCTCATTTAAGGAATTCAAAATGTCATCAGTAATGGGTAGTTATGACATTCATAATGATTTTTTTCCTAAAATGGACAAAAATGACTTCACAGATTGAATGCATTCTCTCTGTGCATCTGCATTTGTTAACTAGATGATCATTAAGGTCTCTTCCAACCCAAACCATTTTGTGAAATAATAATTCAGCTTTCATCTCCTAGCCAAGGGGGAAAGAGCATTTCCAGCAAGTACTAATTGATTATTCTTATGTCTCTGTGATTTTCATACTGAAAGTTGCCTGGCACACCATGTAAATATTGCCAAGGATAAGTTATTTCAGTAATTCTACCAGGACTAAGAAGTCTGTGGGGGAGTTTAGCCATGTAGATTTTAGGCCACAGGAGGAAAATTCTCCTAACGTTAATTAAAGCTCTTGGTGTTTAAACTTGCATGTTGAAAAAGGAACAAACAAAAACTAACAGCAGTTCTTGGGAGGTCTCTAGTCATTTAGGAGATTATGCATTAAATATCAATAGCGAGTATGAAAATACGTTTTTTTTGTGTAGAGGTTATCCATGAAAGTTCTAGTGACCCATCACCTGGAGAGGAAAAAAAAAGAAAACAAACACAAAATCTACAAACCAAACTAACACAAAGTAGTTGTACCAGGAATAAGATACAGCACAATCTTTTGTCAAAGGAATATTATTGGGGGGCAATACAAAATATTTTACTTCAAATTCAATTTGCTGTTTCACAAATTTTAAGCATAACACTTTTATATTCTGTCTAAGGTGACAATGAGATTCCTTTACAAAAAAGCAAAAATAAAAATCAATGTTTTTTTTTTCTTTTTAAGTAAATATTCATAAAGGGGGCCTATAATTCCTGCTTTTCTTCTAAGACCCACAGACAAGTTGAATGTGTGCACACAAAAAAAAGAATGTCTTCAACAGTAAGACTAAATTCTAGACTGCCTCTTTCATGGAAGTAAATGTTTGACTCTGGAACTCAGAGTTCTGATTCTGAACCATATTTCACATTGTATTTGTCAATACTGTATTCACCGTTATCTCCTAAGGCAGCTGGTTTAAAAATTAATTCTTTATTTCACTGGGACACCAGGGACACCTGTCCTTATTAGGGCTTAGGGTTTTTTTTAGTGATAGCTACAGATTTAGAATTCATTGACAGCATGACATCTCTTAAATGGGCAAGGCACTGGAGAGCAAAGGTCCTAGAGAGTAAAATATGATGTGCTTTGCAATTTTCCATCAAGTAATTTGAATAGAAGGAATTAAGTAATTTCAATGTGACTTCATAGTACACATGGCTCAGTGTCCAAAGGGCAAGTTAGCAGATCCTAGTAATTAGAGAGCAAATTATTAAAAAGAAGTAGTGTATATTCCTATAGTATTATCAGCAGCGGAAGGAAGTAATCCAGCAGCAAAAGAGAAGCATGCATTCAGGACCTTATTTCAGTCCCTTCTCTGATCAGCAGTAGGGCTGGGGTACAGAGAGAACCCAAAGCATGCTCAGGTATTCCTGCTCTTGACTTTCATTTCTTCCTTTACACAGACATGTGGTATCACTTCTGGTCTCGTATGCATCATGGTTAACTTCATTAACTATTGCTGGACTATTGAAAATCTTTTCTGGAGAAGGCTATTAGCAGTGATAGCTGACTGGTCTCAGCTATCATGCTTAACAGAAGGGCAGTGAACACTGCTTCTGTCTCCTTTTTTAAGGTGGATTTGGGCACAGGTATCATAGAAAGGCTATAGGAAATATTTCTGTCAGAGCTTTTGTTCATTGTACTTTCATGCATCCTATCCCCCTTTTGCATTCTCCGTTCCAGCTCTTACTGCTGCCATGCCTTATTCTTGTCCTCAATCTGTCAGTCAGAGACAGATCTATTTGGACTGCAACACAATATTAACTTTGCATAGTTACAAACGAGGTTTTAAAAAGCCAAGTGTAGAAAATATGAAAAATTATTTTAAGACACAAAATCCATAATTTTATCTTTTCATAAACTGTCTTTTTTTCTTTGTATGTTATGTGTATTGCTAGTTTTGACTTCTTCTGGTTTCATATTTACATTTCAAAAATCAGTATGAGAATTAAATTATCCACATGCATAGTTATGAAGTAGGAAGTAATTGTACCCATGCAAGAGGAATGAATTACTTAATATAATATTCATTTTCAATAAAGAAGTTCCATGGTTCTGTGATTTACTCTGTGTTTTCATGAAAAAAAGCAAGTACATTTTCTAGGCTGACAGGAGGCAATATTTGTCATCCTTTTTTTTTTTTTTGACACTTGTATTTAAACTAAACAGATAGTTAAAATGAAGCTTTGTATCATAGAATGCATTTATTGGACAATAGCCTTTTAGATACCAGCATTTTCATTCCTCACGTATTTTTGTTCCAAATGTCATTGTCACCAAAATTATATCCCATACCAGCTTTGAAAACTAATCTCCAGTCATTTCTATGTCCCTCCTCTGCCTTTTTAAGTGCAAAGTTACTCATTAGTTATAGTTCTGGAAAAAATTTAACACTTTCTCCGAGTCTTCGTTGTATTGATTGACCGAAGTCTTTCCATCTTAGGTCACTTATGTAGCCTAAAATAATTTTTAGCACAATGAGAGAATTAGTCAACTACCTGCTCTAAGACGATAGTTGTTATATTAGTTGTGCACCAGAATAGTAACTCTTTGATTTATACCATCACATAACATGCATACGAAACGAACCAGGTAGATATGGGCAACCGTGTAACAACAAAGACCTCATTTTGTTTAAAAACAGTTTATGGCAGGCCTTAATATAGAAGAATGAAATTTAATTTTGAAAAACCATTGGATTATGAAACTGCAGTGTGTGAATGTAATGTGTGTCTTCAAGCAGATCGTTGTGAAACAATGGAGGAGTAGATTTAGAATAGCCAAGGTATACACTAAAGGGCATATCCTGTCAAACGCAGATGAGGAGTAATATCAGCATATGACAGTAAACAACCAAGGAATCAAACTCAGTATAACACATAAGTGAAGATAAAAGAGAAAACAGAGCACTGTTAGTGTTGAAGAGGAGGATAGAGTGTAATGCAGGGAAAATTATTTTAGTGCTCCAAGGGGCTTTTAAGATTGTGTTTGCACAGCTGTATGCAATTTTGAGCACATGTATAATCTGAGACCTTAAAAAGACAGAGAGATTTAAAAGGTTCACAGAATGCTAAACTAGCTTGAATTATGTTCAGAGGGTTCACATATGCAGAAAGCCTGGCAAAACTGAGGCCAAACTAAGAAAGCTGTTTAGGCAAAGTTATTTTTCAGTTTTCCAGGGTGCTGTAGATAGTGAGCACTAAAGCACATTAAATCCTTTAACAGGGTTGTGGTAAAAGAGCTAAAGACCAGATGATGAAAGTTAAAATGTAATGCTTGGCTAGCTTGTACCATCAGAATAGTATAAATGGTGATAAATATGGCTTGATTGGCTTCCAAGTTAGTTCATGCGGAATACTTAAACTACAAAGCTGCATGATTTATTTTCATTTTTGGGGGGTGAGAAAAATGGTCTGAAAATATAAAAAGCTCTGAAATTGTGCAAGTTGTTGTGTACATGTATATGCATATAAATATCTTGTTATTTATGTTGTCCATAAAAAGCTAAAGGCTGGTTCAGGTATTCACCATTATTCCACAGATTAAGCACTGGCCAGTCAAATAGTCAGAGTTTTCATTGTGAAAAGTTTGTAGAAAATACAGGCTGTTGCTAATTTGTGCTGGTACAGCAGTACATTTAACAGATGTGTGTATGGGGGCAATGTTGAGTTGATGTAGCTGATTTCATTCAGGAAACATGTATCAGGACTAGGGACCTATGCTGGTAGCCCCAAAGGGACTTTGGGGTGGAAGCCTGTCATACTAGCTGGGTTGCTGAAAGGAGTGACCATTTTTGGCTGTGCTGTTGGTGTGTGAGTCCTGCTCTGAGCGTGTGCCTCTCAGAACGAGTATTTTTTTGGTGGAAATGCCAAATTCAAGAATTCCAAAAGGCTGTAGGAGAAGAATGGACTCACCACAATAGCAGGCAACCCAGCTTGGCATGTGTTATACCCGGACTTCTTTCTCCTGAATAGTTTTAGCAATCACATTGAGGTCTCTCAGGAAGAGTTATGATTTTTGTCATTTGCTTGCTTTGATGCCCAAACTGTAATTTCAAAAACTACAGAATTGTAATTTCAGTGATCAGGCCCCATTGGTGTGTAATTCTATAGACTGTATTTTCACTATTTCACCGGGACTGTCTTCAGTGTAATATCAGGGCATCCACACAGAGCCAGAGCTCAAGAAACTCATCTCTTCTGGGATTAGAAAAGATCGACATCCAGTGACACCCTGTTATTGTCAGGCTTTAGTGTTTTTACTGGGATGATGGAAAATAGCCTTACATTAGGATGCAATGGAACATAACAGCAATAGCTGAAATAAGATGTAAGGGAATAAACAGTAAATGTAGGGAAGAACTCCTTGATCATTGGTTAGTAATTTGATGTTCCAGACAGGGTCATTCTTATTTCTGTTCGTTTACAATGCTTATCCCTTCTTGCTCCTTGCAAGTTCTCTATCGCTGCCTATGCATTCTGAAATTATAGCATTCCACCAACTCCTCATTTCTCATTAGGATCAGACAGGTGTGAAAAGCACACTTCTGGAGGATGCCCTCTTTGATGGCCTTTTGTTATCTTGCTAGTGATGTCAGATACGATTACTTGTTCTAGTTTCTGTCAGTGGTCCTAAATGGAAATCCTTCTTTGTAGACTGCAAAACAATTGCTCTCCTGAACTGACTAATTTAAAGCTACAATCTTGAGTTTGGGTTCTTGTTTGGGTTCTTGTTTGGGTTTGTTTTACTTGTTTTCTTTTTTTTGTTTTTTTTTTTTTTTGTTTTGTTTTTTTTTTTTTTTTTTTTGTTTTTTTTTGTTGTTTTTTTTTTTTGTGGGGGGAGGGTGTTTCAGTTGGTTTTGGGTTTGTTTTTATTTTGCAGGTTTGTTTTGTGGTTTTGTTTTGTTTTGTTTTTTCATTTGGACAACTTTTTAAATATTTATGCAGACAAATCTTTTTCTTTATAGAACTGGATGTACCTCAGGCGACCAGGGGGGGAAATTAATGCTGTGGCTAGACCAAAGGCTCGCTTGAAAGACCTTTAAGAAGTAGGGGTTTGATGTTTTTAAAACTGTTTGTCTGGCAATTTTGCTAGTTTGAAACAAAAAGATGTGTCTCTTTTTGCACAGCTTAGGTCATAAGCAAGCTTCTAGACACAATATTATGAACTTCCCTAGAAATACTCCCTACTGAAATGGTGGTGGTTTGGGTTTTTTGTTTATTTGTTTCCCTTTGAAGCTACTGTTGGAGGCAGAATGTTGAACTCAGTGGACCACTGGGTGCTTTCAAGTGCTATAAATTTCCTGTTTATACCAGAGCAGTGATTCAAGGGTCTTAAATGCATTGTTGCTTGACTGTCCTGCATTTTAGACTGAATATTTTTGTGGAGAAATTTCATTAATCCATATTGGAGAGAGTGGAAGTAGATATCCCTAGCTGTGGTTCATTGGGGATTTTTTTGGCAAACTATTGCTTTTTGAACATCTGAAGAGGTTTGAATAGTATACACAGATCTGGGCATGAGAGATAAGTGGACAAAGGAACGGATGACTTGAACAAAAGTGCATGATAAATGCCTGGTTTTTTAATTTATTACATGGGCTGCAGTCATATAATGGTCTTTATCTATGCTGAAATACCAGCATGATGCTTAAATTACAGGACTTTCTCATAACCCATTTCCTGTTTATTTGTGAGTGAGTGTATTTATTTCTTAATATGAGGTTTATGTGAGTTGTGGGATTTTTAATTTCCATACTGATCTAATTAAGAAAGTGTAGAAGAGGCCAGTTCTCACATTAGTTTCTGAATTCCAGGAAAGGTATTTGGAAACTCAGTAATATACTACAATTCAAAGTATTAAAAAGGCCATTCTTATTTCTCTTCCCTATTGCATGATTTTTATAATCTACTTCATACTCTTGCACATTTGCATATTTGAATTTACATCTTTTAATATCTATTGGGCAAGTGTAACTTGCCATTTCCTCTTTTTGTAATACAGACATTTTCTCAGTGATTTCTGCACATTTCAAGTAAATTACTACATTTAAAAAAATTGATTACTTAGCTGTCATACGTCTGATGTTGCTCAGTGTATGCTTTTGCGCTTCGCTAAGTGTTAATCAGAAACTAAAAATCTATGAATCTATGAATCATAGTATCATAGAATGGTTAGGGCTCTAAAGGACCTTAAGATCATTTAGTTCCAACCCCCCTGCCGTGGGCAGGGACACCTCACACTAAACCATGCCACCCAAGGCTCTGTCCAACCTGGCCTTGAACATCACCAGTGGTGAGGCATTCACAACTTCCCTGGGCAACCAATTCCAGTGCCTCACCACCCTTACAGTAAAGAATTTCTTCCTCAGATCCAATCCAAAATTCCCCTGTTTAAGTTTGAACCCGTTACCCCTTGTCCTCTCACTACAGTTCCTAATGAAGAGTCCCTCCCCAGCATCCCTATAGCCCCCCTTCAGATACTGGAAGGCTGCTAGGAGATCTCCACACAGCCTTCTCTTCTCCAGGCTGAACAGCCTATCCAACTTTCTCATCCTATCTTCATACGAGAGGTGCTTCAGTCCCCTGATCATCCTCGTGGCCCTCCTCTGCACTTGTTCCAACAGTTCCATGTCCTTTTTATGTTGAGGACACCAGAACTGCACACAGTACTCCAAGTGAGGTCTCACGAGAGCAGAGTAGAGCAGCAGGATCACCTCCCTCGAACTGCTGGTCACGCTCCTTTTGATGCAGCCCAGGATATGGTTGGCTTTCTGGGCTGTGAGTGCACACTGCTGGCTCACATTCATTTTTTCATCGACCAACACCCCCAAGTCCTTCTCCGCAGGGCTGCTCTGAATCTCCTCCCCCCCAACCTGTAGCTGTGCCTGGGATTGCTCCCACCCACGTGTAGGACCTTGCACTTGTCATGGTTAAACTTCATCAGGTTGGTATCAGCCCACCTTACAAGCGTGTCAAGGTCCCTCTGGATGGCATTCCTTCCCTCCAATGTATCAACCGAACCACACAGCTTGGTGTCATTGGCAAACTTGCTGAGGGCGCACTCAATCCCACTGTCCATGTGTCATGGTTTAAGGCACTATAACACACCCAGTTCATTCACTCACTCCCCCCTCTTTCTTCCCCCCAGCTCCCGGGGGGCATAGGGAGGAGAATCGAAAGAATGCAACTCCCATAGGTTGAGATAAGAACAGTTTAGTAGCTAAGTTATAACACAAACCACTGCTGCTACCACCAATAATAAGAACGACAAGAGAATTACAAGGGAAAAGAATACAATCACTCACCACCCGATACCAAGCCCGGCCACACAGTGCACCCCCACTCTTCCAGGTCTCTGCCCTCCGTTTTTCCATCCTGGGCATGACGTGCTGTGGTATGGAATACCTCTTTGATCAGTTTGGGTCAGGTGTCCTGTCTCTTCTTCCTCCCAGCTTCCCCTCCTCCCTGGCAGAGCATGAGGCTCAGAAAGTCCTTGGTCAGACCAAAACATTACCAAACAGTAACTAAAAACATTGGTGTTATCAGCGCAGTTCCCAGGCTGAAAATCAAAAACACAACGCTGCACCAGCTACAAGAAGGAGAAAATGACTGCTACTGCTGAACCCTGGGCACCATGTCACCAACAAAGATGTTGAACAAGACCGGTCCCAACACCGATCCCTGGGGGACACCACTCGTTGCTGGTCTCCAGCTGGACATTGAGCCATTGAGCACAACTCTTTGCCTGTGGCCATCCAGCCAGTTTTTTATCCACCAAGTGGTCCACCTATCAAATTGATGTCTCTCCAACTTAGAGACAAGGTTGTCGTGTGGGACAGTGTCGAACGCTTTGCACAAGTCCAGGTAGATTACATCAACTGCTCTACCCCTCTCCATCAGTTCCGTAGCCCCTTCATAGAAGGCCACGAGATTGGTCAGGCAGGATTTCCCCTTAGTGAAGTCATGCTGGCTGTCACCAAGCACCTTGTTGGTTTTCATGTGCCTCAGCATGCCTTCCAGGAGAATCTGCTCCAAGATTTTGCCAGGCACAGAGGTGAGGCTGACTGGTCTGTAGTTCCCTGGCTCATCTGTTTTCCCCTTCTTGGAAATGGGGGTTATATTTCCCTTTTTCCAGTCATCGGGAACTTCACCTGACTGCCATGATTTTTCAAATATGATGGACAGTGGCTTAGCAACTTCATTTGCCAGCTCCTTCAGGACCCGCGGATGGATTTCATCAGGTCCCATGGACTTGTATACATTCAGGTTCCTAAGATGGTCTCGAACCAGATCCTCTCGTACAGTGGGCCCAGGGTCTTCATTCTTTCTGTCCCTGTGTCTCCCTTCCAATACTTGGGTGGTGTGGCCAGAGCATTTTCTGGTGAAGACCGAGGCAAAGAAGTCATTAAGAACCTCAGCTTCTCCAAACCCAGGGTTGCCAGTTCTCCTGATAGCTTCTGGAGAGGACCCACATTGTCCCTAGCCTGTCTTTTATTTGCAATGTACCTATAGAATCCCTTCCTGTTTTTCTTAACATCCCTAGCCAGGTTTAATTCCAAGCGGGCCTTAGCTTTCCTAAGATGATCTCTAGCTTCCCGACAACATCCCTGTATTCTTCCCAGGCTGCCTGTCCTTGCTTCCACCTTGTATAAGCCTCTTTTTTCCTTCAAAGTTTCCTCAGCAGCTTCTTATCCATCCAAGGAGGTCTCCTGGCCCTCCTGCAGCACTTCCTTCTAGTTGGGATGTATGGCTCCTGAGCTTGCATCAGGTGATCCTTGAATATCAACCAACAGTCTTGGGCCACCCTGCCCTCTGGGGCTATATCCCATGGAACCTTACTGAGCAGGTTCCTGAAGAGGCCAAAGTCTGCTCTCTTGAAGTCCAGGGCAGTGAGTAACCAGTCACAAGGGAAGACATAATTACCCAGCAAAATGTGACCTCTCTATAGTGGTTCAATGCTTTCAAAACGATTAAATTATACTAAGAATTGGGGGTTGGGGTGGGGCTGTTAATAGTTTCAGCTCTACAGTAATTTTTAATCACAGTGCGCCATATTAAGAAGTTAACAGTAGTAAAGTAATAGTATTGGTGTCTCAAAAAATCCAATGATTTAGCAATCCAGAATGCCTAAAATGCCATTCTTACAGGACCAACATCATGCTTAGAAAGTAGGGGGTGGCTTTAGGAGTTATGGGTGGCAAGCCGTGGGTATCAAAAACAAAAAGAAAATTTAATGAGTATTTAGGAGATGTTCATTAAGCCTCTCTCCTGTCAAAGTGGACATGTTGAGGAGTGCTGTTTCTGCCGCCTGAAAATATTTGTGGTGAAATTCTCACTTGTGCTTCTCAGTGAGGTAGCAAAGCCCAACTGCATCACATTAGCAGAGGGCTGAGTTAGAGCAGCACTGGCTGCTCTGCGGTGCAGCAATTGCGCTGCACGTAATCCCTTCCTTCCAGAAGGCTCTGCCACCTGAATCCTTAATATCTGTAGGGGGCTCTTCTGTTATTTACCAAAAAGGCATTGTGAAATTACTGCTGTGTGGCAGACCTGCTACCTGCTGCAAGCACTTGTATGTTGCTGATGAACAGCATTACAAGAAAAGATTAACTTTTATGTTCATTACCAAATGGTTTAAACTGCCAAAGGTCTAGTTTGTAATAGCATGCTGAGAGCTAAATAGTTCACCCAGTCAGACACCAAACAAAAGGAAATTTTGAAAGAGTTTGTCAAGAAAATATTTATGTTTTGACCGTTTTGTCCCCCTCACTCTTCGCTCTGTTTCAATATTGACATTATCTTTCATTTGCCCAGTTTGAGTGGAATGCAAATTTGACATACAGCATTCAGTAAATCTTTGGCAATATGTAAATCGAAGAAACAGCGTATATGTCAGTTGTTTTAATTTTGTGGTCAATAGGGCTGTTTGCTAGCACAACTGTGCATCCAGCAAATTAGAATGGATGTCTTCCACAGATATGTCTGAAGGCTGTCTGAACTTAGAGCAGGTTTTTTTGATGGTGGGAAAGAAAGAATATGATAGATGTGATTTCGACAGGATGATAGCTGACTCTACAGTGAAAGGTGCATGGGAATTAGTGCTAAGTCTTCCATAAAATCATCTAGTTACAAAAATAAAGCACTCTGTTCATTGTGCTCCTTTTATTATTTCAGACTGTGAAACAGCTGATACAGGATTTAATTCTGTATACACAGATAGACAGAATTTTTTTTATTATATTTAAAAATTGGATTCATTTTCATTTAAATATATACTTGTAATATGCTCAGTGTAGTCATTTGCAGCAAAATAAAATAAATATTTAAATAGTTTTATTTTCATTAAAAGTGTATACTCCTTAACTTTCTCTCTAGTTATATATATTAGGGCCTGTTTGTCACCTCAGCCCCCCAAAATTTAAGGGCCTCATGAAAAAAAAGCCATAGAGCCTAAATTCTGGCTGATCCTCCAGCTGTGGTATGCATCCCACTGGAAATATGAGATAATATCAGAACAGTGTAAATCTTTCAGGCATCCCAGGTTACTTCAGAAGGTTTAAAACATAGTTTGGATTTGATATGCCTGTTGAGACAGTCTCATTTTAGTCCAGGACAGATATTATAAATCTCTTCACACTGAAGGGATGGTGCTTTGTTTTAAAATTATGGGAACAGTTCTGCAATACCATATGTATTATTATAGGAACAGGTGTAGTATGGGCAGGTAATAAAAATGATTGTTTCTCATATTTCTGTAGGAAACTGTCATTTTTTTAGAAATATTTTTAATAAGAAATTCTCTTGATTCATGAGCAACTTTATTTTTTTATCAGCTTATATTCTTTTACATTAATTGTATTAGCATATAAGAAGTTTGTGTAAACTGTTTTTAGCTTCTGAGTTTCACCCTCCTTGGCCATGATTGTTCAACTGCAATCCCTGAAACACAAAAAGCAATCCAATGAAAGAAAGCAAGTTCTGGACAGTTCTCTCCCAGTCAGTATTTCATGATTGCCAGAAAGTTCAATGTTCAATCAAACACTTCTAGACTAAGAACTTGGCCACATTATTGTGGCCAGATTAAGATTTTTAGTACATGCGCCATCAAAAGCCTGTGCCCGGCAAGCCATATTTTAACACACATGCGAGAGTTAAATGCATTTTTTATTTTAAATTGAGCCAATTTATTCCAGACCCACTGGCAGTTCAGTGTAATATCTGACCACTCTCTCATTCAAAAGTGCAGAGAAATAATTAATGTCTTTACTTCTCTGTGAGTGATTGAAATACCCATGTGTGGGTAATATAGGTTAAATAGCACCACACGCAATGCTGAGATTAGATGAGAGCAGTTAGAGTTAGCTTGGTAGCTTCAGTCAATTACTAATACAGATAGGTTGATACTGTAATGGAAAGTTGTTAGTTTGTTCTGAAGTTAAAATTATTTTGCCAGAAGATGAGCGTAACAGGTACTCCTGGTATAGAAAAAAGACATGCTATCCTTGTCAGCCCCAGTTGCCTCCAGTAAAAGCATGTGCTCCAAGTATGTATTTGGCATGTTCTTTGTTATTAGCGTGCTCTAAATCTCCTTGAACACTGATTAGTTTATGTTCTCCTGTCCAGATATGTGTAAGACCATAATGACCCTCAAAATATGATTTACGTAAATGTATTGGAGTGAAAAGGCTGCTGTTCATAGGTTTTTTTGAATATATTCAGTAAGAAGCAAGTCAGCATGTGCAAACCATTATTTATAATGTTCTCGAATGATCCATGAAATCCCTTCGCTGGGTCTGGAGGAGAAGCACAGTCACTGTCTTAAGAGTCACACTTGTGGAGAAGAGCTTGACATCTGTTATCCATTAAGCTGGAAGTGGAGAGAGCATCTGAGGCTGCATGCTTAATAAGAGGTAAAGATTTCAGTTGGACAACATTCTCACCAAAATATACTGGAATATATTCCTCAAAGGGGCTGGAATTTTGGGGGTATGGTTAGTGATGTATTATTCGGCTATCATTCTGAAACAAGAAACGAACCCAAAAAACAGAAACCCAAAACAAAACAAAAAAAAAAAATCCCCCAAACAAACCTCAATTTAAGCCATCCAGTTAAAAAGGAACGAAATTATTAATTGCCTTGTTGTGAGGGACAGTAATCTATTGACAGATTAAAACAGAGGAAACTGAAGCAAAAACAACCAAACCAAACGCAAAAATCATCTTTCCATTACCAACAAGATCTGTTTGAAAACATGCATTTTTTTTCTTGCTTTCTACTTCCTTTTTAATGGCTCAGTGACATCTACCCTGTGAGTGTGATGACAAAATAAGTTATGAAAGATCATATGCAATACACAGCTCTATATTTGTCATTTTTAATTGGAATTTTATTTTCAGGGTTTCTAACTACCCTGGAATAATTCTTAATCTTTTCCTTCCCAAGATAAACATAACTTGTTTGCTAAATTGAAAGACCTACTGAATTGCCTTGTTAGAAAGATACTTTGAGTATTACTCAAACCTGTCCTTTTCATTTAATGAAATAACATTGCACTATTTTGATAGTCCTTGCTTAGGTAAACTGCATATGGTCCTTTTATGTAAGTTGATATTATTTTCACCTAATTTCAAAATTAAATAGCTTAAATAAAAAAAAAATAACCCATTTCTCTGGATCACCAAATTCTGTTTGTGTGACTAAATTAACAAAATTTGTCAGCAGTTTTCACTTGTTAAAATCTGAATTGTAATTATGTGACTAATTTCAACTTTGCAGTTTTCTGAAATTAAGAAACTATTTAAATATTTTGGATCACATTCCAAAATGTTTTAAGTTTTCTTTATGACTAATTGGGGAGTCAGATTTTCTCTTTCAGTGCATTAAATCAGTGTCAACAAGTCCATTAGGTTGCTTCTTGGGTAACAAAGGAGTAAGTTTTCCCCTGTTCTAAGCAGAGGAGAATCAGTACTTGATATGAGAACTGGTAATTAAGCCAAATTTGCTGTCTAGATAGAATAATTGGTGTATTCAGTGAGGAAGAAGTGTAATCTGGAGGAAGATTGTTTCAGGTGGTTGCTGCCATCAAAGAACTTCTGTTTTTTTAATGATCCATTAATGACTGGTTTTTATTCTACCTTCAGACATCTGAAAAATGTATTTATAGACCATTAAACCACTTCTGGCTTTTTTTTTATTTGATGCTGATACAGGACAGAAGTTTCTAAAACTGTGATAGACCAATTCCAAGTTAACTTTACAGCATTTATCTCACAGAAAATGTTTTGCTCACTTATTTCTTGAAACACCTGTTATTTTGTCGAAGTAATTCAAATTATCATCTGAGAATCTAATTAAAGAAAAAAAAAAAACCAAGAAGTGTTCCAAAATGATGGTAGGCATATTTCAGGGTGAATTTGCAAATGTGCCTTGAATTGTGAAAGAAAATTATCATGCTGTACCTGATACTCAATATTAAATACTGACCAACTTCTTCATATTATCCATAAAAATTCTTTGTAAAAAAATGTATATTCATAGGTGAAGGTTGTTAATGATGCTGATATCTTCTTTGTCAGACAGATCATTCTGGCACTATATGAAATACATGTCAATATCAAATCATCCAAGAATATAGTACTATGTCTGAGTATTGCTTAAAAAGGAAGTGAAGATGTAACTTATGATACCTTCTGTGTTTGAAACTCATGAACATAGAGGAGAGGGTTGGGAGAGGGTTTTATTTTTTAACTTAGTGGCAATCTTACACTTTTTCAAAATGGAGTTCTTGTATTTTGCGTTTGTCAGTGGACACAGTAGTGAGAGGCATTTTTGACTCTGCCAGTGTGCAATATTCCTTCCCTGAACAGTGAAGATAAACATGTGATGCAAACATCTTCTGTCATACAAATGTATGTATTTTTTAAGCCTGTGATCAAAAGCTTTCAGTCAAAAAGAGAAAATTGTTCTCTAGTCTTTGTTTCCTTGTCTGTTGAACGCTCACAGCTCTGGGCTTCTGCGCAGATTGCTTTCTAGGAGATTTCTTTGTCTTGTTCCATTCCAGTTTGGCGTCTGCTTTTTTATTTAACTTCTATTCTTAGAACAGCTGTCTCTTCACATGTGCTAGATAACCCCCATATCTTTTGGTTCTTAAAATCTCCATAATGCCTGCTTCTCTTAAATAGCCTTGCAGATTTTTTCTTATGTACTCTCACAGCACGCCTACTTCCACATTTTCTTAATATTCTCAGGTGACGGCATAAAACCTACAAAGACTTGTACACAGGCTTGGTAGTATAAATTAGTTGTGCAAATTAAGGTCTAAACCTGTTAGAACGATGGTTTCTTTTCTTTTTCCCTTGTGCTGCATATAGGTGTGTGAAGTATTAGTATTTTAATCATTCTGATTATATCATGTATACTTGCTAGGAAAGTCAAAGAGTAAAAAAGCTTTAGAAGTTTTTATTCAGACTTCATACTTGGGGTGTAAGTACAGCAGCAGAGCCCATATTTTGTACTTCATCCATAAGAAATCTTCCTATTGCCCACCAACTCTAAAAAATTAATACAAAAAGAAAAAATTAAACCTGACAGAAAGTGGGCTCAACACATTTCTGTCAAGAAGCTCAGAGTTCAGTATATCCTTTAAAATATGCTAGGAGATCTCCCTGTCACTGGATGCGGAAGTGTCTCACCAGCTCTGCAGCACTGGGAAAAAGAAAAACCAAACCACTTTGTTCAATGCCTGGTGCAGAAAGAGGTTGATGTTCCAAACTGCACTGTGCTGTGTGCTATTTTTGTCAAGAGAGTGGTTTACAAGACCGTGGTCAGTACTTCAGTCTGAAAAATCATGAGTCAAATATTGTTGGTGTTACTACTACTACTGTTACAACAGTTTGAAACTTTGTCCTAAATTTGGTTAAAAGTTCAGAGATATACAAATATAGAAAGGTTAATTTTTTCTGTCGTGTATGTGGAAAGGAGTGCTCAAAATAAAGTAGTGATTCAGAGAGAAAAACAGGTAACTAATCAGTTCATATAAAACCAGGCAACAGTGTAGTTTTTTAAAACAGCAACAAAATGGTATTTTCTTCATGGAGGTAAACAAGGTAAACAATTTAGTATTTCACAGAGTAAGCAGTGAGGTGTGTCCTTGACAGATGGATTCACAAATGGAGCTGCTGTATACTACTTACTAACACACTTTATTACAGACATTTTAACATCAGCATGGTACATGTTCAAAATGCTAAAAGTGCACCTTAACAGGAGGTGAAAATCACTGTCAGTGGCTGAAAACTGTCTTCCTTGCACAACAAAATGAACTGGGGAGGCGATAAAGATTCTTTTGTAATATAAAAACATTGTGGTGTGTGTGCATGTGCACATATAAATATTTCATTGTGTATAAAATAATGCAGCACCCTGATTATCCTGCAACTGTGCAGCTGGAGTGAGCAAGCATAAGAACATAATTCAATGCGAAGGACCTATAGAACTCTTAGTGATAGGGATTTACTAAAGTGAAATCGTAGCTAATCAATTTTTTCTGTGAACTCTAAGATTTATGTTTGCAGCTCAGTAGTAGTAATTTTAGATGAAACCTGGGGCTTTTCACCTTGAATTCCTTTGAATTTATTTGGTCTGGCAGATCTGGGTTTCAGTCCAGTCATGTTTATGTAGAGGAGGATGAAGAACTGATGAAATGCTGAAGGGTTTTCCATCTCCCATTAATGCCATGCATCCAAGAGGAACATTATGTAATATAGGAGTGATTATGCAATTCTTCTTGTCATCTGAATGAAAAATAACTTTGACCCAAAGCATCCCTTATAACCTCTATTATTGTAGAGGTCTGTTCCAGAATTGTAAGAGACCTCGTGTAATGGCCATGACTTCCAGAAGAATAGTTTTCGTAAGACCTCATTGACTGTCTAGACATTTTAGTCTGTAGTAGAAGATGTAGAAGATGGAGTAGAAGACTGTCACTTTGGTCTGCAATTCTGTAAGCACTGTTTGCAAGGTTTTATTATCATTATCTGATCTGCACTGATGAATGAGTTTTCGTAGAAATTAGCATATTGCACATGCAAGCCAATTTATGTTCCACATATGCAAAGTAATGAAATTGTTTCCAAAATGGATAAGTATATTGCACAGTAATTAATGAATTTTTAAGATACCTGCACAATAGGTTGGACTGATGGCTTTTCAGGTTGATACTCCATATGCAAAACTGTCTACTTCTTAGGTGAATTATTGGTTCATACAACCCAGTACATAAAATACCAACCTACACTTGAATTTTGCTCTGTTATTCATTTCCTAGTAGAGTGGCAGTTGGTATTAAAGGATCATCTGTGCATAAAGCTCAAGCTAGTCGTCCATTGGTCCCAGCAGAACCCTTGGGTAAATAACATGAACAGAAACATGGACAAAAAAGTGCAAGTCTGACATTCAGGGTAAATTGAGTGAGAATTTTGCAAATTTGACAGGTGATTTAACAGCAGCTGCTTATACTGGTGATATGAGCCAGTGTAGTGCAAGACTTTGGTCATAAAGCAGCAGCCTGTGAATTACTGAGCTCTTAGGCTGGGGAAAAAGAAGAAAATCTGGAAGGAAGAAGCATTAAAGGCCTTAAAGTTCAAATGGGAAAAAGCAATGTATATATATAGACAAGATTAATGGAAAATGTTTAAAGGCTGAGTAGATAAACTTTTGAGCTGAATATGGTTCCAGTTTATAAGAACATTGCTGAGATATTTTTCATAATTGCCAAGCTCATTTGATTTACTGTTTCTGATGCAAACATTACCTCCAGGAAGCTTGAAACAGCAAAAAATATTTACCATTTGTTCCCCTCCATCGTGCATGCAGATTGGTTTTTTTATTGTATGGATGCTGGCATTATTTATTTTCTTTTTTTAGAAAAAACATCATTGAAGCATTTGTTTTGGAAAAAACACATATAAAGAACTACATGGACTTTGCTACCAGGTATGAGAAATTATATTTAAGAAAAAGTAGGTCACAATTTAGGCCTTAAGGTGTTGTCATCCTCCCTTAAATTCAGGTTGTTATTTCTAGGAATTATAATCTGACGTACAAGAATATGTGAAAAGATAAAAACACACTATTTTTGTGGAAGGGATGTTTTTTTGAAAATTTTCCATAGATTTGTTGTTGCAAGAACTATTGATCTGGTACCATTTTTGGTGCTACATACAGAAAAATTCTGATTTGTGTTCTCAACCTGGATTTGAGCAAACAAGCAGGGTAACCAGGACTCTGGTAGTGCAAATTCAGCCTGTAGTGACTGGGGAGTTTCATCACTCCTAGTGATTGCCTTGGGGGGGACTGTCTTAGAGCAGTAGTACCAGTTGCAAACTTAGCAGTATCACTCTGGTAACCTAAATCAGCAAAAGCGAGATTATACAAAGTACTTCTCTGATTTTAGTGGGTTATAGTGGTTAGTGTTGATAAGAATTAAGGAATATTTTAGGTCAGGAAGTGTTGTCAAAGGATAACTTGGCAGTCAGAGATACAGTGTAATCCACTCTCAGGAGACTTTCACCTATGTGTAATGACATGAGAAGCCCAGAGTTTTATTTATAAGCTGTATCTTTGAGGGAAATATTCTAGATGGGTGTGCTCTTTAAAACCCAGCAGGCTTAATTTCAAATATTTTTAAAAAAAAACCAACACGGATTGTCATAATATTTTGATAAAACTTGTTTTCCCTGGTTTGTCAATTGTTATATGGCGTTTTTTCAGTATCCCCGTAGAGTAAAGAGATCTTCATTGGACTCATCTCATTTGGCACTGTATCAGCTGCACATTTGGACTGATTAAAAGTATTAATAAATTTGGAAAAAAGAATTGATAATCAGCTATCCATCTGCAGATTTCTTCGCATTAGGCACTGAGAGGTTAGATCTGCAATTCCCCTGTCCACATTGTCTATCCTTTTTAATTCTGCCCTATCTGCTGACATTTGAAACAGCTGTTGCATCCTGAAGTCACAAAAAGAATGATGTTACCAGCATGGACACTTTCCAGTCCAATCATACTTATTTGTAGAATTAGTGAAAAACTTAAGTCTGCAGAGAGATACATTGATCAGTTGACTAAGTTATGACTAATGCATTAGGAAAACCTGCTTGCTAACTCTCAGGTTCACACACTGAATGATTTAAAGATATGTCTGTTTCTTCAGCGGGAAATGATCTATCCACAAGCCTTGCTTATGTGGTTGCAATGAACCTAGAAATGTAAACTGGAAGGCAAACCATGCAACAGAAGAAATTTGAAGGTTGAAATCAGTGTACACAGTTTTTCCAAAGCCAGGCAAGTTCTCTGAGATAATGCCTAAATAATGTCAGTTTCATGAATTTACCTAATATGGGGCTAAAATGTTAGTTATTGTGGGCTATGTCTTTAGATTCCAAAAGGGCAAAGATTAGAAGGCATTTAAATCCAGTTCATCTTTCTGGCATCGCTAAGTGCTGATGTCATAGAATCATAGAATAGTTAGGGTTCGAAAAGACCTTAAGATAGAATCATAGAGTCATAGAATAGTTAGGGTTGGAAAGGACCTTAAGATCATCGAGTTCCAACCCCCCTGCCATGGGCAGGGACACCTCACACTAAACCATGCCACCCAAGGCTCTGTCCAACCCGATCTTGAACACTGCCAGTGATGGAGCATTAACAGCTTCCTTGGGCACCCCATTCCAGTGCCTTATCACCCTTACAGTAAAGAACTTCTTCCTCATATCCAATCTAAACTTCCTCTGTTTAAGTTTGAACCCATTACCCCTTGTCCTCTCACTACAATCCCTCATGAAGAGTCCCTCCCCAGCATTCCTACAGGCCCCCCCTTCAGATACTGGAAGGCTGCTATGAGGTCTCCATGCAGCCTTCTCTTCTCCAGGCTGAACAGCCCCAATTTTATCATCCTATCTTCATACGGGAGGTGCTCCAGTCCCCTGACCATCCTCGTGGCCCTCCTCTGCACTTGTTCTAGCAGTTCCATGTCCTTTTTATGTTGAGGACACCACAACTGCACACAATACTCCAAGTGAGGTCTCATGAGAGCAGAGTAGAGCAGCAGGATCACCTCCCTCGAACTGCTGGTCACGCTCCTTTTGATGCAGCCCAGGATACAGTTGACTTTCGGAGCTGCAAGCGCACACTGCCAGCTCATGTTCATTTTTTCATCAACCAACACCCCCAAGTCCTTCTCCGCAGGGCTGCTCTGAATCTCTTCTCTGCCCAACCTGTAGCTGTGCCTGGGATTGCTCCCACCCACGTGTAGGACCTTGCACTTGTCATGGTTAAACTTCATCAGGTTGGCATCTTCCCGCCTTACAAGCATGTCAAGGTCCCTCTGGATGGTATTCTTTCCCTCCAACATTTCAACTGAACCACACAGCTTGGTGTCATCGGCAAACTTGCTGAGGGCGCACTCAATCCCACTGTCCATGTCACCAACAAAGATGTTGAACAAGACCGATCCAACACGTTTCCCTGAGGGACACCACTTGTTACTGATCTCCAGCTGGACATTGAGCCATTGAGCACAACTCTGCATGCAACCGTCCAGCCAGTTTTTTATCCACCAAGTGGTCCACCTATCAAATTGATGTCTCTCCAACTTAGAGACAAGGTTGTCGTGTGGGACAGTGTCGAACGCTTTGCACAAGTCCAGGTAGATGACATCAGCTGCTCTACCCCTCTCCATAGGTTCCATAGCCCCATCGTAGAAGGCCGCCACATTGGTCAGGCAGGATTTCCCCTTAGTGAAGTCATGCTGGCTGTCACCAAGCACCTTGTTGGTTTTCATGTGCCTCAGCATGCCTTCCAGGAGAATCTGCTCCAAGATTTTGCCAGGCACAGAGGTGAGGCTGACTGGTCTGTAATTCCCTGCCTCATCCATTTTCCCCTTCTTGAAAATGGGGGTTATATTTCCACTTTTCCAGTCATCGGGAACTTCACCTGACTGCCATGATTTTTCAAATATGATGGACAGTGGCTTAGCAACTACATTTGCCAGCTCCTCCAGGACCCGCAGATGGATTTCATCAGGTCCCATGGACTTGTGTACGTTCAGGTTCCTAAGATGGTCTCGAACCAGATCCTCTCGTACAGTGGGCCCAGGGTCTTCATTCTCTCTGTCTCTGTGTCTGCCTTCCAAATCTTGGGTGGTGTGGTCAGAGCATTTTCTGGTGAAGACCAAGGCAAAGAAGTCATTAAGAACCTCAGCCTTCTCCAAACCCAGGGTAGCCAGTTCTCCTGATAGCTTCCGGAGAGGGCCCACGTTGTCCCTAGCCTGCCTTTTATTTGCAGTGTACCTATAGAATCCCTTCCTGTTATCCTTAACATCCCTAGCCAGGTTTAATTCCAAGCGGGCCTTAGCTTTCCTAAGCTGATCTCTAGCTTCCCGGCCAACATCCCTGTATTCTTCCCAGGCTGCCTGTCCTTGCTTCCACCTTGTATAAGCCTCTTTTTTCCTTCAAAGTTTCCTCAGCAGCTTCTTATCCATCCAAGGAGGTCTCCTGGCCCTCCTGCAGCACTTCCTTCTAGTTGGGATGTATGGCTCCTGAGCTTGCATCAGGTGATCCTTGAATATCAACCAACAGTCTTGGGCCACCCTGCCCTCTGGGGCTATATCCCATGGAATCTTACTGAGCAGGTTCCTGAAGAGTCCAAAGTTCTCTCTCTTGAAGTCCAGGGCAGTGAGCTTGCTGCGCGCTCTTCTCACTGTTCTGAGGTCAATGAAGTATAAGAGGTCATAGCCTGATGAAGACAATGATGATGATTACATATTGAAATGAACAGTAAGTGGATTTTAAGTGGTTGTTTGCTAGCTTATTATATAAGGCTTTTTATTGACTTTTCCGACAAGTAGAAAAGTAGACAGACAAGACATAAAAGGACACACAAAAATGCATAACAAGTGTTATGGGGGAAAAAACAAAACAAAAAAAAAGGAGAAAGCAACAACAAAAAAAAGGCACCAAAAAACCACAAACAACCCCACAAACAAAACCTTGAAAATTCTAGTCAAAAAGAAGGAAGAATACATAGGACGTCATTTGGGTTGCTTGCTTTTAAGAGCTCTGGTTTTACTTTTCTGCTCTTACTTGGTTTCAAACTGGCTTTGTAAGTGCTGTGGATGGTTTGCAACTTAAAACAGTACTTAAAATGCAGCCCTAAAATGTGAAGGGTGTAAAAAGCAGTCATGTATTTGAGGTCTTCTTGTATTTAATAAGCACTTAATGCTTTGCTCTCATAGCTAATGGTGGTCCCACTCTACCTCGAATTTTTAGCCTCACCATGGGTAGTCTTCTTTATACTGTATTTCTAAGAGTTCTTTCACCATCTCCAAGCTGCATCTTCTATTGAATGCTGTAGCATTTGAAGTGTTGGAGTATCATCTCTACTGTCAAGTGTAGACTAAGGATAAAAGGAATGAAGGGTTTTGTTTTGATGTGAATTGTGTTTAGATTATTACGCTGCTTACCTGCAGGAACTTCACCTTAATCTCTTATAGGAATGTCTGAAATCTATAAGAACAAGTTTATAAAAACATAGTTTTGGAGCACTGCTTCTCATCTCCGAGTTGTGATGTTTATGACTGACTTACAGTTTTTGCTATTGGTTTCATGGGAGCGGAAGCCTAGATTTGATGCTTTGGACTTTTTTTTCCATCTTCTTTTTCATCTCACAAAAACAAATCTTACAGTTCTATAAATGCATTCATTTCTCTCATGGTCATGGATCGAGACATCTAATGTTCTGCAGTTTCACTTAATCTCCAGTTCAGAGGCTTTGAGAAGGAGGAATCAGTATTTTTTGGTCAATTTACAGTCTTTCTCTTCCACTCACCAAAATAAATTTTAGAAATTGATATAGGTATATCTCCCAAAACTGTAGCTAGAGTACCACTATAATCAATTGGCTTACAAGGTCACAACTGATGCAGTTTTACTGAAGCATGCTCTCTACCCGCCTGCCAAATGGCTAATGGATAAGCATTACATAGGGAAACTGTTTGTGCAAGTGTTGGCCAAATTCTTTATACTGGGAATTAATAATTTCCAGTTTTTATAAATAAAATCACTGACATTCTATAAAAGGCCAAAACCTGCATTACATTGTGTGTATTGCCATTTCAGAGACTGGCATGTTTGAAGTTTTGTTTCAGAAGAGCTGTGCACAGCCTTTGTTGAGTTTTCTAAAATGCTGTGTGATGAAAAGTGGTCCTAAGTAAACCCACTTGTAATTTTGTTTGTATAGAGTGGTAGCAACCTTAAGATCCTGAGAACACATTTAACAGAGTACATCAGTGCTTTAATGTTCTTGGAGTGGATGTTGCAGAAGCTGAAGGTTGTTCGGAAGTTTGTTGTTGCAGCTGATGTTATTCTACTAATTCAGTCGTATTACAACTGCCTTCCAAAATTGTTGAAAGCCAATACAAAGAATTAGGCTCTTAATTCCATGTTTCTCATCCAAATAACTTTTATTTTTCTTGTTTATGTGCAGCAGGTTTCCCTGTAAAATCTGAAAAACTTAATGTTTTTTATTATTTGTTAGATATTAAGGGGGAGTAAGCAAGAGGAGGTAAAATACACCATACATCAGAAAAATCCTCAGCCCTCCAGCAACCCCCCAGACCTTACACAGAATTATTCTGGATTATAGTTTTTAAGTGTGTGCTCCAGTTGGTACTAATTTTCCTTGGCCTCTCTGTATTCTGCTTTTCAGTAGATCCTTGAATTGGAATTGTTGAGATAAGATCTGATGGCATTATAGAAGTGATAAAAACAGTAATTTCTTTAAAGGAAAAATGGATTTTAACGAAAAAACACTGATGCTAAGATGAGTGAAGAGTGGCTGTAGCCTGGTGGTCTGATTTTTGCAAATGTGTGATACTTTGTACTTGCACGTTCATTAAAAAATACTTAGATGGCTGAAAGGCTGTTGAGGTATGCAGATTTCACTTACCTAGGCACTGTGGAAACATGAATACGAAAAATACATGCAGTTATTCATAAAATAGCTACAAATGAGGGCAACTTTCAAATATCTGTGCTTGTGTTGCTGTTTTCATGGACTCTTATTCATATATTTTTCTCTGTTATAGTGTACGTGGAAGAGAGATTTAACTATATGACAGAATGAAAACTAAGGAATCAGTAGTAAAGTACATTATGCTCCTAAAGAGAACTTTTATTTTCTTTCTTTCTTTCTTTTTTTCTTTTTTTCTTTCTTTTCATTCTTTCAGAATGCTGGGTCTGGATGATGTCAGATCTAGTCATGTCTGAATAACTGTCATGTACAAGAAAGGAAAAAACCATATACAGAGGGTGGTAGGGTATGATCTTGTAAATGGTGTAGTATTTGCCGCAGCGTTTAGAAGGGAAGCTGAAACCACTTTTGTTGCTACTGTGTTGCATTGTTAGGGGAAGAATAGCATACAAAGGAAAATGTGGCGCATGTAGAGAATGACAATTTGGGTTTACCGAAGAAATTGATAAAAAACTGTAATTATGCTCATTAATATCCTCCCCTACTGGAAAACAAAATGTGAAAAGACCAACCATTACAGAACAAGCACTAACAGTTTGTAATTATTAGCAGTCCTACTCCTGTTGCACAGGGCTGTTTTCTTTAAATGTACCTCCATGACATTTCTTCTGAACAGATTGTCTATGACTAGCTGCCTAAGAATCACACTGTTTAAAACATAGTGTTTCCTCAACGTGACAGAACTTTTGTCTTTGCAAGTACTGGCCAAACAATACAACAAATTAACTTGTCACTATGAGTATTAGCACATGTCACTTTTAGCTTTCCAGGTAACATCAGCCTTTAATGTCAGTCTTACAAGCAAATGTATAAGAAAAGGCCAAAGCATAGAAAGAATTAAATGCCTCATCCAAGAACCTACCTGTGTTTGCTAAAGCTAGCCTTGGGCTGCCATTTTGATGCTGACTTTCATTAGTATGCCATTGCTTTCTGCTTCTGTCACTGCAAACTAAGAGCAGTCTGTCCTTATTAAGGTCTCTTCTGCTAGCTTTATGTCTTAAAATGCAAACCCATCATCATTTTATGTGTAGTTGGTTGAATCAAATAATATAGTTGATTACATAAGCTTTGAAACTAGGAGTATCTATATATTGTGCCATTATGAAATACATTTGAGATTTGCACTGTTTACTTGTGTGCAGAAGACTGTATGATTCACCAGGACAGCTTTGGGCTAGGAAGGCATCACTTCTTCCATTTTGCATATGTAGAGAGCTCATATGATAAAATTATGGCATTGACCATCAGCAAAGCACTGATAACCTCTCTGCTGGGTATGTGTATGGTGCCAGGGAATGCCACTGAAAGAGACAAAACCAGTTGTTTCAAGTTCTTCTGACAAAGAGAAAATTTGGTGAGAGGGAATTCACTAAATTAATAAGCAGGCAGGTTTCTTTTGCTCTTTGCCTAATTCCAGGACCATCCATCCACCTAAAGCACATCCACTGTGCTTTACTTGTTTTTTCTGCCAACTAATGTAATTAGACTAATAGTTCAGTTGGTTGCAGGCTGCCTGAAGGTAGAAAACTGACATGATAGCCAACAGAGACTGCTAGTGTTGCACAAAATAATTCTTTTATTTAAAAAAGTAAGAAAAAGTGAGACAAAACTGTAAGCCATGCCAGGAACTGTGATGATGGCAAGTTGCTTAGAAATTGTTGGTCTGGATTGTTTGCGCAACTCTGTGTAAACATCATTCAATGCCTTTAATTGTAATGATGACACAGGGTGTTTCACAAGCCCTTTGTTTCAGACCGGAAGCAACCTGTGGTCGGTCGGAGAGGGGAAGGAGTAGAGGGGATGTAGGCAATAGTAGAAACATTTATTTTAGATTATGGAACCTGCTAGAGATATAAAAGCAACTTAAATAGGTGGTCATAGTAACTGCAGCTGTGAGTAGTCATAGATCCTTTCACAGATTCTAGAAATTGCAAAAGATTTCCTTTCACTGGCACCCAGCTGGAAAAATTCCAAGGAAGAAATCCCTGTAAAAGCATTGTACTGAAGAGGACTACTAAAAATCTCAACAGGATAGCAGAAAAATCAAAACACTTATTTACTATAAAGATTAAGGTTAATAACACTAGTGTGTCCTGTTCTATTCTCTCATCAATTCCTTGTGAAATTTGTTCCTGCAAAATTTGGGTGTTTGGTATCTCAACTACTTATGGAAGAGCAGGTGGTTGTAAAGAAAACCATAGCTGATCAGTCCACAGAACATCTGCTACAGCCTCTACTTCTGGCGTACTCCAAGACAGATGTCTGAAAGAATCTATGTCTTCTCAGGGCTCTCCTTGCCTTAACTGAACTGAAAAAAGTTACACAGTTACAACAGATGCTAGAACAGCTTCTGACAATTCCTGTATTAGACACAACATTAGTTTATTGCCAAAGCAGATTCACTAGTTCACTGATCTCTGGTAAAGGAAGTAAGCTGCTGTAAAGGGTATATTTGAATTACTACTGGAATCAAGACAGGAGAATGCCATGAGGTATTACACTTGTGGGATTGGCCAGAAGTCAGAGTTCTCTGAAATTCTGAGTTGGATTCCAGTTAATTTATTTCTAGGTTCTAGGACTGTAAATTTATGTTGAAATTTAGAGTTTAGATGGAGGTTTTAAAGAGGACATTCAACTTCCTTATAATGAAAAAAAAAAATCAACTCCCTACTTAAAATGGAGAGTGTTTCTATGCAATCTGCAGTGAAGTTCACTCATTCTTTCCTTTTTCCATTTGATTAATGAAAGCAATGTATTTTCTCTCCTTCTGCCAGTGATTAATACTTCTCAGCACTCCTTTGTTTTTAGTGGCAGATTGCTGGGGTAGAGATTCCACAGTGAATTGGTTTTGATATGAAGTTTTAAATAGACTTTGCCAGCCTGCTTGTTCTGTGAAAAATACTTCTCAGTCTCCAGTAGTGTATACCCTGGTCTGTGTCTGCTCTATTTCTCTGTTAAAGAGAAAGGAGTATAAGTAGGAGAAGCCCTTTCAAAGCTCACTTCCATCGCTGTAGCTGAAACAGAACAGCTTGTCTGCTGCTTCCTTCCCCGTGTCGGTGAGGTAGGCATGTGGGGGCTGCAGGAGTAGTAGACAGAGACTGACTGAATCTCTTAAGTACTAGCCTTGGTAAGGGCAATTTGTTTATCCAGGTATATGGCTTGAGTCAAAGCCTTAATGGATGTTTGGGTGACAAGGTATTCTTTTGAAGCCATTGCTGTCCCTGACACAGACAAAAGTTGCTCTCTGAATTCTCCTTGGGGAAGTACTGCCTCCATTACTGACTATGTATAATTCAATTACCTAGGCCTTGGTGGTGAGGCAGGGCCTATTTTTAAGTAATATTTTGAACTGCCTACACTAGTGATTCACACAGTGCTAAGGATGTTCCTGGACACAGGAATACAATGATCCATTTGTTTCCACTGGTAGAGCTGTCTTTGGATGACTTCTGGCCAAAGTTGAATCTCCCAGATATTCCTGAGCGTTGTCTGGAGTTCATTACAAGCCAAAGAGCAACAGGCAGTTCATATGCAGCTGGCCTGTTTTGGGGGATAAGAGAGTTTAATAGTACAGGTGGAGACTGCTATGCACATGTTGGCCTCCATGCTGCTGAAAGGTACATTCAAGGAAAATTTGTTTTGATCTAGTATATCTGACAGAAGCTGTTTCTTTAGTGGGCTATAAGCTTTTAAGGGCTCATTTTCAATTCCTTGGTTTTCTGTTCATGATAAACACCACTGATATTTCTGCTCATGCATTAGGGTGAACTACAGATACATTTTTGATTGTGTTTGCTTTCACTTATAAGTTGGGAAATGTGTATTGAAGCAAGTGCAGATGTAAGACTGGTGGCAGTTTGCCAGCATAGCCTTTGATGTTGCCAAGCATGAGACATCTATGTATAGGGTAATACAGCTTTCCTTCTATATATATGATCAAACCACCATGTGCATGTTTTATTCCTTATCTTAAAAGCAGTGTTTTACATTGCAGCCTCCAAAATAAAAATTTAACTATCAAAATGGAATCCAACACCCTCCTTTAAGTATAAGTTAGAGTCAAAATAGAAAATGTGTTATTTTAGTAGGGCCGCTGAGACCACAGTCTGCAAAAATCCTCTTTGCACTTGACTATGAGCTTCACCCTTTAAACAAACACTTTGTCCTGGTTTCAAATTCAATTTTTCACAACACAAGTCTTATTAATTAGATGGCAAGAGTAGCTACAGCCAGTGACCTGTTTTTCTCCTGCAGCTCCTTGTGTGGGGTCTCTCACTTGTAGTGATGAAAGCTATTTTACTTCTGCCTGGCTGAGGAGAAATCTGTGTAATAGAAAGGACAGCTCAGTGCCCAAACACAGCCATCACCAAGAGTTACTTAAAATAACTTGAAAAATAAATGGTTTCTCCTCGTCGTCTCCTTCCAGTCATATTTTTGTCAGCTACATTTGCCTGAGAACCCAAAACTCAGACGCAGTGTGACATTTCCCTACCTTCCGCCTTCCCTTTCCACAGGCCTTTTACCCCCAGCTGTTGCTGTTGCTGCCAGCTCTGTTCAATTAACCTCAACAGGAATGCAGTCATCCCTCTGCGGTTCATCCTGTTCAGGATTAATGAACTGTGCTTTAAACCAAGGGAACTGCTAGTAAAAATGAGGTGTAATTTCATTAGAAAATCTTGTACTGCTAATTAATGAAGAAGGTCATTTTAGGACTTGGCAGAATTGAGCTTGACTGGGAAAAATAGAGATCTACAGAGCAAAATTACGTGAAGTTTGCTACTTTCTCTTCACTCTCGCTCTCTCTGTGGACACTTTTCATCACCAAACATCCTGTTTTCTGTCTCACTCCCATCAGGTCACCACTAAGGCATGTCACCAGGAAGCATGGTATAAAGGCAGCAGTAAAACTACTTGTTGTGGAACCACTTGTTTCTTCATCCTTTGTTTCTGAGTGATGTGTGTATAATGTAATTTATTTAAGTGTTTAAAAAAAAAAGGACTGGTCAAGATACTGAGGTCATTGCTTCTCTAGTTACAAACCAAGAAAATTCCTAGTATTTGACTTTCATGCTGGTCCTGGAAAGTTTGCAGTCCTTCAGTTTCCCAATAGTACTTGTTCTGTACATTAGAGCAAAAGTTTGGTCCATACCTCAGATACATTCAGCCTTTCACTTTCTGGATATCAAAAGCAGTCTTGATGGACACCTAGACAACACGCAGTGACAAGGAACTTTAGAATAAAAAGTGACTGCAGAGACAGGGTAGGGAGAGGGGAAGGGAGAGAAAACGGGTGAATGGCTGGTGTTTGAAGATCAGAAAAGGCAGCCCATAAAAATTTCCAAATTCTGTTTCTGTTTGGTCATACACAACTTTATTTATTACTTCAGAGCTCTTGACTCTTCCATTGTAGCCTGCTAATCAGTACCCATCCTGTAAAAGATCAGGTAAATATCAAGATTTCCAATATTTCATGTAGTTACCGAAGGAGGTCTTATCATTAAATAAACTATTGGTCAGGTACTTTGATCCTTTATACCAAAAAGGCTGTATGTATGATACTTAACTCTCTAAACCATATCATTGTAAATAGATTTTTCTTACAAAAAATGTACATGGGTCCTGTCAAATTCTAAAAATATATTTCTGACTCTCCAAGTAAAAGATAATCCATTCTGGGAAGTATGTATCTATAAAAAATAGATTGAATCCAGGCCTTGAATATAAAACAAAGTCTAATGACTGGAATTTTCATAACAAGATACTGAGAGAATTTTCTGCACAGTATATTATAATGGGCTAAATATCCACTAACCACAAAATATGCAAGTTTGTATTCTGTACATATAGAGGAGGAGGAGTTGATACATTTGTGTCAAAGATCCTCAAAGTATTTTGTTTAAGAGCCAGAGCCAGCCAATGCGCTAGCACGCATTCTCGTGTTTTAGCATGTAAGTACAGAAAGTCAGCCAAGCACTAAAAAAAAAAAAAAAAAATAAAAATCAGTTGCAGTTATTTTGGGGATGATACTTTTATTTTTCTGTGCTCCATTGTTGTATTTATAGATTCAAAAGAAATTACGTCTTATCTTCAAATGTAATTACCAGAGGGGACATGGAAAATGGGATTTTCAAAGCTGCCCAAGGAAACTAAGGACCTGCTTCTTAGTAGGCAGTAAAATAATATGCCAAGTGTCTTTTGGACACACCATTGTCAAGCACCTATATGGAGCATTCTGTTACTTGATGCGGGTTTATTACAAGTGAATGAGAAGTTCTGGTGATGAGAGGATTGGCAATACGAAGCTGTTTTATAGTATAATAAAATATTTCATATCAAGTTTTGTTTGTTATGAAAAAGAACATGCTTCCTATTTTCTGCAGGGGGTGGGTTGTTTGAGTTGGGGTTTTATGTTTTGTTTGTTTTTTTTTCTTTTTTTCTGGACAGCATTATGGGCCAAATGCTCAATCCTTTTATTTCAAAGGCAAAGTTTGATTTAAATGAGACCAGAATGTGTGGGTATGTGCTAAATCAGATATTTTTAAACGCATGCCACTAGAGATTGTGGAATTAAAAACACATTCATAAATAGTTGTTATTTCTTTGAAGTCAGATCACTTTTCTGTCTACGGGTCTATTTATGGTTTCAGGATAAGAAATTCTGACGCATAGTAGCAAGAACTGATGAGTAAAACTTTCACATAGAAGAAAAACGAGTTGTAATTTTCTGTTTCTTCAATATAAAGAAAATTCATGAGTCCTGTAGCTGGGATATAAAATTAATCTTGCTTATTTGTGATTAAGGAGGACCTTAATCACACACTTTCAGTTTTACACTTGAACTGTGGTATCTGTAGTACCCAAAGGAGTCAGTTCTCACAGAATACTTTTCATCTGGCATTGTCTTGTTAAAATATTTCTTTGATTTTGGCAGTGACCAGTATTAGATCTTAATGGTATTTATTTATGTATTTTATTCTCTGGCTATATTAAGACCAGGAACACAAATGGATTATTTTGAACTCTGAAGTGTTCACTTTTTTTGCTGCTGGAGTCCAGTTCCATACAATATTAGCAATCAGCTTCTATGCCAAAGCCAAGCAGTGACAGTTGCAATAATGAATATTTGCTGCAGGCCACTGGTATGAAAATAGCACAGTGCTGCAAGCCTGCGTCACCAGAAACAAATCTTCCCTTTGACTGTGACTGAATTCCCAGCTTGATTTTAGATCATTTATTATTGAAATAGTTCTTAAACCACTGTCATAATATGTTAAAAATGCTGATTCAGTCTTCAAGGCATCAATTCAAATGCCTTCCTATTCCTTTTTGGTGCTTCTGTTGTTGATTTGGTGTATGGGTTGGGTTTTTTTTAGTCCTTTATACCTTTAAAGCTGTGCCCTGTATTTAGGGCACTGAAATGTGTACAGGCAGCAATACTGTAATATATTCAAAGAGACTCATGCTGGTGTAGGTTAGAAGTTCTGGTGAGAAGAGGATCTGAATTTCCTCTTTGTAAGCTTAGTTCACAGCTGTTAGAATGCTTTATCTTTAATTCCTGCAGATAATTCTAAAGTTTATATGAGGAAAAGCAGCTTTACATCTGTGGTGGCTTTTATATGTTGAACTTGGGTGGGGTTTTGGTCTGTGTTTTGAGTCATTAATGCATTCACATTGGTGGAATATATAATGTATTTATACAGGACACCTTTTGAAAGTGCAGAATATATACACTGAACTTTGATTATTTTTTTAGTTGAAGAATATGAAGCGTTTAACACTTTTAGTTTAATTTCTATATACAATACTGCTTTCACATGTGCATCTCGAATTACCCGCAAAGCGACTAAAAAAATAGATTTATTTTCTTTTCACTTTAAAATAATTACATAGGGAAATACTAGATAACATAGGTAAAGGAGGTCAGATATTTGAAGCTGAATAAAATCTGCAGCTATTTAAGTTTTTGTTGTTTTTCGTTGCCTCAGGTTTTCCTTGCTTGGGGCAGAATACTGACCCTTGTACTGTAAAGCTGGTACATGGTGATTTACATATGATGTACATACCTAATTTCCTGCAAGATTAGAATGAGCACCAAAGTTGCCATCAATCCTGAGATAATGTTTATGTCTTTCCCTCTTCCTGGTGCCATCAACCCTCTGCCTTCCTTTTCACTAGGAAAGTACATTGGCTGAACCTACTACTCTATGGTAGAACCAAGATGGAGAAACTGAAGTTCTAAGACAGTGTTATGTACTGCGGGGATTGGGCTTTTGAGGAAAATAATTTCACTATGGCAACTTTCAACTGAAAGAAAGCCAACACTGACTTTCAGATTCTTTGGGATGGGAAAGGAGTGACTAGTTAAATGTACAAGTTTGTGGAGAGGTCTAAAAATGCTTCATTTACTCAGTTTCCCAACAAAAACCTTAATATTTTAAAACAGGTTGGGTTTTCTTGAAACATTGTTGTTGGTCTGTAAAAAACTAATAAGTAAGAACAGAAAGTTCAGCAAGTAATACTATTCCTTCTGCACCAGTGTTTGACATGGCCGGTACTTTCAGGATATAAGCACCTCCAGGCTCATTCTCAGGAAGAAAATGAGGTGTTAAGCAGGATCTTCTTTTTGCTATATGCTTTAATGCCTGGCAATATGTAGAATATTCACATGACAAACCCTGCTTTCTTGGTTTTATGAATAATAATTGTTAAAAAAAATTTGGGTTTTAAAAATTAAATGGCAGAATATGTAGAAACATTACAAAATATACATTGTATAGAAATTAATAGGTCTTGAAGGATCAAATCCCCACTAACTGGGTTGGTTGCTCCTTCAGGTATTTTGTCAGTCAGTTTCAAGTCCTCCAGTAGGCTGTATTTCTGGATCTCTGTAGGTAGGCTATTCTTAAGCTTTAATATTAGAACTAATTTCCTGATGTCTAATCTAAGGCTTTCTTGATGTAATCCAATAGTCTGTGTCCTATTAGGAAGGATCATTGAAAAGAGTTGATTCTCTTATTTTTAGCTACCTTCTACAGTTGTAAAAAATGTTTTCAGTGTTTACCCTTCATCTTCTGCATTCCCAGTCCAGGTTTTCTAAACGTCTAATTTGTTTTGGCTTCCTCTTGTTGGTTTCAATTTGTGTTGGTGCTGGATTAACAACAGAGCAGGTAATTTTTTGTTTTTGACTTTGCAGTCCCCAGACTGGACATAGGGCCTTTTAAGTGCTGATTAGAGGAGAAAAAGATACTTCATATAGCTTTCACTTTGGACTTCCAGTGTGGAGGGGGACCTGTTTCATAACACGATGATATGAGAGATCTCTGTTCATCTTGTTACCTGCTACCAAAAGCTTTTTCTCATAAACAAGCAAAGAAAACAACACAAAATCAAACAAACAAGTCCTCAAAAAGTAGTTTTGGGGATGTTGTTCTTCATCCTGTTTTAATAGATCAGATTAATCCTACTGAGTGTGGACTCCTGCAGTTGTCCTTGCTGAAAAGTATCTAATTTTCTAGACTGTTTCTCAGAATTGGTTTGAATCATGTCTGTGTGTTTGTGGTTGCTCCCAGTTTGCTATTCTGCTAAGGTATTAGGTATGTTCTTCGTTAATGAAGTTGTTGAACAATCTGAAACACATCTCTGCAGCATCAGTTAGTTGTGTCCCTCCTGCACCACAACACATACTGAGATCTATCAGCAAAAGTATTATTATTTTGCCTATTCTAATAAATTGCAGTGAATAGAGCACAGTATAGGTAGAGCACCACTAACACCAAGGGATATACGAAAGAAAATTGGCTGTCTATGTTGGAACATACCCAATTCCAGGGATATCTCAGTTAAGTAACTATGATTTCTTAGAGGAGAAACTGCTACTCGGTAGGACTTATTATGACGAAATACAAGAGTGCAAAGCTAGAACAGCTCCTGTCCTTACTCTCCTTTTCCTATCCCTTACTGGCTATCTTCGCCACTGGCTTACTGCTGTATCTTGCTGTCCTCTATCCTGCTAAGTACTTAACTACCATATGAAACTGCCATATCCAAATTTCATCTATGTATTATTCAAACCACAATATTATTGTGCATTTTCTCTCTCTTGCATTTGGAAACTACAGAAAAAGCACAAGTTCTTAGATGCAACCACTAGGTTTGCAGATAGGTTTAGGTTTATAATATGCTTACAATTTTTCCAAACATACAACTGATACAAAAAATGGAACTCTTATTAGTGTTTGTGTAAGTCTCAGATATGGAATTTTTCATATTTAATTACTATTATTAGTATTTATTGTTATTATGTAATAATGGATAATATATGGATAAATGCATACTGTATTATTATGTATAATTTAATATTAGTTTTGGCTAATATCAAGTGAAGTATCAATTTAACATTTTATTTTATCAGATTTCAAGAACAGACAATTATTTTACTATTAGTTTTAGTACAGAATGGTAAAACTTTAGCTTGGCTACTTATAATCAGCATAAGTATTATGAGGTACTATGGCAGTTTATGCATCTGAAGTGCTGCATATAAATTTTAACTGACTATTATAATGGTAAATTACACAACCTCTTATAGTGGATTATCTTTCAGTTGCACAGTGCAATTTTAATGACCTGTCTTTTCAGTTTATGAATTCTGCATTTACTGGGTGTTAGCACAAGGCAGGAGACAGAATACATGGCATTTCAGTACATGGGAGTACTGCATTTTGTAACCACACAAAATACAAAGAATAAGGTCAGATTTAGTTCATTACCATTAGTCAAACCATCATCAGCACAATCTGACTCTCTGTGCAGTTGCAGCATTAGGATAAAAACAAGCAAATGCCAAAGGTCAGACCCCCTTTTTTTGTGTTTCCTTCCGTCTCCTCTCTTTGCCCACAGACGTTACCACGGGGACACCAGCAATATCAACAACGACAACCGTGGAAATCCGGAAGAGCAGTGTTATGACAACTGAGATCACCTCTAAAGTGGAGAAAGTCCCCACAACAGCCACTAGCAGCACCACATGCCCTTCCGTGGAGACTGAGGAAGAAAAAGCAAAAAGACTGCTGTACTGTTCGCTATGCAAAGTCGCTGTCAACTCTGCCTCACAGCTGGAGGCGCACAACAGTGGTGAGATGGAGCGGTGCTTGCTTTTCTGCTTTTTTTCCTTCTGTCTCAAGAGCTGTGCAATTATCTTCCCCTGAACAGATTAGATCTCTTGCAGCAGGGGACAAAGAGGTGGCAGAAAACTGGCAATTACAAGGAATTTGTTAACTATTAAAGAATAAAAATGACAGGCAAAGAGGCTTTCATAAAGGGGGAAGAAAGGGATTTTATTGCATGCAAGTTACCCATTTTCGTACATTTTAGCTTTTGCAGCTTCCAAACCTTATAGAGCTAAATGGCAGCTCATGCTTCATTACCTTTGGTGTTCAGAGTTTGCATAGTTTTGTTTGTGCCAGCTAGAAAACTGAGTATGAATGCCATTAGTTTTGTTTGAAATCTAACAAATTAAGGCTGAAAGAGGGAGCGTCAGTTGGAGTCCAGTAATGAGAGTTAGAATTCTTAGCTCCATATTATCTGTTAATAACCTGTTAAAATTATGTATATTCTCCCTTTGTTTTCGTCAACTGAGAGCGACTACTGTATGAGAGCTTCTTAATTTCCAAACATTTTCTTGTTATAAGAGCTAGTAGCTTCAATAATTTCCAGTAGTAGTGAGCCATCATTCACAGTCACTGTTTTAAGCATCTCATTGATTGGCTGTATGGTGAGCAGAGTTAAAAGATCTTGGGATTTAATATGGTGGCAATGACCACCTACAACCGTCCTACAGAAAATCACCTGATTTTGGACGTCAGGGGTTACCTGCCAGCAGAGTACATAGATTTAAGAGACAGAGAGCCTAAGGTTTGAAACATAGGGACAGCAATCATATACCTGCGGCAAAATGATTGGTGGTTTCATGAGGTAATAAAATAGGAATTAACTTTGTCATGTCTGAAGAATCCACCTAAATTAAAAGGGAAATAACAATTTGTTGGTATTCACGAGAAACAAAGCCTAGTCAGTTTTGAATGCTGGTTTGATGTATGCCAGATCTTCAACTGGTGAAAATTCAACTTTATAAAACTATTTAACTTCACATGAGGATTAGACTCAACATTTTTCTGATTGAGATGAGAGTCAAAACTTTATTCTTAATATTTAAACACAACCTTCCAAGTTTTTGCTGTCTATGCTGATAAACTGTGTGTGTGCTCACACACATACATGCTTGTAAAAGTGTACAATAGCAATTACCCATGGAACACTAGTTCTGTACACAGAACAGTCTGTTATCATCACAGCCTGCCTGTGTGGAAGTCAACAGTATAAGAGATTGTTCAGTCTGAATAAAAGTAACACTACAGGACACTTGCTTTCTGTCCAATCTTTGATAAAAAATTCAAGTGCAATTTTCTCACGTGCATCTCTTACACATTTTGGTTTCTGTCCAGGCCATTGAAGATCCATAGGTTGCTGTCAAAAACCTCTGCCCCTTTTTGATTTGGAAGCTAATTAGTTAATTACAGATTTAAGTGTAAGATATGTAAGACATGCTGTTTATCAATCCGTTCAGGAGGGCTACAAATCAAATCCAACTGCATCTTTAACAGCTAAATTACTCTTCTTTTGCAGCTACAGTTCAGGTCTTATTAGCAGCAGGAGTTAATGAGAAAAGTCACACCCATTTAGCTTCACATCAGGATACCTGATTGTGCCACTACTTACTGGTGTGGCTGCTTTGTTCTAGTGCATTACCTACAGTTATGTAATTTAATAATAAAATATCAGATGTTAAATACTGTTACATTGGTATGAATCAGATACAGACAAACACAGGCATATTCCAAGGACAGCATGTGGCACCAAGCCGAGACTCAAATGATTTTCTTTTAAAAAGAAAATAAAACAATGAATGCAACCAAATTGCCAAAGTTGTTTCTGTTTCCCATTTCTAATATCTCCAGGGACTAAGCACAAAACTATGCTGGAAGCTCGGAATGGAAGTGGAACCATAAAAGCCTTTCCCCGGGCAGGCGTAAAAGGCAAAGGACCTGTGAATAAAGGAAACACAGGCCTTCAGAACAAAACATTTCACTGTGAAATATGTGATGTGCACGTAAACTCTGAGACACAACTGAAACAGGTACTCAGCTAGCTTGCAGAGTGTGAATCCTTGGCTGTTCTTTGTTTTTATGATGATAAAGTACCAACACAGTCAGCGTCTGTCAGTCTAACAGTTTACATCCAAATGGAGCCTACGGATTTTGCCCTTTATTTGGCTGTCATGCTGTATATTTTGGTTTGGATATGATTTTCCCTTACACAGAATATGTTTTCTCAAAATCTCTTGGTTACTTGATGATCTTAGAACGTCTTTTCCAGCCTAGTTGTCTTTATGATTCTATGATTCTACATAAATTTCTGTAAAGAGTTATAGAAGCTGTAAGCTGAAACATGTTACAACTGTCTTTAGACTACTGTAATTGTCATGAGCTAATAAACCCTGCCATTTAGTGTACTGCATGGTATTGGACTTGACAAAGATGTGGAGGTCGATGCAGGCAGTACTTTCACAGAACACTGAAAAACCTGCTTAGAAATGCAGGCTGGAGAGGATTCGTACTATTTTTTTATCAGTGTTACTCTGTAACTGAGAAGCATGACCTCTAAATTGCAATTACACTGAGTTGTGTTCAGTCATTCTTCAGGTGAACAAAGCCTTTGTTCTGAAAAACACTTAGTTTAATTCCATACGCCTTTTGGAGTTAAACTTGGGAAACTTTACAAGAATGAAGATAAATTCACTAATGGACAACAGCAATACTTGTCTTTTGCTTTCAGGGGAAAAAAAAAAAAAAAGCCACCAAAAAACGAAAAAACAACAAAACAGTTCTTTGGTCTTTTTTTTTTGTGAGAACTGTTGGGAATGGAAATCAAAGAATATAGTACTGAAAAAGGTCCTTTACATCTAATGCTGCAATAAAGTCTGTGTAGAAGGATTTTTGTAAAAGCTCATAGATTTCATGAAGAAGATAGTGGATTTTGTGGGGTTTTTTTCAATGTCACTTAGTTTGATATGTGACCATCTTTCAGCTGAAATCTTAGGAAGATCTTCAGACTTCTTAGGGATTTAAACAATTTTATGACCTTCCCCCATGGCCCCCTTCCAATAGAGGATACTCTACTATCTAATATTCTTCCAAAATTTCTGTCAGCAGTGGATTGAATTTGATGGGTGCTTTATCAATGGGGAGGAATTTTGCAAAAGTTTTTGTCTTTGACCTGACTCAGGTCCTGTTGAAGTTAGCAAAGGTGATAAAATAATTGACTACAGGGGATGCAGAGCTGAACTGAGCACTGTTGAAAATCACAGTTCCAGTACGTGATACACAAAGGATCGTTCAAGTCAGAATAGACCCTGTTTCCATCTGTTAATTGAATTAGTCAAAGTAATGCTGCTATAGACAGCAGTAGCCTTCAGTGGTGGAACACCCTTATGAAAAGCAGAATCTGAAATGATCTATTAAACAACTATCACTCTTTCCCCCTTCCCCCCCCCCCAAATATATTTTAACAGCACATAAGCAGTAGAAGGCACAAAGACAGAGCTGCTGGGAAGCCACCTAAACCTAAATACAGCCCTTACAACAAACTCCAGAAGGGAACACATCCTCTAGGGGTAAGTCAAACACTTGTATTTTATTTATTTATTCATTTATTTATTTTATTTTACTTTTATTTTCACCAGGCTGAGTGGGGGTTTTAGAAAATGTAGGTGGAAAAATTATTAAAGTGTGAGGAATAGTGTCAGCAGTGGGAGTATACAACTGTATGAGCCCTTGGTAGCCCACAAGGGACTTCTTATATACTCTGTGGGTGCTGACTGCAACCTGTGGGTCCTCAGTTTTGTAGCTGAAACTGAATAACCCCAGGAAAGAAGCTTGTTTCAGTGGTAATTAAAGAACAAGAGATGAAAGAAACATCCAGATGTCAAACAGGATTTTTCCAGTTTTCACAAAGGATAGTAGTGATGAAATGGCTACATAATACTCTATAAAACATGAAACCATTCTTCTATTTAGAAATTTATTCAGATAACAATTAAAATAATTGAAAACAATCCATCTCTCATTTCTTTCCACTCAGTTTCAGGATAGTTTTGGTCACATTTTTGACTGCCAGGATAAACTATCTGTAACACAGTTCTTACTAGTTTCAATAGCTGAGAATGATGTTTACTTTTTAATAAAAAAACCCTCTAGGATTCTGCCATTAGTTAAGAAACAGTTTATATTGTGGGTGGGTTAGTGAAACATCTGACATTTATCTCTATCAGATAAACTGCATGATTGTTTTATGTGCTGTGGTGTTTCGTAAGGGTTTATAGATGGTTTCGGCAGAGGGAGGATGTTGAATCATAGAGATTAGCTCCTTATGCCATGACCATCTTCTCTAATGCTGTTAGAATATGGAGCTTTGTTTCCGTGAAAACCCAGGTCTCTTTAAGTTAAAGATCTTTTCTTGACAATAGAAGTTTGTCTTTGTTGGGGCCACCCTCATGAATATATATTCATGCATAATTCATTTGGGTAGGAGCTTTCCTAAATGTTGTAGCGTAATGCAGTGCCACATTCTAGTAGGTCCAGTGGTAGGGATATAGCCCCATAGGGTTTTCCAGTAATACACCAGGAAGGCCAAGGTCTGCAGTATGTAAAAGCTATACTGAAAGGAACAGAAAATATGTATGAGGTAAGTAGGACAAGGAATCACTAAAGCCTCTCTGACAGGATTATTGTTCCTTTTGGAAATCCATGTTTCCTAGGGGATGAGAATAACTATTACATTACTGTTGATGTTGTGCAAAGTTCTCTATTTACAAATTTTTGCAATAGTGGTTTTCAAGAACTCCAGCCAGGATCATTTAGTTGCTGCATAGACAAATAAAGGCAATGTATCCTTTTCCTACTCCCTCACTCCCAATTACTCACAGTATACAAGTCAGGCTAGAGGCGAGCAAAGAGACAAAGGGGACTTAAGAAAGAGAGAATGAGTTAGTAATAAACGAACAGATATGTGTAGTAGAATGGAGACCACACTTAGAAAAGATGGCAGCAGTTATCTCTTTAGTCTTTTTGGTTTGAATAGAAGAAATAACAAAATTGCTGTCACTTGAAATGCAGACTGGCACAGCACCAAGCCAAAGATGTGCTAATTTAACTTTGAATGTAAATGTTTTTTATGAGCTCCAGATTTTTCTTTGCTCCCCATTAATTTTTCAAGTCATTTACTGTCCCTGAGTTTGTTTCATTGAAAATGAAACAGATAGTGGCTGCTTTACTTTTGATGTTGACCTATGTGTTAACTAATACTTGCAGGGTATTGTATATGTTAAAGATTACTAGTTTTGCAGGTATCCTGAAATCAGAGCTGTGTTGATAAATTAACTACAGAGCTATCTAACTTCATTAATGAAGTTTTTGATTCCTCCAAGAATGGTAAAATAGCTCTAACCTTTTAATATAAACTTAAGTCACATAAAATCTTTGTTCTTCATGACAAAAAAAAAAAATGTATGAACATCACCAACTTTTTTTCCACAGAAGTTAGGAAAAGGATGTACTAGATTTTCATAGCTGTTCTAGACCAAAACATTTCCATTGCCATGTTTTCAGTATCATCTGTACTGCTTTGCCTGGTCTGGTTTTGCATGCTTCAGGGGAAACTTTATGAATTCCCATGGTACTATTGCAGAGTTTAAGAAATCTGATAATATCGGGACTTACTTGATATTTCTTCAAGCCACAAATGTACAGCATGGATAAAACACTCTACTGGAGAGAAAAAGGTTATCAGACGTTTGATAGTCCAAACTTTCTCCAATAAAATAACTCTTAGGAAAAACATCCTTCTCTGGATATTCTAGACCTCAGTCACAGTGCTGTTGTTTTGGGCTGGGGTTTTCTGCACTTTGTACACAGGATTTTTTTTTCTGTGTGTTCTAAACAGTATTTACTAAAAACTGTTAGGAAGGAGGAAAAAGTCAGATGCTCAGCAGGGAAGAGTACAGCTTGGATCACTGGGTGTCACACCGATCAAGGAAAAGATCAGATCACTGCTTTTCATAGGCACCGTGAGGAATTTTGTATCTACCATGCATTATATCCTCCTTTAAGAGAATAACAGAATCTGGTCCCCTATGAGTATCTCTCTCAGAGCTTTAGAAAGACCTTGATGCCAGCAAAGTTGCCAGTGGGTATGAGGAAAAGTAAAAAGTCACAAATCCATCTGGTTGGTAGAGAACCACATGCTTTTTAGAACATGGCAATAGTGTAATGATGAAACTTGCTGGTGGTTCATGTCAGAGTACTCCTGTCCTTACTTTCTGACTAGTCACTCACCAAGGTACTGGTGAGTTGAAAATATCAGATTGATAGAGTTCAAGCTAATTTTTTGAAAGTCCCTTTCAGTTCAAGGATGAGAAATTGTTTCTCTGTGAGTGAGAACTGTCCATACTTACAGTGAGATGTACCATGGTATGGTATATATATTCATATTCTGTGTATTCAATTCCACATATTCAGGTTTATGTTCTTTGTGAAGTGCCTCAGGTCATGCCAGGACGCAGACCCACTATAAGTCCATCAGAGCCAATGGGAACTTTTCCTTGCCAGTGGATGAAGTTTCTATTCTTATCTCAGAATTATAAAACCAGAACAACAAAGGTATTCAGGCTCCTGGTATCTCCTTAGAAACTTGAAGTCTCACTGAAATCTGCAGAAATCTATATAGACTACTCTGATGTTCATTTGTATGCATACCAAATGTAAATTCTCTTAAATAATAATGGACCTCTGTGAATATATTCAATCAGTCTGGGAAAAGCATCAGGAGTTGGTTTGGTTTGGTTTGGTTTTTTTTGTCTTTTTTGGAAACTAAATGAATTGTATTTGGTAATTGCACAAGACTCATGATTTAAATGTTTTTAAAGGAGAAGCCTCAGTGACAGTAATAAAAACACCATGTTTTGGCATGTGATGTAGGGAAGATTCTTTTCATGACAACATTTTAAAATATCTGCCACTTTTTCACAGTCCTTGTAAGAGTGAGCAGTATCTGAGTCAAAAATATTTGAAGATGCAGCTAGATGACAAAGGGCAGCACCCATAGAATTCACCACCTATTTGAACCTGTGAAACATAGAAGATTTTCATAACTGGTGGAAGACAAACTTTGTTTATTTATTTGCTTGTTCTTGGAAACAAGAGGTAATAAATAGGAGCTAGCTGGAGATCTTAATTTTAAGTAGAACTTGCATCCTAATGGTAAAAACAAAAATACTTTCTTAGTCAGACCAGGGAATAGGATACTTTTTCATTCTGCTCTGTTATCTATCATAAAGCTGTCCAGATGGAGGTCTTTTAATTGATGGCTAATTCTGCCTTATTTAATTCTTGTATGCTACATGCAGCGTTACTTTGGTGCAGATTGTCCAGCCCCTCTTTAGGTTTCCTTTGTTTTCTAATCTCATGTTAAATTGCAAGTCTCAGCAGTAAGGTGTGAACATTGAAATTCTCTGTCCCCAACCAAATCCTGCTCACCCTTGCCCAATCTGTAAGATCGTGTCTCTTGTCACAAGCCTGCAGCTCACAGAGTCAGTAGCCACTATGAGGCCCCTCTTGCCTGATTTTGCACTTATCATCTTAAGTCAAGCTCCCTGTGGTGTTCCTAATGTGAACAAATTATGTCTCTCTGTTTGTTTGTTTTCTCTCTTCCCCACAGGTAAAATTAGTATTTTCAAAGGAACCTTCAAAGCCAATGGCTCCACGAATCCTACCAAACCCGCTAGCAGCTGCAGCAGCAGCTGCTGCTGTGGCTGTGAATTCCCCCTTCAGTCTTCGCACAGCCCCAGCAGCTACCCTTTTCCAGACTTCAGCACTTCCTCCAGCACTCCTACGACCAGCGCCGGGGCCTATACGGACCACTCATACTCCTGTGCTGTTTGCTCCTTACTGAACTCCAAACAGGAATTAATTGTACTGCAATAATTTTTCAAATCAAACAAACAAAAAAAAAAAGCAAAACAAAAAGAAAATCAAGAACATTGAACTATGCAGTGTTTATTTATAGTTTAAAGTATATATGAAGAGCCAGGACTTTTGATAGAGAACTGAACAAATTCTAAAAGGGGGAATGGGCAGTATTTTCTCCAGATGAGAACATTCCTCTTGAGTATTGATCGTTTTAGAGCTGATCTCCAGCATTGACTTGTAGTGACATATAAAACTTATGAAGCCTTTGACTGTGCTTTTTGGCACATATTTCCCTGCAATGTCTTTCCTGCTTTATGAAACAACTTACAAATTTGTCTAAAGGGCATTAACTGGTTCCAATGTACATAAAATACTTTATTCTGTAGATTAAAGAAGAAGGAAAAAAAAAAAGAAACACTGTGAATAGTAGTACCCTTACCAATCCTCCTGCCAAATCAGCAGTTAATGGGTATTTATCTGAACAAAAGTAGATATAATAGATGTCTTGTAAAACAGTAGTATTGTGTCTCTATCTATGCCACTAGGTTTCTAACTGAGTTGCAAAAGACAAAATGAAAAAATTATGTCACTTTGGTAAGTAGTCAAAAATGATGACAATAATGTGGAGCTGTTCCTGGTGAGCAAAAATTGCTTTCCTCACCCGGAGAAGAAAGAGCATGAAGATAATCAATGATTAAGGCAAAGTAAATGGTAAAGATTTAGTGAAAGAAAAAAAAAATATCCAGATGCTGTACACAGAATAGGTCAAAGTTCTATTTAACTGAGAACGTATGTGTACAGTGTTTACTGTGTGCGTATATTCAAAAGGTGTAGTACATACAGGATAGATCAGTGTTGAAGGCATGCCAGTGGACAGCTAAAACTACACTCTTGTCCTGAAACAGGCCTGATACCTTAGCGTTGAGCAGATGGAAGACACAAATGGGTTACGCAAAGTCATAACTAGCACATGAAAAGCAGGAGAGAAATCTTGGCCTCATTTAAGTCAGTATAAAGTTCCTTCTGACTGCAGTGTAGCCAGAATTTCATCCCAAGAATGTCACATAATCCTTTTATATCACACCAGTGAGAGGTCTATAGATCCAGGTAACATTTTTTGCAACAGGCTTAGTCATAGAAGCAGTTTTATTCTCTTGTTTTATTTCCTACTGATGTGATATAAAATGTCTTAATATACCTATAAAATGTAAACAGCAACACATGAGATATATATTACAAGATGACTGCACATTGTGGGTTTGGAACAAATACAACCTTTAGGATCTGAAGGGACCCTTGAATTCTGTAGCTGACCTTTATATAAGGACAGCTTAAAGCCTTATACATTTACTGTGAGGCTTAAAGGGGTTGACTGTGTCCCTTTAAAGTGAGATTTATCAGGGGTATATATAGATATATTGTATATATGTTAGAGTAAGAAAAATAACTTATAAACAGAAAATCTACTATATAAAATAATTATATAACCATTGAGTTTCATATGTGGGTCATTAAGTGGTAAGTAACAAACAGCAGAGAAAAAATAGACTTTCTGAATCTGATTCTTGCTGCCTGCTTTTTCCCATAGGGAGCTGAAAATTATCTATTAATATTATGGAGTGCGCTGCTGAGTCGCATGCGACCACTCTGATGTGTAGCTAAGTGAAATACCTACCATACATTTAGGAGGAATAAAATTTAAAAACATAATTTAAGTTTAGATATGGAAATTATTTGAAAGATTTTATTAAAAGGTAGTAATGCAAAATATTGACCGTGTGGTTGCTATAAGATGCTGTCTGTGGTTAATGTGGACAGTTGGGAAATAACAGAGGATGGGAATATATAGCACTTTTGACTTGCAGTTCATCAGTGAGCCTTCCATATACATTGATATTTGCCATTTTTTAAACCTCTCTGCATTTAGATTTTATAAAAAAAATATATAAAAAGAGAGAAAGAAGAGGTTCCATGGATGTCTGTGTCCAAAGAATTCCAAAGAGATGCATTTATTTATCTACAAGTATTAAAATAAGTTCTATATTATGTATTTATATTTCATCCAGTTTATTTGCAAACGTTTGTGCCTTGAAATGAGATGGGCTTTTGTTTATATCTAATTCACACCTATGTAGCCATGAAAAAGATGTGATGGTGATTTCAGGGCTAATTACTACCTGGATTGCTTTGGCCCATTTCCAAAACAAGAAGAGCATGAGTAAGTTCCTGAAGCCAAGTTTAGGCACCTAAATAACTAGGGGCTGACATTTAAAAGGGCTCCCTAACTCTACAGCTCCCAGTAAAGAGGCAGTAAACAAGCCAGCCTTCAAAACCTGCGCCTACCACTCAATTAAGAAAATGCCTCATTTTGTTTGGGTACATAAATGTAATATAGTAATATTCAACTCCTCTTTGCAAAATCTTGGCCTTGGTCTTTTAAGCCTGCTTTCAATCTTCCATCTTTTTGCAGAAGTTGTAGTGCCATTCCAGCTGTATTCAGATTCCTCCTTGAATAGAGCACTATTTTTCAAGCTGTGCTCCACGAGCCATTGTTTATATCCAGGCCTTTTGTAATAGCCTGTGTAAGAGCTTGCTAAACAGAGGAGGACCAGCATTTTGGGAAGGCAGAAGATCTGGGCAGGCAGTCTTTTCCCCATGAAAAAATACACAGGTGAGAAAGGGGGAGACCCACAAATATCCTGTAGGCTCTTATGCATGGCCTTCTGGTGCATGGACACCTGCTGTACATCCTGTCATGTTGTTAAAATGCCGTCAAAATCAACAGGCTGATCCTTGCCAAAATGTGGCCTGTGGCATGTATGGAGGCACAGTACCAAGGTCAGAGTTAATACAAGTTTTGCTAGAAATAGAAAGAGCATCATTCCAACTACTTACATCAGCTAATTTGCAATGACACCTTCAGTATACTTGGACCTCTTTTGTCACAGTGCTCTATGGAACAAGTTTTTGTTCACACAAGTCTCTTAAATTTCAGCTGTAAACAACGAAGTCAATTCTTTTTATGTCTCTTACTCACTACCTAATAAAGGATAAAGCCTAAATGTTAGAATGCATAGTGGATTTTCTGTGCCTTGCTGTTTCACCCTGCTGTTGGTCAGTAACAAGTCAACATACCTGGGATGTCAGCACAACTGTTTTAGTATACATATATATGTCAAGGAAAATATTGGTGCAGCAATCTGATTGGGCAAGGGGAGCTTCCCATAAAGGATACGTCCACACCATACAAAGAGCTGACAAAGGAGCTATCAAGCCGAAGACACCTTACACCTACTTGTCAATACATCCTATACAGAGAGCACTATAAAAATGTGCCATCATATTGCATATTACAGTAATACTCCAGGGCCAGAAGGAAGCCTAAAGCACAAGGAAACTGATCATTTCGTCGAAGACACACTCACTCACTGGAATAACAGTGTGAAATCAGCCTGCAGGGAAATGGCTGGGTATGAACTAAAAAAAAAAGTAGGTTCAGGGATGTTTTCTTCAATTCTGTACAAAGTGTTAAAGAATGACTGTGCTGTTCAGCCCCAAAGAGATGGTATTTTTGTGGGAGGGATATATATATCTCTAATATTTTTACGCTATCTGCATTTTTCCAACTATCTCTGGCTTCAAACCTTTGTTCTAAAGGATCATCATTGCTCTGATCCATGAAATTAGTTACATTCTTGAAAGCTGCTGTAAAAGCTGATGTGAGAGGTCAGTAAGAAATGGTATAAATATGATGATCTAAAATAAAAAAAAAACAAAACTGGTCATGTCAAGGAATATTGTATTTGAAAAGGATACATCTTTATTTTAAGATAAACTAAAATTATACAAAATTAAAAATAGCTAAATAAAGTTGCTATAACTAGAAGAATTACTTCTGTCATTTCAATACTGGAATATTACAATTGGCTCTGTATTTTAAAAGATGAAAAGACTTTTTAGATGCTGAATCAATGCAAAGATGTTATGAGTAAATTTAATGTCTCCCAGTCATTATCTTCCAGTTATACCAGGACTACTGTAACTGCATGGACATGCCCTGAGTCACTTAGATGCAGTAAAGTATTGGCTTGATATTCCCTGAAAGCTGAAATAATGCTTCTCAGGAGCCCTTGCTTCTGCCTTCTGCTTCCAGTAAAGACATAGTTTTTAGGGCCTTCTCAAAGCATCTTGGGAAATTTTACTTTAATACCTCTCTTTTTTTGCAAAAATAAATGTCATTTTGTGAACATAAGACCAACACTGAATAGGTTTCTTCACAATTGCAACATTCTTGTGGCTAAATATGAAGCAAAAATGGCCAGATTATTTTGCTGCACAAATCTCTCTGAAAGCAGGTGAAGTCAGAAGCCTAATCCACTTTATAAGGTGTGTGTTCTTTTTATTAACATAGGTGTCTAAATCTCCATTTTTAAAATTTACTTCAGCATAGCTCAGGCGTCAGGGCTCTGAGCGCCTTAAGCTCACAAGAAAATTACTTTGGGCTTCTTATTTACCTAGATGTACGACAAAATGTCAGCCTGTGCTATGTAAAACATTACAGATTTTTTTTTACATCACATCTTCCCCTGTTCTCATTGTTTATCTGTGAGTGCCATTACTTCAGTGCTTGTGAGTCATACAGAAGCTTCTGTGCCGAGATTCAGTACGTGACTGAAAGAAATAGTAACACTGATAAATCTTATCTTAAAGTAGTTGAAATCTCAAACACACATTAAAGGTTTAGCCAAGAACAAGAGCTTTATGGCCTCTCGCACCTACAGGTTTATTAAAATTCAAGACCATTTAGGACTAAATGTACCTATCTGAAGGAGGGTTATTACAGAGCCTGATCTGAAATGTCAGGAGCTGAAAGAGGCTGTGCTCCAGTCTGAAATTAAGAATACTGTGAAACCATAATGGTTTTAACCCTGGGACTCCTGAAAGCAGTTGCAAAGATCTTTGACTTCAGTAGAAGCAATTTTTCTCCCTGAGTGCTTGAGGCCATGTGCAGTCATGCTGTGTACTGCAATTAGGTGTCATTCAACTCTGATTCTGTATTGATATATTGATAAAGAAAGAAACTTGGCTCAGCCTAGAATGTGATTAGTGGTTGCCAAGTTCTTGTGATCAGCTTCATGCTGGGATGATGCTTGGATGGTGAAGTAAGAAGAGTTGAAAGAGTAAATTTAAAGAAACTAGTAAACTAATCTGATCCCTTTTCCTTGTGCAATGTTCTCATATGGAACTTGTGAGTCATTAACAAGCTGGGACATTCAAGAGTTCCTGGATAAAAAATAGGGACCTTGAAGGTCATGAGATCTTAACGTTAAAAATAATTTTGGTGAGAAAGACGAGAAAAAAAACATGAGACTTTCTTTGGCTTAGGTACTTTGTAGCAATGGTCTTCACACTGGTCACTGTCAGCACACTGACATTAGTGCTGTCCACAGCAGGAACTGATCATTTTAGACCCATAATTAGAAGTGTATAGTTATTAATATTCATTACATAGGTATTGGAAACTCAGTTGCAAGACACAAGAATTTTGCTTGGAAATCCGTGCTATTGTATCTGTTCATACCAGCCAAGATACCACTTTATCTCATCAACAGCTGTGTCTCGAGAAAGGATATACATATATTTTATTTGTTATCATTACTATTTGATTTGCTCCTATGTTTCTTTATTCATAGTTTCGTCTCTCATGTGAGTGAACAGAATCCATAAGTTTAAGTATGCTCTTAAGAAGCTGGTATTCATCAAGCCCCTATTGGATCATTTGGTAAGAGTCAATAAATTGGATAAAAAATTTAAAGCAGCAGCACCATAGTAATAGAAATATATTATGAATAGAGAGCACGCGTATGCTACAGTGCTCTTCATCTAATTTAGTCAGAGTTTTATGACATACACAGTTCTTTATTCTTTTACAGTTGCCTGAAATGTTCTTTTGGGATTCTTCAAAGGTTTAATTAAATGTAAATGTTATTTCTTATGTTCAGTAACAATAGCTACATATATCTGAGAGCAGAGGCAATAGAAAAAAGGGTAAAAACCATGAACCATTTTCTCACTACAAATGCCTGCAGCATTTGTTGACAATTTCAACCGTCTCTACTTGCAGCTGATGGCTGGTGTTTGCCATGGGAACAGTTCTCAATGACACGTGTATCAGGTGAAAATTGTCTGCTCAAAACACAGTCTGACAAGTGCAGATATTCATTTGGGGAACAGCAAAGTGGGAGATAGATGATAGCATACAGGCAAAGCTATGCCTTTATAACAACCTGTTATAACTTCCTCAAAAGTGCCTAGTGGCTCCACGGGAAAAGGCAGCTACCCCACAGGTTCCTAATGTGGTCATTCTGTCATAAAGCATAGAGGATATCCATTTGAAGAAACTCCCCAAGTGCTTCAGTTTGGGGGATGATGCCCCCCCAGGTGTAGTCTTTCTTTCAGATATATTTTCACTGCAGTCTTGTCCATGACATATTGCCAGTCAAAATGCCGCCTGAATCTGTTTTGTCCCTCAGAATAAAACCATGAAGGTTTTTTGGTTTTTTTTTTTCTTTTTTTTTTTTGGTTTTTTTTTTTTTTTTTTTTGTACACAGAAGGAGCACACAAGAACAAAAAATAAAAATGTTATGAGCCTCGAGTTGGGTCACATTTTTTTGTACTTCCTGCAGTTGCCCAAGTCCTGCCAGCTTGCTGAAATATAGGTGCCAGTCAAACGGAAAAAAGCCTGTTTCTGTCTTCTACTGGTTTTACAGTTTTAGAAAGGAGATGGAAACAGCTGCAGCTTTTTGTCTGATGACTTACACACTCAACTGTGGTTGATGATAGGATGAGAAAGTTGGGGCTGTTCAGCCTGGAGAAGAGAAGGCTGCATGGAGACCTCATAGCAGCCTTCCAGTATCTGAAGGGGGCCTATAGGGATGCTGGGGAGGGACTCTTCATTAGGGACTGTGGTGAGAGGACAAGGGGTAACGGGTTCAAACTTAAACAGGGGAAGTTTAGGTTGGATATGAGGAAGAAATTCTTTACTGTAAGGGTGGCGAGGCCCTGGAATGGGTTGCCCAAGGAAGTTGTGAATGCTCCATCGCTGGCGGTGTTCAAGGCCAGGCTGGACATAGCCTTGGGTGTCATGGTTTAGTGTGAGGTGTCCCTGCCCATGGCAGGGGGGTTGGAATTAGATGGTCTTAAGGTCCTTTCCAACCCTAACTGTTCTATGATTCTATGATAAGAAAAATGTCTACACATGTATTTCCTCTCTGTATATACACAGCTCCTACTTCCCTCCCATCTCCCTCCTGAATTGGAGGTTTTGTGACTTCTCCAGAAGGATGGGACACTGCAAAGAGCATTTAAAAGGAAACAAACCCCAAACCAAAACACACTCACTTATACGGTGCATAATATGGGTATATAATATAGTACCCGTTTATTCCCTTCAGTGGTATAACCCAGGCAAGAATGTGTTTCAAGTCCTACACTGAGCCCCTCGTTACAGTATTGGCTGCTTTAAATGGTGAACACTGAATGCAACCTTGTTGGCTTTGCTACAGTTAAGCCTTCTCACTGTCTGTATAAGATTCTCTGTTCTCTTCTGGGTTATTTTACATGGCAAGTGAATCTTTGGAAGAAAAGCTAGAGCTATTTATCATCTCCTTTTCAAAGGCATGAAAAGCAGTAGGGAAAAAAATAAATGTTTTATTGATATCTACATTCCAGCTGTCAGGAATTTTGCAGCTGCAGTAAATACTTTAGAAGCTCTTCAGTTCTGCTCCATGAGACAGGATGCAATGGATCACTATACCATGCAAAAGGTGCTTAATCCAGAGCAGTATGCAAATCATCTACTCTATGCCACCAACTCACCAAACACCTTAAACTTCAGTAGCAAAGCCTCAAAACCTACCACAACCCTCTGAAAGCAATGGAGATGAAGAGTATGTTGTATGATATGGTGTCAACTGCCAGGAGGACATCTAGGTAAGTCAAAAGCTGCATTACATTAAAGCAAGAGAGAGTAATAATTCTGGCAATTAAATGTAAGGAAGTTCCTTCTGAACTCAAATGTGAGAACAAATTTAACCCCAACAAGTGTGCTGCAACAACTGGGACCTGGAGGAATTTGGTGGTATCCTGGAACCATATATTTCCAGCTGTGAAAAATCTCTATCATTGCAGTAAAAGACCTCAAACCAGAGACCAAGTTATTCCTAAACCTTTTAGATAACCAGCATAAGCTCTTAATTTAGTAATACAATGCACATTTAAATTAGTGGGTACTAAGACTGCTGAAGGCTTCACAAAAACTAGCCTTGATTCATTCACACTTCAAGAACACTGTAAATTTAGGTGACATTTTTATAAGTCCAGAGAATAAATAAAATTTAGTAGTTTGTAATGGTAGTTTTGACTGATAAATTGTAATGTAATTTCTCTAATTAAGAAAAGGTGGAGAGAGGCAATTGCGGGGCAATTATACCTTGCTATTTAAAACACCTGGTAGTTGTCTGAGGGTTTTTTAAAGGGTCACAGTTAGCAGATGTGTGGAGAAAGGAAATGTGTTAGAAAATAATTTGTTTTTTCTTAAGGGTAGTTTAAATGAGACAAAGTTATCAGTATTGTGGTGTTTTTTAGTACATAAGTTAGACTAATTGCTCTAGGTTAGGTTATGCTTTTGAGATGGTGATCCATAAAAGTTATTACATTGGTACTGTGAGTATTCAGAGAACTACTTTGAGAGAAGCTAACTGAAGGCAGCAAGGATTATAGCATTAGGAGTATTATTAGGGTCAGGAGATAAGGTAGAAAGCTGTTCCTCAGGAGCAATTCTAGGATGTATCTGGTTATACTGGTGATTTACACACAGAAAAAACATGTGCTCTTGAAATTTTTTGATAACACACAGTAAGAACTATCATCAACATAGAGAGGAGCATGATATCTTCCAGAAAGAATAAAACAACCTTGAGAAATAATACAATAGAAAGGAGCTCTAACTCAATAGGAAAGAGAGGGACAATCATGTATTTAGAATCTAAATAACAAGTAGCTCCAAGAACTCAGCAGCTGGAAATAGCTGAAGAGGAACAGAACTCACAGGTATTACCATTGGTAACAGTGAGTTATAAATTTGATGCAACTGTTAAAAAAAAAAAAAAAAAGAAGAGGCAAAACTTATATTCTACATTATTCCACCGCAGAATAAAAAAATTATATCTTGATAACTTCAGTGAGTCATGATGAAGAGCAGCTAAGTCTTTTTAGAACAGAGTTGAGGGAAAGGGGAGAACCTAGTACATGACAAAACAATACAGTTGCATTTGTATGCTTGGAATAAGGAGCTGAAGGATGAGGGAGAGAGGGATCCAACTGCTCCTTACAAATCCTGGGATGGTAACCGTGAGGAAGACAACAACATATTCAGCATAAGCATATGTATAGTTGTCTATAAATTTACCAGTGAAAACTAGCTGGAAATTGGAAGATATTTCTGAATGTTAAAACACAGAAAAAGTGTCAAAAAGGTTCTAAGCAGGCACAAATCCTCAGGTGAGTTCTGTCCTCATTAAGAACGAGGTTCTGTACTGTGGTAATAGCTAGCAAAGCATTTTGAGCCAGTCATGGAATCATAGAATAGTTAGGGTTAGAAAGAACCTGAAGATCATCCACGGTCAGCAGGTCTGTGCTGTTTTCTGTTTGTGCGTACTTAGTGTGTTGCTCTAAAAGGTGTCAATGACTTTACTTCATGACTTGATGAGTCAGGGAGACAAATATAAGGATTACGGAGGTTGGCATTTCATAGCAAAAAGACTTCAGAATGTTGTCCAGGGTCTATTTCACCTACCTATTCACATGACAATAGCCAGTTAGAAAATTAAGTGTTCCAAATCTAGGTAAACACATTTGGCAGTGGCCTTTTGGACACTGCCTGTCAGCTGCAACAGTCTGTCACATTATTGTTAAAATAGAATTCAGCATAGTTCTCCTAGACAATCTCATGTCAAAAATATGTCTATCATGATCAGTTTGCTAAGCATAGTTCATGCTTTTAAAAATGCTGACAGATCAGGGAAAATATTTAACAGTACTGAAAGCAGAAAAAATGTCTGTAGTTCACTGAATTAATGAAAATATGCAGAATTCAGCAAGGCTGTACTTTAGTACAGCTAAACCTCTTAAATGTTGCTTGTCTTTTACCTTGGGCAAGGACTGACTTTGGACTTTATCACTGAGCATCCCAAAGGGAGAAAGAGGCCTGCAACAGAGTCCTTGCAACAAAATAAGAGGCTGAAGTCAAAGTGCAAGTCTTCTTGGTTCCTCTCTCATTTCCAACCTCTCACTGAGGTTGCTGAATCCTGTGAGTTGTGTTCTTCAGTGTATGAGTGCCGCTAATGTTGTGTGGTTGTGCCAGTTTGCTAAGGAGCCATTCAGTTAAAATGTGGAGCTCCGAAAGTTCAGCAATAAAATACAGGCCTTATTGCAGTTACTGGACTCGTAATGGGATGTCTGAATTTTAGCACTTTGCATTCAGTTCAGGCTTTAGGTATTAATTAGGTAAATAATTTGCCACTTGACATCTGCCTGTCTTATTTTAAAAACGTTCGTCCTTCTGAAAGTCACAGATTTTCTCCATTCAGGAGGGGCTGGATATAAACTTCATGGTTTGGCACATTGCAGCCATGTTTTTACTCTCCATTCTAATGCTTATTTTGCTATCAGGCAAAATGGGGGAAAAAACCAAAACAACATACCAACCAAACAACCTCCTGCTAAAAGGATCCTGAGAACTTATGAGTTAAAGGTCAGCAATATATTCAGTATGTTATTAGTTGATTTGGAATATTCTTCCATGCAAAGTGTGTTCCAAAATATTTTACAGAATTAAAAGCTTTTTGTGACTACAGCACAAAAACATGATCCAAAATGTTTTGGCTAAAAAAGGAAGCCTTCTGTTTTCCTTATAACTGAGGCCAAAAAAATTTTAATTTCTGGCTTCTTAAGTAATGTTAAATACAGTTTAGTCTGAGTTTCTCATCAAACAAATATTGCAACACTTGTAGACTTGCAGTTTAGTCCATTGTTTTATCTTTAAGCATCCTGAGTATGAGAGCAGTTAAATTCAAAGTCTTCATAGATTATGCCATCTGTTAATGGAAATCTGTATTTCAGAGCTATGCAGAGGGTGGTTGAAAATTTCATCATTTTATTATAGCTTGTCCATGCTTTATTTTTTTTTCACAGAATTGGTGCTTAGAGGATCTCTGTGATCATAAAATGGAATCTCATTTTATGACAAAATAAAGGTCTTAAAAGTGATTTTCATTACACCCCACCATATGCTGAGAAGCTTTTGCTTTCAGGAGAAAAGAAAGAGACTGATTGTCTGGGATACAGCAGTCAAGTTCGTCTGTTTGTTCTGATTCTTTCTGGAGACCAGAACTTCTGTTAGGACCTAGATAAAGTTCCTATGCAGTAAATCTGTTCTCTTATCCCTGGTTTATCAGTAGATGAGCTGATTCCTTCATTACTCTCCATAGTGTAGATGCATACATCCCAATGGTTACCTTTCATTAAACGCAGATTTAGGGACTTGATGCAGCTGTCCTCTATTAAAAGTCCACAGTAGCATGAGATGACATGTGTCTTAGAAGTACTTATTTTCCACACAGATTGCAAAGGAAGCATTGGACAGTAAATGAGAGGTAGATATCTGTGCTGAAATTGGTCTGAAATTGATGGAAAAGTTAGACAATATTAGATGTTGGAAAGTAATCCAATCTAAGAAGGAAGTTGCTCTTTAGTTCAGATGCTGGACAGCCAAGGGGAAGTCCAGCGTGTGGTAGAGCACAATGACAAAACTGAGTCTCCCATATGCAAGATGTGTGGAAAAAAAAAGAAAAAAAAAAGTCATTGTTAGTAGTTTTGGTTTCAGTCTCAGAAGTGAAGATTTTTTGCAGTGGAGCTTTTACTACATCAAGCACATTAATGGAACAAGTTTGAATTAGGGTTTTGGTGGTTTTTTTTTTGGTGAAGATTTGGGTTGGTTTTGGGTTTTTGGGGTGTTTGTTTTTAAGCAAAACTTAACATGTTGGAAGCTCTCTAGGGAACCACTGTTTTTTGGAGAGTATTATCCACAGGGCCAGTGGAGCTGGGAGCCAAGGGTGCAGCAAGGCAGCCAGGCAGGGGACTTTCCAACAAAAAGCTAGTCCCACAACAAGGTGAGCAGGGCCGATCTGGTGGCAATGACCAGGTAAGCTGAGAGTCCAGGACTATCCAGGCCAGTCTGTAGCTACAAGGCAGGAACCAGGCCAGGATCAGCAAGGCAGTCAGGATGAGAAAGGTGCAATGCCAGGCACAGGCAGACCTACAGTTTCACTTGAGCACCCCAGGTCGCCTGACCTCGCTTCCACCTTTTATAAGCCTCTTTTTTCCTTCGAATTTTCCTCAGCAGCTCCTTATACATCCAAGGAGGTCTCCTGGCCCTCCTGCTAAACTTCCTTCTAGTTGGGATGCATCGCTCCTGAGCCTGCAGCAGGTGATCCTTGAATATCAAGCAACAGTCTTGGGCCCCCTGCCCTCTAGGGATGTATCCCATGGAACCTTACTGAGCAGGTTCCTGAAGAGGCCAAAGTCTGCTCTCTTGAAGTCCAGGACAGTTGTCCGGGAAGCTAGGGACCAGGTTAGGAAAGCTAAGGCCCACTTAGAATTAAACTTGGCTAGGGATGTTAAGGATAACAGGAAGGGATTTTATAGGTACATTGCAAATAAAAGACAGGTTAGGGACAACGTAGGTCCTCTCCAGAAGCTATCGGGAGAACTGGCTACCCTGGACTTAGAGAAAGCTGAGGTTCTTAATGACTTTGCCTCAGTCTTCACCGGCAAATGCTCTGACCACACCACCCAAGTCTTGGAAGGCAGACGCAGGGACAGTGAGAATGAAGACCCCGGGCCCACTGTAGGAGAGGATCTTGTTCAAGACCACCTTAGGAACCTGAATGTATACAAGTCCATGGGACCTGATGAAATCCATCCGCGGGTCCTGAAGGAGCTGGCAAATGAAGTTGCTAAGCCACTGTCCATCATATTTGAAAAATCATGGCAGTCAGGCGAAGTTCCCGATGACTGAAAAAAAGGGAAATAAAACCCCCATTTTCAAGAAGGGGAAAACGGATGAGCCGGGGAATTACAGACCAGTCGGTCTCACCTCTGTGCCTGGCAACATCTTGGAGCAGATTCTCCTGGAAGCATGCTGAGGCACATGAAAACCAACAAGGTGCTTGGTGACAGCCAGCATGGCTTCACTAAGGGGAAATCCTGCCTGACCAATCTGGTGACCTTCTATGAAGGGGCTACGGAACTGATGGAAAGGGGCAGAGCAGTTGATGTCATCTACCTGGACTTGTGTAAAGCCTTTGACACTGTCTCACATGACATCCTTCTCTCTAAGTTGGAGAGACATCAATTTGATAGGTGGACCACTCGGTGGATGAAGAACTGGCTGGATGGCTGCACACAAATAGTTGTGCTCAATGGCTCAATGTCCAGCTGGAGACCAGTAACAAGTGGTGTCCCCCAGGGATAGGTGCTGGGGTCGGTGTTGTTCAACATCTTTGTGGGTGACATGGACAGTGAGATTGACTGTGCCCCTCAGCAAGTTTGCCGATGACACCGAGCTGTGTGGTTCGATTGATACATTGGAGGGAAGGAATGCCATCCAGAGGGACCTTGACATGCTGATGAGGTGGGCTGATGCCAACCTGATGAAGTTTAACCATGCCAAGTGCAAGGTCCTCCACCTGGGTCAGAGCAATGCCAGGCACACATATAGATCGGGCAGAGAAGAGATTCAGAGCAGCCCTGCAGAGAAGGACTTGGGGGTGTTGGTCAATGAGAATATGAACATGAGCCGGCAGTGTGCACTCGCAGCCCAGAAAGCCAACTGTATCCTGGGCTGCATCAAAAGGAGTGTGACCAGCAGGTCGAGGGAGGTGATCCTGCCCCTTTACTCTGCTCTCGTGAGACCTCACTTGGAGTATTGTGTGCAGTTCTGGTGTCCTCAACATAAAAAGGACATGGAACTGGTAGAACAAGTGCAGAGGAGGGCCACGGGGACGATCAGGGGACTGGAGCACCTCCCGTATGAAGATAGGCCGAGGAAGTTGGGGCTGTTCAGCCTGGAGAAGAGAAAGCTGCGTGGAGACCTCATAGCAGCCTTCCAATACCTGAAGTGGAGCTATAGGGATGCTGGGGAGGGACTCTTCATTAGGGACTGTAGTGATAGGACAAGGGGTAATGGGTTCAAACTTAAACAGGGGAAGTTTAGATTGGATCTGAGGAAGAAATTCTTTACTGTGAGGGTGGTGAGGCACTGGAATGGGCTGCCCAAGGAAGTTGTGAATGCCTCATCGCTGGCAGTGTTCAAGTTGGGGTTGGACATAGCTTTGGATGGCATGGTTTAGTGTGAGATGTCCCTGCCCATGGCAGGGGGGTTTGAACTAGATGATCTTAAGGTCCTTTCCAACCCTAACTATTCTATGCTTATATGATTCTATCCTCCAAGGGAAGAGGCTGGGTTCAAATGCAGCCCCCAGCCCAGGAGACAGTGGTTCTCAGAACCTTAGTGGACCCTGGCAATATTACCACATAGTTTGTAAAGAGTGGAAGAGATATTTTTGCTCTAGAAGTATCAGACTAAAAGCAAGTCAAAGAGCAGGGAAAAAAATGGAGGCACTGACTGAGCTTTATGCATGATCACAAAGGATGGAGTAAATGCAGTTGAGCTCTTCTACCTATAAGCAACATTTAGGTGAAACACCACTAAATAGTTTTGCGCCATGAGATCATCATAGAATCATAGAATCATAGAATAGTAAGGTTTGGAAAGGACCTCAAGATCATCGAGTTCCAACCCGCCTGCCATGGGCAGGGACACCTCACATTAAACCATGCCATCCAAGGCTATGTCTCACCCCACCTTGAAAGCCGCCAGGGATGAAGCATCCACAACCTCCCTGGGCAACCCATTCCAGGGCCTCACCACCCTCACAGTAAAGAATTTCTTCCTCAGATCCAATCTAAACTTCCCCTGTTTAAGTTTAAACCCATTACCCCTTGTCCTATCACCACAGTCCCTAATGAAGAGTCCCTTCCCAGCATCCCTATAGGTCCCCTTCAGGTATTGGAAGGCTGCTATGAGGTCTCCACGCAGCCTTCTCTTCTCCAGGATGAACAGCCCCAATTTTCTCAGCCTATCTTCATACGAGAGGTGCTCCAGTCCCCTGATCATCCTTGTGGCCCTCCTCTGCACTTGTTCTACCAGTTCCATGTCCTTTTTATGTTGAGGACACCAGAACTGCACACAATACTCCAAGTGAGGTCTCACGAGAGCAGAGTAAAGGGGAAGGAGCAGCTCCGTCGACCTTCTGGTCACACTCCTTCTGATGCAGCCCAGGATACGGTTGGCTTTCTGGGCTGCAAGCGCACACTGCCGGCTCGTGTTCATTTTTTCATCAACCCACACCCCCAAGTCCTTCTCCGCAGGGCTGCTCTGAATCTCCTCCCCGCCCAACCTGTAGCTGTGCCTGGCATTGCTCTGACCCAGGTGTAGGACTTTGCACTTAGCATGGTTAAACTTCATTATAGAAGCTGAAGTTTGCAGTGAATACAGAATCTCGTTGAGGACAGCAGGAAAATATCTTAAGCACAAATTACACTGGGCGTGTATAAGTTTTTTGTGAAAAGTGGCGGCATGCCTTTCGTGCTTCCAACACCACAAGTCCAACCTAGGAAACGGAGTTCATCCTGTCTGTTAGCCTCTCAGAAAAAAAATCCTGAGCTGAGAAACCACAATTGTTTAGCAATTATAAGAAGTCAAGTGTTTCCTTTCACTGCCCAGAGCTGTTTTTTGGATAGAAATACTAACTTTTAATTTCAGGAGGGTGGTGTGTGTGCCCTTTTATAAAGGCTGAGGTTGGCTGATTCGAAAGTTCAGCACTAGATCCTTAGCCGGTCTAAATCAGCATAGCCTCATTGGTTTTCAAGGCCTATAGCAGTTTTTGGTGGCTTAGTTTGGAAAACAAGTGTTATTGTCAAACCATAATCAGGGAGATGGCCCCTGTAAAAAATGTTGATATTCTGCATTAAATCTGCTGTCTTACCAGAGAAACTATAGCTGGAAAATCTTCCATGAGAACTGCCGTTTCTACTTGTTCTCTTCTTTAATGCCAAGCTACTACAGATGCAGTACCTCAGTCATGGAAAAACCCTCTTGTCTCCTAAATAAAGTAACCATTAGTAGTTGCATATTATTCAGACAGAAACTGTAAATAGCTTACTATTTTATAGACTCAGAATCTACCAATTGTCTCAAGTTTTTGCTTGACTGAGGTGTGGAGAATGGAAACTTCCCCATTCAGAGCCACCTGAACACTAATAGCTTAAATATCTGCACATGGCCAAAGCACATATTTGTGTGTCCCAGGATTGCTGATCAAGAAACTGTTCTTATAGCATAAAGATCCTCTTGTAGCTGTCAAAGAGCCTGAAGTGCTATGCCTGTGTGCTCTTACCTTCACCTCTTCCCAGTCTCTGTTACACTTCATGGTATATCATGAGTTAACACAGACAAGAGTTGAGACACTGATGGTGAATGAAGATATAGAGCATGAATTGAAAAAGTGGATTTCTTGCAAAAGTGGGTGTTGGTTTGGTTTCGGGGTTGAGGGCGTGATTCAGTGTAGTGAAGGCAGCATACGAATCCAACTTTGTATGCTGACCATTCCTGGTGTTGGGCAATTATTCAAGGGTGGCATCTGCTACTATAAGTGGATTCTGAAGGAGTGCTGTGTTTGATTAAAGGAGAATAAGAGCTGGTCTAAGAACCTATCTATCTAGTGATTGAACTGTCATGAAACTGAGGAGTAAACATCAGTTACTGGGCTTAAATGATACACAGACTAACAGGCTCCGCCCAGTACAATGGCTGTTTTGCCCAAATGTTATTTCCCCTACAAAGTACCTGGGAAGAAAATGCTGACATTCATAATTGCATATCTCCCTGCCTACTGAAGAACTTATCACACTCTTCTGACTATAGTTCCCTACCAGGTTCCTGAGCCAGATTTTCCTAGTCTCATGTCCCTCGTTTCCTCCACACTCTTCCAAAATTACAGAGCTAAAGACTCTGCACTGGTGCTGACACTGCTTAAGATAAACTTCTTTGCCGGCATTGCCCTTGGTCTGGCAAAAGATGCAAGTCAATAGGAGGGAAAAATTTGTTTGTAGGACAGATAATGTCTAATTAAAAGCCCACCTAGAGAAAAGCAGCTAAAATTGCAGTATCTCTGCTCCCAGCAAGGAGAAGTCATTTGGGATGCGCTTATTAATTCCTAAGAAAGATACTAGGCTTTCAAATTTAGATGTTATAACACTTGTGTTGTAGATATGTGGTTGGGGTCAGAGGTCAATTCCTTTTGCAAAACCCTTTTCTTGTCCAGTAGACATGCAGCTGACCAAGCTGCTCAGCAGGAAGCCCCTAAAATGTATGTTCAGTCTTAGTTAACAAAGTGTGTGGTTACAGTTTCTTCCTGCTCCCTCTTGGGTATTTTATACTATATTGAGCCTTTTATCCTTTATATTGGCATTCTGAAATCTGGAAAAGCATTGTGCATAGATTTATCATTGGGATTAGGCATCAACATTGTCAATGCCTGTGTTGTGGGGCATGATTTTTTACAGGAGGGAAATGCAGGTACTTTTATCATTCAAGCATTTCTTGAGCTAGAGAGGAGGAATTTTGTGGGACAAAATGTTTTACAATTCTACTCAAAATCCTATTCAAATTTTATGTTTAATATTTAGCTCCTTCTGTGGGTTCCACTGTTATGGCCCAGCTGCTAAAATCTCCAGAGGCTTCAACAGTGGCGCACACTGTGCTCTTCATGTACCATTAGAGAGCAGAGGGGGTGACCACAATGTGAAAGATCACAGATCTTCTTCCCAAGGGTGTTCAAAAATGAGCCTAGAGGGGCTGGCACGTGTGGATGTGTAATTCGTCTCTGCCACTGCAAATGTACGCAGGGGCAGAGAAATGATTGGAGAACTTTTGCTTTTATCCCACTTGGCTCACAAATCACTGAACTGTTAGTAACATGCAAATGTAAAGCAAATATAAGCAACACAGCAAATGATTTAATACAGATAAAACAAACTCAACAAAGTACATATAGGGAAGTAGCAGGGCATAGCTAGACTTGTTGATTACCCATTTATTTAAAAGAATGTGCTTCTGTTCGATACTTACCTGTCCTAATCACATCATACTTCAGTTGTGGTATCCCTAGAATTAATATATTTCTTTAGTTTCCTTTCCTCATTATTTTCCACTATACATTCTATGTTCCCCAGTTTAGTTGTGTGTTGTGGTTTAAGCCCAACCATAACTCAGAAAACCACGCAGTCTCTCTTTCACACACACCCCCTTCCTCCTCCCCTCACTACTGAAGGGATGGGGAGGAGAATTGAAAGAATGTAACTCCCATAGGTTGAGATAAGAACAGTCCAGTAACTAAGGTATAACACAAACCACTGCTGCTACCACCAATGATAATAATGATAAGGGAAGTAACACGGGAAGAAAACACAACCGCTTACCATCCGCCAACCGATACCCATCCTGGTCAAGCAGCAATCTTGCCCTTCCGGGTAACTGCCCCCAGTTTATATAGTGGGCATGACGTGCTGTGGTATGGAATATACCTCTTTGGCTAGTTTGGGTCAGGTGTCCTGTCTCTGCTTCCTCCCAGCTTCCCCTCCTCCCTGGCAGAATATGAGGCTCAGAAAGTCCTTGGTCAGACTAAACATTACTGAGCAGCAACTAAAAACATCGGTGTTATCAGTGTTGTTCCTAGGCTGAAATTCAAAATCACAGCACTGCACCAGCTACTAAGAAGGAGAAAAATGACTGCTACTGCTGAACCCAGGACATTGTGTTACCAGAAGCTTGTCTAGTTCCACTTGTTTCTGCAAAGTAGAATTGGTCTATCACTAAAAACTGGTCCAAACAACCTAACTTGTGAAATCACAGAGAAGAGAATGATATTTGGATATCTGATCAGGTATTTGGTCTGTAGGTCAGTCATGGGTTTTCTGCTTTCAAATAGTGGTATGGATTTGTAAACTGCAAGGGTACTTTTGAGATAAACAAGTAGTAACCCCCTTAAAGAGATTAAAGCCTGCTATGGTCCTCATCATCTTAGTTACATGTACCTTGTCCTACTGCAGTAGTTACCACAATACAACTGTTTTCCCTTAAGGACTCAGAAACTGATACATGGATCCAAACAGGGACTTCAGGCATAATGTAGTCATACTTCTTCCTGATACACATAACCACTGCAAGCTTAAATCCCTCTTCAATTTCCACTTAACTCTAAAGATGCCAAAGGCAGTTTCAGATATTCAATCATCAAATCACAAAATAATTTTGATTAGACCACTGGAGCTCATCAAGCCCAAGCTCAAAGCACAGCTAACCTTCAAAGTTACATTAGGTTGTTCACGGCTTTGTCTAGCTGAGATTTTAAAATCTGCAGTGTTAGAATGTCCACAGCATCTCTAGACACCGTGGTTCAGAGCTTAACCATTGTTAATTTTTTTTCCCCATATGTCTATTTAAAATCTCTTACTGTCAGAATATATTGCCTTTTTAGGTTTTACTAAGTAGTACTCCAGGAAGAGTCCTGCTTTACCTTGCCTCTAAGTAGACAGAAATTTATTCTCCTCCCTCTTAGCCTTTTCTCCTGGCCAAACTCACTCCCTTGTAAATTGTGTGCTTTATAACCTTAACCAACACTGGTACTTGTTGAACCTCATACAGTTGGCCTTGATCCAGCCTGTAGAGATCCCTCTGCAGAGCCTTCCTACCCTCAAGCAGATCAAGACTCCTGCTCAAATTGGTGTTTTCTGCAAACATACTGAGGGTGCACTCGATCCTCTTATCCAGATCATTGATAAAGCTATCAAACAGAACTGGCCCCAGTACTGACCCCCAAGGAACACCACTTGTGACTGGCCACTAACTGGATTTAGCTCTTTGGCTTTGGCCATCTAGTCTTTATTTTTTTTTACCCAGTGAAGTATATGCCAGTCCAAGACATGAGCAGCCAGTTTCTCCAGGAGAATGCTGTGGAAAATGGTGTCAAAGGCTTTTCTAAAGTCTAGATAAAAAACATCTACCCTCAATTTCAGCGTTTTTTATTCTCTGCTGAATTTTAGTTACTGTGCATCACGCAAAGAGCTGCCGGAAACCTGTTTTCCAAATTCTGTAAATCAGTGACCTATATATCTTCCCAAACTGAGATAACACTCCCTTTGTCCTCTTTTATTAGTGGTTTAGAAACTGTGGTGGGTGTTGGTGTTTTGTTGGTTTGGTTTTTTTTTTTTGTTTTTTTAACATTACTCCCTTGAAAAGAAACTATAGCAGAAATGTGTAGCGGCACATGAACTTGTGCCAGACTTTGGGAATGCATCTGTGTCAGAATATAAAGATTTTGTCTTTGTTGACATAATGTATAAAACTAAAATGAATCAGAATAAGATTTGTCTAATTAGTAGCATCTCTCTAGGAAGAGCTGCCATAATTTAATTTGAGATTTTATTAGTATATAAATGATTTCTTTAAAATGTCTAGTCTGGATTTCAGAGTGGGTGCTTGGAAGGTGCTTCATATAGTAGTCATGTCACAGCCGTGCTATGAAATAGAAGTATACAATGGTGAGCAGCATGAATCCAAGACTATAGTTAGTATGTCATTAATGTGGCCATTAAGTTTTCATGGTAGGATTTATTATGCTGTCATTACAGCACTTTTCTTTTTGATGTATCAAACCACTACTACAGTACGTATTTGTTGACATCTCATCTGTTTTAGGGAGGCAAATAATTACAAGTTACCAAGGAAACTAATAAGCAGTATTCAAGGAATGGACTGCACAATTCTTTTTTGCTAGATAGCAAGTCACTGTTGTTTTAATTTCAATTAAATTGCACCTACTTCTCATGCTGATAACAAAAACAAACCATGTACCATTTCAAAAGGAATTCGCATAGCCATATTAATTTACCAAATGGAAATGAGCATTGTTTTGTACCTTACACAGATGGAAGATATAGAAAGATGTAATTTGTTGAAGGTTTTGTGTACTTTATATGTGAAGTGCTGTATCTTATGAGTTTGTAGAAAACCTTCTCTTCCATTAAGTCCACAAGACTGCATAACCAAACCTTAGCATATGAAGGAGTTTTTAAAACTAGCATATTCAAATTTGTTTTCGTACGTTTCATTGCCTGCGCAGTTTGATACAAAAGCATTCATTCTGAGTGGCTGGTTTTGTGCTGTTCTGTGGAAAACGAAGTTGGCATAAAGCAGATCAGTGGGGTTGAAATGGATTTAGGCTGGAGGCTCAAATAAAAGAGGTCACCCACCCCATCTCCTGATCAGATTAAAATGATAAACTGTGCAATGCCATGAGTGAAAACTCAAACAGTTTAATTTTTTTGTTTTAAAGCAAGAGGAGATCCTCAGGGGACTATATCTTTGAAACCATAATAACTGTTGTTAGGAGTTGTTGTGGGTTTTTACTGTGGAGGGGAGAAATAGGGGCATTTGCTCAGGGAACTGACATTTGGGCAAAGGACCGTTAATTTTTTAAGTAAGGTTGAATATTCTTTGTTATTCTTTTCTATTCCATTCTCCTGAGCCTGACATATTCTGGAGGGTTTGGTTTATTGAGTTGTACCACATCCCCCAACCTTTCCCATGTTTGTAAGCTTCTAGTCTCCATAGGTCCATCAAAATACCTGCAAGGCAGCTGGAGAATAAAACAAATGCTGCTGTTGCCTACACACTGTTTAAATTGACTGTCAGTGGGCATGGTAGGTTGAGAGGGCATGCTTAGCTAAGTCTCAGGGGAGGCAGGGAGCTGAGCAGGACATGCCTACAGCTGACAGAGTAGAAGGTGGAAAAAGGCCAGGGGTTTGAAGAGACAATATTAGTAAACGTTGCTACCTTGATGATTTCTTAGATAACTTCTTTTTCCTCACTTGTTGGATTTTCTCTCAGCAATAGTAGGACTGCCTTCACTGTAACATTTGCTCATTTGAGCTTATGCAGAACAGATACATGTGTACTATAACTAGACCAGACCATCCCACCCCACATTGTTTTCTTTGTGCATGCCATAAAAGGGCTATTCTTAACTCCTCATATCAAGCTGAAATGAAAGTAAACATGAGTGTTACTTGATACTGATAACCTTCAAAAGCATCATATTAGCTGGGTAGTGTATCTTAGTGCCTGTGATAGGAGGGTCAGACAAGACGGTCACTGTCCCTTAAGCTTTAAAGTCCTTGAAACTGTGGGAGATGTGATCAGCTGAAAGCCTCTTTAGCTTGTTTCTCTGGACAGCATTTCTTCAGAAGTATTTTTGACAGTGGGGTTGGGGTGGGGGAGGGTTGACAAGCTGCGTAATGAAATCCAATAATTGCCTGTGGCAAAATTAGATCAACAAATTGCATAAACTGCTGGTGGAAACAAGGAGTTATCCACCTCTTATCAGAAGCTATTGAATTTTCAGTTGATAGAAATACACCATGGTAATTCAGAGTACTGCTTTCAGTCAGTGGTGTTGTGATACCATCCCTTCCTCTCCCATCTTTCTGACAATATGTTGATATGAATGCCTGGTGATCACACTGCAAGCAGCACAGTAAGTGCATCCTGGGAGCCCCCCTCCAGGCAAAGGATCCAAACTGTGGTTTTGAGCCATGAAACCACTGTAAGTATAGTTTTTTTAAGCCAAAGCAAAAATGCTTTGACAGGTTCAAGTATTTCTTTTTATGTCTAAATCTGTAAATGTGTATATAAACAGATTCATATATATATATGTGAAAAATTTGCCAGAATCCAGCAAATCTCTTGTGCTGATGTGAGGCAGTGGAGGATACCTGGATAAGCAGTGCATGAAGTGGACAAGAATGGACAGGTGGAAAGAAAAAGGTAGGAGGAGTATACAGAAAACCAGACTGATCCAGTTCTCTCTTGGTCTTCTGAACTCCAGTTCTGCTTCTCCAAGCCATATGATAGAAGTAGTTTTCATTGATCCTGTCTATAGTCTTTATTTCCAACAGGCTTGACTTGAATACCTGAGGCTGGTTTTGTAAAAGTCCTCAACTCTTCATGGAACACAGTTTGGGGAAAAAACTTTATGAGTATTTTTTCTAACATGCTTCCACCAAAAGGTGTAAACCTGCTGAAAATTGGCTGCACAGAAAAATTAGAAAATAATTCTGAAGTTTCAGATACAACAATAAAAATTTTGCTGGTGTTTACAAATATGAAACCTTAATTTTGTTTGGCACATTTGTGGAGAATGGAAACTGAAATCTATGATGATATCATCTGTCAAATATTCTATAAATCTGGAAGGCAGGTTACAGCCACACTTCAGTTTGGTGTGCTAGTTACAAAGTATGCAAATGGGTTAGTTATATGAAAGCATGATATATGATATATGATCCATGATTGGCAAAGATGAAATAATGTTAAATTCAGAAGAGTATGTCTTGCAGAGGAAAATGCCATCCTAAGAGAGAAATTGTTGCAACAAATAAATGCAATAATTGAGTGTTTAAGGAATTGAAAATGAAATGGAAGTGAATGAGACTGTGAACAAAAAAAGTCATTCTGTAGCGTCTTGTAAAAAGTAACTAGCATTAAAATTATCACAGATAGTGTATTCAAAAAACAATTCTGAAAATACAAAATGGAAATACATTCTCTAAAAGTATTAATCAAAGACAATAGTTACAGGATCAATCCTGTTATAGCCCATCAATCAAACTTCAGACAAAGGAAGAAAGCAGTGTTAAGTTTAGATTCAAATTCATGAATTAAATTATATAGTAACTCAGACAACTATTTCTGGATTTGTATAAGTAAACGGCAGTCCATAATTTTCCCCTTTGGAATAAAGATGAGGATTTTAAAGGATTTCTCCTGGCTAAGTGCATTTTACATAAATGCATAATGCAAAAGTATAAGCTGTAGAGACAAATGTTATGGTTATATGTAAAGTTTAAATTATGTGACATTTAAAGTATAGCTCAGAATATGCATGTATGGAATGCAGCGTATTTATTTCTTGGACCCAGATCAAAACCAAATTGCTTTCATGGCAGCTGCTTTCACAGAAATGCCTTAAGGGTCAAGGAGGTTATGTCTGGGAAGGGGGTCTGCCCTCATGGAGGGGAACTGTTCTCTAGCTCTCAAAAACACAAGCCAGACAATTAAAGAGAGGAGAGGAGTTAAAAAAACAACCAACTATCAAAAAAATACACGCACAAGACAATTAAATGAAAATGGAAATTGTGATTGGAGGCATGCAACTGTTCAGTATACAAAGAGAAAGGAAATGATAATCATCGAGATCTTGCATTAAGTGGCTGGATTGGGCAGTATTTGGAGCAGAATTGGTTGAGCTCTCACATGAGTTTCTACGGTACTGTCAGAAAAGTGGTAAGGGCATGCTGAGGGGAATAAATGAAATATTTGTTTTCTTAATGAGTATCAAGGGTCACTCTATCTTCTATTTGATAATATTCTGTCCAGGCTACTTGAAATTAAATCACAGGTGGGAAAGCTTCAGAATAACACAGTGGTGATGATAAGGTGGTATCACACACTGACAGTAGCCTGCGGAAAACAACAGGGAAGCTACGGACTGGCAGACTACCTAGTAGCAGCAGACTATGTTCGCTCATGGACGGATGTTTACTCGCATGAATGGATGTCCCAGGCTGCAGCATAGGATCAAAAGGGATTCTAAACTTAGGAAATTTCTAGTCTGAGGGAAGGCCTGAGGGGGTTTTAGCAATTGCTGCAGTGTTGCTGGGAGATGACACAATTAGAAATGCTAAAGGATGAAGAAATGGAGGAAAGGCAGTCTGGTCATTCATGAAGTAGGGATAACTTCTCATAGAAAATATTAACATTCAGGTAAATAAATATTACTTTAACCATTTAGGGCTAAACATTTAAAAGATACCACTGTGCTGAACTGGAAAATTCCCTTGCAGCCTCACAGAGCTGCTTTTGAGTCAATAGTCTCCCATGAGGTACTCCAGGCTCCTGAAACAGCACCCATTGCATGTCTCTGCATCGGCCTGAAAGGTAGAGGAAAATGCCAAAGGCCCTTCAAAGCCAATGAGGTAAGGGCCTCGTCCCACTTCTCTAGGCACAGAGTTGTTGCATATACCTATTATAATTTCTCTGAATGTACAAAAGAGTTTGTTAAAGCACAGTGTACATGCTAAGGTTATTTACACAAGGTAAGGAAGGATGGTCTGATCTGAGATTCTGCATTAGTCAAATGCATTGAGGCAGTCTCTACACTGTAATTTGGTATAGGTGTACGATATTTGTTAGAAATAGAACCACTTTCCTGTCATGCTGTTGAGCTGTCACTAACCTGTCTTAGACACACTTAGTCTCTGTGGCTTTAACCCATCAAATAATAAACCTTGCTGGGCACCTTTTAGTTTTGGAACATGTTACAGGGAATCACAATGGAGTCTTGATGAGCCATTTTGCATTTGTTTTAAAGGGAAGGAGCATAATATGAGCCACTGATGTTGGCTAATGAAAAATAAAGTGAAGTGGGGTTTTGTAGTCCAGTCTGGGAATGGCAAGGTCACATTGTACACAGAGCTCAAGATTTCATGTCCCATCTCCCCAGCCCCCATTGACGCATGTTTAACAGGATTAGTAATACAAATACATTTTGCAGTACAAGGGAACTAAATAAGGAGAAGGCAGACAAATAAATTTGTCAGATGGCACAGGAATCGAAGAATAAACCTAAACCTACTTTCAAGAAATACTAGGCAGTAGCTGTGGTCTGTTGCTTGTCTTGGAAGGAAAAAGTAGATGGAAACTTGATGAGGACCGTGTCAGGCTCTATGAGGGAAGACCCCACCAGATTTTTAATAATCTTTCCTAATAGCCTACTATTTATATCAAGCAAAGAATACTTGCACAATTAAAAGCATGTTGAAACAATGATCCCACAGAACATGAGCTTCTGCTTCGTAGTACAAATGACTAGAACAGAATCCTTTAAGAAATATTATCCTTTCATAAAGTTACCCTTTATTTCCTTGAAGCAGTGCTAGTTGTACATGCTGTCTTACAAAGTCTTGCAGTCAAATTCATTAGCATGCATTTGGGTGGCAAACTGTTTTTAAATAATGAAAGACTAGAGATAAATCGCTATCATTAATGCAGAAGGCAAGATCTGGTGCGGGACCATGCACTTGATCAGCACTCAGTATAAAGTTAATGTCTCTTAAGGTTTTCTATATTCAACTTCATTAATCTAGACGAGGTCTAGATACAGCAGTGGCAGAATTAATAATTTCAGTTCAAATCCCCGAAACTGACAGAAAAGGATCAGTGCACCAGCTGGCTTCTATTCACTCTTGCAGAAGTATATTCTTTTAAAAACATATTTTGGTTTGAATTTCAGTGCTTGTAAAAGGTTGAGATATTCAGATGGAGACACTGACCTTTACTTTGCCTCCTTATGTGAAATAGAACACATGACCATGCAGCCATCTAGACATGCACACACACACACACAATGTAAATCCTACAAGTGCTTCAGTGATATAAGGATAAAAGTCAGTCTTGCGATTCTCTGTGAGAAGAGGTCATGTTTGGGACTTTGGTAAAACCTCCCTGGGAGTTTTCTAAAAGACACTGAATTACTCTTTTTGACAAAGCAATTAAAATATGAAAAGAAGAGGAAATCACCCAGTACAGACTGAAATTTATAGAGAATGGAAGGCATTTTTACCCTGTCATTATGATTGAGGACAAAACAAATCCTCCCAAAAGGATCTGCAGCAGAAAGGATGGCAGAGTTCAAAACAGCATTTAATGGGGCGCTTCCAGTACAGAACAGCACAAGCGTGTTTGGATTTCAAGCTTGACTGCAGTCTGGCAGCGTGAGTTAAAAACCTCAGGTCACCCCTCCAAGCTAGATGCTCTGCCCATGATACCAATGATGCCTTTCTCTGTCCCACTTAATCTGTCTCCCATTTAATCCCAAGGGAGCAAGGAAGGTCTGTGGCCTGTTGATTTAAGTACTTATGTGACAAGTTTGCACCTCATTAGCTGTGGATCTACTTTCCCTCTTCTGCCTAGTACTGGAAGTGTAAGCTATTATAAAAGAGCTGAGTGGTAAGAAATCACAACCCAAGTGTGTTTTACCAGATTAACTGTCTCTGTCTTTACTGGGATTATGTTTGATCATGACAGTATGCATTAAATGTCATCTGAAGATGTTTTCTGGACCAAGTCCCTGGGACACTAAGCAGAACAAAGAGGTTCCGGATCCTGATCAAGGCTGTGACAGGTGAGCAACTGCAATCTGCATGGAGAGGGGCTGCACACAGACAGAAATGACACTCTGGCTAGGGAGAGCCTGTAGAGCAGGCTGAGATGCCTCTGCAGGAAAAAGACAGCTCAATGCTGACTATTTAGGGATCACAGCACACGTTGGACTGCACATGTATGAATTTTGCACAAGTCAAGTCCAGTTTCAGCACAGCTGAATAGCCAATGTAGATATCTAATAGCTAATAAACCTAGGTCTTTGTGCTGAATTATGACCCGAATTATGACCTTGGTCATAATTGGTTATGACTAGCCAAATGCTTCCAGTGTTTATTCACATGGTGCCTTTAAGATCAAAGAACATATGGGGTTACAATAACATTAATGAGAATTATGCACACATAGTGATTGGTGATTTTCACTTTATGAAAAGTATATGTGTATAAAACATGTTCTCACTGGCCCCATAAATAACAGTATACAGCGTTTATTAGAAGACTAATAGGTTATCTCATTTTTGGCCAGCAGCAATGCATTCAGCATGTTAGATGCTCTTAATTACTTTGTTTTAAATACCTTATAATATGTAAAACCACTGAAATTTCCCTTCTTGTTTCTCCTGCACTCTGTTGCATCTCTGTGCTGACAACTTGTTGGGGAGCAGTAGTGCAGGCTGCCCTGCCAAGGGAGAGGAGTGAGCTAAGCACAGTCATGCAGGATTGGGGGTGGCCACCAGGCTCAGCTGAGAGCCCCCATTGCCTAGCAGAGTTAAGGTCCAGATCAGATTGTCGTGTTCCTGCCCAGCTGAGATGCTGCTGCAATCATAGCTCTGGCAAGGACTGAGGGTGAGAGCCTTCACTTACAAGTGCCCCTCAAGAAAGTTGTAGGAGGGCATTCTTTGCTAGGGCTGCCTCTAGCTTCCCTCATTACAGCTTCCTTTAAGGCCTCCAGCTGTGCAGTTTGGATGCTAGCTCCGAGCCCAGGCAGCTGAAGCCTTGGGTGTGAGGGATGGCTGGCATCCCTTCACTGCAATAAAAGCAGATTGGAGGTTCCTGCCTACACACTCTGCTTTTATTCACATGAGGGAAGACCTCTGCCCCTTAGCTCTTTGCAAACTATACTAAAAGTGGAATTTGTTGTGTTTCCCTTCCTTTTTTTTTTTTTTTTTTTTTTTGGTAACATGAAAAGTATGCCTCTCTGCTGCTGTTTGCATAATTAGTGCTTCAAGGGGAGATGCAGTCTTAGCAACCCTGATTGCACATGCAGGACAAATGACTGGAGAGCTCTATAGTAAACTTTATTAAATAATATGTATGTTAGATCAGGAACAGCTGACTACAGAGCTCTAAAGCTGCCTGCCAGGTGCTAAGTGGTCAGATCCAGCCAGTAATGTAGGAGCATTGGCCACTATATGGATGCCACAAGCTCTGCCAGTGTCCTCTGTGGTGCCCAAGGCTCAAGGTGGGTGCAAATGAGGAGAGTGGTTCTGTGGTGCAGCCCTGGCTGGCCCTCTTTTGGGTGCTGTTGGGCTCTGCATAATAAGGTACGAAGCCCCGATGATTCCTTTTAAATTCAGGCACTTCTGTATATTCTTTATCAGTTTTCTCGACTTTCCATTAGAAAACCCTGTAAAATTCAAGTAGTGATCACAATGAAATCCAATATGATTAGATGATTAGTCACTCAATGTCAGTAAACCTGATATGGTATCTGAAATGAACATTTGTATTCAAGGATTTGTCAAGCTTCTAATTGAACAGGTATAACTGGGGTAGATTTAGATAATGGGTTGAGCTATCCCACAGTTATATAAAGAAGCTTTGGCAAATGTGTTTTTTCCCTCTTTTGTTTGGTAAGTGGTATAAATCCAGAGGTGAACGAGGTACTGCCATTGGTCAACAGAATTGGATCTATCTTTGTACTAAAAGACTTCTTAGACTTGTGGAGATTTGTGGTCCTCTTGACAGTCAGCAAGAGAATGTGCAGGTTTAGTTTTGAGACAATCCAGACAAAGGTTTTCCTGACAAATGATTCTCTCGTGAGGCTTTTGATGTGTAATTCAAATCATTCCTACAGCATGTATACTCCACCCTAAAGTACAGTATCCTGGTGAGCAGGTTTGTAAAAAGAGACAGCTGCTGGAAAAAAAGCAGGTGTTATTCCCACAGCAGGGATAAAAATTAATAAAAGAGAAATCTGTGTGACTGATGAGGTATAACAGCTTATGTACTTTCATTAAAAGGGAAGACAGGAGAGTTCTGCTTATACCAGTCACATGGAAGTACTCAACCCAAAGAGGGGAAAAGCTCTTTCAGCTAGAGCTTAGGTTGAAAGTCTTCAGTATGTGAGCAAGAAAGGCTGGTTTATGGGGCTTGAAAAGAATCCTGATTGCTAAAAAGAGAGTGTGACAATCACATATATGGAGGAGGGATGCCATGAGGGTCTAAATGTGGTCCTTAGTACTGTTGCTCATCATGTCTGAGTGTTGTTATACTGTACACGGGGGGAATTAGATGGTATGTCTCACTCTGAGTGTTACAGAAGTATATGTTTAAGAGGCTCTGGTTTACATCAGTTAGGACCAGTCTGTGTTTTATTCAGCACTTTAACACGGATAAAACACAGACACTGAAGCAGGTCTCTGGCAGATGCCCTTAGTGACTCTGAATAACGCAAGAGCTGGCCAATGAGTGTATAAATGTCTCCATTTTCTGCAAGTTACTTCCTCAATAACACATATATCACAGTGATTCTTTCCTTGGGATTCTCCTCCAAACTAAAAACCTTAATAGCTGATCTACCCTAGAAAGTTACAGAAATAACAAGGGGAGGAGAAAGGGATTTACTTATGTTATATTCCACGCCATTCCTAATGTGGCTTAAATAAATTTTGTATAAGGAGGCTTTTCACATGTTACATATGCATTAAAATCCCTAGCATGGCTAAAACTTGTTAGACACCCAAGTGTGTTAATCCAGGACATGTCATGGTGCCATAATTGTAAAAATAATTTAGAAAAAATCTGAGCATAGGGAGTAGTGGTGAACACATCAGGAACCAAAGTAGCTGCATTTCAGATACTTGCCTTTGGCTTGTCTCTAGGTATGTACTCTGTAGTCACTCATTATACTGAGGCCTGTCCACAGGTTTTGTTCTGGGCTTCACCTAGCAATTCCTGTAGTCATACACTCAGACTACAAGCAAACAGCTTCAACAGTTGTGTAAAAAGTCCTAGCATGGCTGCACATCCCCAGACTATGCTCTTTGAGCATTCTTTAACATCTCAGTAAGAAGTGCTCACCTTTCTGTATTTTTATCTAGGTATGATTTGCCATTTACTTACATATTTCTTAACTTGGGACCTTCTTGTTCACCTAAAAAAATCCCCCCCCCCCAAAAAAAAAAAAGAGAGAAACTTGGCCCTATAGATGTTCCCTAAATGTTTTGGTTTTTTTGCTTTTCCTGCTGGCTTATAAGGAGAAATTAAGCATAGAAATATTAAAAATAAGCCTCCATTGTGATTTTTAAATAATACCAGATGTTATGAAGTTAACTTTTTTTTTTTTGGTATTTATTTTTCCCGTGTCACTTGGCGTGTTCTTTTCTATTGGGACAATTGTAGAAAAGGTGGGGAGCTGAGCAGTGAGCACAGACTGGAGCCAGAAACTGGGGAGAACTGAGTGCAGTGACTTGCCAAGTTTCTTGCTTCCCCACTAGGAAGAACTGCACTTCCCAAGCCTCAGACATCCAGAGGGGAATTTTCTGGCTCTTTAGAGCAAGTATAATGATGAATGATACATTGCTTTTTTTCCCCTCTTTCTTCTTCATCTAAACTGCAAATGAAATCAAACTGTGCTTTTCTCTGAAACTATGAGAGTGTGTTAAAAAGGCAGACAAGAAGCCCGTTGAACTTAGAGGAAACCTATGGAAAAGAAATGTCAGTGATTGCAAAGCAGCAATCTGAACAAGAAAACAAAACTTCTCTAAGTACCTACAGTTCTGAACAGCTTTTACTGGATAATAAAGGTTTTAATAATCCCACACTGTATGATATTTTGTCATGTTTCTTACTTTACTTCTATTCCAGATATACATCTGAATCAGTATTATTCATTCTTTTCCAAAACTCCATGGTTTCTTGCTGGTATTTGGTATATTCTGTCAGATAAATAGATTCCTGAAGTTGATAATGGTGGAAGTTATTCTGCTATTTCTTCACTGAACTCCATTAATAACAGATGTCAAGTACTGCTCGTAATGGTTCCATTCAAGAGAAGAATTTAAGAAAAGCTAGTGAAAAATTGTGTATCTGCTCAAATCTTTGAAAATCCCTGATGATTTAGTATAAAAAGTTGTAGTAAAATGTGTCAGCCGAATGAGGGATAAAAGAAAGTTATCCATCCCTTTGAGCGTGTCATGGGAAGGACCTTGGGGAGCACTATAGAACAAAACATTGTTGATAATCTAATCCATGGGTTTTCTAATGGATTCTTATGGATTTTTTTTTTTTTTTATGGATATTGACTTTGCTCTGTGTGTTGTATACATGCACTCAATAGCAAAAGACATGTTAACAGCAACGAATCTGAATTGTATAATTGAATGTATATAATAGGAAATGAGTTTAAGTTCCTGCTCTGATCTCTGCATGTGGAGCTGAGATAATGAAAGAAGTGCCATTGAAAACTGTTTAGGAGACAGACCTGTTTGTTAATTTTACCTATCTATCTTGTGTGGAAATTCAGTGCTGTGAAGTCTCAGTGTGGGCACTACAAGCATCACATATTTCCTTCCTACTTGTAGGTAACTGAAGCCATAGTGTTGCAAGAAGGAGCTTCAGTAGTCTGCGGGGTGCTAACTAAAATGCAGCAAAATAATGAGCTTTTGATACCATGAGTTTGTTTTTTGTGCATGTTGCCATAAGAGTAGGAAGAGACTGAAGAATTTTTGTGGCTGTGTGGAAAGTAGGAAAGGAGATGACTCTTCAGAATTAGATCCACGCATGCAGGGAGCACGCGCTGAGAATAAAGTGCAGGAGAAATTATCTTATGTATGTATACAAAAAGATGGTAAAAAAATATATTCTCTGGCAGAGTTCATATAGGAAACAGAGAAAGTTTCTCTGCAGTCTGCAGCAGAGACAGATTATAAGGCACACGTGATAGCTTGCGATATGTGAACTGTTTTCACATGAGCTTTATTCTCACAGATGCTCACCAACAGAAGGATGAAAGTAGTATCCATGAAGCAATCTTTGTTAATGTCTGATCTCACAAATCATTGCAAAACAAAGCTGCATGAATGTGAAAAGCCTGTCGATTATTTCAGTACAAACTGCCAATAAAAGCTTCCTCAAGGATTCATATAATAAAGCAAACTGTTAGTGGCCACTGGAAATTGGAAGCTGGAGGTAAATTAGGTAGGTGGGAAACTTAGATAACCCTGAAAATCTTTAAGAATTGTTTAGAAATATTACACTTGCAATTGGTGGCTTTTATTGATTGCATTCAGTGATTATATTGAAGATGGAGGTGACGGAAGCATTAACAGTGATGACAGCAAATATTTAGACCCACCCACAAAGCAAAAAAATATAAAACAAGATTAAAACCAGTGTGGCATAATGGCTGGATTATGAAATAGATGTTCTCACAAGTAAAAGCAGCAGACTTTCTTAATATTTGGAAAACTGAAATACAGAGAAAAGACCTGCAATGCACCCTGATGTTGTTATTAGGCAGGGATAATAGAAATAACACTTTCAAATGTGCTGATAAGGTGGATTGATCATGTATGATTAATCTGTTGAGGTTTTTTTTTGACATTTCTTGTCAATCAACTAACCGAATGTGCTGGTTTGGACTTGAATAGAGTTAATTGGCTGACTGACTAGAGGCACAACTAATGAACTCTATTTATTTCTGATGTTTCTCTTTCATGCAGTCTCAAAAATCATTTCTGAAAAAAGTTTGCAGAGTTTATGCTGTCTTTTGAAGATCTTTGTTCCTGTCAACAGCTCTAATAAAGTGTATGCAATGTGGAGCAGGGGAAGTATTTGTAGAAACTGCGGAAATTATGGAAAATCAGGAAATTGGGAAATATTGTTACTGTTATTGTTCTTCTAAAAAGATGATCTATCTTATTGCTCAACAATACTGAAATGCTACTTGGAGCAGAATTAGTACAGTAAACTACAAAAGATACAGTGGTCTGCAGAGATCGCAGGATTTTTTTAGGATTAAGATCAATTTACAGTACATTTGAATGACAAAGATTCCATTTATATGTGATTTATATGTTTGTATACCTTTACTTATTCGGAGCTAGAATTTGGACGACATATTGGGATTTTGTAGTAATGTGGTATGTTGTGAATGGTCAGCTTGTTACCAAACTATGATTGTTACCAAACTATGATTGTTACAGATACCTGCTAGCAGTGAGTAGTAACTACTGAGGGAAAAAACAACCAAACAAAAAAGATTTCTCTAAGATTCCTCTCCAGATGGGAAGGAGGCCTTGATAAGTTTAAACTAAAAATAAAAACAAATGGAAAAAACCTGTTTTTTTCACAGATGTCAGGCAGGCAAAGTTCCCTTAGAATGGATGACAAATAACATAGACTTGAGTCCAAAATGACACCCGTATTCATACCTTCATCCAGTTTTAGACACTAAAAGAGATCATTCACATATCAGAACTCAATCTGTGAGGACAAAGGAAGTCATTACCGCCTCAGATAAAGTTAGGTTTGGTGGCTCTCTCTTCCAGAACATATTTCACTATTTAAAGAAAATTTTTACTCATGTTCCTTAGTTCTAACTGCCATCACTCCATAAATACCACTCTTCAGATGATATTCTGTCTCTACATATCATCTTTAAAGCCTAGCATAAAAAAAAGAATATTCTTAAAAGCAAACAGATTTGTGCAAGTTTAACCCCAGGCCAATTCTTCATAAGCGTCAAATAAAACAAAGTCTCTGCTTTGTTCACAGTAAACTTACAGGGTAAAGATCAGCTAGATATAGCTGTAGTATATAGAAAGTAAAAGGAACAAAAGAATCAATATTTACTTGTTGTGATAGGCAGTGCCTCAGACTTCTAATTGCTGGATTCAACTGTCACTAATACTTCTGTAAATGTAAGGGGGAATATTTTTAAACACTGAAAAGAGAAATTTTCAGAAGCACATATTAATAGTTCCTCCTGCAGCTAAGGGAAGCCTGGGAGTAGCACAAAGCTGTTACTGTGGATCTTTCATAAACAGAAAAAGAGGGTTTATGGAGGAGTGGAAATGGAAGTTGATATTTCACGGTGAGTGGGACATCACAGGCACACATTCTGGTGGAATGGAAGAGAGGCATATGGAGAAATGCAAAAGAGACAATGACAAACCTATCACAGTTTGTATACATCCAGAATTATCACTTGCTATTCAGGCAAAAACATATACAGAGCATGTATTTAGACTTGGCAACTCGTGAATCCCAAAGAATTGGTACAGTTAGTGAGATTCTTCCAATTAAAAATATTCTCTATGGTTAGAGTGTTCAACCAGAATGGCAGAGGGCCAGTTTCAAGCCTATAAGATCATGAAACTGATACTTCAGACATTTTTTTGAACAAGTATAGGCAAAGTAAGGTTCAAGAGAGATAGATGTTTCAGCTATGTGATAAGAGCTTAAATATGGAATGAGATCCAGTGTCTTGGAGATGTTTGGCAGAAAGATTCCCACAATGTCTTACTCTCTAAATTGTATTTGACGGGTGGACTGTTTGGTGGATGAGAAATTGCCCTTCTATGCTGCTCTGGTGTGACCTCACTTGGAGTACTGTGACCAGCTCTGGAGTCCTCAATACAGGAAATATATGGACCTGTTGGAGAAGGTCTAGAGAAGGGTCACAAAAAAGGTCAGAGGGATAGAATGTTCTCCTGTGAGGAAAGGCTGGGAGAGTTGGGTTTGTTCAATCTGAAGAAGACTCCAGAGAGACCTTATTTTATCTATCTGATCTATTGTATTTTTTCCCTAGATACGTTTCAAGTATGTTTTGTAAAACAAGAAGAAATGGATTATGAACAAAGGAACATTCTACTCTAACTGTGTTGGAGGAGGTAAGAACAAGGAGGGAATTAGCTAAATATAAATGTTTACAAAACATTCTTCAGCAATATTAGCCTGCAAGATTTCTTTGAAATCTGTCACAAACCTGGAAATAGAATAACAAAGATACTGCATGAAGTCCAGCTTTAAATATTTCCTCTGATATTTTTTAGTCTTTTATTTTATTTTATTTTTTTAATACATTTTTCCACTTTTAATTGAGACCTCAAGGGAAGGAAATGTAATTTAATTTATGGTAATAATTTTCAGTCCCTGGTCTTGCTTTTTCTCTTCTGGTGTTATTTTGCTAGGTTATGAAGAAGAGGAAAAGATCTACTAAAACTGCTGTGCCAGGAAGAAACAGCAACAGAAAAAAAAAAAAAAAAAAAAGGAATAAAAGATCTTGTGGGTAAAATGCATTGCAAAATGCATGATGAGATAGTCAGGGTTCCCTATGCACATGGCCTTTGCACCATTTCAGACAATGTCTTTTAGAGGAACTCTGGACTCTTTAAAGAACCTGAAGGTGAAGGTTACAAATGGTCCCCTAGTCCTGCTTTACCTAGGAATTGCTATGGGGGTGTCCACATTCCAAGTGCCATTCCAGTGCATGTTTAGGATACAAATGTGCACCCAGATGTGTGAGTTTATGTCCCATGGGAAAGTTCTTCCAGCTGGAAAAACCTCAGGGATGACAGTTCTGGCCTTGAAAAATGGAGGCACAGTTTCAAGGTCAGCCTTGACCCCGTCATATAACGCAAGCTAGGGCAGGTCCTAGTCTCTCTTATTTATTTTTATATATATATATATAAATTTTATATTTATTTATTTTTACCAGAAAAGTTATTGAGGAATTAGGAAGGCTTTCCTGACACAGGTATTGCTGAACTGGATTTAGTTCCTGAGGCAAAGGAGTAGCTGGACTTGATGGAATGTTATTTGTGAGTAGCAAACAACATTCTATTAATAGAAAAAAAATAAAAAAAGCCTTTATAATCCCTTGATAATTGTGGATTTAAAGACATATTTATGTAGGTTTTTTCTTCTTAATCTGGTTACAGTGATGACATGAAATTGTTTTTAATTCCTAGTGCTCTATATTCGACAGTGGTTTTCTGTCTGCAGCTCACACAGACTTGAGTGTCTGCAGGCTAGTTCTGAGTGAGCCGTGAGAGGTAAATTAAGAACAACAAAACAGTTCTCAGAATTGAAGCAATTTTATATTCACCATCTAAATTCCACCTCCTCTTAGAATCTTTTAAACTGTCCATGAACAAAAAAAGAAAAAAAAAAATGTCGAAAATTGCTTCTCTCGACAAAAGCAAGACTAAATGTCAGTTTAGATTTGTTGGCGTCATGGGTTCAGCAGTAGCAGTCATTTTTGTCCTTCTTGGTAGCTGGTGCAGCGCTGTGGTTTTGATTTTCGGCCTGGGAGCAGCGCTGACAACATTGATGTTTTTGGTTACTGCTTAGTAATGTTTGGTCTGACCAAGGACTTTCTGAGTCTTATGCTCTGCCAGGGAGGAGGGGAAGTTGGGAGGAAGCAGAGACAGGACACCTGACCCAAACGGACCAAAGAGGTTATTCCATACCACAACATGCCACTCCCAGGATGTAAAAAACAGAGCAGTTACCCGGAAGAGGCGGGTGCACTGCACTGCTGGGTTGGGCTTGGTGTCAGGTGGTGAGCAGTTGTATTCTCTTCCCTTGTGTTTTCCCTTATCATTATTATTATTGGTGGTAGCAGTAGTGGTTTTTGTTATGCCTTAGTTACTGGACTGTTCTTATCTCAACCCGTGGGAGTTACATTCATTTTGATTCTCCTCCTCATCCCTCTGGGAGCGGGGGGGAAAAAGAGGGGGGAGTGAGTGAGCGAACTGTGTGAGAGGCTTAAACCATGGCAGTTGGCTTTTAATTTTTCTTGCTTTACAACTTTAGCATCATACAGGAGGAGAACAGTAACTTATTGCTAGGCAGTGATGTATCATAATACTTCAAGGTTAAGCAATATTATGTATGCTATTGCAGGCATTGCAACCTGCTATTGTATCTATAACAAGAATGAAAAAAAAAAAGGATTATGCTGAACTTTATGTAAAAATATTAGGGATACTTATTAATTTCTTGTAGGAGTAGTTTCCATAAAATATTCTTTTACTTTTTCTCTGATCCATTCTAGAAAATAATTTTGAGCTTTCTACACATCAAACAAATATGACAATAACAGACTACTGTGACTTTCCTGGTAAAATTAAACTTTGTGTTAACACTCAGTATCCTAGTTAGGATTCAGTTCTGAAAATAAACTTATGACACATACAACATGTTACGGAGTTAAAGAATTTACCTGCTAAAATATATTTAGCGCAGGGACTGATTTCTTTTGTGTTTTGCATAAGCCTGAGTTGATAGTGCTATATAAGTACAATTTTAAAAGCCAATGTTTGTGACTTTAAATATGTTTAATTCAGTTCTTTACTGTAGCCAAGTCAGGAGTTTATTCTCTTTTATTAAGGGGAAATGTGTTTCTGTTTTTTTAATTCTGATTTTTATTGAATTTATAACAGTTTCCTTTGTCCAGAACCACTTACAAAGATGTAGTCTTGATCTGATTTGTATGAGAACAAAAACCGCTATATTCCAGGGCCATAAAATTAATTTTAATACTTAATTTAAAAAAATCCTAAGTCTACTGATTATTAAATAGATGTGCTTGTACAAGTAACAGTATTGAATACATTATTCCATTGATCTTCTATAATTATGTCTTCTTCCATCAGTGAAGTTGAGTTGCTTACTTCATATCTGGCTATGGCTGATGAAAATTGCATAGCTACAGCAAGATTACTTTTTGTGAAGGCAATGTAATAAAAACAAACGGTGGACACCTGATTTGCTACTTTGTACTAACTGCTGTTGATTACTAAGGAGAGATGAATCTAAATCATTGGTTGGTTTTAACTAAGTACACATGAACTTTTAGAATATTACACAAAGATATTTGTATAAATACTTAATATAAATCTTTCTGCTGTAACTTCCTTTCCTTCTAGCTGTTGACTCCACAACCATTGTAATTTGTGGTTTTGTCATTTTCAGGCAGCGATATTTAAGCTCACTGTAGGGAAGAAAACATTAGAGCCAGGATCCACAGGACTGTTTCCCAGTTCCTCACAGCATGACCCATCTCTGCTGTGTGCAAAGGCGGCTGCATTTCTTCCTGAGGAAGTCCAAGGTTTGATGTTTACTCTGTGAAGCCCCACACATCCTTAGCAGTAGCAGTTAGTCCCCTGGGAAGTACAGAGTGCCTGGGGAGAACAAAATTTGCCTTCCCCCCCTCTTTTGTGTTTTTTTTTTTGTTTGTTTTGTTTGTTTCCTCCTTTTTGTGTGCTTTTTTTATTTTTTTTTTCTCTTTCTATGTTTATTTTTGTTTGTTTGCTTGTTTTTGGCAGAAGTTAGGTCTGACAGATTTTAACAGAGCTATTAGTTGACATTCTGGTCCTACATAGCTAATGTATGTCTCTCAAAATCTGCATGAAGTGTTGGGCAGGTGCTTCTTGAAACAGTGAAAATCCAATTTCTGTAAATATTTCCAGGGTATTATCAAAGCTGTAATGGCTGAAATAGCTGGAGTTCCTATAGCTAGTTCAAGCTAGAAGGTAAAATCTTTCTGGATTGGAGGCTTGGGAGCAGGGGGATTTGCTAATTAGATTTAATTGTGTCAGCCTGCAGTGCCTGATAAAATTGAAATCAAATACTTTGTTGGCATGATGAGCTATGTAAAGTAGTGCCAAACTGTAAAAGAAAAGAAATGGATCCTCAGATGCTCTGCTTCTGGCTGGAGGTACTGCCTGTCCAGCATTAGTCTACTCTGTGAGTGGGGATTTCATTCTCTGTCTCAATTTATCTCTGTTTTTACACCCTCATTTGACTCCAAGTTTCTTCACAGCGAACTGCTGTTGCTGCTTTGTGTGCCTATCTCTAAAAGGGTGACTGTTCCTACCAGTAACATTGTCCCTGGCCGTACGTGGCTGGAATTGGATAAATGAAAGATTGTGGCACTGGAGAGTGACTGTGAGACAGGAGAAATGTGCCTGAAGCAGGCAGGTATTTAAGCTGAAGAGAGGCAGATACTAAGGATTGTTAGGAACAGAAATGATTTTTTTTTTTTTATTTTTTTTTTTTTTTTGGTTGGCAGTTAAAAAAAATATAGGTTGATAGTTTAGATTGCCTCAGGCAGATAAAATAGTTTTCAATAGGAAGCACAGAGGCTGGTGACAAGAAGGCAGCAGTCTGGAGTAATGGAGTGAACTGCTGGTGAAATGGAAGGTATTCTGCATAATCGGTGCCTCTTACAAAACACCAGCCTTGCAGTGTAAGATTGCTGGGGAGCAGTCTGCTGGAGAAAGGTGAGGTAATAAGAGGAGTCTGAGGAATGTCAAATCACCTCTCTGAGGATGAGCATGGTGTTCATGAATGTTCTAGTGTATTACCAAAGCGGGTGCTAAGCTGTATCTGCTTGAGAAGGAGGTTGAATCCTCTTTTCCTGACGATGCCCGACCTAGGAAATGATGCTGGCCTCTGTGCTGAGATATAGACCTATAAATTATCAGCACCTCCTTCATGTGAGCTCTGTCTGTACCAAGTCTGACACTAGGATACTGAAGAGCTGGGATGTACCTCTGACTGTGCTGTAAGCCTACAGCTTAGCTTTGGGTACTTCAGTGCTCTGTGCTTCTTTTCCATTCCTCAGTCTCTCCCAAAAATATCTGTAGGCACAGGCAATCCTCTGTTGTTTCTAGGGACTCTGACGCAGTGTACATGAACTAGGGCTTTGAAACTCTACTGTCGTCAACATAATCATAGAATCATAGAATAGTTAGGGTTGGAAAGGACCTTAAGATCATCTAGTTCCAACCCCTGTGCCATGTTACTTCATTATTTTTTGTCAGGTTTTGGTTGAGAAGTCATTCAATTTTGGATGAAGGCATATGTTTAACATGTTTTTCCCATGTCTCTAATGATAAAAAGAAGTTGTTGAGCACATCCCAGTTAAGAGTACATGTAAGGGATAGGAAAGATGCAGAGAAGACCTGGAGATGGATGGCTCTGACCATCTGAGCTACTGTGACTTTACCAGATCTATTGTGCCATGGTGATTGACGGTATACATGTCCTTGCCTACCAGGGACAGACAGCAAGACAAAACATTTTAGCTTTAAGACTCTTCCAGCATGATAATGCTGTTGTATGTCTAAGCCATTTGCTGGTTTTCAATTATAACTGGGGGGTTGTTTTTCACCTCTTTGGAAGAAAAAAAATATCACAGAGTATCCTGCTGGCTCGAATACTCTATAAATGAACCTTCCTTTCCACTGCCCTGCTCATTACTAGAATTAGTCTCAGCAAAAATGTTTAGTATGTATGTGTTGGAAAGCTGTGTATTAAGGAGAGATAAGGAAGGGTTCATCACTAAGACAAGAGAGCAAACCTGAAAAGGTAAGGGGAGTATGCTGTGAGGGAGAGTATTAGAAGGGAGACTTCTACTATCTGAAAGAATATATATTGAGAAAGAAGACAAGGTGGTAAAAATCTGAGAGTAAGGAAACTTCATGAAAGAGAGTCTAAGAGGCTGAAGGATTTTGTAGAGAAGGGAGACCAAGCCTGTAGAATGTGGAGCAAAATTATCCATGCGTTGTGGTAAGGTTAAAACTGATGTTCACATTGGTTTTCCAATAGCATAGAGTAGGAATGTGGAGAGCACAGGTCAGGTTATTATCAGGAGAAGAAGGGACACCAGTTCCAAGGTATGATGCTTGTAACAGACTACCTACAATTTTTAGCAGCAGTAAAGTGACAACCCTGGTCTCACGTACTAATAATAATTCAATCATGGCCCAAAACTTTTCCAGACTTCTTTGCAAAACCGGCACTCCACATTCCTGTGGCTAGGTAGCTATTGATGCTTAGCTGATTGACAGAAAGCTGCCTCACTTGTGAGAGCACAAGTTGTGCATCCTACTGGCTTTCATGGAATTTATTACATGCCCACCTTTTTTTTCTTTTTAGAAAATGCATGTAAACTAAGACATTTAAGTGCTTTGAAAAACCTACTCTTAATGCTGTGAAACTGAGTGGGAAGACGCTTATGAGGTGACATTGAGTAAAGCCTTTGGCACTGTTCACTACAGCAGTAAACTTCAATGAGAAAGTGCTGAATTTGTGTCAGAGGAAATTGTCCCAGCAGGAAACTCGAGACTGTAAAAATAACTATATGTTGCTGCCTTGTGAAATGTTAATAGACAATTGCGGGGGCGGGGGGGGGGGGGGGGAGGGGGGGGCAAAAAAAAAAAAAAAAAAAAAAAAAAACAAACCTTGGGCTTCTAGAACCCTTAGTTCCAGATGTTGAAAAAATAAAATAGCTAAATTGCAAAATGTCACTTACATTGTTTTCCTTGTGATACACTGAAGGATGGGGCAGAAGTCCGGGCATTCATTCAGTCTCCCTAACCTTGTAATGATTGGAATAAATCTCTATGTAGCAGGACAGAGTTCACCCATTAATCCCCTTTTTTGGTTTAGCAGAAATACAAATGCAATAGAGGATGGAAGGGAGCCCATAAGAAAGACTTGTATTTAACAATCGGGAAAACAGTCCTAAAGGCAGCTCATGTAATTATTCTACATTACAACTAAAAATATTAGGAGAAAAATAATGTTATATGTGATAAAGCAGAGGACACTGTAAAGTCCGGTGACAAGTTCATGCAAATTAAACCCATTTGCCATGCATTGCAAAAATAAGTGTTCTTTACACAACAGAGAGTTGCTCTAGGAACCAGTTATCAGTGTTACTGAAGCAGTGTCTCATAAGCATACTGAAAAACACAGAAAAGGTGAAGTATAGCCTAATATAAATGTTTCCTCTGCTTGGCTCATTTTGATGTTAATTGTGCAGACCTGCAGCTCTCTTTGGTGAAATTTCTCTTTCTGCAGAGCAGAAACACTTATGTCACAATTAAAACCCTATTTTCAGTGCTCAAGTGGAATTTCCATGGTGCACAGACCCAGTGTTGAAGTAATTTCCATGTTATTACTTTCTCAGTACTTTGTCTGCAGTAGGTTATGCCATGTTCTCAGCAAGTATTTATGTGAGGAACATGGTCTAAGGCAGCATATTATCTTTGAAATAGAGGTAGAAGAAAGGATACAGAGATTTTCCTGTGACTACTGTTACTGCTCATCCTTGCTACCTAGTTCTCTGTAACATGGCAGTTGCACAGAACATATTCTACTAATGAAAAATACAGTTTTTAAAACTTTTTCTTTTTTTTTGTGAAGATTGACCCTCTTCCAAGTCAGAACAAGGGCAGTATAGTGAGTTTAAATGCATTAGAAGGGTTAATCTGAAATTACCCCTTCTGGATAATCTTTTATGCTCCCTGCTGTTTTCTTTAAATACTTCCAGCTGCATAACTACAGTAATAGCTATCCTAATTTTCAGCCAATGGCCAAGACAACATGAAACTTCTCTCCGGGCCAGTTTGGTTCTCAGTTTCACATTTGACTTCAGTGGAAGCTAAAGCACACTTTTAAAATTTTGGTAGAAGACAAAGGTTTCTGATAACCACAGTGGTGTTAATTTATAATCCCTACTAAAATCCTTTTCTGGTAAATCCAAATTAACAAAATATTTCTTAGAAATTATTTTGGGTTTGTATGCACAATAAGAAAGAACAGAGCAGACAGCCTTTTGAAATGATACTGTAATTTGGTGTACAAGATCATGTCACTGTTGCTGACAAGCTGAACACCACATACTTGGTTCAGGAAGTGCACCCATGTTGAAATGAAGCTTATATTCTTAGTCATTATAGGAGAGGATGAAAAGGAAACCATCTCACTGTTTTCAGTGAGGATAATATAATGGACTTTTAAAATCAATTGCACTGAGAGTAATGGAGTGACGCTTCCCACATCATTACTCTGCAGACATTCCTTTTGCCTGCTCCTCCACTGCTCAGAGTATCTGATTTTGGTAGTTCATTCCTTGTGTCACTTCTTCAGAAAGATGATTGTGCAAAAATATATTTTCCCTTACGGAATCCTGTTGTGAGCTTTCTTTTCAAGGAGATGGAGGACACCAGTGAAAATTAGCAGCTAGAAAAAAATAAACTAAACCATTATTACTATTTTTTTAATAATGGGGTAAAATGAGGATGAGAGCAGTGTTTAATGGCTTAGGAGGTGAGGGTCCCAAATTCTGTTCCTAGCTCTAATAAGGCTGTGATCGTGACATAAAAAACATGCTGTGCATTGACTGCCTTGAACTCTATGTTGTGAGTGAGAAGGCTGAATGTTTATGGGGGAAAACCAACTGAGCAGTTATCCTGGTAGGCATCTGTTATAGACCACTTAGCCAGGATGAAGCTATGGATGAAGTGTTCTTCAAACAACTGGGAGAAGTTTCACTATCACTTGCCCTTGTTTTCGTGGGGGACTTCAGCCTACCAGATGTCTGCTGGAAGTACAACACAGCAGAGAGGAAACAATCCTGGAGATTTTTTGGGGATGTGGAAGATAAAGTCCTAACCCAGCTGGTTAGTGAGCCAGCTAGGGGAGATGCCTGGCTAGATTTGCTGTTCACAGAGAAGCACTGGTGGGTGATGTGGTGGTTGAAGGCTATCTTGGGAAAAGTGATTACAAAATGATTGAATTGTCAATCCTTGGAAAACTCAGGAAGAAGGTCAGCAAAATCTCCACCTTAGACTTCTGGAGGGCTGACTTTGGCCTGTTTAGGATACTGGTTTGCACAATTCCTTGGGAAACATTACTGAAGGACACAGGGTCCAGGAAAGCTGGACACTCTACAAGAATAAAATCCTTAAGGTGCAGGAGCAGGCAGTACCTATGTGGTGAAAATCAAACTATCTGGGAAGAAAAGCAGCCTGGATGAACAGGGAGATAGAGCTGGAACCCACAGGAAAAAAAAAAAAACAAAACAAAACAAAGAATTTATCACCTGTGGATGAAGGGACTGTCACTCCACGAAAAGTACAAGGACGTTGCTGGGTTATGTAGACAGAAAGTTAGAAAAGATACAAAGTTAGAAAGGTACAGATGTAACTAAATCTGCCCACTGCCATAAAAGATAATAAAAAGTACTTTTACAAATATAGTAGCAATAAAAAGGGCCAAAAAGAACCTCCATCCTCTGCTGGATACCATGGGAAACCTGGTGACTGAGGATGAGGACAAGGCTGAGGTACTTAATGTTGCCATTGCCTCGGTCTTTAATGGTCGCACCAGCCATCCTCAGGGTACTTAGCTCCCTGAGTTGGATGGCAGAGGTGGGGAGCTGGTTGAAGTCAACATAATTCAGAAATAATTGGTTAGCAACCTCCTGCTCCACTTAGATTTACACGAGTCTATGGGGCTGGGTGGGTTCCACCCAAGAGTGCTGAAGGAGCTGGCAGAGTAGCTTGCTAAGCCACTCTCCATCATCCATCTGCAGTCCTGGTCTAGTGGACAGGTCTCAGAGGATTGGAGGTTGGCCAACATGACACCTCTTTACAAAAAGCACGGGAAGGAAGACCCTGGAAACTACAGGCCTGTCAACCTGACCCCAGTGACAGGGAAAGTCATAGAGCAGATTATCCTAAGTGAGATATACAGTATGTACAGAAAAACAGAGTGCTCAGGCCCAGTCAGCATTGGCTCAGGAAGGGCAAGTCCTGCTCGACAAACCTGATCTCCTTCTACAACAAGGTGACCCGCCTGGTTGATGAGGGAAAGGCTGTGGACATTGTCTATTTGGACTTAAGCATTTGACACTGTCTCCCACAGCGTTCTCCTGGAGAAAATGACTGCTTATGGCCTGGATAGGTGTATTCTTTGCTGGGTTGGAAACTGGCTGAATGGCCAAGCCCAAACAGTGGCGGTGAGTGGTGTCACATCCAGTTGGCGACCAGTGGTATGCCTCATGGCTTGATGTTAGGGCCAGTGTTGTTTAACATCTTCATTGATGATCTGGATGAGGGGATTGAATTATCAGTAAATCCTCAGTAAAATTGAGGATGACACCAAATTGACTGGGAGTTGATCTGCCAAAAGATGGGGAGGCTCTGCAGAGGGATCTGGACAGGCTGGATTAATTGGCTGTGGCCAGTAGTATGAGGTTCAACAAGATTCAGTGTTGGATCCTTCATCTGGGCCACAACAACTCCATGCAATGCTACAGGCTTAGGGAAGAGTGGCTGGAAAGCTTCCCAGTGGGAAAGGACCTGGGGGTATCAACTGATGGAGCTGAACATGAACCAGTTTGTGCCCAAGCAGCCAAGAATGGCAGCAGCATCTTGGCCTGTATCAGCAATAGTGTGGCCAGCAGGACCAGGGAAGAGGTCATCCTCTTGTACTGATCACTGGTGAGGCTGCACCTCAAATCCTGTGTTCAGTTCTGGGCCCCTAACTACAAGAGAGACATTGTGGTACTGGAGCAGGTCCAGAGAAGTGCAGTGGAGCTGCTGAAGGGCCTGGATTACAAGTGTGATGAGGAACGGCTGAGGGAACTGGGGGGGTTTAGTCTGGAGAAGGCTCAGGGGGGACCTTACCGCTCTCTACAACTACCTGAAAGGAGGTTGTAGTGAGGTGGAGGTCAGTCTCTTCTCCCAGGAAACAAGTGATAGGACAAGAGCTAACAGCCTCAAGCTGTGCTGGGAGAAGTTTAGACTGGATGTTAGGAAAAAATTCTTCAGGCATTGGAGCGAGCTGCCCAGGGCAGTGGTGGAATCACCGTCCTTGGAAGTGTTCAAAAACTATGTAGATGAGGCTCCCAGTGATATACTTTAGTGCTGGGCTTGGCGGTCCTGGGGTAAAGGTTGGATTTGATGATCTTAAAGGTCTTTTCCAACCTAGTTGATTCTGTGAGTCATGATTCTGTGATTCTTTAATTTTCCTACCTTCTGAATGTTGTCTTTACTTGCGCTGTAAATCTCCTGTGCACTAAGTGTTCGTGCAATGCATGATGTGCACAGTGCAAAAAGGTCATCAATCCACCTGGTATTTTGAAGTCCTAAGGTTGGAGGTGGCTATAGATATGACTTAATGTCACTTGCATGAGCAAAACCCTGCATCTCATGATGATGCACCTACTCTAATAACTATGGATTCTAGGAATAAATAAATAATATATTTAGTCTTTCACCACTGCCAGTCTGAAGTATAATGACTGCAGGGGGTAAAAAGAGAAGGAGAAGGAAAGGAATAGCATCAGTGATGACTAAATTATGGTCCTAGCTTCCCTCTGGAGATTCAGCTAATCATCTACACACGGTAACCTGACTCTCTCCAGAGCACATAATCTACGTTTACATTGGCCTATTTAGGCTGCCATGCATTCCCCTGAGATACTTTTCCAGATAGACTTAGGACTGTGGAAGGATTATCAGTATCAGCTACTTTTGCACATTTTGTGAGTTTTATGGTACAGGAAAGGCTTTGCAACAGTGCCTGCACCCTGATAGTCCACAGTCTGATTGTAGACTATATTTGTACTGTTAAATGCCTTGGGAATTGCAGTCCAATTTTTGTCCCTCATCATAACTGGGGAGGGACGTGTCTATTAGTCCCAGAAAAGGCACAAGGAAGTATTTGGAACAAATGAATGTCAAAGGACATCTCTGAGTAGTTCAATATGCCAGAGTGAGTATTTGTAAGTGGTCAATTCAGCCCAGAATATCAACAATATTTGCATGGGAATTACTGATTTAAATTATTTTCAATGTTTTTCCTTTGACTAAAATATTGATCTTAAGCTAATTGCCTATTACTAAAGGTGACTGTAAACCGAAATACATTTGTAATAAGTGAGATACCGTTTTCTGTCTGCAATGTCATGGTTCACCAAAACTTCTTACACAACAGTACAGAAGAGATTTTTGGAAGAGGTGGACAGATGAGGGCTCTTTAAAGAAGGCCTCCAAGGGAAGCATTTCCTCTTGCTGAGTCTGGCAGTGTGCAGTGTCAGCAGCCGAAAAAGGCCCAATCCAAAGCGAGTTGAAATTACCATAAAACCATTGAATCCATGATGTTTGACACTAGGTAGCCATGGCTGTTCAGTTATATTAATTTACATTAATTCCCTGTAATAACTGACAAACTAATTTAAAGCTGAATATAATGTTTAATGATTAATAGGATTATTGCAGGCACTTTGAACTAAAAAACATATAAAATGCTAATAGTGATGTATAAGGGCTTTTTTGTCCTACACGACACTCAGAAAAGATGTGGGTAAATGATGAAGAAGGTCACTGTGGACAGTTGTAGCTGAAAGGGATCTCGAGTCATGTCACTGCCCCTAAGGTCTTAGTCAGAGGATCGTTCTTGGAGGCAGATGTGTTTGGCACCCTTGTGATAGCCATAAGATCCACAACCTTGGCTGTGTAAGATCTAAATTTGGAAAGACTGAATGCTTTCGAACTGTGTATGAGAAGAAGCAGACTTGGAGTGTTCCCAGGATTGTCTTCTTTCTAACACCCTGCTCTGAAAGGCCTATTCACAGGCTTTGGGTGGGCTCAAAACAAGGACAGTCTGTATTAGTGAGGCCGTTAAAGCCTTTATATATTTTTGTTAGCAGCAAGTTGTTTTGGAGCTTTTTGTGCCATGAATTATCGAAGAACTCAAACTGCTTAGTCTGCTTATGGACCTTTTCTTGAACTATCCATCAGAGGGGCTTTGGGAACAGAAGAGCAGCAATCTTTAACAGAAGAACAGAAAATGGAGCAATAAGGAAAGGTAAGCCAACTCCTTTGTTTGATTTCTTTTGTGAAATGAGACGAGAGGGAAGAAGATATTGAGCAATCTAGACTAGGAGAGTGAAGAGTCTGACCCACTGCATTTTCAATTCATTTCGTTGGAAAAGAGGCTCTGGTGCTGCCATTTTCCCTGTTTTATAAAATATCCCTATGCTGTTTGATGTCAGTTTAGAACGCTCTTACATTTACCCCTTTGGACCATGATGCACAGTATGAAATGGGCTAAAGATAAGAAACAGCACTCTAACAACCGAGTTACTTCTGCCTCCTCTCTTGTTTCTGGCAGCTCTATTGCTTAAGTTTTTTATTTTCCTTCTTCTTCAGATTTTCAGAATCTCCTATTTCTTTTTTTGCTGCCAGTTCTTATAGAAATGGAGAAATAAGTCGCATAGAATGATATTCATCAGATAGACAAACTTACAGCTACAGAAATTAGAAAAAGAAGAGAGTCCAGCAAAGAGGTAAGCTTATGGAGACATGTTCCAGTCTGCTTTGCTAGAGACTTTATGGATCACCTGCATTTAGCTTAGCTGCATCTGTGTTGTATAAAAATGGAGATGGAGAGTATGTCTCTACTTTTTGGAGACCTTATGAGGCTAAACACGAGCATATGGTGTTCAGTACTTTGAGAACAGGAGTCATATAAGTACTTTGGATAGGTGTATTAATCATGTATCCCTGATTGCATCTCCTGAACAATCTGTCTCACCAGGACTCAGCTGATATCAAGCACCTTTTAGCATCTATCACAGTAAATAAAAAATCCAGAAACATTTTCTTTGAGATATTTTTTAGAAATTTTTGAGAAACAGAGTTTCATGAACTGAATTTATGCTTAAAATATAGTGTTATATTTCCCACAAAAATTGGATGGGCCCAACAGAGGTCTTGATAATGCAATAATAAATGCTGATCGCAACTCACAGATACAAATGTGAGAAAATGACAATATCCTATGTTTTAATCAGGCAGGTGGACATAAAATTTGTTATGAATCTCTGTGGACTATTATAGGCATAAGGTACTATTAATTGTCCTTATTTATTTAGGCATACAATCCATGGCAAAGGGTGTTTACATGATTAAAAACAAGAAAGGCAGATTTGAGAACAGTTTCCTATGTTTGATGCAGAAAGGACAGCAAAACATGTATTTTGCCATCAAAAACTACCCTGTCTTACTTTAATCTAGCAGGTTACCTAGTTAGCTCCCATGACAATTATCTTCTGAGACGCGATGTTATCAGGAGGGTTTAGTGTTACATTCAGTTTAGTGAGTGCTGCACTATCAAAGTTTCATTTACCTTTTAAAAATGGTCTTGTAATTTCTTTTCATTTGCATCCTGTCGTACACAAGCACAGATGCAGTGTACACAATGCATTGTAATTAACAGAGAAAAGTCTGAGGAAGGCTGAACTCATTCTTATTGCCTAAATCCATCCTGACTAGCTCAGAAGGGAAATGTGGGCACTGCTAACCCTTTGGGAAAAACTTTTCTTTGATTAACCTTATTGGTCACTGAGGGTCATCTTTTATTCTAGTGAAATTCAGCTGCAGGTGCCTTTTATCGGTATATAAATAAGAAGCTTGTTAATGCTGAAAATTCCTGGGGGACTAGCTTGTGTGTTCAGTGTTTCTCTTTGATACCTAAAGCAACAGTAAATAATTATTTGTGTCCTGTGTGCAGGAAGAGAACAGAATGTCTGCAGTCATTGGACGTATCTGACATAAATTTCCATGCTGAAAATGTCTCTTTTGCATCTGTTTCCTAAATTTGGACTAGTTAAATTCATGAGACAAACTTGGCCTTTTTAAAAGCCTTGGTGCATAATGTAATTCCCCGAGGTATTTTTTCCAGAGGTTTCTCATGCAAATCAGGGGCACTCCATTTTGAACTGCTGACTAAATATTACAGTGTGAATGCACTTATGTCTTCAAATTCAATTACTGGAAACAACCACATCACCTGTAACTACTCTTATGGCCTTTGTCTCTAACAAGACTAAGTTGATTCACTTGAAGTTTTAGATGTTGTTTTTTAACGTAGCACTAGATTTTTTCCAAGGGGTTTCAGACAAAAAATGTAAGATATTCATGGGTAGGGTAAATTTAACTCCTTTCTCTTTTGAAAAATTTATTTAAGTGCATTTCTGGCTTGTATGTACTCAGTGAACTTCTACTTAATAGAACAGGCCATTACAGGTTTTGAGCAGATGATAAAAATAATAGAATTGTATTATTATGAAGCAATAGAAGAACACTTACACTGTATCAGAACATCATGCCAGCATAATCAGAAATGCATTTTGCAGTATATAGACTGGTTAAATATTTTGCAATCTATCAGATATTGCTTACAACTAGAAAGAACTTTGCTTCGCTCATTATTCAATAGATAAATAAGTCCTACCACTTTCTGAAACTCTTTTGAGGAAACATTTACAGGAGTGAAAATGCAGTGGTTTCATATACCATTTCAAGACAGTAACAACTGGATAATTGGCACTGCCATGTATGTAGCATCAGAAACATTTTATTAAAATTATTAAAATAAATAGGAAAATATTATTTCATTCTATATGGGTTAAGACTTGTTATATCTGTAAAAATAGTGTTAATTTTTATTCTCTGCACTGTATAGATTGCTGTAGTCAGAAAAGATATTATTTCATTAATTTTATTGTAGTTAAGGGAAAAGAAATTACGATTAAATGGAGGAAATCTTATCATAAGTCACAAAATTTTCCACTGAAAACCTTTTTTATTCTGGATGCACAAAAGTCCAAAACTGCAACTTTTTATAAAAAACCCTCAGTTTCAACAAAAATGAGAAGGCAAAGAAAGGTTAATGTAGCAGACAAAAGACACCAACCTGGATGCAGAAAACAAGTTCCTGAGATGGATCATGAAATAATTAAACCATATTGCTCAAGACATTCAGTAAAACACCACGTCTGGCAGAATTTTACTGTTCTGCTTACTCTTATTTGTGATTTAAGTTAAGAACTCTGAAAGAGATGTTTTTCTTCCTCTTGGAGGGAAATAGACATATGGTAAATCTGGAAGTGTTACAAAACAAAAATAGGAGCAGCTACTTTTATTTTATATCAGTGGCTTGAAGAACATTGGCAAAATATCTTCAAATACTATTTCACTACTAAATGCAATTGATTCTATACCTCTCTTGGGAAAAGATTTTGCCAGGCAAAATCTTGGAACGGATTCTGCTGGAAGGCATGCTAAGGCAAATGAAAAACAACAAGGTAGTTGGTGACAGCCAGCATGGCTTCACTAAGGGGGAATCCTGCCTGACCAAACTCGTGGCCTTCTATGATGGGACTACGGAACTGATGGACAGGGGTAGAGCAGTTGATGTCATCTACCTGGACTTGTGAAAAGTGTTTGACACTGTCTCACATGACATCCTTCTCTCTAAGTTGGAGAGACATCAATTTGATAGGTGGACCACTTGGTGGATAAAGAACTGGCTGGATGGCTGCACACACAGAGTAGTGCTCAGTGGCTCAGTGTCCAGCTGGAGACCAGTAGCAGGTGGTGTCCCTCACGGATCAATGTTGGGACCGGTCTTGTTCAACATCTTTGTGGGTGACATGGACAGTGGGATTGAGTGCGCCCTCAGCAAGTTTGCCAATGACACCAAGCTGCGTGGTTTGGTTGGTACGTTGGAGGGAAGGAATGCCATCCAGAGGGACCTTGACACGCTTGTGAGGTGGGCTGATGCCAACCTGAAGGAGTTTAACCATGACAAGTGCAAAGTCCTACACCTGTGTTGGAGTAATCCCAGGCACAGCTACAAGGTGGGCAGAGAAGTGATTCAGAGCAGAGAAGGACTTGGGAGTGTTGGTCGATGAGGAATTAAACATGAGCCAGCAGTGTGCGCTTGCAGCCCAGAAAGCCAACCGTATCCTGGGCTGCACCAAAAGGAGCGTGACCAGCAGGTCAAGGGAGGTGATCCTGCCCCTTTACTCTGCTCTTGTGAGACCTCACTTGGAGTATTGTGTGCAGTTCTGGTGTCCTCAACATAAAAAGGACATGGAACTGTTAGAACAAGTGCAGAGGAGGGCCACGAGGATGATCAGGGGACTGGAGCACCTCCCATATGAAGATAGGCTGAGAAAATTGGGGCTGTTCAGCCTGGAGAAGAGATGCCTGCGTGGAGACCTCATAGCAGCCTTCCAATATCTGAAGGGGGCCTATAGGGATGCTGGGGAGGGACTTTTCATGAGGGACTGTAGTGATAGGACAAGGGGTAATGGGTTCAAGCTTAAGCAGGGGAAGTTTAGATTGGATATGAGGAAGAAATTCTTTACTGTGAGGGTGGTGAGGCCCTGGAATGGGTTGCCCAGGAAAGTTGTGACTGCTCCATCGCTGGCAGTGTTCAAGTCCAGGTTGGATAGAGCCTTGGGTGTCATGGTTTAGTGTGAGGTGTCCCTGCCCATGGCAGGGGGGTTTGAACTAGATGATCTTAAGGTCCTTTCCAACCCTAACTATTCTATGATTCTATGAGTCTATGAAATAGGGTGTGTGTGGGCAAACCCACAAAAAGAAAAATTGTTCTCTTCACCCTTTGTTTTCTGACTTAGTTTCTTTGATGGTAACTAAAACCAATAAAGATGTCACTTCAACACCAACTATATTTTTATGCCTAAGCAGGTAATTGAAATGTCTTGTACAAGTTGAACTTCATCAGCTGAAAACACTGCCTCCAGGGTCAACTTTGAGAAATGGTGGTTTAAATGGCACTGTCAAATGAACAAGTTTTTCCTGTGTTGCAGAGACAATGAAACCAAGAAAAATAAGAGCTGATCCATTTTTCTTCCCATGCATTGTAAAAAGGACTTCTTACATTGCTGCAGGTGGACACAACAACATGAACCCTTCCCTTTCCAGGTGTCTGAGTCAGCCTAAGGGCTTAATTCAGGCTACAGACCATTTCTTAGGTGCAAGGAAAGGAAGAGGAATTACCTTGCAGCTTTGAAAGTGTTGTAAATATTATGCTGGGGGAAACCCTCAAGACTAAAAATATGTAGAAGAACAACAATATATGCTAATCCAGCAGAGGAACAGTACCTTTATAGTATCAGTTAAAAATCCTGCGTTTTGGTATAATGAACATATGTACATACATATATACATATATATGTATAAAGGGTTTATATATACAAAGAGATCTTGCAATAAGAACTCAAATGCATTTTTGTAGCAACAATAACTTTTGAGAATAGACAGCTTTCTGAAATTACATGAGGTAGGATTATTGTGCTATTCACTAGAATGTCATATACACAAATATGAAAGCAGGTGTAAAAGTTTACAGCTCTACCCCCTACTCATAAAGCAGAACACAAACCAATTCATTCATCTACTTTTCATGCCTGTTTGTGTGATGGCCAAGGACAAAACAAATTTGCAGGTTTCCCTGCAATCTGTGAGTGTGAGTCAGTTGCTGGCTGAATTTGACTGGTTAAGCTCTTTTCAAAAGTTAGTTAGCTCTAATTCTGTATTTAAACAAAACCGAAAAGATGAATTTTGTAATAAATAGTTGGAATATTAAAGGTAAGAAGGAAGTTACAACTGGCATTCAGGCTAGAAAGACTTCAGCCTTTGAAATGCAAACTTTGGCAAGGAGCAATCACAACAGTGGGATTAGTAACTGGATTAATGTTTTTGCCATCGTTTGTTCATTTGATCTTATTGTGTTCTGATTACAAGAGATGATGAGAAGTGTTGCTTCTTTGTGTGTAGGTCCTTATCTAATTTTAAAGGACATAAAGGAATTTTCTTCTATTTTATTGAGAGAACTTTTGGTAATTTCCTCAAAGAGAAATCAAATTAAGCCTGCCCAGGCAATGAATTCACAAAATGACAATTCCAAATATATCTGGAGAAACACAAAAGCGGACAGGCTACTCAGCACAGGGTTTCAGCATGCTCAGCATCCAAATAGTCTCAGGGTATAGAAGTCCTTTGTTGAAGGACTTAGACCAAAGTGAAACCTAGAAGAATAGAGTGCTTCCGTGTGCTGACATTTTCAAGAGTTCCAGCAAGTTACCACTCATCTTAGCAGAGCACGTTGCTGGGTATTTTTAACCCTGCTAAATATGGTGTTATGCTAGGCCACAATGGGCTGAGTAGGAACTCCCGCTTGCCCCTTTTGCTCAGTCAAAAAATCCTGGAAGATATAAGACTGTACAGTGATCTACTATGTATTAAATTTAAAGAGTGTTAAGAGTCTAAATTGTATTTAGGCTGAAAATACCTTCAGGCAGGGCTGATGTTCCCCTTTTTTAATTGCATGGCCTGAATCTCGATATTTGTTGCTAACTTTATGCTATTGAAGCTCTGGCTCTTAACTCAATTACAGTAAAGATTCATTCAGACATCATTTTTTTCATGCTTCCGCCATCTTAGAATCTGGGGCATTCTAACGTGGATTTCAATTTTTGTTTAAAAGCCTTTATGATACTGTGTTAAGCAAGGCTCAAATTCAAGAAAATTTTTCTTTGATTTTAAATACGTGCCTAAACCTTACTGACCTCAGGAGTCGAAAAGGAGGTTCATGGTAAACAGGGAACACAAATGCGGAAAGCATGCTGTGTAACTGAAATCCAAATTTAGAAACAATATGTGAAAAAGAGAATTAAACTATAAAACTAAAGAAAATAACTGAGTAATTGTGGAACTGAGATGCCAGGGTTCATATACGTGATTCAATTATGTTTTCTGCAGCGCCAATCTGGAAAAGTGCTGCCTAGGAAACTGTATTTTACTTATACAAAAGGCAGAGTGTTCCACTGAGTGTTTCAATATTCAAAACTTTTTACAGGTAGATGGTGATTCTAACATTAATCTAAGAAACACCTTTTGAGAAATATCCTTTTTCATACAGTTTCTGGATTTTGATTGAATGTTAATTTTTTCAAAGATGAAACACCTATTTCATCCTTCTACTCCCAGGCAGCATCAGCTTTGTTCTTGATAGATGTTTGATGGGCCCATCTCAGTAACTTACAAAAATGGAATCACCACACTTTTCCCAGGCAATGTGTTTCAGTGTTTTACTATCCCTTACCATTTATAATGTCTTTGATAATGACTAACCTGAACTTCCCTTGGTGAATTTAAGTCTGTTACTTCCTGTTTATCCATGAAGAGCAGATTATTACCAGCTCCTTGCAGGAGCTTTTAAAGCATTTGAAGTCTGCTCGTTGACTCTTCTCTTTTCTAAACTAAATACTCTTATTAAGGAGGCTGAAATGGATTACTGCTAAAATCAACTGTCAAAAATAATCCACTGAAAACCTAAATAGCGATTTATAAAGATACCTCCTATCATAAAAAGAACTGATTTCTGGTGTCCTCAACATAAAAAGGACATGGAACTGTTAGAACAAGTGCAGAGGAGGGCCACGAGGATGATCAGGGGACTGGAGCACCTCTCGTATGAAGATAGGCTGAGAAAGTTGGGGCTGTTCAGGCTGGAGAAGAGAAAGCTGCGTGGAGACCTCATAGCAGCCTTCCGATGTCTGAAGGGGGCCTATAGGGATGCTGGGGAGGGACTCTTCATGAGGGACTGTAGTGATAGGACAAGGGGTAACGGGTTCAAACTTAAACAGGGGAAGTTTAGATTGGATATGAGGAAGAAATTCTTTACTGTAAGGGTGGTGAGGCCCTGGAATGGGTTGCCCAAGGAAGTTGTGAATGCTCCATCGCTGGCGGTGTTCAAGGCCGGGTTGGACAGAGCCTTGGGTGTCATGGTTTAGTGTGAGGTGTCCCTGCCCATGGCAGGGGGGTTGGAACTAGATGATCTTAAGGTCCTTTCCAACCCTAACTATTCTACGATTTTATGATTCTATTTAAAATTAATTTCTTTGATGTTTTGCCTGGCATGAAAGCCCATCAGGAATGTTCAGTTTAAATGTCTTTGTCATAGAGAAATTTTTATTCTTCAAATTTAAAACTTTTCTTCCAAAGCATATCTAGTTTGAATATTTTTGAAAAGGAGGTACAGCCTCAGCAAGAAACTATTTACCATCCAGCGCTGAAGATCAATGGTATAATATTATTACCTGGAATACTGTTAAACTGAGGTCAAGACCCTCGTTGTGAATGATTTGGGACATGAAATTTAGCGCCTTGTAATACAGGTAAGCATCCTAAGCTTTTGCTAGTGTTTTTCCTGAGCTGGGGAAACATGCTCTTTCTTTTGATTTTTCACTTTGGCAGGATTTTGTTTTGTCCTCATCACCACATCTGAAACATTAAATGTTTTCTGGATGAGAGCATTGCCTTTCCATTTCAGGCTGACAGCTCAACTACACATGACACAGGGAAGAGCCTCTTATGGAGCCATCAAGTGAAATCAGAGAAAAAGCAAACAAGATAAAACTGTTCTGTGTTCCTGACATTTTGGATCTCATTGAAGAGGGACAGATGCACAGAGCTATTCAAGTGCTGTAACAGGGGAGTAAGACCTTGTCTAGCTTTTTCAGTCTTGCTGGGCATGGCAGTAGTCCACTCAAGCAGAGACCCGAAACGCAGCAGGGGTGGGTACCTCCTTGGGGGCCAAGAGACATAGGCAATTCACATACTGGCAGGGCATTGGCTGTGCCAGTCACAGGCAGGTCCAAGATCAAGCCAAGAAGCCTAGTCTGTGGATGCATCAGTGAGATGCATGGCCTGACATATAGCAATGTAGCTTAGTCAAGAACAGAGGGCCTGAGCTTAAATGCAGGTTGCAAATGAAGAGGACCTCTGAAAAGTCAGACCACTTTACAGAAAAGATGCAAAAATCTGAGGGTGTGCTTTATTGCAGGTGTGAGGATTGGGTAGCTGCACATAGCAAACCTTTCTCTATGAAAAAAAAAAAAGAAATCTGTTATTAGGGAGATTTGCTTTGCTGTGAAATTTCTGGGAAAACGTACATTCAAATAGTAAACCCAGGGAAATAACCATATCATTGACTTGCTTTTTTAAGGACTAGATTCACGGCTCCAGTGTCTGATGAGAAATTTCATTAAAAACTCAGAATATGTTGAAATGACAAATTAAGACACCTCTGTCAGAATATCAATCACTTATATCAATGGAATGAAGAGGCATTAAAAGAGATGCAGGTGGTGAGTTTATTTTGGCTAAACCTTTTCTCCCATTACTGCTGTGATGCTGCCTTAAAATGATCATCTTTCCCTCTTTTACTTGTTTTCTTCTTCCTAGTCTTTTGGAGTCCCATTTTATTTTTATTCAGGTCTTTTGAAGTAACACTGCTTCTAAAGAATACAAAGTGTTACATACACATCCTCCAAAAGAGAAACGTGGCAGGTTGTTGGGTGACTTTGGGTTTTTGTTTCTTTTGGTGGGTTTTTTACAGAGGAGCCCGAAACCAAACGCTTGCTTGTGAAAGGCTCATGGATTTACATTCCTCCTAACTTTTAATCTTGTTTTAAATTTCTACTAGGTCAAAGAGGAAGTTCTGGTGTTCTTAGATCTTGCATCCTGCAATCTTGATCCACATGTAGGCAAAGGAGGATTGGTTTGTGCATCTCTTTGCACAGACATAGGCTTTGCAGGAAAGGTATTGAATCCAAGACTGCTTTAGCCCATGAGAACTCTCTGAATCCATTGTGTCTTTTGCTGGTCATCATTCTTTTAGTTCTCAACATAACAGGGAAGAATTCTGAAAGTAATACTAACTTTGTCTGCAGGCTGAACACGCTTCCAAATGCAGCTCAGAGAAGAGAGGTGTACTGAGACTTGCAGTTTCTGTTTTGCCAAAGCTGTGGCAAGGTGAGAGTCGCCCTATGTCACACATAGCATGTAAAAGTTAGTATGATGAGCAGTGGAATTCTGAGTCACTTAATATTTTAATTTTCATTTTGTAGCAAGAACAAGGACAGCGCTGCATATGTGCTGAAAATATTTCAGACTTTGCCAAGAAGCCTGGGTGACCACTAGCAGGAGGAAACACAGAAGGGCGAAGTTCTTGGTCAGTTTACCTGGGGATTGAATTGGATACTGTGGTAGCTATTTCTAACAAATTTTTAATTAACAAATATATAATTGTATAATCTCTTTGAAAGAAGTAGCAAAAGAAGTAATTTGTACAGCCATAGCTTGTTGTTTTCATCACCCCGTGCATTTTGCTTGCAGGGTGGTTGCTTGTGACTGTGTGTTAAATGCATGGGTAATAGCACTTACATTTGCATGACGCTCCTGGGCAACTGAGACACCATAATTCAGTACTGTATCAAACACACTATCAATTTTTGGTTAACAGGTAGTCTAATGAGGTCTTTTGAACAATAACACAGCAGTGATTCAGATTAGCTCACTGTCCACAGTATGAGATGTTTGAGTGCAAGCATTCCTGCTTCGATGATCGAAGGTGAATAGACATTCACAGCCAGCCACATTCAAGGGGAAATTGGAAGAAGAAAAATTCTGAGTCTCTGTCGAAATCACCTTGCTTGTAAGGAAAAGATTTTTGAGCCATCTTTTAGTGGTGACAATTATTCTGTTGCTTTGCTTGTGACTGTTTTCTTTCCTTTTTTGCATGATGTAATGAAGCTCTGGTGCAAACCAAGCAGGATTTTTTTCTCAAGCTACTACAAGAAGGGGAGTGATTTATTAATACTTTTGTCACTTTAGTCTGAGCCCTAATTAGAATTAATATCTGTTTCAGGATGATTTTATGATTTAGATTCCCCACACATTTCACTTCAAGGTAGAAATATCTGCTTTGCATTTTGAAAGATACAACATATCCCTCATTTTTTTAATTCATTTGTGGTGTCAATTATGGTGTGTATATAAACATATAGAGGAAATACATATAAAAAATCTTGACACTAAATCAATTTCCATCTGCACTGTAAACTAAAGCCTATGTAAAAATAGTACCACAACAAAACAATAATCTTATATCAAAGTCACAAGAGAATATGATGAAGGGAAAAGATATAAAGAAGACTCGCCTTACACTTGCCGTGACAGAAAGAAAGTGCCATGTTTTTTTATAAGGTGTTATACAGGGTAGACTGTCTGCTCAAAAATCTGCCTCTTTAGCAAAAGCAAAAAGTTTGTCATTCCAAATCACTACTATAAACCAGCTGGTCTGGCATGTACCATGTCTTCAGCAATGACCTGTGTTGGATTGGAAAAATAAACAAGCAACCTTGTAAAGTCTGCAGAATATGACTGTCTTAGGTTCAGCAGTGGCAGTCATTTTTCTCCTTCTTAGCAGCTGATGCAGTGCTGGTTTTGAATTTTGGCCTGGGAACAGCACTGATAGCATCAATGTTTTTAGCAACTGCTTAGAATGCTTACTCTGACCAAGGACTTTCTGAGCCTCATGCTCTGCCAGGGAGGAGAAGAAGCTGAGAGGAAGCAGAAGCAGGATACTTGACCCAAACTAGCCAAAGAGATATTCCATACCACAGCATGTCATGCCCACTATATAAACTGGGGGCAGTTACCCGGAGGGGTTAGATCACTGCTCGGTCAGGCTGGGTGTCGGTCGGTGGGTGGTGAGTGGTCGTATTCTTTTCCCTTGTTACTTCCCTTATCATTATTATTATTGGTAGTAGCAGCAGTGGTTTGTGTTATACCTTAGTTACAGGCCTGTTCTTATACAACCCATGGGAGTTACATTCTTTCAATTCTCCTCCCCATCCCTTCGGGAGAGGGGGTGGGGAATGAGACAGAGACTGCATGGCTTTCTTAGTTACGGCTGGGCTTAAACCATGACAACTACTCAGGAGTCCACAAAGATTTTTTTTCCTGCAAGATACACTATCACTGGCTGCTGCTGTTACTCTACTGTAACCTGAAGTGCACATCAAGGCTGAGCATCAGTTTACCAGCTGCCTTGTGCAAATCATTATGAGAATCTTATCAACCTGTTTCGTGGGTTGTTTTGATGTATAATTTTTTTCTAAAGACAGATATATTAACATGTTGAAATACTTGGTTTGGGTGGGGTTTTTTGCCTCATAAAGGTGCAGACATCTCATTGGTAATCACTCAAGTTTAAAATAATTCTGTCATCATCTATGTTATAAGAAAATGAAATATTGAATTTTAGGTAATTACATTTAAAACTATCTTTTTAACCTCTGTTATGTTGTTTTATGGGAGTGGGGACAAAGAGTTGAAAGGCTGCAGCTGAAAACTGTCTTAAGAGTCTGGTGCAAAAGCAATCAAACTGAAACAAAATGGTTTACATTTACTGGGATGGAATTTGACTGCCATATTTTTAGGCTAATTTCTATATATGTTTCTGCATGTTTTTAAGAGCCGTGTATTTGCCTCTGAATGTTTGTCCTTGAATAGCTGCATTAACTGAACTACTCAAAGTCATTGCAATGAATTTGATGAGAAAAAGAATATAGCAGCTAAAATGCCATTTAAGCTTCCTTTTTTATGGCATATGTTTGCTGTTAGTTGTAAGTCGAAGACTTCAAAAGTGTCACAAAGAAGGATTTTCTATTCTTCCTATAAGGGCCCTTCTTCTCTCTAACTGGAAGAAGAAGTAAGTTGAGTGCTGGTATACTCCACTGAAAATGTAATCTGAGTGAAAAAAGGGTCTTGCAATATCAGAGCGAAGTTTTCTTTCTTCTTTTCTTTCTACTGGTTTTAAAAGCTAGCATAAAGCTCAAGCCCCTGTAGACCTCTCTGTATTTGAAGTGAGGTTTGTTGAGTGCAGTTCCACTCTTGACATTGGAACAGTACTAATAATACCTAGTGGAAGAGTAGACTAGCCATCAGCTACTTTTTTCCTTTTTTTTTATTTGTCAGAACTTTTATCATGAGCTAAATGATTTGCCTTTGAAGAGTTAGGTTGGGTATTTTTTCCAGTGAAACCCCATTTTTCTGAAGTGTACAAGACACTATTTGTAAGTAAGTGCATTAATCAACTTTCCAAATATACAATGATGTATCACTTAGAAATAAAGACCAGAGAGCAAGAGGAACAAAGGTTACATGTTTCTCTTCAGACTGAATTTATTGTAAGGTCCCCACTGAAAATGCTGTGCCATGCTATGACTTTTTTTTTTTTTCTTCACAATGTAAAATGATAATATCATGAATTAAAGCTTTGCAAATTATTTTTTTCTAATACAACATCTTTTTCTTATGGAAAAGGCTTTATGCTAATAGACCTATGTTCATCAGGATTAATTTTTAGTTATTTGGTCAGACATATATATTATGACCTTTGTTGAATGTAAGCAACAAGTAACAAGCCAAAAAAAATAAGTGGTCACATTTAAACAAAATTCTTCAGTGATTTATGTGTCAGATCTAGAACTATCATCACTACAAGTACTTGTGTGAAAAAGAGGTGACATAAATTGCTGCATCTGATCAAAAACTTTACAGCTAATAAACTGGCTTCTGGGTCAGTTGCCAAACCTCTGGAAATTATCTTTCATTAGATGATCCAGGGGTAAGAAATGGAAAGGGGACAAGAAAATTATAGTGACTGATAAGTTTGCAGAGATATGGTAGAGATAGATAAAGCACAAAGAGAAGGGGCTTACTGTGTTTTCATATTTTGCTTTCCTAGAGATCTCCAAGGAAAAATCACAGAGAACACAGCAGTTTGCTACAGCTTACTTAAGGCTTCACACCAAAAGATGTTGGGCGTGTCATTGTATTATACAGACTGCCTATTAGAAAGAGAATTTTCTCGGAGAAACTTTCTTTGAGAAAAAATGCAGAGAAACCTGGAACAAGTTCTCAAAGAGGTCAGGGCTTACTTTTCATAGGAAGTTCTCATCACACACATATATTTATAAATTTTGAGGGACTTCCATGTAATTTATTTTCCCCCTGCACATACATGTCTTTGAACTTATTGAAGACAACAGAATTGCATCCCTCTACTTCTAAAAGATCTTGTTGTTTGTATGTAATAAACAAATTCACTCCCCAAAGTCATGAATGATGGAAGCTTTGCAAAATGAACAGAATCACAGAATCATAGAATAGTCAGGGTCGGAAAGGACCTTAGGATCATCTAGTTCAAACCCCCCTGCCATGGGCAGGGACACCTCCCACTAAACCATGCCATCCAAGGCTGAGTCCAACCCTGCCTTCAATGACGCCAGGGATGAAGCATTCACAACTTCCCTGGGCAACCCATTCCAGGGCCTCACCACCCTCACAGTAAAGAATTTCTTCCTCAGATCCAATCTAAACCTCCCCTGTTTAAGTTTGAACCCATTACCCCTTGCCCTCTCACTACAGTCCCTCATGAAGAGTCCCTCCCCAGCATCCCTATAGGCCCCCTTCAGATATTGGAAGGCTGCTATGAGGTCTCCATGCAGCCTTCTCTTCTCCAGGCTGAATAGCTCCAACTTTCCCATCCTGTCTTCATACGGGAGGTGCTCCAGTCCCCTGATCATCCTCGTGGACCTCCTCTGGACTTGCTCCAACAGTTCCATGTCCTTTCTATGTTGAGGACACCAGAACTGCACACAGTACTCCAAGTGAGGTCTCACAAGAGCAGAGTAGAGGGTCAGGATCCCCTCCCTTGACCTGCTGGTCACACTCCTTTTGATGCAGCCCAGGATACAGTTGGCTATCTGGGCTCCAAGCGCACACTGCTGGCTCATGTTCATTTTCTCATTGACCAACACCCCCAAGTCCTTCTCCGCAGGGCTGCTCTCAATCTCTTCCCTGTCCAACCTGTAGCTGTGCCTGGGATTGTTCCGACCAAGGTGTCATGGTTAAACTTCATGAGGTTGACATCAGCCCACCTCACCAGCATGTCAAGGTCCCTCTGGATGGCATTCCTTCCCTCCAGCGCATCAACTGAACCACACAGCTCGGTGTCATCGGCAAACTTGCTGAGGGTGCACTCAATCCCACTGTCCATATGTCCTGGGTTCAGCAGTAGCAGTCATTTTTCTCCTTCTTGGCAGCTGGTGTGGCGCTGTGTTTTTGATTTTGGGCCTGGGAACAGCGCTGATAACACCAGTGTTTTCAGTTACTGCTTAGAACGTTTTGGTCTGGCCAAGGACTCTCTGAGTCTCATGATCTGCCAGGGAGGAGGGGAAGCCAGGAGGAAGGAGAGAGAGGACACCTGTCCCAAACTGACCAAAGAGGTTATTCCAAACCAGAGCACGTCATGTCCAGGATGTAAAAACGGAAGGCAGAGACCCGGAAGGGTGGGGGTGCACTGTGGGGGTTCGCTGCTGGGGTGGGGTGCACTGCTTAGTCGGGCTGGATGGTGAACGACTGTATTCTTTCCTTGTATTTCTCTTGTCATTATTATTATTGGTGGTAGTAGTAGAGATTTGTGTTATACCTTAGTTGCTAAACTGTTCTTATCTCAACCTGTGGAAGTTGCATTCTTTTGATTCTCCTTCCCATTCCCCCGGGACTGGGGGAAGAAAGAGTGGGGAGTGAGTGAGAGAGTGACTGCGTGAGTAATAGAGGCTTAAACCACGAAACCATGTCACCGACAAAGATGTTCAACAAGACTGGTCCCAACACTGATCCCTGGGGGACACCACTCGTTACTGGTCTCCAGCTGGACATTGAGCCATTGAGCACTACTCTTTGCTTGCGGCCATCCAGCCAGTTCTTTATCCACCGAGTGGTCCACCTATCAAATTGATGTCTCTCCAACTTAGAGAGAAGGATGTCATGTGAGACAGTGTCAAAGGCTTTACACAAGTCCAGGTAGATGACATCAACTGCTCTGCCCCTGTCCATCAGTTCCATAACCCCATCATAGAAGGCCACGAGATTGGTCAGGCAGGATTTCCCCTTAGTGAAGTCATGCTGGCTGTCACCAAGCATCTTGTTGGTTTTCATGTGCCTCAGCATGCCTTCCAGGAGAGTCCGCTCCAAGATTTTGCCAGACACAGAGGTGAGACTGACTGGTCTGTAATTCCCCGGCTCATCCATTTTCCCCTTCTTGAAAATGGGGGTTATATTTCCTTTTTTCCAGTCATCGGGAACTTCACCTGACTGCCATGATTTTTCAAATATGATGGACAGTGGCTTAGCAACTTCATTTGCCAGCTCCTTCAGGACCCGTGGATGGATTTCATCCGGTCCCATGGACTTGTATACATTCAGGTTCCTAAGATGGTCTTGTACCAGATTCTCTCCTACAGTGGGCCCAGGGTCTTCATTCTCACTCTCCCTGCATCTGCCTTCCAGTCCTTGGGTGGTGTGGTCAGAGCATTTGCTGGTGAAGACTGAGGCAAAGAAGTCACTTAAGAACCTCAGCCTCCTCCAAATCCAGGGTAGCCAGTTCTCCCGATAACTTCTGGAGAGGGCCCACGTTGTCCCTAACCTGTCTTTCATTTGCAATGTACCTATAGAATTCCTTCCTGTTATCCTTAACATCCCTAGCCAAGTTTAATTCTAAGTGGGCCTCAGCTTTCCTAACCTGGTCCCTAGCTTCCCGGACAACATCCCTGTATTCTTCCCAGGCCACCTGACCTTGCTTTCACCTTTTATAAGCCTCTTTTTCCCTTTGAATTTTCCTCAGCAGCTTCTTTTCCATTCAAGGAGGTCTCCTGGTCCTCCTGCAGCACTTCCTTCTAGTAGGGATGCATCATTCCTGAGCTTGCAGCTGGTGATCCTTGAATATCAACCAACAGTCTTGGGCCCCCCTGCCCTCTAGGGCTGTATCCCATGGAACCTTACTGAGCAGGTTCCTGAAGAGGCCAAAGCTAGGTCTTATAAAATCCAAATTAAGAGTGAAATAGGATTAGAATGGAATGACATTTCTAAATGCTGCTCTCAGTTCCCCCTCCACCTGCTACATGATCTCTAATTTGTGCATTGTCCACTGCCCCAGAATATCATAATGTTTCAAAGTCTTACACAGATATCCCCATGTGCTTCCTCTCAAACATTCCTAAGCATTTTTGACATCTTCCCTTTCTCCATTTTCTGTGAGGAAGATGTGTAAAAATATTTCAAAATTGTACTGCAGCACTGCTACCTGTTTTGTGTAAAATAAGCTGAATAAACAGCACTCTTTTACAACAATTAGTGGAGGATTGTTTCTTGCAGATCTCTCATTGTTTTCAGAGGTCTTGATTTTAACTTCAGGTTAATGAAAGAACATGCACTTTTACAAGGTGAAATGGTTGTACAGAAACCTGTCAAAAGTTGCTGAAAATGTCTGGCAGTGTTTGCAGGGACTCTGAAATAATAAGTCTGGGTGCAAACTGCCATAATGGTTCCAAGATACTGGTGATACTGCTTTAAATATTTACACTATTGTGACAAATTTGAAGCTGCATGTAAATATTTTATGAATGCTATGGCTTAACAGGATTGTTGTGGTGTTTACTTCATGAATCTACAGAGCATGTTTGTCAGGATACAGTGTATATTATAATCCTGATGTTCACTTCTTAGAAACATTTCAGATCATTGCAGTTCCATCAGTCTATAAGTGAACTTGTGACATTCTTGCAGGCTGACTCACTTGGTTTAAGCAGGATCAGCAAACAGAGCAGAGAACAGAAAACTTGGACTAAAATAACAGGAGAAGCCTCCAACGAAAAAGGCTAAAGGGCAAGTTTGGGGATGTAGACTGGAATCCAGACTCCAGAGATAAGCTAGTGCTGTAAGTTGTGAATTATTTAACGTTATGCAGACATTTACAGCGTCAGTATCTGTAGCTGAGACGATAGCTGCCCTTGGCTGCATTTCTTTCCAGATAATCAATGGAGAGTTATAGGCAGTTTTGGAGTACAATAAAGATGACCAATCCTAGACTTTGGCTTTGATTTGAAAGTAGACTTCCTGTGACTATAAAAAGATCTTGAATTGATTATTCCAGGTGTAAACAATGTGGACATTCACATCTCATTAACTGAATCTCGCCTATACACAGCTATACTTCTGCTCTACCTTTTCCCTACTGTTAAGATGAAACAATATTTTGTTTCAAAGATACTTTTTGAATCCCTGAGTCTACCAATACTCACAACCCTGAAACTAAAGACCCTCAGATATTAATTATAGTCTGGCCTGATGAGTGGTTAAGGCTTCTAATCAGGCACTTGGAATAAGATAAAGCAAATTGCAACTTTCTTGCTGAGAAGTGAATATGTTAGAAGCAACGCATCCTGGTCCAGGGGAACAGATAAGAAAAACACCCAAGCAACTACTTACTATGCTTACAAGTATTTAACTATTTAACTCCTCACTGATCCCTTGTGGATGCCTGCATTAATTCATAGAATAAAAAAGATAATTTAGGTGGGAAGTGGCTGCTGAGCATCTCCTGTTACAGCACCTGCTCAAAGCAGTGCCGGCTTGGAGCAGGTTACTCAGGGCCTTGCCCAGTTTCATCCTGAATAGTTCCAGAGAAGGAGATGCTACATCTTTTCTAGGCAACTGTTGCAATATTTTATCATCCTCATGGTGAAAAAAATGTTCTTATATCTAATCAGAATTTGCAGTTCTGTTGTTGCCTTTCATCTCATCAGTGTGTGGGTCCAGATAGTCTGATTGCTTTCTCTAATTCTTCCATTAGGAGAGTCTTCCTTAACCTTCTGCTCTTGAGGTATGCACTAGGTCCTCTTGCTCTTGAGGTACGCACTAGGTCCTCTTAGCTTCTTTTCATATGACACATGCTCCAGTCCCCAAACCATACTGGTAGGCTACAGTGCCTTGCTCCAGTGTGTCAGTATCTTTATTGTCAAAAGTTAGTAGAAAACTAGACACAGCACCCCAGATGTAGTCTGATAAGTGACATAGCAGGGAAGGCTCATTTCCCAGGACCTGCTGGCAACAATCTTGCTAATGCAGCCAAGGGCGCCATAGACTTTTGTTGCTGTGAGGACACGTGGCTGGCTCATATTCAGGTTGGTGCTCATCAGGACTCCCGTTGTCCTTTTCTGTGGAGTTGGATTCCAGCTGGTCAGTCCAGCCCATAATGCTTCAAGGAGGTTTTCCATCCCAGGTGAAGATTTGGCATTCGTTTTTGTTGAATTTTGATTGACCTTCATGGGGTTCCTGTCAGCCCATATCTCCACCCTGTCACATTCCCTCAGTGGCCCCACACTCCACCTGATTTGGCAGTGACCACAAACTTGCTGAGAGTGCACTGTCTGTGGGGCAGGTCACTAATAAAGAAACCGTATATTATTTGACCCAGTATTGATCCTTGAGGGATGTCATGAGTAACAAGACACAACCCAGTGTTTGGTACGGCTGATCATAGTTTTTGCACGCTAGCAGTCCAGCCACATTTCCACCTACATTGCAGTCCACTTAGCAAGCCATATCTTTCCAGTTTGGCCTGATAATGTTGAAAGACTTGCTAAAATCAAGGTATCTACAGCAGGAGCCTACTAAAAGGTCACGCGTTGGTCTGTCATCTGATCACTGCCCATAAGCTTGTGTCTGGTGTCTCATGAGTTCCCAGACATGTTTCCCTGCATTCAAACAACGTCTTTGCTAAAAAATACATCTTTTCTTCACTGCCTGTCCTTTCTAATGGCTCCTCTTTACTTGTTCCAGCAATCCTACTGCGCAAACCTACCCCACTACATCTGCGTAGTCCAAATGAGCTCATAATTCTGCAGCTGTAAATGGCCTTCTCATTCTTCCTTTTCTTTTCCTGTGCTGTATGCATTTGGCTACAGATACTTGAGGGAGTCCCCAGTAAAGCTCTTTCACAGGGAAAGTGTGAGGGCCTCCTCCATCATGCTGTTCATCAGGCCTTTCCTCAATTCAGCCCGTGCATCTCTTCTCATCAGGCTTTGGTTAACATACAGCACTAAATGTTGTTTGGAGGCCTCATTGCTAGATTAGCAAGCTTATTAGAAGAGATGCTCTTATACCACTTCATCAGATAGATCCTTCTTCTCCAGCTGGACTTACCTTAAAGAGACATAAATTCTGAAGATCCACACTAGATTTTCTGGAGTAATAAGGGAAAATATGCAATGGGAAGGACTATCAAGTAGGGAAACAAGAAACATACGAATAGGTAAATATTTGTTAACACATGGCTGGATCTTATTTTCCTGAAATGATTGAGTTATTTAAATTTCAGGAGATGTTTACCTAAGATTAGATCAGTTAGTAGAAGGACTTAGTGGTCTCTGAAATCTTATAGAGATGCATTTTGTCTTATTCTGTTTTCCATCTTCTGCCTCTTTTCATGGTTCACTTTTCTCTATTTCTTCTTCAAACAGATATATTAGCAAAAATAGAGCTAAACCTATTGGGATTTGAAAACTCTCCAGTATATCTACTTCTGAATCAAAATATGATTATTACAAGAACCAAGAGTGTTTTGTGGCTAACAAACTGCTGTGTGGAAATAGATCAACATATAAGCTTTCTCTCTATTTTATCAAGTGTCCAACTATCTAGTGACAAAGATTATTTGTGTTTTAAAGAAGTTTTTTATCCTCTATGTTGTCAATTTACAGCATAGCTGACCACAATGGCATTTATTTTTCATTCTGCTTGATACTCATAGTATATCATATGAAACTGTGAAATGTCATGATCAAGTTAGGCCAAATGAAGAGATATGTGCCTGGATCTCTTTCCTCCTGATATGTGTCTGTGACAGGTTTTAGTTCAGGAGAAAGCAACATTCTACCAAAAATGTGCTCATCTCCCCTGTAGGTGGGGAAGGTAGGCATTTTCTGCAAAGAAACTGCTGTTTCTCCTCTCTCTGTTGACTTTGGGGATGAACCATCAGCAAACGCTGGGATTGGAATTTGGGCAGAATGACTGCAATGTTTTATGAAGTCTGACTTGGTATTACAAAGACTGGATGATTACTACACAACTTCAGACAACCAATGGTTTGTGTATCTCATGGGACAGTTGTTTTCCTGTTCATTTCTTAGAAACAGCATAATAAAAGTGCCAGACCAGTAATGAAAAGACTATCATGTGAAGAAGTGTACCAATCCCACACAGCTTTGCTTTTTACTCCAAGGCAAGGTAATACCTTTCTGTTTTGCTCACACTGAGCAGCTGCCAAGAAATTCTAGCTGTGAGCATGCCATACACAATTAAATGACCTTCTCTGCTATTATCCACAGCTATGTATGTAGTATACTCAGCATCTAAGGCAGAAGATATCAGAACTGTATTGAGTCTCCAAGTGAGAGGCAGATACATCTACATGTCGCTGGGACACACAATACCGACTTGTTCTTAAAATGGCAATTAAAAAAAGTGCATATGGAAAGTCTCAATGACCAAGTCCTAGTTAGAATTCACAAGCTGTAAAAAATAGTAAGTGTATTCTCAGTTTACAGACATATACATCTCTAACACTTTTCACAAAAATCACAACCCAAATTACATGGCTTAGTAGTGAACCACATTTAACCGGGAGATTGTTCCTGGAAGTTTGCCTGTAATCCCTCAAAATAAAAGAGATAATAGGAAATTATATAATCATATTTCTCTCTCATAGAAAATTAGACCAACTCTTGTCAGCCCAGCCTGATAATATTTGAAAAAGGATTTAAGCAGTCCTAAACTCTAAAAGTGTTTTGAGACTTGTTAATCATAGAATCATAGAATAGTTAGGGTTGGAAAGGACCTCAAGATCATCGAGTTCCAACCCCCCTGCCATGGGCAGGGACACCTCCCACTAAACCATGCCACCCAAGGCTCTGTCCAACCTGGCCTTAAACACTGCCAGCAATGGAGCATTCACAACTTCCCTGGGCAACCCATTCCAGTGCCTCATCACCCTCACAGTAAGAACTTCCTCCTCATATCCGATCTAAACTTCCCCTGTTTAAGTTTGAACCCGTTAGCCCTTGTCCTTTCACTACAGTCCCTCATGAAGAGTCCCTCCCCAGCATTCCTGTAGGCCCCTTTCAGGTATTGGAAGGCTGCTATGAGGTCTCCATGCAGCCTTCTCTTCTCCAGGATGAACAGCCCCAATTTTCTCAGCCTATCTTTATACGGGAGGTGCTCCAGTCCCCTGATCATCCTCGTGGACCTCCTCTGCACTTGTTCTAACAGTTCCATGTCCTTTTTATGTTGAGGACACCAGAACTGCACACAATACTCCAAGTGAGGTCTCACGAGAGCAGAGTAGAGGGGCAGGATCACCTCCCTCGAACTGCTGGTCACACTCCTTCTGATGCAGCCCAGGATACGGTTGGCTTTCTGGGCTGCAAGCGCACACTGCCGGCTCATGTTCATTTTCTCATCAACCCACACCCCCAAGTCCTTCTCCGCAGGGCTGCTCTGAATCTCCTCCCCGCCCAACCTGTAGCTGTGCCTGGCATTGCTCCGACCCAGGTGGAGGACCTTGCACTTAACATGGTTAAACTTCATCAGGTTGGCATCAGCCCACCTCACAAGCGTGTCAAGGTCCCTCTGGATGGCATTCCTTCCCTCCAGTGTATCAACCGAACCACACAGCTTGGTGTCATCAGCAAACTTGCTGAGGGCGCACTCAATCCCACTGTCCATATCACTCACAAAGATGTTGAACAAGACCGGTCCCAACACCGATCCCTGGGGGACACCACTCGTTACTGGTCTCCAGCTGGACATTGAGCCATTGAGCACTACTCTTTGCGTGCGGCCATCCAGCCAGTTCTTTATCCACCAAGTGGTCCACCTATCAAATTGATGTCTCTCCAACTTAGAGAGAAGGATGTCATGTGAGACAGTGTCAAAGGCTTTACACAAGTCCAGGTAGATGACATCAATCGCTCTGCCCCTGTCCATCAGTTCCGTAGCCCCTTCATAGAAGGTCACCAGATTGGTCAGGCAGGATTTCCCCTTAGTGAAGCCATGCTGGCTGTCACCAAGCACCTTGTTGGTTTTCTTGTGCCTTAGCATGCCTTCCAGGAGAGTCCGCTCCAAGATTTTGCCAGACACAGAGGTGAGACTGACTGGTCTGTAATTCCCTGGCTCATCCATTTTCCCCTTCTTGAAAATGGGGGTTATATTTCCCTTTTTCCAGTCATCGGGAACTTCACCTGACTGCCATGATTTTTCAAATATGATGGACAGTAGACACTTGAGGCCCCGGAACAGTCTGGTCCTGGAGCAAGCAGTGCTGCTCCTCCTCAGCTTCCCTGACACCTTTCAGCCTGGTAACAGGTTCCTGCAGTTCAGCCACCTGCTGCAGGAGGACCTCCACCAGGGAACGCAGAGTGCAGCCCTGCCCATTGCTCACCCTTCCCTCAGGACAGCAGTGCAGGCGCTCTCTACACCCCGAGCTCTGCACTGCAGCCTCCCTTCCCATCGGCTCCGTTTGGGTGCCTACACTGGCCACCACCGGCGCAGCCAGAGAGGAGCTTCCAGACCGAGCCTTGCCTGTATGGTGAGTATTCACCATCCTGCTCACCACCCCGCTCGCCTGCCCGCGTGAACTGCCACGCAAACTGCCTCGAGGCCACCCTGTTTGCCCGCCTTGTTCGCCGCGCTCTGGGTCGCTCGCGCTCCCTGGGGCAGGTTTTTAACCAGTCAGCTCTGCCGCCGGTCCTCCTGGCGCCACCCCCTCTGAGTCAGCCGCTCGCCTCTGCTGAGCTGCAGGCTCCTGGGCAGGCCTTGTCGAGAAATTTGAGGCTCCCTCGATGCAAGTTGCTGTTCTTCTGTATTAACCAACAACTTTATGTCCAACTATTTTTTTCCTCTTCCTTTATTTTGTCCAAATATATTTTCCCTCTGCTCTCTTATTTTGTCCAAGTAGATAGATCTAGATACACAAAAGCCAGAGGAAATCAATGGGAGCTTAAGAGAAATTTGATTGCTGAGACCACAGAGAATACAGCTTAAGGCTGACCTGCAAAACTCTTTCAGAATGGGTTGTCTAATGGAAATATTACCTGTTAGTGTTTCTGGCCCTTTCATTATCTATTATGAACCTGTTGCAGATTGTGAAGAATTTCAGGTGGATAATCATGCAATTTACACTTTCTGTCAAGCATAATTGGCCTGCAATTTGACAGTGTCATTTGGATGTTACTATAGAACAAGAAATATTGTTGTCCTCCATCTTTCTGATTCTTTGAGTTTTGAAAATAACGACATGAGAGGAAATGAAAAATGTTTTTCAAATCTTCTCCAAGAAAATACACTTAATTGCACAGAGGGTTTGACGTAGTTTGTTTCTGATATGTCTTATTCTAGGCTTTTTACTTGTATAAATCAAGAATGCAAAGTCTAGAAGAATACATTTGGGGCTTGGGGTATTTGAGATTTTTTGATAGGATTTTGTTTTGTTGGCTTTTTTTTTTCCCTGCTGTTTTTCAAATGGCTGCCTAATTGAGCACAGCTGTGCAGTGGTGCAAAACTAACCAGGAAATGAGCGTTTTGATAATTTCACATTTCTAAAGCACCTCTTAAACATCTCCTGTGAAAATAACAGCCGCAATACCTTTAGAGATCAACAACAGTGAGCCAAATTTATCATACCGAGCTGTCTCCTGCAGGCATTAAAAAAAAAATCCACTTTCAAGACAAATCAACAAATGTTCCCTCAACTGAAACTGTCTTGTAACATAAACAAAATGTGTGCAGAACAGAGGCAAATTTTTCCAGGCTGCTCCAAGAATGAATTCTTGCCTTTTCACCAGCCTATTGCCAGTGAAGACTTCATATTTTTTATTTCATAACAATGATCTCTGCTTCAGTTTTCCATTTGGGACTGTGGCCAATGGAAAAGTATATAGACTTATGAAATACTCTGAAGTAATTCATTGTGTGTTGCTTTTTGTGAACATCCTGTTTGTGATATCAGGCTTCATCTTTACATGTTAAAGGGCTGATTCCTCACTTAGCCATATCCTCAGAGGATATAAAATAGTCTGACTAAGTGCACTGATATAAGTCTGTTGAGTCATTTCTTTCTAAAAAAAGATTAATTTAGAAATTGCTTTTCTTTCTGATTCATATTCAAAACTAGAAAGGAGGACATCAGTTCCTGGATGTAGGTTTTAAGCAGGATCAGAAATCTCACATGAATAACTTGTGTTGGCCCAAACTTTGTAGGCCTGATTCTTTGCTGAACTCTAGCCCCGAGCTGAACCCTTATTGTCTGGTACAGAAACCTCGAATTTGATCTTGATGTAAACAGTCTCCTCCAAACATCTTGATTCTCTCTACCCTAATATTTTTGTTCAGTGATATTTCTCACATGTCGTGAGTCGTCCAGAGCACTGTCACAAAAATTAGGTACTGGAATAAAAAGACAGCTCTCCATGCTTTTATCAGGAGTCAAAAGTCTACTTTGGCATTCTGGTTTTCCCTCTCTCCACAAGTACAGTCAGATACCACTTGTCAGGAACTTTGAATGCATTCAAGTTTCCATAACCTGACCTCTGAAGAGATTTAAATCTCACTATGCCTTTCACTAATCTATTATACTTACATGTATCTTATTTACTTTGACTGAAGTTGTACAAACAAAAATTGGCTTTCTGGGCTAATTTTGAGTGTTATAGAGATAAATCAGGCCAAGAGTTTCTTTAACAACCCACTGACACAAGCATTGCTCTGGGTAAGCCACTAAATATGCTGCTACCTTTTTAATCGATATATTCCAAAATAAATACAGCACTGAAATTTAAATGTGCTTCTTAGTGCACAGCATCTAAGAAGCAAGAATGATGATGTCACTGGTGTGGAAAAGAATGTGCTTTCAGTACACTTTTTTGCTTACCTCACTGTATGTCAATCTACAACTTGTTTTAAATACTCTTTGTGTTTTGTTTTATTTCTGGTTCAGTGGTCTGAATGAGATATTTTTTCTTTTATTTTGATTAAGTATGATGCCTCTATAGAGACATTTTACGGAAGGCTTTATTTTTTGACCCTTTCAGTTATTCAAACTTGGTTGGCATGGCTCTCTCTGCAACACCGTTTTTGAAGTAGTAGTAAGGGTCTGGAGATGACTATGAATAACAGCTTCCTGGGGTGGCCATGAACTGTTTAACCAGAAGTAGAAAGGCTGAGCTGAAAGAAACCCGTGAATGCAAAGCAAACAGTTACAGCTGTTTTCCCCATGTAAGATGCAGAGTTCTATCTCATGACATCGTATCCTAGCAAATCATAGCTCACAAATAAGTAAAGCAGAGCACGTGAGAATTTAAAAAATAAAAAAAGTCTTTGCCAATGTTGATGCTTCTCAAGGAAAGCAAGTTTTCTCATTTTAAATGAAACTTCTGTTTCCTATGAGAAAATTTCAGTTACATGTAATGTCAGCTAAGAATCAAAATTTTATAATCTTTCATTACGTTTACAACCTGAAAGTTAGGATTTCATTTTTCAGTTAAGAAAACCAGCATAAAATTCCTAATAACACATTTATGCTTTTTTTAATAGCTCTCCAAAGTCACTGACACCATTAGTATTTTCATGGTGACAACCTTTAAACTCATTTTAGATTGAATTGGGCAATAACTTTCACTGTGGCATGACCCTCTTAGCAGCATTTACTGGCTGAGCAGCAACTGACAGAATCTTTCTCTGGATATTTCAAGATTCATAAGATGCTTCAACTTTAACAAATTTAATTAATATGTGGTGGTTTGGATTTATTCTATTTCCACTAATCTTGTGCATGGGATGTCTTAAAAACTTGTTGCTTGGACCAAAGAGAGGTTCCCTGCAGAGGGGTTATTGGGCCACACAAGCAATTACAGTTATGGAAGGTTCTTGGTATTTTTCAAGGCCGAATTCAAATTAATTATTATTTTTTAATACAGTTCACTTTTCTGCTGTGAGTACTTTATAATACAGTCAGTCAGTCATGTTCCATAATGCCTATACAGTCTAATCATTTATTGCTCATGTTCTTGTGAATATTTTTGTACCAATAGTAGTATAATATATCTATATATCAAATACCCTGTAACAGAAATTAACAGTGACGTTGATCACGGGGTAGTGTCTCTATTCTATGAGTGATAGCCATAGGCAGACTTTGGAGATATCATTACAACTTTGAATCCATGAAAAAGAAATACCGAATAAGTGGGGTTTGGTTTTTTGCTTGTGGGGTGGGGTTTTTCTGGTTTTGTTTTTTGGGTTTTTTTTTTTTTTTTGGTTGGTTGGTTGGTTTTTTTGGTTTGTTTTTTGTTTACTTAATTTTTTTTAATGAGCAAGTTTTATTTCTGGTTTATGTGCTTTCCCTCTAATCTTCTTCTTTCCTTTATCACAAGTTTTCACAAACATTAATTCGGATTTGTGTGCTTCTGAGTGGCCAGAATGCAAGGGGTTTTTGGTGATTTCGCACTTATTTATTTGATGGTGTTTTGAATAGATGGTGCCAAATTAATTCATGGTCATATTAACTTACTGTCTGGTTTGGCAGTAGGCATGCTGCCTTGACTCCCATGCATCCTCGTGTCCAAGTTTATGCTCTTTTTTCCTGGTTTAGTCTGATACACCAACTATACGACTGCAGACACAACTAGAGCACTTCTCTGATTTTTGAAGTCAGCTACAAACTCAGGTAACTGCATTATAAAAATGGCTTCTTTTTGCATCTCCTAGGCCAGCCTGCCATCAGGACTGAAACAGCAGCTCACAATCACTGTGTCTCCAGGGCATCCATGTGATACAGCAGGATGCACAAGCAATGAAGTGCCATCATTAGGACTCCTTGAGCTTGGAGGGAATTTGCAGGCCCAGCACAAATACCATGAAGTCAGAAGTGGAACAAGGGGAAAGGGAGGTGAGAAAAAGCTTGCTGCATAGCTTGCATATGTAAGTGATAAAGTCCTCACAATAATTCTAACAGTTCTTAGTGAGTGGTCTCACTGATGTTGCAAAAGTGACAGGATTGTCGATGAATAGAGAAACTAATCATGAGGAAGGCAACGTTTTTATGGAGATCCACACTAAGAAGCAAAGTCAATAATTATTTAGGTGGTTCTTTTGGGCTCACCTGCCTTTAACTCATGCTAGTTACCATTTGCTTTCCTAATGTAAAGAAGAGTAGAAATGTGAGAATCACTGTATTCCTGATTAAATGATTGGCCCAAGGTCATGCAAAACTCAAAAGTAAATACATTACTGGAACCATCAGAGGTCTTGATTCTGCCATACAGGTGAAATAATCTAGTTTGTCAGTAAAAAATACAGCTGCTAAACTATTCCCAGTACTGTTCTCCTTTAAACAGTTCTAGTCCTTGGAAATGAACAGTTAGCAATGACTGTGACAACGCTGAGATGCAAGCAAAGCAGGCATTAGTGTTGGTCACAGAGTTACATGAAGGAGCACTGGGAGATATTGTGGTGTAAATTCCAACATGTGATTTGTGGATAATAGGGATATGTATAGAAAATATCAGAGTTCTGTTTTTCTTAAGGATAGATAAATCAGTTATTTAAGGCATTGCTGTGTAAAGTTCAACCTTACAAATAAGGGTAAAGCCAAAAATTCAATGAATTTCTTCCAAAAAAAAATACCTCTCCTTTATTTTAAAGTCTGTGGGTAGTGAAAGTTAATCTCTTAAAGACACACTTGTTGTCTTCCTTGATTTCTGACTAATTGCAAATTATACTTAATCCAGTCACAACAGTAGTAGCATTTACCATCAAGTTTCTACTTTTAGAGTAGGAATTGTTGATAACACATTTACAATTGTTAGGGTCACACATACATGCTCTCTGTGAGCATGTAATCCCTGTCCTTTTGCCTGGTGTCATATTCACCCCACCACTGTTCCCCTAGTCCCTAAGGTTAATGGAGACAGGGTGGTCTTTCTTGAGAAGGAGGAGGAGGAAGAACAGAGGATTTCTGGGGAACTGTCAATGTTCTGAAATCTCTGGGAAGAGTATGACATAGATAGTGAGGATTGCTTCCTCCCCACTCCAAGTCTGCAATTTTTTATGCACTAACAGAGTCTACACTGTGGTCTTCTTTCCATTGGCCCTCAGATGTAGAGCAGAATGTACTATGTATGGTGTGTTTTATACAAGTTAGACACTTGTCCTTTATTCTCTTTGTTATGCTTAAAACCAGTTTAACATTAACAATTTTCCAAGGTTTCAATCTTTTGATGATTAATAATTGAGAACTGATTAATTATTTACAGGCCTCTGACTTGGTCCTGTTCCCACACTTGCAAGGACTCTGCTATCATCCTATGCTACACTCCTCTACAACACATAATTATTCTAGGGTCGTAGGTACTTTTTTGTGCACCGAATAACTGCTGGTTTTGACCACTGATTAGATATAAAAACATATCAGAACTATTATAGCAATAGACATTGCAGCACACAAACATAAAAAGTCGAACTAAAGCTACAAAACCAGGTAGTAGTTGCCTAGTATCTACAAAGTAGCTGTTAGTTAAACAAGCTAAAACAAAGATCCAGGCAGGACAAGATAAATCAAGACGACAAGTCCTATTTCTGAGGCTTTGCAGCATTAATACAAAGCCTGTGGCCTGTCATTAACAATGGTAATAATATTATTTGGATCATGAGGCTACAGCGCCCAAACACATAAACAAATATGCAGACATAAACATACCTCTATACATTTGCACCTCAAATGCAGGGAGTACATGAAACCATGATGCATTCTTACAGTCCCTGTTGCCAGTGGACTGCAATCAATAAATAAAGTACAAGGATTTTCACCCAGTCAGAATTTTCAGTTTAAGAAAATTATAGAAATTTGTGTTTGTTACATACATTCAGATTGCAATGAAAAAAAACCCACCTATGGATTTGTGGGTCATGGTATTCTGTGTCTAACAGGTGCTGCATTGGACTGCAGACCTTCTTAAATCAGGTGCAAGCCTTAAATTGTTTGATATATTTTATAAAAGATCTCTTATCATTTTTCCACACATGGATAAAGTGGTTATTTTCTGGTCCATCTAAAACCAAATTGTAAGTCTGACAGTATTAAGGTTGAATAGATATGCAATTATATTTTTAAGAGGAAGAATTAAAGCTCATCTTAAATTTTTAATGTCTGTGGATTACGTTGTATATAACAAAAAATGGGTATAAATTGGGCTCATCATAAAACAAGTTTTATGGTTTATGAAAAGGGAATATTTCTCTCAGGAAAAGAACACTTCCAATTAGCTAAGCCAGAGATGAATGAACCCACTAGATGGAAGAGACTGAAATAGATTTGTAGTCCACACTCAACTGCAAGAACAAAAATAATCATCTGCCAAAATTATCTTCAAAATATAAGAGCTAATGTACTTTCTGGCCTGAAAAGACAGTTTATTTTGTATTATTGGGCTTTTTTCCACCCTTCTTACTTTTAGTCTGAAGAAATATAAATGTAAATCTGATTTTCCTCAGTTTTGCTGGTAGGGTTAAGGAATGACTGATAAATTCTTGAATGGCTTAACTATAAGTTTGGCTGATAAAAGTAATAGCATTGATACAATATAGTTGGAGTAAACCATAGGCATAATATCAGAGAATATTTTCATTTAAGAAATAGAAGCACATAATCAGAATAGTAGATGGACTAAGAACTTGTTGCCAGTTTTTAAAATATAGTTAGTGGTAGGCGAGGAATCCCAATGGAATGAGTATGTTTCTTTTGGGGTATCTTAGATACCAGTCCTGGGCCTTGTTGATTTAATTTCAAAATCAGCAATCTTGAAGAAAATATAGAATAAGTATAAATAGAGTGTATAAATTACACAGATGTGGAGGTGGTAAACAATGATAAGTAATGGTCTGCTTGGTTGTCTGAACCCAAGTGTTACATGACAGTGAAATGCAGTGTCACACATCACAGAAGTGAGAATCATAAGCTATAAATACAGGAGAGAATTACATATTTTGAAACAGGAATGATACAAAAGACTCAGTATATCGGGGGTTGAAAGTAGCTCACCAGCTAATCAGAAAAGCCCAATGATGAATTGTAATTAGTGAGCTGAATGCACTAGAGAATATTGCATAAAAAGGAAATTATATCACCATCCCATGGTGTATAGTCTCTCAGTTGAGAGTGAACCAAAGGATGGTAAGTTAGAGAAAGCTGAAGAAAAAAGATGATGGATTAAAGAGGAAGAAAAATCTTGGAGACAGAATCTTCGGGTTCTTCATTGACTTAACTTATCAAAGGACAGGCTAAGGGGTGTCTCTCTTCAAATCTTTAAGTGCCTTGAAGTCTAGAAAGTGGAAAACCAGTAAAAAGAGACTTTTTCCAACTGGCTGGCAGAAATGTGACAAGATTTAAAATTCTTAATCTTATGATTTAAGATCTTAACATTCAAGAACCTGAACGTGCACAAGCCCATGGGACCTGATGAAATCCATGTGCGGGTCATAGAATCATAGAATCATAGAATAGTTAGGGTTGGAAAGGACCTCAAGATCATCGAGTTCCAAACCCCCTGCCATGGCCAGGGACACCTCCCACTAAACCATGCCATCCAAGGCTATATCCAACCCCACCTTGAACGCCGCCAGGGATGAAGCATTCACAACATCCCTGGGCAACCCATTCCAGGGCCTCACCACCCTCACAGTAAAGAATTTCTTCCTCAGATCCAATCTAAACTTCCCCTGTTTAAGTTTAAAGCCATTACCCCTTGTCCTCTCACCACAGTCCCCAATGAAGAGTCCCTCCCCAGCATTCCTATAGGCCCCCTTCAGGTATTGGAAGGCTGCTATGAGGTCTCCATGCAGCCTTCTCTTCTCCAGGCTGAACAGCCCCAATTTTCTCATCCTATCTTCATATGGGTCCTGAAGGAGCTGGCAAATGAAGTTGCTAAGCCACTGTCCATCATCTTTGAAAAATCATGGCAGTCAGGTGAAGTTCCCGATGACTGGAAAAAGGGAAATATAACCCCCATTTTCAAGAAGAGGAAAATGGATGAGCCGGAGAACTACAGACCAGTCAGTCTCACCTCTGTGTCTGGCAAAACACTGGAGCAGATTCTCCTGGAAGGCATGCTGAGGCACATGAAAACCAACAAGATGGTTGGTGACAGCCAGCATGGCTTCACTAAGGGGAAATCCTGCCTGACCAATCTCGTGGCCTTCTATGAAGGGGCTATGGAACTGATGGACAGGGATAGAGCAGTTGATGTCATCTACCTGGACTTGTGCAAAGTGTTTGACACTGTCTTACATGACATCCTTGTCTCTAAATTGGAGAGACATCAGTTTGATAGATGGACCACTCAATGGATAAAGAACTGGCTGGATGGCTGCACACAAATAGTTGTGCTCAATGGCTCAATGTCCAGCTGGAGACCAGTAACAAGTGGTGTCCTTCACGGATTGGTGTTGGGACTGGTCTTGTTCAACATCTTAGTCGGTGACATGGACAGTGGGATTGAGTGTGCCCTCAGCAAGTTTGCCGATGACACCAAGCTCTGTGGATCGGTTGATACACTGGAGGGAAGGAATGCCATCCAGAAGGACCTTGACATGCTTGTGAGGTGGGCTGATGCCAACCTCATGAAGTTTAACCATGCCAACTGCAAGGTCCTGCGCCTGGGTTGGAGCAATCCCAGGCACACATACAGGTTGGGCAGAGAAGAGATTCAGAGCAGCCCTGCGGAGAAGGACTTGGGGGTGTTGGTCGATGAGAAAATGAATGTGAGCCAGCAGTGTGCACTCACAGCCCAGAAAGCCAACTGTATCCTGGGCTGCATCAAAAGGAGCGTGACCAGAAGGTTGAGGGAGGTGATCCTACCCCTCTACTCTGCTCTCGTGAGACCTCACTTGGAGTATTGTGTGCAGTTCTGGTGTCCTCAACATAAAAAGAACATGGAAGTGTTGGAATAAGTCCAGAGGAGGGCCATGAGGATGATCAGGGGACTGGAGCACCTCCCGTATGAAGATAGGCTGAGAAAGTTGTGGCTGTTCATCCTGGAGAAGAGAAGGCTGTGTGGAGACCTCATAGCAGCCTTCCAGTATCTGAAGGGGGCCTATAGGGATGCTGGGGAGGGACTCTTCATGAGGGACTGTAGTGAGAGGACAAGGGGTGATGGGTTCAAACTTAAACAGGGGAAGTTTAGATTGGATATGAGGAGGAAGTTCTTACTGTGAGGGTGATGAGGCACTGGAATGGGTTGCCCAGGGAAGTTGTGAATGCTCCATTGCTGGCAGTGTTCAAGGCCAGGTTGGAGAGAGCCTTGGATGGCATGGGTTAGTGTGAGGTGTCCCTGCTCATGGTAAGTGTGTTGGTACTAGATGATCTTAAGTTCCTTTCCAACCCTAACTACTCTATAACTCTATAATTTAATGGAAAAAGTAGCTGAAACCATAGAGGTGGATCAAAAACAAACATCACATTTCTAACAGTAAAGATAATGAATCCTCTAACCTGCACACAAGGAAGGTGCAAAGATACAAAAAGCAAATACTTATTTTGAAAGAATCTGAACACCTTACATAAGCCGCTGGCTATAATGTCTTTGCGGTGCATCAGTATCAGTAGTCTCAATTCATCATGGTCTTTCAGTGACCACTAGATCAGAGTCATAACAACTTCTGGAAGCATCCCTGAACTGCTTTTTTGTTACCAAGAGCACCAGTGACTTCAGATACCCTCTGTAATTTTGGCTCCTGGCTGAAACGATGTTATTATTTTAAAACTATGTAAAAAAATGCAGTGGTCACATCCAGTAACAAAAATGTAATTTTTATTTTAAAAAGAAAGAAAGGACAAAAATTATAGTATTTTTTAAAATCCTGACAAAGCCTGGTTTTCTTTTCTGATGAATATCCTTGTTAAAGTAACTAGCTTAGTTGGTAGCTGGTTTTCAGCTGCTGAAAACTATCATTGATCTAACAAAAACTATACATGATTCTACTTTTACTATGGGAAACAATTTCTGTTGGATAAATAGAAACATTTGAAACATTTCATTTTCCCCCTGGAAGACAACTTCATTCTAAAGTGAAGTGGACAGTAAAAAGACTGCTAACCTTTTTTTTTTTTAAAGGGTTTCAGAAAGCTCCTTTTAAAAACGGATTCAACAGCTAGAAATGAAACAACCTTCTGCTTTGTGCTCATAGAGACTCTGCACAAGCCTAAGTGAATTTGTTCCTGTATTTCATTTTGACTAAGAAGCTAAATGTATTTGTTTATTATGTTTTAATTTTGGCCATGGATATGAACGAAAGATTGAGTTTAGATTACTTTATTGCAGGTACCTTGTGAAAAAACAGCTTGTGGTTAATAGAAGATGCCCTGTATTTCATGATTTGCAATTAGTCCCACCCAGTAGGACAAATAGGTGATGATTTAGCTCCATTTAAGAATGCAGTTCCACCAAGGAACTGTGTTTTGTGACACAAAGAATAAACCACTTCAAAGCATAAGTGTGAGGGGGGGTAAACGAATTTCAGAACAGATTTCTCACATCTGCACTGAGATCCCCAGCTTAGTAGAAAAGTTTGTTGTTGAAAGTGGGCATAGGGCTGGTCTAGTAAAGGTATTCAAACCCAGACTGTTACAATAGGTGGTTGAACATTATGAATAAAATAACCCTCTAACCTATGCTGAAGAGGAGTATAGGAAACTTACTAGAGACAAAAATGCTTAGTGTACTGTTTGATTAAATATATAAGCATGAACTGAGAAGGTATTGGCTTTTCCATCCATAACTCTTCAAAATCTTACCCAAGGATTTTATATATTTTTAACTAGAAGTAGATCAGAATAAACTTGGACCTCATTTTCCCTCCTAAAATAAATAACCTACTTCTTAAGTCTGAAGCATGTTAACATCTCTGGTCTGTGACTCTCTTCTTGAACAAACAGGAAAGTCTCATGTCACAGTATGTTACTGAATTCTTTTTTTCCAGGTGATGATGGTTTCACTTAGAGGCTGTCTGTACTCCAAAAGCCAGCTTTGAGAAGATGAGATAATTTCTTCTTTTGGCATAAATTATGTTTTATTTTTATCCATTTCCAAATTTTACTGACAGACATGTTTTGAAAGGTGCATAGTTTTGGCCAGAGAAGCATTCAAAATCCAATCACAGAGATGTCACAGGCCTATCCCTCACACTTGGACCCTAACTATGCTCTCCCACTTTCAAATAGGGGCACGGCATGCCTATCAACATCCCCTATGAGACCTAGTGGTTCACTGCTAATTTGATAGTTGAAACATCTTTCCTATTTCTTGTATTAAAGAATGAAGAATAGGCTTATGACTAAAAGCTAGTAAGCTTATGAATCCTCTTGCCTGATGACATCTGTTTAGGTGTTGTTTCTGTTTTACAGAGTGTATATGTACATGCATATGTATATGGTTGTGGAGGATTCTTCTATTAATCAATTACTGTTTTGCATATTATTGATATATTATACAGTTTAAATAATAAGAATTGCTCAGTATGTGGTATTAACATCTTGTACCATGCCTTGCCTACAGTCTTCTAACAGCATGGTTAATACCCTACTACACTTTTCAAAGCACAGAAATATACTCTTTTAATATTTAAGAAATAGTATAACTTTAATGATGGAATCATGTGAAGCCAACAAAAACCTCTGAATTTTATGAGTCGGAGAACTAGACTTGAAGTCCTATACCTAGAATAAGGAAGCTAGATACGTAGGGCAAATAATGCTGGTTATATACGAAAAAACAAAGGGTTGTATTTTAAAACCCAATAAGCAGCTCAGATAATATGTTTGAAGTTGTGAATAATCAATTTAACTTAACTCCATGATACATTGTAGAGCCTTAAAGAGAAATTATATATTTGTGCCAGTAAGGAAAGTAGCATAAGGACTCAACTGTGAATCCGCAGAAATTTTGGATCTACGACCACTTATATACAATCAGGATAAGTAAAGTTATGTGGGTGTTCTCCTTTATTTATATCTTGCTTTGACCTTCACTGGAGTCCTATTGATCTAGTGGAAACTAATATAACAAGAAATTGGAGATGATTCAGAAAGCAACTAGACTGATGTAAGTATTATTAAAAGCATGAGTTGTAGATTAAGTGATAAAGTTTAACTCAGCCAGTATGATTAAAATAAATTAGTTTGAAATAGGTAAATATATAAGCAAAGGTTCTTATTCTTAGTCCTTTTCTGAGGTCAAAAAGAATTTAGCAACAGATGAATAGGAGAAGTCATAGAATCATAGAATCATAGAATCATAGAATCATAGAATAGTTAGGGTTGGAAAGGACCTTAAGATCATCGAGTTTCAACCCCCCTGCCATGGGCAGGGACACCTCACACTACACCATGCCACCCAAGGCTGGGTCCAGCCCCTCCTTAAACACTGCCAGTGATGGAGCATTCACAACTTCCTTGGGCAACCCATTCCAGTGCCTCACCACCCTTACAGTAAAGAATTTCTTCCTCAGATCCAATCTAAACTTCCCCTGTTTAAGTTTGAACCCATTACCCCTTGTCCTATCACTACAGTCCCTCATGAAGAGTCCCTCCCCAGCATCCCTATAGGCCCCCTTCAGGTATTGGAAGGCTGCTATGAGGTCTCCATGCAGCCTTCTCTTCTCCAGGATGAACAGCCACAATTTTCTCAGCCTATCTTCATACGGGAGGTGCTCCAGTCCCCTGATCATCCTCATGGCCCTCCTGCGGACTTATTCCAACACTTCCATGTTCTTTTTATGTTGAGGACACCAGAACTGCACACAATACTCCAAGTGAGGTCTCACGAGAGCAGAGTAGAGGGGCAGGATCCCCTCCCTCGACCTGCTGGTCATGCTCCTTTTGATGCAGCCCAGGATACAGTTGGCTTTCTGGGCTGCGAGTACACACTGCCGGCTCATGTTCATATTTTCATCGACCAACACCCCCAAGTCCTTCTCCGCAGGGCTGCTCTGAATCTCTTCTCTGCCCAACCTGTATGTGTGCCTGGGATTGCTCCAACCCAGGTGTACAACCTTGCTCTTGTCATGGTTAAACTTCATGAGGTTGACATCAGCCCACCTCACAAGCGTGTCAAGGTCCCTCTGGATGGCATTCCTTCCCTCCAGTGTATCAACCGATCCACAGAGCTTGGTGTCATCGGCAAACTTGCTGAGGGCACACTCAATCCCACTGTCCATGTCACCGACTAAGATGTTGAACAAGACCAGTCCCAACACCAATCCGTGAGGGACACCACTCGTTACAGGTCTCCAGCTGAACATTGAGCCATTCAGCACTATTCTTTGCTTGCGGCCATCCAGCCAGTCTTCATCCACCGAGTGGTCCCTGCACTATTTCCAGTAATGAATCATAACATTTTGCCAATGCCAGACTCTTTTCTTACTTTCTGTACACCATCAACAAAAGACACCTGCAAACAGAAACAGGTAATTTTGAATGTGATTTAAACCAAACTTCAAAGCCACAAGATCTTTAAGCTGAAATGCTTATTCTTACCACCTCATGAACTTAATGAATTTGTTGTACTCTTCCTGACATGTTTCCCCCCAAAGCAGTATACTGACATGTTGCAAAGAAGACTTGGTTCAAACAATAAATGCTTGGATATTTCTTCATGTTTTCAATATGCTGTCCTGCCATATTCTCCACTGAAATATCTAAAATAATAAAAAGTGTCTTCCTTCAAAATACATATGCTATCTTTTGTTCTCTGTTGCTCAGGTTCCATTGGCTCTGATGTAATTCCTTAAATATCTGTAACTTAACATTAATTTCAGGTTGAATTTCTGGAAGTTTTCAATAAGCATATGCCAATCAAGACAAATTGGGGTGATGGTACTCCCTTAGTGAGCAGCTTTCTGAATAAATTTATTCATAGCAAGAGATAATATCTGGACCAAGGTCAGAAAATCTGAATCTCCACAGAAATAGCCGTGTGCAGACAGCTGAGGAAATAATTATATCTGAATTTAAAAAAAAGTAAAAAAGAAAAAGAAATGGACTGGAGTCAATAATGATTTCAGCTCTGTAACCCTAGAGAATTATTGCAGGCCCAGATAATGCTGAAACTCATTAAAGACCTAAAGGATTTCACCCCCATCTGAGTTTCTGTTAGCAAATAACAATAGTGATGTTGTAGCAAATATGCCCTGAAGTTCAACACTGTGTACCTACTAGATTCAAGAATGTTACAACTGTGTGGGCATAAAGGTAAAAAGTGCCAATAAGACAGACAGCAATGGGGGTGTCAACCAGTTGGGCTTGCCCAGGAAGCCAAAGGAGATCATGGAGCTGAAATGTGTGTGTTCAATGGGCACAAAGCATTTGAGTTCATTTTTACATCGGCACATACACATACACACATAGAACATTTACTACCTAAGGATTTCTAAATGCTTCGCAAAGACAGTGCTTTCCTCATCAGCTTGTGCAGAGCCCAGGAGCTGTGGTTACCAGGCTTCTGGTAAGGAGAGCAGAAGGGTTTTGAAGGACTCCGTGCATTTCTGAGAAAGAGCCTCCTTCTGTTGCCTCCACTGTTGCAAACCAACAAAATATCCAAAACTAAGCCAGGGAGGATTTGATTTTTAAACTTTTTCAGAGTCTTAACTAAAAAGAAACTGACATGAAGCCAGTAAAAGTACAGCTCTAATTTGTAAAGGAAGTAATCAGTACAAATGAAGAGCAGATAAAAAGAAATTACCATCATAAGGGAGCAGACAGAAATGAAGAAATAAAAATTCCTGGAATGTCTCCAGCAGAGTTTGGTACTCATGTTATTTTACTTATTGGAGACAATTAGGAGAGACTTGTTCGGTGTTACGTCCCTTAGATTAGATTAGATGACTTAAAAGTTTTCATGTTTTGGCCTTTTCCTGTCCTTGGGGGGAAAAATCCCTCGGAGAATACTAATGATGGCTAGAGTCTATAAAAGGTTTCAAATCAGATTTTGTTCTCTGTCTGCTCCCCTATACTTTCTCCTTTTCTCCAGTATGTTTGCATCTGGACCTGTACAATTTTATCTGGGAAACTGGCATGAAGTGTATGAGAAATCGTGAATTCTAATGCAATGCCATTAACACCTTGATTTCTGGTAATACTTTTACCTCAATTTGCAACAGGAGGTGGAAAATGTAGTTTATAAAGGAAGTAGAAATGAAGCCCTTTTAACAGCAACTAAATCATATTGACTGCCCTGTTGCACCCACACATCGCTAAGTGCTCTCAAAGGCTGTAATCTGCAGTGACAAAGATGGAAAATAGACCATTTGCTTGAAGAATTGAAGTGGCCTTGACTTCTTCTGGCAACGTTTCCTCAACAGTTACATTAGGAACAGCAAATCAGTATCAAAGATAACAGGCAGCTGTCCTGCATTTGTTCCAAACAGTAAAATTTCCTGCAGAGACCTTCACTGAAGAGACCAAGGGTTTGTGAACACTCAGGTTCCTTTGCAGAAAATGCCCCCTAAAGGGCAAGTTACCAGTTGTGAGTTACCATTTACTTCAGAAGTGGAAGCCAGGATTCTTCAACTGGGGGAAAGGAAAGATTTATGGAACAGAAGTGTCCAAGAATTTTCAGAATTAGATGAAAGATCTTCCTAATGTAGCAGGAACACCTTGAAACTAATATGAGCTCAGATTAACAACCAGCAGTGTGACAGAGCCAGGCCTGGAATCATGAGCTGTAGGTATTCAATGCCAGAGATCAGGCAAGGGAATACTGCGTCAGCTGTTAACTGTGCGTGCAGAGGTATTAGTGGAAAATGAATTGCTGCAGTAGCTTAGCCAGGACAAAAGGAAGGAATAGCAAGGACTTCAGCATCAGCAGAATTATGACATTCTCTTACAATTTTACTCAATTTGAGCATGGAAAAGAAGAAGAGAAAAGACAGCTCTGATGATGTATTACACAACCCAGAATCCTAACAATAAGGAAGTCTTGTCTTCCCCCACTCCAAGTCATTTTAAACTTCTGTGGCGATCTTTTAGATGGTGTTTTCTTTTAATATAAGACTAATCTGGAAAAGCTGTTTATTGCTTAACAGCGATATATATCTTAATACAGTGAAAATCTGACAGTTGCTAAAACTCTTGGCCTCACTGCAGCCATAGCTTTGCCAGTAGTGTTTAGTGTTTCAGATGTGACCTGAGCAGCAGGGAGTTGTCCTTCTGACCCCATCCCATTTCTCAATGCTGCCCAGCAGAACTCAGCCTTGAGGCTTGCTGTACTTTGTCCTTTGGCAAGTCTTCTCTGCAGGCTCTAAAGATCAGTAAGGTATCAGGCTCGACTGAATCACACGACCAGGATATTTTCAATAAAACCTGGGTTACATAGGGGAAATATAACCATTTTGTACTTAGCTGCAGGGAATGTTGCCTCAGACTTAGCCAGTCATCTGTGAGCCTCTGAAGGTATAAATTCCATCCAACTAACTTACAAAAGCTTTACGAAACGACATAGACTGGCATTGCTGTGTCTGTCCTTAAGGAACTCTGCAAGAGCAGGATTTCAGCAAAACAATCAGAAATAGCTTTATATTCCTTCTGTTCATCCCAGAAGCAATAGGAACTATTTTTGCTCTTTTGAAAGCATGTAGTAGTTTTGTTCAGCTACCTGTAACAAAATTCTGATTTTTCCTCTTCTGTTTTTTGCTGTTTGCTTTTTGTTTGGTTGTTCTTGTTATAGACATGGGAAAGTAAGCAGCATTGAAAGACTCATTTAAAGCACATACTCAAGAGGAAGCTATATGTTGTTTGGGATTTAGCACATCTTCTGGTCTACTCAGTCTGCTTTGGTCTGTTCTTTCAGTAAGAATTTTGAGAGCTGCTTGTGCAAGTGATGAGACTTATGTACTTCTTGTGGCTTCAATCAAAAATACTAGCAAAATACTGATGAAATGGCTCTGTAGTTATTTGATATCAATGCATTCATAGGAGGGAAAGATAAAGTATAAGGTAGGAAAATACCAAAATTGTTTTTTTTTTTTTCAGATAAAGGACTCAGTCCTTGTTCCTATCATGTCCTTTATGTCTTTGTCAGTTGGTAAAAAGCAACAGAAGAAATATCAGAAAATCTAGTGGCCAGGGATATCCCCAATTACGACCTTCAGATGCATTAAGTAACAATATGTCATACACATTTTCTCAGCCCTTCTCCAGGCCTGGGCTTTGGCAGATGGGGTACAATAGCTTCAGCTGCTTCTTCTCTCAGGAGAACTCTCGACAGCTAGCTTCACCTTTACGTGTCATTTCAAATTAAACAAAGTCTAATCTATGTGGCAATTTACACCATAGTTGGCAACATGTAAAGAAACTTAAAAGATGGTGACAATCTCACAGAATTAGGTCACCATTTGCATATGGCGTTTTAATTCCCTCTGCTGTTACTGCACATTTCTGATTCTTCATGAAGTTGCAAAGGGGATTATACCAACGCACTTTTCTCCTCTCTTTCAGGACCAGTTTTTAGCAACAGGAAAACTGTAGAGGAAAAAAACATATTAAGAAACACCATACATAAATAAAAATGATTAAAATACTGGTTTAGCTCCTATGGACTTGACAGTGCACAATGGACAGCTGTGCATATTTCTGTATGTAATAGCCAACTGAATCTAATCTAATACAACAAATAAGTCTAGTTGCAGGACATACCCTGCTGTCCTAATAAAATACAGAGATACTAATAGAGTTTCCACTTGTGAAACTGCTTTTTGAAAAAGCATAGGGTTCAGTTTGGCTCTACAGCTTTTATTCCTTTAAGTGTCAGCAATTCACTGAAAATATTATTATTAGTTATAATTTATTTATTACCTCCCTGAAAAATGCCTAACAATATTTTTTGAACACTGGCATTACATTTAGATGCACTACTGAGCCTAGGAATTAATGAAACTGTGTCATAATAAGTTCAATGTATGCTGCCTGTGGTTTTAATATAGCAGCAATGTCACTATTTTGTCTTATAACTTTGAGGGAAAATTGGCCTCTTTGCTATATCACAGAGCACATACAATTATGCAGACAATATGTTTTATGCAATAATATATATAGATATTATGTTCAAAGGGTGTTCAATCTGCAGCGTCAAATCAGCAAATGTTTGGAGCTGCCAGAATTCAGATGTCCAAATGAAGCAATGTTTTGGCAGGGAAGGTTCCTGTGTCCTGATCTAATCTTATGCTTACACAGAGGAAAGAAAATGGTCATTTCTTTTCTTGAAGCTTTCTGTTCTGCTTGCTCTGTACTCTGGACATTTTTTATGATCACACTGTTAAAGACTGAGTAATGATATGAAAATCAGGGAAAGAATTTTGTTCCTAATGCAAGTTTTACTCCGGCATTTCTAAACTCATGTGTGCTACTTCCCAAGATTGATCCTTTATCTTTTTTAGAAAAAGAGCTTCCTATGTTAAAATTCTTAGACCCACAACAGATGTCATAATCACCTGAACTAAAAACCAGTTAATAGTAGTAGAGACTGACTATCTTCTATGAACAAGTCTCTGTGGACGGGTACACTGTCCTGAGCGCTTCCACTGAGCCTGCAGGCTGACTGAAAGCCAGGTTGTTTCCCTCCAGAAATGGAACATCTGTATGGGAATACTGTTAAGCCCTCTTTTGCTCAGATATCCAGGCCAGTCCAGAAGTCCTCAGCACACACTGGTACAATATGTGCTTTATAGACACCTCCAGACTCCTGCGAACCTGGGAGAGGAAGATGACCTAAATGTCTGGGCACTGGGGTACATGACCACAACAGGGCCAGCCAGTGAATTTGGAGAATCAAGCATTTTGTATTTAATCTTTATCTTTAAGGGAAGCAATCTGAGAATTTCACAGGCAGCAAATCACATTCATACATATCTGCCATGAAGTCTGACTATAGTATAGGGCCATTAATGGAAATGGCAAAATTGTTAATATTGAAGATAAAAGTCACAAGTCTTTCATATCTGTATGCTATTTATCATCTGCATTTGGAACAAGACAGGCTGATATATTTGCACTATATCAAAAACTTGAAGCTAGGATTCCTGCTCCCTCCCGGCACCCAGATCTCCCAGCACTTTAAGGAGACTGCAGCAAAAGGCGAAACTAACCTTGTCAGCCAAGAAGAAGATTGAGGAGATGGAAGGGAGCTAGTCCTTGCTGGAACAGCACCAACCCCCACTTCCTCAATGGCTCACGAACTTAAAGCTTTTGTTATAAAAGGGTAAAGGGTTTAACATCTTTTGCACATCGATCATAATTATAGCGTGTGAAGTAAATAGAGCTGCTATACGCTGAATCTGATCTCAGTGTGACTCCGAGCTGGGAAGGAGCCCACTGCAGCTGTTCTACTGCATTAAAGCCATCAGCTTCACCTCATTAGGAGAAGCATTCACTTTCCTATGAGATCCCTGCTGCACAACTTCCTGCCCTGCCCCTAAGACAGACATGGTAAGAGCAGTGTCACTTAACCCCTTTGTGTTCCCAGCTACACATAAATGTAGGGAACAGAAAGCCGTAGAAAGAGCTTCTTGGCAGTACTGGTGTCTGGGCACAAGAAAAAATATCACTTTATATACAAAGATACTCATGCTGCCACTGTGTTAGCTCACTCACTGACAGACTGGCATCTGGTGGAACACTTCTGTGATACACCAGCAAACACTGAGCAGTTACTTTGGCCCAGAAAATGTGCAAAGAAAGAGACAATGTAAAAGAAAGAACAAATTTAAGTGTTTTGTCAGCTTAGAGCAATCTAACAGACTCAAACTAAAATCTATTCTGTTTTTTGTGAGGGAACAGGAGAGCATGCGGTGCCTCCTTGTATTTAATTAGATACTTGTTTCAACAGTCAGATTTTCTTTACGGTACTGAGGTTTTGTTACCAATTTTCTTTTCCAAATATGTACTAACACAGTAAGTGTATTATATCAACTTTAGGTGTATGAATTGCTCTGAAACTTTGTTGTGGTTTAAGCCCTGCCAGCAACCCAGAACCATGCAGCTGCTCTCTCACTCCCCTTCTCCCTTCCTGCCCTGTTCCCAGGGGGATGGGGAGGAGAATTGAAAGAATGTAACTCCCTCGGGTTGAGATAAGAACAGTACAGGAACTAAGGTATAACAAAAACCACTACTGCTACCACCAATAACAGTAATGATAAGGGAAATAACAAGGAAAGAGAATACAACCACTCACCACCCGCCGACTGATACCCAGCCCAACCGAGCAGTGATCTAACCCTTCCGGGTAACTGCCCCCAGTTTATATAGTGGGCATGACATGCTGTGGTATGGAATATACCTCTTTGGTTAGTTCGGGCCAGGTGTCCTGCCTCTACTTCCTCCCAGCTTCCCTTCCTCCCTGGCAGAGCATGAGACTCAGAAAGTCCTTGGTCAGACTAAACATTACTGAGCAGCAACTAAACCCATCAGTCTTATCAGTGTTGTTCCCAGGCTGAAAGTCAAAATCACAGCACTGCACCAGCTACTAAGAAGGACAAAAATGGCTGCTACTGCTGAATCCAGGACAACCTTTGAACAGTCACCTAAAAATCTTCAAGAACTGCAGTCAGAAATATGTACATATGCTCATTCATAAAGTTGGGTTCTGATGTACACCTCAGTGCTGTTAAAAAATAAATATTATGTTTGAAAATGCCTGGAGATTGTACAAAGTACAACTGGTTTACAGCAAATGTGGAATCCTTTGTAGAGTTCAGTGTTTGGATTTTTTTGTCGTTTTTTTTTTTTTTTTTCTGATTTCTTTTTTAAGCAATATTTGACTTCTTTTATAAACTTTACTAGGCTAATGTTTATAGACTGGTAGAACTGCCTTTACTCTCAAATGCTTTATTATTTTGGAGACCATTTGTGGAAAAAAGTAACAAAATCAGGACCTGACTCTCCTTTTGTGTTACACAAGCTTTGCTAAGGAAGAACCCCGCAGACTCCAAAGTCACTCTGTTAAAGAAATGAGACTCTTCAAAAGGCTCTGGGCTTCCCTGGTGTTCAATTCATTCTCTGCTTCTGAACATGAACATGTTCCAACACAACAAACATATGTTTTGGTGTCCCCTCTTCACAAAGGGCAGAGAAGGAAGGTTGTGGAGGAAATCAGATGATGGACTTCCCCAGTTTCTTATATCTCTGAACATATGCCACCCATATTAGGTCTGAGAGCAAGAAAGGTAGAGGCCTGTCCTCTTTCTCCACAGGGTGTTACTGGAGCTTTGATCTCTTGCCCATATCTGGCTGGAGCTGGGATCTGCGCCTCACAAATACTCTTTGCAGCTGTGAAAACACAGCAGGAAATCTCTTTCCTATTGTCAAGCATTCACCTCTTGGGGAGCAAGGATGCCATTGGAAAAGAGTCTAGAGCGGGCTGCAAGAGTGGGTATGTTGCACAGTTACTGGGAGGCAGTGGGCCCAATTGGAGCCAGAGCACAGGACTGAGTTTGTCCAGGTTCATAATTTCCACAAGGCAATTGATAAACTCACAGAAGGATCAGGTAGTCATGGGTCTGTGTATGTTTCTGCAGGGCAGTGAAAAATAATGTGTATTTTAGTCCATAATTTAGAAGTAAAAGCTAAAGGAAAAGCTGGGAGTGTGAGAAAAAGTTTCATGCTCTTATCAGAGCAGAAAGTCCTATTACGTAAGTTTTGATTTAAGCTCTTGTTATTTTGGGTCTTTTCCTAGTGGTCATGAACTCTGCATGTATCCTCTGGTCTGTGCTATCAGAAAGGAATATGCTCCCTTCTCACCTATCCCATGAGTACAGACAGTGGAGGGGAAATAGGTAGCTGTTTGCTCAGATCCCACAGAAGAAATGTTGGATGAATCTGCCGCAGCTTTCTCTGAGCTCTGAGTCTGGTCCCTTTTCCAGTCAGAAAAGATTAGGAGCAACGCCCAGTCCAACAATGGGACTGCTTTGTAGGGTAAGTCAGGTATTCTAAATGCTTTCTCTACCTTTCATTATGATATTATGAAAATCAGACAGTATCCAAAAGTCAGTTTTCAGAGTGAAGCAGTGTCTGGTAAGATAGAAGAAATCAGAACACCCAAGAAAGATAGTCAAGCATGAACTTGGGTAATGAAGGCTGCATATCCGTGCACGTTTTCACCTGGAGCAGCAGCATACAGATACTCCATGTTAATTCCCTTTGGAAGCCTGTTTTGGCATGTATTAGATAGATTTTTTCTAAAACACAAACTGGATGCTCCACTCTGTAATAAATGTTTTCCAACCCTTACGTGTTTCCATTGCTTCCAAAAGAAACCTATGGGGTCGTACTTAGTTTACTTACTATACAAGCTAAAGTACATTTGGACAATTTTGATAATGCAGGTAGAAGAAATTTTTTTCTTGGCCAAAATAAAACCCCAGAACTTCACTGACCAAAAATACAACAGCCGCAACACCAACTGATTCATTCTATTTGAGCCAGATTGCTTGCTAATGTGGACATGCTGTGAGTGAGCCACCAGCAGCCTTTCCTCACAGCGGCAGAATTTGATGCTATTAATGTATGTATGCACCTTCTCACACACAATTTTCCATGGCGATGCCTAATGAAGTAGACCACTCTTGACAGCAAGAATGCATGTGAACATGTTGGAAAACACCATATGCACTTTATGCTACATGGGAGGATACAGAACAAGGTGACATTTTTGGAAACGGAATTTTAAAGGATGTGGCGATAACACAGACCATCTGTGTAGTCACTTTTTTTTTCTGTGGAAAACATGAAATTTACAAACAGGAAAAAGTTATCTGACCCAATATGTCTACTTTTTTTGGTTTAGCTTAATCCCACTTTCCTGTCTTTTTGCTCTATAGCTTCACTCCTTTTGTGCTCAAGAAGGAAATCTGAGTCTCTCTTGAACTCATCTACACTTCTCAGCTTCGGCCTTTTCTTTAATTATTTATTCCATATGTTCAGAGATCTTTCATTGAAACAGCTCTTCCTGAGTTTCCTTGATTTAATTTAAGTTGAAGTTTTGACTTCTCTATGTGAATAATTTTGCAAATTAACATTTCTGAGTTTTGCAAATATAAAGCATTACATATTAACCAATACCACAAGTTGTTTGTTTTTGTTTTGCTTTGTTTTTATTAAAGCAAGAGAAATATTTTGAGTGATGAGGTATAGTCTTAATAACATTTTTAGTTTGTTTTTCTGTTTGTTTTTTTTTTTTTCAATGGAGGGCAGTGAAGAATTAAAACCACAAAGTTCTGACATTTTTTCAAATTCTTATAATTTCCTGAATTACCATGTATCAGAGTCATCATGAGGAAATTTAGATTTCTAAAAACCAGGTTTTTAAGTCTAGGCTCATCACAGTGAGTTCCATTGTCTAATGGACACAATGGTTTATAAGACCCATTGTGGACTTCTTTTACTGGAAACTAATTCCCCTATAGGTGCTTATGTATCTCCATTGCTTGCAAAAGAAACCTATGGAGTTGTACTCAGAGTTAGATACCTAACTCTAGATGACTTAATTACAGCTGATGAATTCCACACCATGTGTCCACTGCTCCACAATAAATATAAGATAATTTGAAGTGATGGGACTGAGATGTGTAGGTTTTCATTGTGGCTCCCCATTCATTACCTTATCCACTGGACCACTAAGCCAGAAAATGTAACTGCTGCAAAAGCAACAACAACTGAAGTAGCTTCAGTTTCAGTTTCATTAAATATTGCTGAAGAAGTCAAGCGTGTGACTTCTCCCTGCTAGGTAACATGGTGAATCTAAATCTGAAGATGGGCAGCCACTGACTGGGAAATGTGGTTGTCAAGAAGAGCTTGTAGCTGTTAGCTCATAAACATTTTGAGGCCACTCTAAAAAGAAGGTATGAGTCCTCAGAACATTCTGTGACTGCTTGAGGGGCTCAGATACTGAGCTCTGCGCGGGATGAAGGGTTTTGCTAGGAATGTCAGACTCAGGGCAAGACGTGACTGTCAGCAAAGGATGTAGAAGACAGGAAAAGCAAAAGGGCAGACTGCCCTTCTCTATATGCTGATGTAGATAGTGACTTTGGGGCACAAAATTTCATTAGAAAGTAAGAATTGTTGAGATATCACTCAACATTGTCTTTTCTTCTGTGTAGGAAGCCTCTAAATGCAGAAGAAGATTGAGGAGAAGCAGCATTTTGCTGGCACAGTAGGTACTGAGCACCTCTCAGGTTCATAAGCAATACTTTGTTCCATATAGTTATGCATTTGTCATTTTCTGTACTTACATTATTCTGTCAGTGCTACTAATAATTTTGCTCATTTATGTCTGAATTTTGGTAAAATCTTGATAAATAAAGAAAACTTATATGACCATTTCCACTGAATAAAAAAACTTTGCTTTTGCAAAGGATTTAGGAATGTATTTATATGTATATAAATACATTTATATATATTTACTCTATATACATACGTATGTACCTCTCAGGAGAATGACTGATTCATTTGTAATGAGCAGTGGGTGGATGAACGTAGACCAGTTTGATGCCATGCTGCCTCTCAGTCACTTTGGCAAAACACCTCACTAGGGCAGGATGGAGCTTTGGCTCAGTCTAATTCTACTTTTTCACTGCATTTTTCACAGCTGCCTTACGAGATGAGTTTTGTCCTCTCCATATGCTCAACACTGTAAGCTAGAAAGATGATAGCAAACTGTATCGTTCTCGTGAGTGTGATCCATCTCTCCTTTATGCTCTGCAGTGTCATTTGGGTCCAGAATAGAGAGATATTAAACAGTGCTGGAGAAATATTTGCAGGAATGGCTTAAAATTTATGTAAGTAACATACTATAAAATATGTATTTTAATATGATGTCTATTTACCACATAGGCCAAGAAATAATACCAAAAAAAACCAAACCAAACCCCAAAAATTTCATTTAAACACTTGGAGTTTGCCAAAATGCAAGACTATTTCATGTCCAAAAGCATGGATGCCCTTGGGGAAGGAACTAGGTAAATGTGCATAAATCAAAATGAGAGGCCATTATTGCAGAAAAAAAACAGTGGTGAGAAACACTGTGCATACAACTGGGACAGTTCTTGGCAGGTATTACATTTAATAACGATGCTTTCAGTTGATAAATGTAAGTTTTAAGCTATTGGCCCTGCACACTACTTCTAACAAGTGATATATTATTAAAAGAGATTTCTCTTTTATTGGACTGTAAAGTTTGTTCAGAAAACACTTCAAACTGAGCATGTTTCCTCTCCTTGCTTGTGACTAGCTATAGCTTCATATGCTATGGCCAATATATGGAGGCCAACATTTAATATGTCATTTTGATTCTTTTATAGAGAGGGGAAACAATATGTAATTTACATGAAATCTTAGTTTGTATTGCAAGCTGTAAAAAAAAAAAAATACAAAAAGAAAGATATTATCTTGGATTGGTTTGACTGTGGGTATGTTTGCCAGATTGCAGCAAGGCATATGTGCTATGGGGAGAAAAACTTCACAGCCTGAAAAAAAAGCAGCATTTGAGTGGGTTTTATTCCCCCCTCAGAAGTAAACAGTTTTTACTATTAACCCCGCTGCTCTGTTTATACATCAACTAAAATGTGGAGAGTACACACAGTTGTTCTCATTAATTTTTGATAAGCAATAGCAACTTAAAAAAATTACTCCATGGTGTATGCATTACCGGGTCTTTAATTCAATGAAAAACATATGCAGAAACAGACTTTCAGTCTTGCTATATGACAAAAGAGGTGGGAAGCCATAGAATAAATATGCTCTGATTTATCTGTTATGTTGGAGTTCTCTCTTTCATGGTGTTCTTTGACAATACAGACCCACAAAACAGATTCTGCTTCTAAGCTGTTTCTTCCACTTGATACTGATCAACACATATGCTACAAGGTGGAGAAACCCAGTAGGAAAAAACGTATATAAAATATTCCACTGCTACCTTATGGCTATAGAAACAAACAAACCCTCACAGCATATCTTGGCATTAAATATGCTGTTATAGCTAAGAATTTGCAAATGTTAAGGACTTTTCTAGGAAATGCCTTGCCTGCAACAACTTGTCAAATATGTACGGCTTTACATTGAATGTAATGCAATTACTATAGTAATTTAATTATTCTTTAACTGGGTGTTTTGTATTTTTTATTTTCATTTCAAGAGAGAGAAACACATCATTTGGATACTCTCATTAGGTAATTTTAAGGTATTGAAATTTACAGCTATCATCTTTTAAAGTGACACTGATGTCATAAAAACCTGTGGGTAATGAAGTAATATGTAGGTAATAAACTGAAGCCTAGGTATGTAATGCTGTGCACCTAAAGATAGATGCTCTTTCCATCTTTATTTTATTGCTAAATAAGTGAGGTGATTTTAAAAAATAAGACCCTGATGTACTCAGTGGTCATAAAAATCAGACCAATTACTTGTCATTTAATTGCTTTGAAGCTTATATTGGGTTGCATGTTTCTAAAAATGAGACTAATGGAAAAATTAAAGTCATCTGGGAAGTCTGAAGTAGGAAGACTGAGAATGTTATCTAGACATGTGGTGTACCTACATCTCCACCTAATTTTTATTAGCCTCACAGAAGTAAAACCTATTAATAGTAAATCATGATTTACTAGTCCATTCCGCTCCACTAGTCTTCAAGATATACATACACAGTGTTGCCTTGTGCAAAACTGACATTTGCCAAAACCTGCCAGATGCAATATTTGAGTAACTATCCAGTTTTTCCCTTCAGATCAGTCAAGTCTGAACAGAAATAATGAAGGAGCAGCAAATATTGCTAAATCATGTTTTTTTTCCAAGTGTATGCTAGTCTAAGAAGTGCTGCCCCTTGACTGTGCCCTTGCCCTCTTGCCTGTTAATAGAACCTGCCCTCAGTGCAGTTTCCACATGTGTAAAATCCTCCCAGCTTTCCAAGGTTTGTACCGTTGGCTCTCTACTCAACATCTGCTGACGTGAGTGGCAAAATTGGCTTTGGCTTCAATGGGACAGTACCAGAATTGAAGTTTAACTATTAGATGCTGAGAACAGGGAGATCATTATGGATGAAAAATAGATGACATGCCGGGATGGGTGTTGTTTTATGGACTTGCATGCGCTGCATATGTAATGCTTCAGGCTCACAGCAAAGCAGGGCAGGAGAAGTGACTCCTGGGTTCTGCTCCTTCCTTTCCTGGGTTCCCTGGGTACTGAGGTTCATCCAGTTTTTCCACAAGCTGGACTTCTCCACCCCTTAAACTGCCCTATAGTTCTGCTTCCCCATCTTATCCTTGGGATATTGTCAGTTCTTTTTCACTGACCTTCATTTTCATACCACATACACACAGATCAAGAGCTCACTCTCCCATTTGAATAAGGAAACAAAATATTCTCAACACACATAACAACAGAATATTCTGTTTGCTTTTAACAGCCACTCTTTTACAAAAGATTGTTAAAGTCTGTCAAAACAGGCTGAGAAAGTTGTGGCTGTTCATCCTGGAGGAGGAAAGGCCTCATGGAGACCTCATAGCAGCCTTCCAGTATCTGAAGGGAGCCTACAAGGATGCTGGGGAGGGACTCTTCATGAGGGACTGCAGTGATAAAAGAGATAACAAGTTCAAACTTAAACAGGGGAAGTTTCAGTTGGATATAAGGAAGAAGTTCTTTACTGTAAGGGTGGTGAGGCACTGGAATGGGCTGCCCAAGGAAGTTGTGAATGCTCCATCACTGGCGGTGTTCAAGGCCAGGTTGGACAAAGCCTTGAGTGACATGATTTAGTGGGAGGTGTCCCTGCCCATGGCAGGGGGGTTGGAACTAAATGATCTTAAGGTCCTTTCCAACCCTAGCTATTCTATGATTCTATGGGTAAAAAGTACGGAAGTGATACTTTCACTGCCTTCTCCCAAACCATGCAGACAAAGTTTCCAGCCAGGAGGGGGCGGCTCTTTACATGAGGCTCTAGCGTGAGCCAGATTATTCACTTTGCCGGTACGAAGCTGGAATGAAGTAGAATTGCAATAGGTGGCTTGGCTCTGAGTGATGGCTGTACTAAATCAAGATCAAGTAAATAATTTTTTTAGTACAACTCTAATGGATAAAAGTCGCACTGTGACTTAAATTTTCCAGGAAAACAAAGAGAGGTAAAGACAGCATTAGTTGCAATCATGAAGAAAGTTTTCCAGCAAAAAGAAAATTAAATCAGAAATGCATTTCTCATAATAGTGATTTTTGAAGTAATAGAGGTTTTTCACTGTTTTCAGTTAAGCTGAAGCAAAAGTCATAATGCAGCTATTGCAGACCCTGGAAGAGTACCAAAGACCACACAAAAGTGAAAGATGACTGGCATGTTTTAAAACAAACTATGGGAAGATGTGAATATATAAAAAGGTTACTGGAAAAAAAGAAAAAGGATCTTACATTCAGGGAACTGATAGGGTACTTATGAATTTGAAAACAAAACTTCGATAAAGACTCTTAGAGGAGTAAAAGCTAGACTTTGATGACGCAATTACACTTCTTCATGTGCATGTCAGCACTGATTATATTTAAAGTAGGCAGATAGTGCTCTGATGCACTGCACACAATAGCAAATTCAAAATACCACAACAGAACAGAGACAGAAAGATCTGAGAAGTTCAAAGATGGCATCCAGAAAACCCTGTCCAAAAGCTGCATGCACAAATCACGACAACCTCTGACATTTGGGAAGAAATGCAAAATTACATCACTTTGCTGCAACACAATGAGCAACCAAGTCAAAACAAAGACATTGGCACCAGCACTGCTACCTCAGCAGGATTACACATATAAAAATCAGACAGTGTTGCAGTAAGTGATGACTGATCTCTCAACCTGAAACAACTTATGCATCCATAACTTCAAGTTGTAGACCAGGCATGATTCACGAAATGGGGCCCTAACACTGAAAGAAAACCAATGGGGAACAGATAGGAAATTAATTCACCCTAAAAATCCCAAACAACCAACCAACCAAAGAACATTTAGACAGATATATTTTCTCCCCCTCCATTTATATTCCCCCAGTAAAAGTGCAACATTTGCAAATGGAATTTTGGAAGGGATATAGAGACTTCAGATATGCACTCCAGTCTCTGGACAGAGAAGCAAAGTTGAAAGATAGAATATCAATATCAGTCCAGTAAAGTCTTGTTTGATTTCAGACGAAATCTGCATTAGTGATTTCTAGAGGTAAAGTTCAATGTCAAACACAAAAGAAAACACCTAAAGTGACTAGCCAAAGATGTCAGGGACAGCACTTTCTGAAACTTTACTGTCACTCTAAGGGGCTGTTCTTGGAACTTGGGGAGTTTTTTTGTAGGAACACCTCAGGTTTTGAAGGAAAATAGATGGAAAAAAGCACATGAAGCTTAAGTAGAGTTTAAAGGAAAGTAAGAGAAGGGCCAGAGATACTTCAGCATTTCCTCAGAGGAACGTTAAGAAACCTTTTATTTCATATGCAAAGCTGCAGGTCAAGTCAATGGAGAAAGCACATTTTGGGAGTAAATTTGGAACAGATTAATTTATTTTGCCTGTGAAAAATTGTCCTGGACTAAGATTCTTATTTTTACTATATGACCTTACTAAAAAAGTAACACATCTTAATGCATACTTATGTGCAACATATTAACTTCTCCTATGTTACACAATTTATGTAATATTGAAAATTTTTCAGAGGACCTAAGCAGTCTGCAATGAAGTACAAACTTGAAATATTGCAGCTTCACAAAGTGACTACTGATAAAGGCTTTTGAATCAGTCTAATATACCATACAGTTAAAACAAAAAATGGTTTTACTGATGCCACATGGCACATACCCTTGATATTTAGCTTCAGTTTAAAAGCCAAAATAAGAACTGCTGCACTCCCGGACACTTCTGTCAGAATCATCAGGAATTTCTAACAGACAAAATCCCCCCAAAAAAACAAATTAAGAAGAAAATCAATGTTATTTGGTGTCTCAAATGCTACTACCACATTCAGAAAATAGTGCAGTGCCTATACGTAATCACAAATATGATTTACAATTAGCAGGGATGTTGCAAGATGTGGCTCATGCTCACTTTAGAATGACTCTTTTGGCAGACATAAGTTATGGAGCCATTTTCAAGTCTTAGACAATAGAAATGTGTGTCGTTTGCCCAGGAAGGTCTGGGATGGGAAAAACCAAGAGTATCAACAGGCATACTGATGGTCACCCATCGCAACTAGGCTAAGATGTTCATTGTTTTCTGATGGCAAAGCTGCTTGTATGTCAGCGAAAATGCCCAACATTTCCCTCAGAGTCTAAACAACCACCTTTAGACAGTGTTAACACATTAATCATAAATATTTGGAATACTATGAGGGACTAACAGTATTAATCTTTATAAGTGGCACAGGGTGTTCATAGAATAATATGCAATAAGGAAAAGGATTTTCCATAAAAGCTTTCCACTAGCAGCTCTGCTTTCACAGAGTTACACAGTTGGCCCTAACTTCAGCCATTTGAATTTCACTCTTTTGTGATTTTTAATTTAAATAAAACCCAGTCATCTGCTGCCATCTTGTTTATAGCAAGACCTTGCTAAGTGCCTAGATAACAGCTCAGTAGGAGATCCTTTGGTTAAATGTACTTTATATACACGAGTAGGTCTCCTTCAAGCTCCACAATTTAATTTACTCCACACTACAGTAATTCAATCTGATCCCCATTTAGTTACAGTGCTTGTCAGCGTAGCACTGACAATATTTCCATGTTTTTCAGAACTCCTGCTAATCTACTCACATAATGCCTTACGGATTTACTGAGGCTGTCTTTTTCAATATGACCTGAGTGACTGCACCTGTGAGAATGCTTGAAAAAATTATAAACTTTGCACATTTTCCTGTTTAATTCTAACTGGATTTGTGAAAATTGTTCTTCCTTGATTATTTATCTTAGTTCTAAGGTATTTGTAAAGGAAGGATTTATTTTAGGATCACACATCTTTGTTATGGTAATGTTGTTGCTCTTACTGATGAAAGCTGTGAAGAATCACTTGGGCAACAGCTAAAATTGTTCATGTGTTTATCTTTGATTTGTTAATCTATTGGTAGATATCAAGTTGTTTATTAGTAGTCATAAGTCATAAGACTGCCCATCATTTCTGTTAAAAAGTAGAATAGGACCCTGTGGCACCAGTAGTATAAATTTTGCACTTAGATTTCAAGGATTGTATATGCTTTAGCTTCTCATTAAGGCTGCTTGCATGGGTCTTGGTAGTGAATTTGCTTCACCTGTCCTGCCATCTTCATTGGTCTTATAGATGTATTTCTAGCCCACAAAACACTGTTGCCATATTTATACAGTTATTCAACTTTATGCAATCTGTTTTCTACAATTGCACATGTAATTATGAAGTTCAAAGAGTGCACTAGTCTTCCTAAAGGAACACATTGTTTTAAGCTGTGACAGTGATGTCCTTTTGGTAGTTTTTTCTCGTATCAGTATATTACATGTAACATACAAAACATATGGTTAAACTGTGTTCCCTCCTGGGGTGCATGATCACAGAGACAAAGAATAAATGCCACTATTAAGCAACACATGTTGTGTGCATGTTTTGTGGGGAGCTGCATTAATCTTATGTTTGAATCATTGATATGATATACGTGTATGAGTGGGAGGGGAATCAAATGAAGGTAAAACTCAACAGCTGTTCCTCTGTCAAATCAGAACAACTTATTTTGGAAAAAATCAAAATATTATGGTCAGGGAATGTCGGCACATATGGTAACCACAAGGTTAAAGAACATGAGCTAGCATATTTTATCAGGGTTTGCTAAGCAGCTTTTTCAGGAGAGTTGCTTCTCTTTCTGAACAGCTCATGGTCCCTGCACCCTCATTTCAGTTAAGAAAGACAACTGCTTCAGTGACTGAATGGAGACATTGGTAGTTGAATTATGGGAAGCAGTTTGTCCATCCCGCAAGAATTTATGAGATTTAAACATTTTTCACAAAGTCAAAACCTAAAATTTCATGCCTGGACAATGTAAATGCTTTGTTATAAATAAACATTAAAAAATATATTATTTTGTTACAATTCTTCATTTTTACATTTTAAAATGTTATGTGTTTTGAAACAGCTACTCAAACTCATTGATAGCAAAATATAACTTTTAAACTCTAGAAATATCAAACCTGCAGTCAACTTCATGTGTTTTTTTTTACTTAAATCTTTTTTTCACATTGAGTTTGGTTTTAGATATCAATACACCCTCAGATGATAAACAAAAAATAAATTACAAATAAATAATTTACAAAGAAATAGATCATACAAAGAACCGTAAAATGTACGTAGTCCCCTATTTTGAAGAAATTTGCAAAGCAATTGAAATCATGAAGAATGATAAAGCTCCTGGATCCAGCAGAGACGTTTAAATTTGGAGACATGAATCATATTTAAATATGTAGTTAATTATACAAATTCTTTAGTGACATATGGAAAACTGAATGGTAATTATAGCTCATTACTAGCTACATCAGTAAAGGCAACAATTCAGATTTGGCAGTTACCTCTCACATCAGCATGCATGGTGTTAGCAGCCTAAACAAACAAGATGAACTGAAGAGTTCACTGGCTCCACAACTCCATCGGCTGTAAACTATTAAAGTAGTTGTGTGATCTGAGTCACAAAGTACAGCTGATGGACTATTTGTAGTTAGTAGTTGCAGAATAAACAGCACTGGATTTCTAATATTGTCCGTAGTCCATGTGTGAAACCATTAAATGTTGTCAGTAGAACTGGAGTCTGGCTACTGCCATGTAATCTGTAACTCCAGTACAATCCCTAATATAATCCAGTTTTAAATGACATTCATGTGACCAAATGTGGATCTCTATGGTGTAGAATAAGTCACTAGAGGGTAGAGCAATGTCTACCTAACCTGCTATAGACATCAATGTAAAGATATGATGAATAATCTTTTGGCTTTATTGACTACATTTACTGAACAAAATTTTGCTGTTTAAAAAAACATAAAATGTACTTTTACAATGCCTGTCTTTGGTCATCATACACAAAATTTTTGTATGCCTCTCCTATTATCTGTGATACGAAACATAATTGTGTGACAGCTCAGCTGCTATGTTCTATTAATGGGATCCTAACATGAGATCTCAGTTCTGGCATGCAGGTACATTTGTGGTTATTTGGAAACCTGATGAACCTGAAGAATACATTTTAAAGAGCTTGCAGGGGAGAACATACATGACTAAGGCAGTTAATTTGGGGAACAGGTACTCACAAAACCATGATGACAAAAAAGCCAATCAAGAATGTATGTAGAAGACTGCAAGAAGAATCAAGAAATAAAATTGGCAGTATAATATTGCAAACTATCAAATCAATCATACACATGGAACAATAGACACCAAAATGCCTAAGCCGTTGCTACATAATCAACTAAGAAAAAGAACGCAGAATTGAAGGGAACATATGAAGCCTAAACAAAAATAACACAAAATAGAAGTCAGTACCTGGGAAATGGCAGCAGATAGATGCCACCAGTAAAAAAACATCAAACTTGAAAGAGCTTATATTGAAAAACAAAATCCAGACAAAGTGGTGAAACTTGGTTTTCAGCTGGGAAGGATTTGTGGAAGGGAAGAGGGGGGAATCACAATAGATTTTGTGTGCATTTTTCCTGTGTTTGCATGCTAGCTCAACAGAAGGTCAAGGGATCCATATAGTAGAAACAAGAATGTTACAGATTAATCATTGCTGAGATAATACAAGCTGAAGGGATTGAATGGTCGTGTGTTGTATTACAGACAAAACAGCCATTATCTTGTAAAGGATTTTTTAACTTTCCCCAATTTATGGCCTTTGTATTTAGCCTGCGTCACTGTATGCCCATCTCTGAAGGCTTTGCACTAACCCGTGGAATTCCCACCGCAGGCTACCATGAAGAATGCACAAACCCACCTGAATTTTAAACAGCATTATACTGTTAGTCAAAAGAAATTTCAGAATTATTAGGGTTAGAAAGGACCTTAAAGATCATCTAGTTTCAGCCCTACTGCCACAGGCAGGTGTGGGAGGTGAATGCCACAGGATTTGCATGAGAAACACTCTGGGAATGAGGTATGAGGCTTTGTAAATAAGTAAGCCTTGAGGCGATAAGCCAGGATCTTGTTGTAACAAAGAATTTCAGTTGAAGGCCAAAGCATGTGGGGGATGAGAGAAAAAGTGAAGCAAGAAGGTGAAACTGTTGTCTGGGAGAACAGCACGTGAGCATTATGATTGGACTACTTATCTGAGGATTTTTGAAGAAGGCAATGAGATTAAATGTGGTGTGCTTGCGCAGGTTGGGAAAGTCCCTAACAAGGGGGTAAAAGGTCTTGATTGTAATAAACTTGACTCTTGGCATCAGTATCATCACCGACCTGAATCTGTGCCTCAATACACCACAGGCAGGTACACCTTCAACTAGACCAGATTGCTCAAAGCCCCATCCAACCTGGTCTTGAACACTTCCAAGGATGGGGCAGCCACAGCTTCTCTGGGCGACCTGTGCCACGGCCTCACCACCCTCATAGTGAAGATTTTCTTAATAAATCTAAATCTCCCCTCTTTATGCCTCGTTCTATCACTAAGTAAAAGTACCTCTTCAGATTTCTTGTAGGTCCTTTTTAGCTACTGGAAAGCTGCTCTAAGGTCCCCCCAGATCCTTCTATTCTCCAGGCTGAACAAGCCCAAGCCTCTCAGCCTGTCTACCAAAGAGTGTTGGCACGTTGTAACCAGCTCATATGAGACTTGCAGTTGCAATTTTTCATGCCTTCATGTTGTCATCAACACAGAATCACAAAAAAAAAAAAAAAAAAAAAAAAAATCAGTAAGGTTTACAAGGTTTAGAGAAACTGAGGTGAAGAGAGCTTTAAAAAAGAGCAAGGGTTTCAGCAGCTTTAGAGGCTCCAGTGTCATCTGATTACATATGTAGCTGATGAGGAATACACCAGGGTTTATTAATTGGCTATTTTTAGTCATATGTCAAAGTCATCGTAGCCACACTGCCACTGGTTGCAGCAAAGAGAGCCTATAGGGATGCTGGGGAGGGACTCTTCAAGAGGGACTGTAGCGAGAGGACAAGGGGTAACGGGTTCAAACTTAAACAGGGGAAGTTTAGATTGGATATGAGGAAGAAATTCTTTACTGTGAGGGTGGTGAGGTCCTGGAATGGGTTGCCCAAGGAAGCTGTGAATGCTCCATCGCTGGTGGTGTTCAAGGCGGGGTTGGACATAGGCTTGGGCGGCATGGTTTAGTGTGAGGTGTCCCTGTCCATGGCAGGGGGGTTGGAACTGGATGATCTTAAGGTCATTTCCAGCCCTAACTATTCTATGATTCTATGATTCTAAACAATGCAAGCAGCAAGTCTGGGGTTCAATAAATCCTACTTTTCTGGGGAGTCAGTCATGTATGTAAAAAACTTCTGATCTATTCTGTTTGGTCTAAGCTTTTGGGTTCACACCATATCCTGCTTGATTTTCAAGCAGGATACTTTCCTGTATCCTGTGGACGTCCTGTGTTATGGATGGTTATTAATAACAGATCACTAATCTCTGGAGCTCAAGGATTATTTCAACCCAGAACACCCACTTTGCCCTTCAAAATCCCCTCTTTCTCTCAATAATAAACATCCAAAATAACAGCATAGTTGAGTGACATGCAAAGGAATTATTTATGTAAGGGAGACATCTTGTTCTCATAAATTATTGAATAAGAAATAGCTGACAACCTGTTGAATTTTCCTAGGGCTGTGCTGACTTTATCAACTTGATATATGATTTATGACAGTAGAAGCATCAAGGAAAAAAAAATAGATAAGAGAACCTGTCTTGCATGCTAATAAAGAAACTTCAGTGAAACCAATATTTAGAACTTATAAATTAGGTCAAACTATTCTGAGTTTTGTTGTTGCTGTTCATCTTTTTCAATGTTTCAAATGTCATATTTCCCCAAGCTGGTATATGTATATAAAAAAAAAAGAGAATCAAAAAAGAGAAAGCCAACCTTTTTGTGTAATTGTTTGGTGATTCAAGATGCTAAACAATTATGTTGAACTCCATGTTAATGTTCCTCTTTCACTCTTATTTCTCCTCAGTTTCATTCACAGAAATGCTGTCTGTAAGCTATCACCTTTGAGCCTAAAGCAATGATATGATATCAAGTTCCAGGCTAAGCAAAACCAAATGTAGCTCTCTGAATGCATGAACATTAAAACACCAACATTTGGAACTATGCAAATAAAATTTTAAACACTACAGTATTAGAAGAGTGGCATGACCTTTAAAATTTGACATACTTAATATTTATAAACCCTCTTGCATGTAGCATTCAGAACACTGTATTTTATCTTGTGGCAGTATTACACCAATGTACTTCCATATGCTTGCTTATTTGGCTTCAAAGGAAAATTACTGCACTAATGCATGACATAAAATACTTGTGTTCTGTAATTGATACAATAAAACCCAACAATATTCATGACTGAAAGCAAGTTCTAAAAGAATAAACAAAACTTCACGATTTAGAAGAAACTTCAAATTTTATGAGTACAACTTTGTGACTTCCGGTTGGGTATTTCCTATTGGTAAAAATGAATTGGAGGCAAGTGAGTGATATTGACTGGACTTTTCAACAGTTATTTGTCCTTGCTGGACATCTATCTGGAACTCCATGTTTCTATATATTACTCTAAGGCAAATTGTACTTTTTAAATACAGAAGCAACATACACGGGAAAACACCACCTGTGTTTTCAAGGCTGCATAGGTGAAAAGCTAATAAGTAGCTTGTCCTATTGTTCCACTTGTACTTGGAACTGAGATGGCTGAAGTCTAGTGTGGACGCAAGCACAGTAAAGTGATGGAGAGCCGGAGATAATAAGGGTCGATGAAGATGATGGATTTCCTAGAGGCTGATACTTGAGAAAATCCTCACAATTAATTGCAAAAGCTCGTAGCCTAACTTTGACTACAACCAACCACCGACTGTTTGATAGCAGAAAAGCAGGCCTAAAGAAGATGTAGGGGCTCTGGAGGAAGCAGTTTATTTTGGGATAGCTTTTCTGTGTAGAGAAATGTAAATAAATTTAAAAACTGCATGTGCTACACCAACCTTAGATTGGGTATGCCACTAAACAATTTTGCACAGGGGAGACAGAGTAAATGTTGGGACATTTCAAACTGAATGCGTAGTTACCCACATTGCACTCACAGTTGCCTGTACCGCACATAAAAAGATACGGCTTAGAGAAAAGGAATCCAAAACACTAGGGTTTTATTTCATTAGTATAACATGACTGCATTACTTTATAATCAGTAAACATAAAAAACAATTAAGGCTTTGAATATAAGTATTTTTACACAGAAAGACAAACAATTAGCTGAGTAAATCAAACCCCTACACGCAATACAAAAGCTGTAGAAAAAAAAAAAAAAAAAATTAGATTCTTCTGCATCTACAAAGAGAAGCCCTCACCTTCCTGTGCACTGAGTGCTTCCTGCATTGCTGTCTGTGCGATGGCCAGTAACACTGCCAGGTATCTGGATTATTAAGTGAGCTCTAGGGGCAGGTGGAACTTGATGTTGGCCTCTTTACAGAGTGATAAGGACAACATTGCCAATAAAGAAGCTACATTCAATAGCAGCTTTTCATGTGGAGCAAGGAGAACAAAGAGAGGGTCTGCAAAGCCTTGAAGTTTACAGTCTGGGAAGCGCAGAAGCCGTGAAGAAATTAAATATATGAGAAATTTAATAGAAAAGGGAGGGAAGTCAGTAGCTGCCTTTGTGCCTTGGCAAAAAAAAAACAAACGAAACAAAACCAAAAAGAAAAACAAAAACACCCAACAAAACTAATGCGCAAGGTAAAATTTAAAAAAAAAAAAAAAAAAAAAAAAAGTGAACCAAGAAATGAATAGGAACTGATGGTTATGGTGATTTTGTTCATTTTGACAGCAGTCCATTTATCTGGAAAAGCTGAAAGGGAGCTGTTTTAAGCTACATAAAGTGCTCTGGCCTCCTCAGCAGGGCTGGGCATGGTGAAGGTATCTTGTTTCTGTCCTTCTGCCAACTTGTGGAAAACTAAACTATGAAGAGCCATGACATAGCCAGAACTTACTTATACTGCTAAAATGTGCAAAAGCTGGGCCAGGTCTCAAACAGTAAATGAAACAAATCAGTTTCTGTGGCTCAGACTGATTGCTGAACAAAAGTTAAATGGTACCCTGAAGGGAAAAATGAAGCAGTTGAATAACTTGCTATTTCAATTTGAAGCCTATAGAAGGTAAACAACATTCTAAAGTTGAGGTCATACCAGACAACAAAAACGCTACAAGAAATCAAGCTTGCCATAGCAAGGCATGGTAAATCAGAAGCCACAAGGGAACAACAGCAAGGAACTGGGTAGGTTGTAGCTTGCAACACCAAGTCAAAACAATATGAACATTTGGAAAATGGGGTGCACTGTCTTACCCTGTAGGTTTGCAGTGCCATTCTCAAAGTCTTGTCAAGAAGGAACCTCTGTTGGGGAAGTTTCAGATCAAAGTAATTGTAGAAAGTTTTGACATCTAAGGAAGCCAAAGCCAGGGCAGTCAGAAAGGCTCTTGTCTCCTGGATTTTCACACCCTGAATGAATACCTGGAAAATAAATGAGCAGTGGGGTAGGCCAGTTTGTTTGGAGTTCAGAGTAATAAGCAGAAATATCCAGAGTCTTTGATCAGTTTGATAAAGAAGAGGTGTAGCCCTATGCTTTTCTGCAGGTTCATGTTGTTTTCCAGAGCTGGGATCCTACTCGTCTTATGTCAAAGGATTTTTAGTTTCATGGAGCAAAGTGGACATTCTGAAGGATACAGGTGTATTACTGTAGTTTTCCTGAAGGGAAATGATGCACCTAAGACTGTGGTAAAATGACAGTAAGCATAGCATCTAGCTGTAAATGGGGCTTTTTCACGCTACAGTGATGAATGGAAATACCCACACTACGTTACCAAATTCCTGCTTACTTCAGCAGCAGCAGTATTGATTATTGATTAAGAAGATAAATTAATTGACAGATTAAAAAAATATTTATGTGGTAACTTGTGCTATGAGTCTAATGGAAAAATATTTTTCAGTGTATTATTTCTTGATTTTCTATAGCGCTTGGCTTTGATAATTTAATTTTCTCCTATACATGAAATGAGAACATGAAAAGTGACTTAATATACAGATTTGTGTTGTCCACCCTATATTTAACTTTACATAGAAAATTTGGACGTTGCAGTAAGTGATTGCTATAGAGAGCCTTTCATGAGATGCTATACATATATAAAAGAAACCATTTGCAGCATGATATTTACTATTTTAGCAAGAAATCGTTAGTTACATTTTTCTAGTACTTTATAGTTGCTTTGTTTAATTTATTTGTAAGTCAGAACTAGTGTAAAATACAGTAAGACAGTACAAGGAAGTTACAGCATGTTGGTTTTGAATTAATAAACTTATATGAATTAACATGGTTAACAACTCACTTGAAATTTAATTAACTTGCCTTAGCTATCTCGTTAAATGCCTGCAATACTAAAATATTTTTTACAAGGTTAACATATCAATAAGATTGCAATTATGCATTTTTGCTCATTTAATTATATTGCAAAAGTTAGTTTATCCTTAGATGAACATTAAACATCAATTCAATGAGCTGTCCTTTAGCAAATCATTTGATTGCTGACATACAAAATCTAATTTAATTCCAAATTATAGTTATGTGCTTTTAGGCTTAATGTTCATTTCTCATTTTAGTGTCATAGTATATAAAGAATCTTAAATACCTTTTAGATGTTTTATAGAAGGAGGCATACGGTTGAAGAAAAAAAGGCATTTTGTTCACTTTCTTTTGTTGGAGGGAACACTAAGGACTCTGCTTTTCTAGCTCCATATTTAGTGACAACCAGGTCTGCAGTTACAGGTGGAGTGAATCACTCGTTATTAAGGAGAGGCTGGGAATGCTAATCTCTTACTCCATTAAAGCACGAGCAATTATAGTTCATCTTGTTCCTGGAAAACTTTTCCCATAACCTTTGTAAGAACCACTGAGCATAATTATACTGCGCTTACCAGAGAGCTGAAAGGGTTTTAAAGACATGAAACATATTCTTATGTAAACACCTGGCATCTTCATATGCAATATGTGTCTTTGAAATAGTGAAGTATCATATATGCTATCTTCAAAAAGTAATCATTTCAAGGAATTAAATGAGCAAGCATTGTACTAAGGCGATTGTTACCTCCTCCTTCACCCCCTGTGAGACTGATTACAAGGGGTATTCTGCTGTCTCACTGGAAGCTAGCATGTTTTATGTAGCTCCAAGTTCAGAAATAAATAGTAGACCTCATAAATCAGAATTTTACCTTTCCCTGGAATTCCTAGAGTTGAAGAATTTTCATATTGAGAGGTACTTCGCAATACAGATACTTCTCACATTTTTTTAATTGGTTCTTTCAGGGACATCCTGAACATTGCTACAAATGAAAATGTGCTCTAGGACACAGTCAACTGTATGTAATCAACAGGAAGAGAAACCTAGAAGAACTTATCTTTATGTGTTAATGAAGCTGTGCTTAGTTTTCTGCAAGAAATGAGAGGAATCCTTTAGTGAATACTACCACCGTCTATGATTTTGTAATAGGTTAAACTGGTCCGCTGATTTACATAGCTTCTTTGATTTTGTTGCAGCCTATTTGTATCCTATCCTGTATCATGGATCATTAATTACTAATATTGCAGATCTATATTTCCTATGGTGATTTTGCCCCCAGTCACACCTGTAAAATTTGCATGTGCAGTTTACATGTGCTAACTTGGCTATGCACATGAACAAGAAATAAATGAGTTAACTGTTCCATAATTTATTTTTTTGCATGCTTCGTTTTAGGTTTTCAGTAAGAAACTGTGTTTCTAGTTTAATGAAGTATGTTATTATTTAAATGGTTCCAGAGTACTTATTTAATAAAAATAGTAATTTAAAGCAGAATAAATTTTCCATTAGAGAGGATTTATTTTTATAATTCCTTATGATATTTTCTGTTTTCAGAACCACTCTCAAGCAAATCTGTATCTTACAGGAAAAACACATAGACAGTACAGAATATTGTTATTCTCAAATTTTATTTTAAGGCCTTGCAAAACTAAAGTACACAGAAAATTACTGGAGGGTTTTTTTTTTTGCTTTTGTTTAAGTAACTGTGAGTTGTGAGGAACGAGATAAAAGTAAGCTCATAAACTATAAATCTTCAATATTACTGCCTAGTAAAATGGCTATACATAATTCTGCGCAGTTTATCTGGAAAACCTGATCAAAATATACTGCAAAATGAAGTAGCTCATGCTTAAAAATTTATGGGGTTATATGGGGACACACTGTCTACATTCCCCTGTAGCACCAATTTCCACACAGAAAGAAATGGGTGCTGGTTGACTGTGTCATTGCCATAGTTCTGTGAAGACAAGTCAGAAGGGTATATGTTCTAGTGAATATTTTTGCTTACAGTCACGCATTATGTAAAAGTATAGGTACAAATTTCACTAGGAGAAAGGATTGGCCTTTTGAAAAGTAATCTTAGCCCTAAAGCAACTAAGTTTTAATAGAAGCCACAGATGAAGATCTGTATGACAGCCATAACTGATGACTAGATCCTTCCTATCATCCAAACCCTATGGTGTGGAAATTCACTAAAGTAGTGACATGTTGATCATGTTGATGTTCTTAGGAATGTTATTTTAGCTAGGACAGATGGATCTTTTTCTCCTACATAGATACAGACTGTGAACTCTAAGGGTTTTTCATTCTGCATTTCAGAACAAGAGAACGGAAAGGACACATTCCCCAGTAAATACATCACACTCATGAGTAATTCACAACTAGCATGAGTATCCATATTTTTCTTCCACAGTGGTTAATAAATGTCATAAAAAAGATGACTGGGTAAATAAAAGGTGGAAATAGAGGCAGCCCAGAACATAGAAAATCTTAGTCCAATCTTAACTTGGCCCCAAAAGTGCAGTTTGCTTCACATGATGAACTCTGCATTTACAGATATTTCTCTAGTTCAGAATGTTTTGCATATGAAAAAGGAGGACTGCACATATAAAGCAGAGGTAGGCATGGTGTGGAGGTGGCTTAGAATATGGGAGAGCATATGGATCCTGCAGTAGGGAATAAAGCCAGGATACTGAAGGTACCCTATGCACTCGAGCCAAAAGGTGGCTTATATTTCTGTTCTGATCAGCAAAATATAATTTCCTCTGGCTTCATCTCATTTACCAATGTGTTGCCAGTTGATCTTTGACTTTGTACTGCAAGTAAGCACAATTAACTCAACATGTTAAAATCTTATTGTGCTCTCTGAGCCGTATTTATGTGCTTCATTGCAACTCCTCTAAGATACAAGTGCAAGGTCCTACACCTGGGTCGGAGCAATGCCAGGCACAGCTACAGGTTGGGCGGGGAGGAGATTCAGAGCAGCCCTGCGGAGAAGGACTTGGGGGTGTTGGTCTATCAAAAAATGGACATGAGTCGGCAGTGTGCGCTTGCAGCCCAGAAAGCCAACTGTATCCTGAGGTCGAGGGAGGTGATCCTGACCCTCTACTCTGCTCTCGTGAGACCTCACTTGGAGTATTGCGTGCAGTTCTGGTGTCAATACAAAAAGGACATGGAACTGTTGGAACAAGTGCAGAGGAGGGCCACGAGGATGATCAGGGGACTGGAGCACCTCCCATATGGAGATAGGTTGAGAAAATTGGGGCTGTTCAGCCTGCAGAAGAGAAGGCTGCATGGAGACCTCAAAGCAGCCTTCTAATATCTGAAGGGGGCCTATAGAGATGCTGGGGAGGGACTCTTCATGAGGGCCTGTAGTGAGAGGACAAGGGGTAACAGGTTCAGACTTAAACGGGGAAGTTTAGATCAGATATAAGGAAGAAATTCTTTACTGTGAGGGTGGTGAAGCACTGGAATGGGCTGCCCAGGGAAGTTGTGAATGCTCCATTGCTAGCGGTGTTCAAGGCTGGGTTGAACAGAGCCTTGGATGGCATGGTTTAGTGTGAGGTGTCCCTGCCCATGGCAGGGGGGTTTGAACTAGATGATCTTAAGGTCCTTTCCAACTCTAACTATTCTATGATTCTATGATTCTATGATTCTCTACAACAATTAAATAAATTAGTCTTGAAGATACACAGTTATGTTTCAGGTCCAAATGTGATCTAGGATTTCATTAAGCATAAACAGTCTGTAAAGATACCTTACAAATGTGCAAGTATCTGATCCTGTTTTTAGAACTACATATGTTGCTAACCAAATAATTCTAAATATGTATGTAATTTTTCTTAAGGTAGGCCTAAGAAACTTGGTCCTCATTATATGGAAAGAATGGACATGTATATCCTAGAGAATAGTTAGTAACTATACCCCCTTTGATCATAAATTTTCAAGTGATGATATAAAGAACATTTCATTAGCTGTTCCATAATTAAGAGGAGCTAATAGAAATGGTATGAAAATTTACTTTCCCATCTGTCTTGAGTCATTCTTTTATGTTTGTCCAATGGGACATGTCATTTTCTTAATACTTTGGTTTTTTCTTTTTTTAAATCCACAAACTAAACCAGACATGTTTCTTGTATTATTTTCTACACATTATCAGAGTACTTCAGACTGTGGCGAGTGCTTACATTTATGATAAACAGATTTTCGGAATTATTTTTAGAAAGGCAAAAGAAGAAAATAATAAGACGTAGCTTCTCTGGCAATCAAAATCTCATTTGACCAAAGAAGAGAAAAAGCAGTTGTTTTATGAATAGCCTTCATATGTTCCCCGTTTGATTCAAACTGCATGCTGTTTTTCAAGGGCGTTCTTATAGAAAAATTCATAAAAAAAAAAAAAAAACAACAAAAAACAAACAGAACAAAAAAAAAAAAAAAGCACCCAACCTTAAAAAGAAGATTCCCTTATCTGTATTCCACATAACCTTAAAAACAAAAGAAAGTAAATTATTAATTAGGGAGAACAGTCTCCTCCATTTGTTCAAGAAAGTTATTCCTTACAAGTAGCTCTACCTAAGGTTAATTTACAAGGTACCTGTCCTATATGGTACAAGTGAAGGGGTAAAAACCTTATCTTAAAGATATTGTGGGCTCACATCCTGTGATGATGGGTAGCATTTATACAAGCCTACTTAATTTCATTAAGGGTGATGGTGAAAGCAGCTGGTCACAGTTAGATGCATGATAGATTATATGATAATCCATAAGACAGCCTGCCTACCTCTCTTGAACTCATCTCCAAGTTTTAATTTTTGCATATTCTCAAAATATTTACCCTTAGCAACTATTACTGTCTAAATTAATGAGTTAAAACTGCCAGTAAAAGCTATGCATAGGTATTGGTCCTTTTGGGCAAGCTATCATCTTTGTAATTATTTAAGTAATTGCTGCACAGTTCTCTTGATCTGAAAAGAAGTTAGATTCTAAAAGAAAAAAAATGTTAAGGAAGGCTGTTACTTTAAGAAGCATACTAATCACATAAGCACATGTCACAGCTCAGGGAAAGACAGAGAAATGCAATATGAGTTCAACTGGTTTCAGTTGTATTTCTTCACTGGCCTCTGCACAAGATGGGAACAAACAGTAGAAATTAGGTCCCATTGTGCAGAGGATTGTAAAGGTGTATTTTTAAGCTGGTAGAGACAAGATCAGAAAGGCCAAATTACAAAAAGGATGCTTGTAGCAAGCTATGTCAGGAGCAACAAGGACCACGTTAGAAGTGCTGTAATAGTAAGATGTAAAAAGTGAGAAGAAAGTGTTGGCCGACTCCCTCTGTGAAGCAATTAAGCTAATTGCAGGTGATACTGAGAAGAACAAAATGTTCCAATCTTTTTTGAGGCAGTCTTTCCTAAAAAGGTCAATTTATAAGTTGAGGATTAATGCAGCTGATCGGAGAGGAAAACATAGAATCAGAATAGTAAGGGCTGAAAAGGACCTTAAGAGCAAGATCTTCATTTAGAACAGGGAAGACAACATTTGGAAATTATCAGGACACTTATGGGTTTGTCAGATCTCTGAGCACAACCTCTTTCACCAGGAAAAAGCACCTGGGGCTGTCCCTAGGTCTGCCCTGCTCCCCATTGTAAAACCACTGGGGTATGAGAACTGCCAGAGGAAGAATGGGTAACTTAAAAAACAACAAAACAAACAAAAAACACCCCCCAACTCCAATCAAAAACATTGTTTCCTTTACAGAAGAAAACAGAGGAGCATAGAATTACAGAATAGTCACTTTTTGATTCATTTTCCAGCAAAAATCTGAAGCAAATAACTGAAATCTATGTAAGCATGGAAAATAACAAAGAGCTTAATAAAAACTAGGATGGATTTGTGGTATATAATCATATCAAATTTTCTTCTTTGTCAGATTAATAGACCTTGCTGATGGGAAAAGAACAGGAGCTTTCTTGGGGTTTGATGCCATCAATAAGGCTTTGATACCATCTCAAGTTATGAAAACAGCTTTAAAAACGTCTTTGAAATTTGCGCAACACAAGTTAGACAACAGTATACAAGGAGCACTTATCTATCAATTATCTATGAAAAAAAAGGAAGTTATCAGATAGGACTGTGCAGAATTAAACATAATCCACTTCTATCCAATATTTTCACTAATGAAGTGATGTAACAGAAAATAGTGTTGTTAAATTTCAAGACAACATCTGACTGGGACTGCAAGTGTATCAGAGGACAAAATTAGAATGTAATAGGGTAATTTTTGATAAACTCCAGAAATAGGATGAAAATTTAGGCTGAAAATCAATAAAGTGTGAAATGAAAATCAGTTGCACAATAAAGGAGATGACAACAACCAGACAGGGACCATTTTTTAAAATTATCTAGATTTAGAGGAGAGCACAAAATGAATCAAAAAGATATTGCTCTTGTAAAAAAAAAAAGAAAACGAAATTTTTCTAAGAGAAACCTGGACAAATCCTAGTTTTTCATTTTGCTTTAGGAAGGCTTTGGTTAGAGTGATATGTAATCTGGGGCACTACACTTCAAAAAAGATGTTCAGCAGTTTAGACAAGAATGACACATACCAATAAGAATCTTCTGATATCAAAAATTTGATCTCTTGCGAAAATACTTGGGTAATTTATTTGAAAAATTGGAAGAATGAAGAATAGAAATTGTATTTTTTTCAAGTGCATAAAAATCTACTACATAGGAGAAGGCAACATCTGTTTTCAACAATGAGGAAAACTGGAGTTTATAAAGCCTTGTGTCTGGACTCGGAGTAGTACTGAATATAAGCCAAAGGCTTATTCCTAGATGTTCTCCTAAAAATGTCCATCTTAAATAAAGTTTGTCTCAGTGATGACGCTTTACAATACAATACCTTCAAAGAGTTAGCAGTTAAATGTAGTAGAAAAGAAGACTGATATGTTAGTTAAGCATGTTGAAACAACAAGGAAAAAAAAAAGGAAAAAAAAAAATGTCAGCCTGGGGAACAAGGAGGAATGTACATTCCTTAGTGCAGCTTAGGAGAATTTCTCACTGTGTCTGAGTGGTTTATGTGTAATGCATCCAAAACTCAAATCAATTGTAATTTACAATTTTTTGCCAAAAGAAATAATGACTGCTAAAACATTTATTTTCCAGATTATTGAACATTTTCTTATACGCAAAAATCAGAAAAAGATATATTTGGAAATGTTGGAAAGTTCAATTTCAAGTCAGTTAAAGATCATTCTGAGTTGTCATCATATTTCCTAGGAAATATAATTTAGTGTTACAGATTCAGCCCTACCCTCTAACCAACATAAACAAACTTCAATCAGAGGGAAACCACATTGTTTCATGGAAGAGGTAGTCCAGAAAAAGCTGGCCGTAGAAGGGAAAGAAGGCTTGATGTAATGCAGCAGTTTAAGTAGATAAATGTAAAATTTAGATTAATTCAAAATGGGATTGTTTGACAAATGAAAATTCAGATTAGAATGTCATTGAAATCTACATTTCATTAGAAAAATTTCAAGACAAATTTATTAGCAAGATTCCTGTGGAAAATTTTAATTTCAAAGTAATCGAAGTATATTCTAAAAAAAAAAAAAAAAAAAAAAAAAAAAAATCCAACCAATTCTTCAATAATTTTGAAGGGAATATAATTTCAGCAGGATCTGCCTAAGATTAACCTTAAATTGTCTTAACAATAGAAGAAAGGTGACAAGGCAAGATGATAAATGAAATCGACTCTGAAATCTAAAATCCATGGTTAAAGACAATTATAATTCTACCCTGAGAACTGTCCAAAGTGAAATTTCTTTAAAATTATCAGAGATACAGCTTGGACATTTTTCCAGCAATGGAAAATATTAAACCAGCTGAACTGAGAGGTAAAATCACTGATTGCAACAAAGTGTCACCAGATTCACTCTGCTAAAAATGACAGACGGAGGAAACGCTTCCGGCCAAACAAATCTTGTTTCTGTAGAGGAAATGTGAGGAGAATTACTCCTATGTTCTAAGTGCATCACTGAAGTATCTCCTCAGGATTAGTGAGAAAATGCCCTCCTAAGCCATCTGAGAACCCAGCTACAGCATAGGTGGTCACCTACTTGGCAGTATCAACATCTGAATGCCCAGACAAATATTAAATGCAGGAAGTAAAGCTGACCGAGGAATTTTAATACAAAAATAACCTGAATCATGCTGATGTTTTTCAGTTTTAGAGATTTGTGTTGTGATATGGAAAGTGATCATATCCCTCTGTAACCTAGACCACTGTTTCGAGGGGGCTTTTTTTTGGCAACATTTGTAACTGCTCCTAGCTAAAAACACAGCTTCAAATGACAATTTTACAATCTAAGTACTGCAGGTGAAATGATCAAACCTATATGGTTTTAGTGAAATAATTCAATAAGTCAGAGTAGTTAATGTGAAAATGACACAGAAAAATTCCTCTTTTGATGGAAATTGGTTCTGAGTACAAAATGCAGTAAAAAAGTTGTTTGGTTTCTGTTTTAGTTTGGTTTTTGATGTTTTGTTGTGTTGCTTGTTTTGTTTTTTTAATTGAAGAGAATGCTGCTGTTCTCAGTTCTTAGGCATTTTCATGTTTTGTTTTTTTTTGTGAACATAAAAAAATAGCTTCTCAGAACAAGCAATAAACCCATATCTTGACCATTCCTAAGAGAGTGGATCTTTATTTCCCTTCAGAAACCGTGAAGATGAAACCAAGCTCCTTTTGTGTTTAGTTTTCACAGTGAGTCATCAGACATACTCAACTTTGAAAGTGTAAACTGAAAAAAAATCAGAAGGGAAGATAGAGTGTGGTGTTTCAGGCAGCCTTGAAAGAGAGAAGTGTGTGTGTGAATATGTGAGCTTGTCTGTGCATATGTACATGTAAATGGAAAAGCGAAACTTTAAATACTTAGATAAAGTTCTGAAAAGTTACACCTGCCATTTACATATGGAGACCTGTGTAATCCCTCATGGAAAACCAATTGCAACTCACAAGTCTGGAGTATATTTTGGCCCTAAAGCAATTCTAAGCTGATACATTTACTGCACAGAATGGCTTTTAATTTCTAGCTCCACAGCTGAATCCTCCTGTGTTAAAACCAAACAGCCATGATAAGATTACATAGCAATGTTATTACATCATAATTAAGATTGGAAAGTGGAAAATAAATTTACAAGCAGAACTGGAAAGTATTAGAGACAGAAATTAATTAGTTAAGTCGGAATTTGAGTAGGACATCAGGATTGAAACGGTATAAATTCCGTAACTACACTATACAGTTAAAGTGCACTTCTCATTTACAGGTTTCCATTTCCAAAAAAAGTGAAGGTTCCAAAAGTTAGATAGAGAATTTATTGCTTATTCTATCAGAGAGACAAGTACCATATTCTGAAACAGCACAAGTAAATCCTGAAAGATATCTGTCACCAGACTGAACCTGCCTCAAGGCAGCTTGCCTTTTGAATCTAGTGGCAAGGTTTATTTCACAGGGGGACTTATTCCTCTCTTATTTTATTTTCAGATCCTTTGTTTGGTGGCTGCATATGGGGTCATTCAGTTGCCTCCTTTAAACAACGAAGCTATGGGTCAGGAGCCTGCATTCTTTAATTATTAAGAGAAATAGTTGCAATTTTTTGAGAATAGACCTTTTCTTCTTTTGAAAACTTCAGTAGAGTGTGAAGTAAACAGAGGATATGAAGTTGTTCCTCTCCACTGTGATAATAGTTTTTGTAAAAGGGTTATGTTTGCTCTTTTCAAAGTTATTACCCTGGAAGGGGATAGGCAGGAAGAGACTACTAGCAACTGATTCTTGATATAGGTGAAAGCTAACTGCATTACCTCTAAAATCTTTCAAGATCTAGTAAGGCAAACGTCTTCACAACTTGTGGTAACTGTCAGAAAAGTCGGAAGAACTAGGCTAGAATGGTATGAGGCATGGCGGGAATGAGATCTAATAAATCAATACTGACAAGACATTTGTAGGTTCAGCTTTTCACATTCTTAAGCTCTTCTCCAAACACTGAATACTGAAATTTTATCACCTTTTACAGAACTGCATAACCATAGAAGAGCTGAAGTTGGCAAGGACTTCTGAAGACTGTCTAGTCCAAGACCTTCACCTAGTACAAGTCTTCCTTGCTCCAGACTTCCCCCTGGTGGCAGGGGCCTGTGATTCCCCTAGGCCAGACTTAGATTGTGGCACAGAAGATATCAAGCACCTCAGCCTTTTCCATGTTCTTCGTGACCAGAGTCCCTACCCCATTCAGCAGCAGGCCTGCTTTTTCCCTGTCTTCCTTCTGCTATGATGTAGAAACCCTTATAGCTGTCTTTCATGTCCCTCAAGAGACTTAGCTCCAGCTGGACTTTGCATTTTCTGGACCTAGCACTGAGTGTGTGAAAGAAAATTTCCTTGTTCAGCCTACTGATTCCAGAATCTGAGACCCTATGAAATCAGCTAAATTGATATCATCCAGGTTTCAGATCCAGCCAGGGTGAAACAACATTGAACTTTGTTATATAAACATAGGCTTGAATATAGACTGTTAAGGAATACAGGTGAAAAGAGAACTCATGGAAAACACCAGAAAAACAAATTTACTGTCCAGGTTGCTGCTATCAGAGGAACAGGAGTTTGCACAGCAGCTACTCTTGATAGAGTCTGTCCCTCTCTGGTAATGATCATCTGCTCATTTCCTCCATCAGTGCCAGTGACGGAGCAGTAGCCAGTGAGACTACACAAGGTTTTAACATAGTCAGAGAGTTATTTTTCTGTTTCTGAGAGTCTACTGCTCTAGGTAACTCTAATTTGCAAGTAGCCAATGCCAGCTACAGACAGGGACAAGCGAATAACTATGGAGACAAGTAAGCATGTGTGCAGGGAGAATTTAAATACTTATAACACAAAATCTGGAAGTTTAGATGTCATCAGTGCCATTTGATACCTAGAAACAACCTGAGTATGTTCCCCTCCTCTTCTGTGTCAGGGAACCTTACACTGAACAATGAACTGCAAAAAGGAGAAGGCAAAAGCTTGGGATTCACATTACCTTTCAAGGAAGTGAGTGTTTCACCCTGGTGGGGAGGGTTGCTTTCTAGAAAAGGGGAGCACTGCCGCTCTTGCAAATGGCACAAGCTCACTGCCTCACCTTTTTCTGCAAAAGCAAATAGAGGTATGCATTCAGTTGTTCTGATCTGCTTCATGCATGTATTGACATGTTTTTTTTATATAAACCGTCGAACCAGTTTCCATAAGATTTGAAAACTGATTTTTTTTAAGGTTTCCACGCTGTAAACTAAAGCCAAAGAGAGCAGCTGTTTTTCACGTATCTGGGACAGAAAAAAAAAATAAAAGGAAAAGGAAAAATTCAGTCACATCTCAAAAGAGCTAATTTAATTTCTAGCTTTGCTCCCCAAGCTGACTGGTAGTTTGCTGCAGAAACTCACTTCCTGATTAATATGCATCATTAATCATTTAAATAAAAGAAGACCACATAATTTCGAAGAACAAACAATGATACTTGACTGCTAATTCAGCAGCATAATTAGAAGCCTTCAGACATGCTAGTTGACAGAGTATGCTTAATAAAAATGAATAAACCTTGCTCACAGGGTCATTCAATCATGAATATTACTAAGTTCTTCCTCTTTTCATCTTACGTGTGTATATATATGTATACACTTATATTTGGATAAAGGTAATCTTAGAATAAGAGAAGTGAATAATAGTTCTTGTAATTAGGGCCTGAAGAAGGTGAGACATTGAAAAAACAGCAAGAAAACGTGTCAGTGCATGCTTGACTCTTCTACTCATCAACAAACATTTTCTCTCCGGATGTTTTACTCTCAGATATGTTATTCAAAAAGTGTGCCTTTAAGTTATATTCAGTCCTTATTCAGATACACCAGTGGGCAGTGTCATCAGATCAGCACAAAGCAAAATGAAATGGAAAAATACAGAAAGATGTAGATTCTGAGACAGTTAAACAGGTTATTACGTGTCACACATACTTACCTGAAGGGATACATTTGCTGGAGGAGCACACATCTCTATGTTCAAATCACTCATATTCCATTTCATCCTCTAGCTCGTAATCATTGTGTACCACAAGAGCTTAGCTATGATGTAAGTCCCAAATTCAGAGGGCTAGACTAATGAATTGGTTGTGCATCTCGTAGTGCATGCAGATAACTCTAAGATGAATATAGGCAGCTGGAAACATTAAGGGCAGGAAAGTTAGGACAGAAACTTCCAGATTAAAAGGAAGTCATTAGGTTCAGATTGTGTTTTGAATGAGAAGTCTTAAAGTTAAACGGATTAGTTATCAAGCTCAATCTATTGTAATTAGGAAGCTACAAAGTCTCTGACCTTATATGAAATCAAGATGTATTGGTAGAATGCCTTTTAATAATACATTAAACACCAAAGTTTATACTGAGGTCACTCGTAACTATGCCCCATTCCTAACATTTTTGTCAATCACTCCCTGGATTGGTCATAAAATGCTTCTATGTTCCCATTTGCAATTCTAGTAATTGGGACATAAATCTGCAGAGTAGTAAGAGTAGAGTAAAATGTAACAAAACAGTGTGTTCACTAGTTGGACTGTATCACAGCACAGTATTTTCCTGCTGTCTAATGACAGATCTGCTGTGTTCTCAGGCAAGAGCAAAAATAGCGCAATAAAGTCTGCTTTTTAAAAGCTTTTGGTGATTGTCATTGTACTACATTTGTGAGATTCAAGTAATCTTTTTTTCTTTTTTTTTTTATTTCAAAAGGAGGTTTCAATGCAGTAATATGCTTCACTCAGATTCTTTTCTTTTTGTCAGTAAGGAATGGGATTCATCTGTCTTTTCTTGCAGAATTTTTTTTAACATAGATGGTGTTTAAACTTAATCTCTTAGTCTATAATTAGAATTTACCAGAAACCTTCTTAACACTAGGAAAAAAAAGTCTTCTAGAGGACAATATTAATAAACTAAGCATGAGATGTGGAAAGTCTCATGGTTTTTTCCTGGCTTTGTTTTTTACCCAGTGTATCATGGTTGGCAACTCATTCACAGTTTTAACTGGTTTCCCTGTGAAGAAAATAAAACCAACAGTATTTTGCCAAGGATCAACAAAGCATGCGCCAAATAAAAGAAAGATGAAGTGTTTTATTCTCTTGCTACTAGATATAAATACAAAAAATAGTAGCAAGATGACTGCTCATAAAGATGGGTAAGGCTTCTTGTTGTCTAAAAGGAACAAGATAGCCCACCCCTTCAGTAGAATTACTGACTGATGCTTCTAAACAAGACTGTCAGATTCCAAAATCTTGAAATCAATTCACTTGCTTATGAAGCCGGAAACAATGACAAATCTACAAATTTGCAATCCAAATTAAGATTCATGTACTGTGGGGCAGGGAAGAAACTTACTTTCAGATTATTCAGTACCCCCTAATTACAGCTACTATTAATCTATTTCACAGGAGGTGAAACTGCTGAAGTTTGGCTCAAGAACTGGTTAACAGTGCTGTGGAAATATCTAACTCAAATAGGGGCACAGGAAACGATAACTGATTCTTTGTAGTTCCAAAGAATGGACTGAACGCAGCCATACACTTTGCCTGTGGGCACAAACTGCTGAAAATTCAAGTCCTCTACTTAAATTCTGTCAGGAAAAAAAAAAAAAAACAAAAAAAACAAAAACAAAACACCTTTTTTTTTCTTCTCTCTGCAAGATCGTATATGCCCCAGGCTATCAAAAACTGTAATAATGTGTATCTTAATCTGTCACAAAAATCGAGTTCTTCAAAATGTTAAACTCTTGAGCAACATATGTTTGGATTAAAAAGAGATGGGTCAGAGAAAGAACAAAAATTATACCCCTAAACCCAAAGATATTTGGTGAAATTAATATAGACAAAGGTGACCATTCCTGAAGTCTTTACCATTATTTCCTTTGAAAAGAAAAATTCCTGCAAGGATGAAATGGAAAAGGATTTGAGAAATGGCCTTGAGGTGAGAAAGTGAAGTTTTGAATGTATGTAGCTGACTGATTTCTTTTAGAAAAATACAGGCCAGAAGAGATCCTCTTGAATAAATGCAGTCATTTTCAAAAATACAAAGCAACCAAGAGTTCCATTTGAACTTGAAATGTGTATTTGAGGGATGTGCCAGAACAACTGTAGTGAAACTCACATGTATGTTGTGTAATAGCTCTGTCATTAAATATTGATGAAACTGATAAAAATGAAATAAATTCAAACACCGTACAGGAAACCTTTGAAATTCTACAGGGAAAAATATCTAAAGGAGTTTCCATTTCTTCATCCTGTGAAACTCCATCCAATCTTGCAGATACATAATTGGCTGAAGCCTGCTGTTTCCATGCCTTTCCGTTTGCAGGAAACACAAGAAAGTCACTTGTACGTCTTGTCTTTAATATGGGATCTTTCAATCTTGGGATGTGTACCTTGCAGTTTCAATAAAGTTTTTGTTCGTTATGTGTAAGATACACAGTTTTTATCCACAAAATGGCTGAAAAAGGTGAAGAAATCAATGCAGCTAATGCGTATTTCATTGAGTCTGGCCTTTTGAGGAAAACAAGCAATGTCATTTTTGCCAGCAAAGTTCTGCTGAAACACAGATGTGTGAAAATATCAGGAAAGTTAAACTGTGGGAACACACTCCATTTTCTTGGAAAAGGCAATAAAGAGAAATCACTTGCAATGCCTGCTGCTTCACAATCAAAGAAGTACTTGTAAGCTCAAGAATTTGGTTGTGGGATTTCTTTTCCCCAAAGATCATCTGCTTGCATAAAACTTATTACTTTTCTCTATAAGTTTTGTGTTCTTTATTTTTTCTTTCATGCACTTTTCAGAGTGACTTCCAGTGGCTGTCACTAATACTGGGGTCTTCCACACCACATGACAGTGAAGAATACTCCACTACTTGTTAATCAAGATAAAATTAACTCAGCTTTACAACGTGTCAGACCATAAAAGCTGGACAACGATTTGCTTCTTAAGACCCTGACAAGATGAAAAAAAGACAGGTCTTGCCCTGTTTCTGCTGAAGTGCAAAATTTTTTCAGAAAGACATTCCTTGTTTCCGGTTTTGTTTCATTTGGTTGGTTGGTTGATTGGTTCGTTTGTTTGGGTTTTTTGATGGTGGTTTTTTTGTTGTTTGTGTGTGGGGCTGTGGTGTTGGCCTGTTTATTTTTTGATGTTGGATACCATCTTCAGGAGTATTTGGTCTGAAGTGATAAGTGCCTTTCTCCCAAGACCTTATTGGGATGAAATGCTACTGCATGTATGAGTGCTATCTAATTCACTGTAATGGGGCCCTCAGCCAGAATAGTCATCACCCTAGCCGAGTGGCCTCTCCTGAAAAGTCCATGGCTTCATTATTAAGTTGTAGACGGTAGAAATGAATTTAGTGCTAGGGAAAAACATTGCATTAAATAGTTTGGTGCCTAAAGATTGCTATCCAACCGACAGGCAATATTAAGCACTGAGTAAGCTGCAACAATGTCTTTGTGTCTGAAGATGGTAAAGATCAGAGGAACGTACATTTCTTTCCACAGAACATAGCTGATCTGCTGGAACTGCTTTCGGAGATAAGAATTTAGTTCTTTGCGTATCCCTTGGTCTCCCTGCTGAGGAAGCAAATTTTGTGTCCATTCAAGGCAACTGAAAAAAAAAAATCAAAAACAACTTGTTTGTAAAAATTAATATGCTTTTTTTAAAAGCACATCTGCTGTAGGGAGAAGGCAGATTTGATTGCATTGGTAACCAATTCTGCATCACTCTTTCATGAAAAGGAATCAGAGCTGAATGATCCTTTGCAGCTACCTACCAAATCAGCCTTTATCATCAGTTTTATTGTATTTATTTCTTTGGCTTTAAAAACTGATCAAGAAATTCTGTTAAAAAAAAAAAATCCATTTTCCTCTGGAAACAGCTTTTCTCTTGATCTGGTTTTCCTTACACTAGTCTCTCTGCTGAAGATTTGCTGTGGGTCTCTCCCTCCTTTTCTAGGCCTTTCGTCTCTCAGGAGGCTGTCTTTTGATTAAATTCTTGCTTCATTTTGGATCATTTTTAATTCTTTGTTTAAATGTTATTGTTTGTGCTTTGAATCAATCACTCCTGTACAATCTGAAGCTGAGCATTTGCTGCGACACTGAGTGCATTGCTTTTGCTTTTGCCTTAGGACATTGCTGCAGTGTTGCAGTTGATAAAGATTCTCATTATTAAAGAATTTACAACAAAAGATGAATTAATTTTTTCCTAAAGTCACTGGCATCAAAATCAGATACTGTTTCTCTTTTTCTCACTTCCAATTCCCATTTGCTTAGGAAATAGTTTTCTATTTATCTGGACTAATATGAAAAGCACATTGTCATAGACAGCCGCAACACTCAAGAGAACAAATGTGCCTTTGTCACCAGTGTTTCTCTGTAGCTACCCTTCTAGCCATTAACAACAGGCTGAAACCAAGTGGTACTATTTTAGCCCCAGTGCAACTTTCTGCACCCAGTGCACCTTTTACTGTTCAGTTAAAAGCAAATTGACACTTCCAGCCATTCTGTGTTGTAACTTTATTTCTTTTCATGGTCTTTTATTACTTTGTTCTCACTGAGCTTTCAAAGCAAGAAATTTCTTTGCATCTTTTACATTATATGCAGTTCTGCTGATCTTATTGTTTCAGTTCTGTGGAACAGGAAGAGAAGATAGAAATATTCTGTTCTGAGCAGAAGATTAGCAGGAATATCCAGGCACAAAAATACATGAGAAGCAGTAGAGACCTTTTCTGCACACAGACTAAATTAGTCAATGATGATAACTTCTGACACCTCTAACGCTTATGCATGGACCTTTCTTCCACCTCGTGTTCTGAGCCTTGATGTGCATTGGAGCTCAGTTTCTTTTCAAACAAGGCTTTTAGCACATGGTAATGTGAAGCAGTTTATTCAGAAATTCCTTAGCTCCTGAAATTAATTTGGATGAAAATTTGCACCCTGCTCCATTCCGCTGCAAGCCTTCCATTCTGATCTTAAACATGATAAAACATCCCTAGATTTTTTCTACATAGTTATTGGTGTTCCACTCCCTAATGGATATTACCAATAGAGCTGTAAAGCTACCTGTAACCACAACAGTATCACAGAATTATAGATTTTAGAAGGGAAAAGAAATAGCAAGTGAGTCACTTCTTGGCCACCCTATATTGCACAACAGCATATTTCTTGTTGTTTTATCTAGTCTAGTTTAAGGCATCAAACTGTTTCCCTGGGGAGATCATTCCACAGTCTATTATTACATTTACTTGCTGGCAAGCTTTTGCCCAATGTTCAGTCCAAATATCCTTATACTGGATCATCCCAGATTCCTTGCTGATCTGAGTACCTTTTGAAGTCAATTAAGTCCATGTTCCTTATGGGATTTTAATACCCTGTGGTTTCTGGTTTAATTTTTTTGTTTGATTGATTTGGCATTTTATTGGTTAGGTTTTGGGTTTTTTAAGGCAAAGAAATAAAAAAAAATATTTACAGGAATTTCTAAACTTGCACATGAAAATTGCTTTCCCATAGTCACTTGAGCAACAGTTAAAAGCCAGTTATGGAAGAACTGCATGTTACAACCTTTTCTTTTGGTTAGTGTTTCAGTTAGAATGTCAGGATTTAGTTTTGCTTTTTAGAATGCTGTTTAAATGTTTCTTTTTCCAAAACACTAGCTCTAGATTTTTGCCTGAAATTACTTTTTCTCACCTAAAGTGAACAAGCAGTTCAATTTTGCAGATCTAGATGTGAAGCAAATATTTATTCATGTATTTTCATTAAGCCTGAATCCTCATCAAAGTGATTGTTTAGGTTGTTCTAAGTATTCACTTTGTGCACTAAACCAGACAGTTTTGCCACCAAGATCTGCCATACCAGTACATATACCCAGCATCTTCTCAAGCTTTTGCATAACACAATAGTGTGAGGAGTCTTCATAGACATTCTCGAGTTCCTTTGTGCCATTTGAGGCTGCAATTCAAATTTCTTTTTTCATGTTGTATCTGTTTCTTTGTTACTCCTTTCTAAGCAATTTATACTCTTTTTACTCTAAATCAGAATAATTTTCATGTCTCGGCCTTGAAAAGGCTATGTATGGCTAAACTATACATGATTTTGATGCTTGGTCTCTGAGATATCATGGTAAAGAGCACATCACATGAAGCTGCAGCATTTACAGACCATTTTAAAAAACAACTCCAAGGTCTGGAGAGACGTGAGCAGGAATGGTTTCCTCCAACAGCCTATAGACCTCTCTCTTAACCTGGACAGTTGGATGTGATAAGACGAGGTTTAGATTATCTTGACAGCCAAAGTTCTGTTTGTCTCTTTTTTAGTGAAAAGGATTTCTCTCAGTGTTAGGAGAAATAGTGTCAATTGTCTTCAGCCAGGGTTTTCCCTTTGTGACTTACTGTCACAGACTACATACCTAGATTGTTCAGGTTTTGTGTTGTAAAGCAAGCATCAATTTACTGGTATTTTGGTGTCCCCTGTGGACACTCCAAGAACACATTAAATGTAGCAGAATGCAGCTGATGCTACTTGCATCAAAATACTTCTAAAAGTGGACATAATAGATGTTTATTTCAAAGCATATTTAAAGAATGCATATTTTAGACTCAAAGCTATTATCCACAACAAATGAAATAATCAATATTTGAATCCCACCTGTATGTTACCTTTGAATGTTATATCTGTATCTATAGACGTGGACAAGGTAGAGTAATTTTCTTTCTCTGTTTCTTATCATAGAATCATAGAATCATAGAATAGTAAGGGTTGGAAAGGACCTCAAGATCATCGAGTTCCAACCCCCCTGCCATGGGCAGGGACACCTCCCACTAAACCATGCCACCCAAGGCTATGTCCAACCCCACCTTGAACGCCGCCAGGGATGAAGCATTCACAACTTCCCTGGGCAACCCATTCCAGGGCCCCACCACCCTCACAGTAAAGAATTTCTTCCTCAGATCCAATCTAAACTTCCCCTGTTTAAGTTCAAACCCATAACCCCTCGTCCTTTCACCACAGTCCCTAATGAAGAGTCCCTCCCCAGCATCCCTATAGGCCCCCTTCAGACATTGGAAGGCTGCTATGAGGTCTCCACGCAGCCTTCTCTTCTCCAGGCTGAACAGCCCCAATTTTCTCAGCCTATCTTCATACGAGAGGTGCTCCAGTCCCCTGATCATCCTCGTGGCCCTCCTCTGGACTTGTTCCAACAGTTCCATGTCGTTTTTATGTTGAGGACACCAGAACTGCACACAATACTCCAAGTGAGGTCCACGAGAGCAGAGTAAAGGGGCAGGAGCACCTCCCTCGACCTGCTGGTCACACTCCTTTTGATGTAGCCCAGAATACGGTTGGCCTTCTGGGCTGCAAGCGCACACTGCTGGCTCATGTTCATTTTTTCATCAACCCACACCCCCAAGTCCTTCTCTTCAGGGTTGCTCTGAATCTCCTCCCCGCCCAATCTGTAGCTGTGCCTGGCATTGCTCCGACCCAGGTGGAGGACTTTGCATTTAGCATGGTTAAACTTCATCAGGTTGGCATCAGCCCACCTCACAAGCGTGTCAAGGTCCCTCTGGATGGCATTCCTTCCCTCCAACTTCCAACCGAACCACACAGCTTGGTGTCATCGGCAAACTTGCTGAGGGCGCACTCAATCCCACTGTCCATGTCACCCACAAAGATGTTGAACAAGACCGGTCCCAACACCGATCCCTGGGGGACACCACTCGTTACTGGTCTCCAGCTGGACACTGAGCCACTGAGAACTACTCTTTGCGTGCGGCCATCACAGCACTGTATAGCAGCGAAACTAAATGCTGCCTTGTTCCTCCAGGGAGCATAAAGACTATTGATGAATGACTCCTCTGGCAGATTTGCCCATGCTCAAACAAGTGCAGAAAAGGCAAGCCCTGATTCTTGCTGTCACTGCTGCCCTTGGGCATCTGCTGGGGCTGTGGAGGAAGTGGTGGGTCAAGGGCAGCCCTGACTGGGTGGACAGGAACATCCAGCTTGGTTCCCTGCTTCTATTGATAATATTTCCAGGGCTAGGTAGTACTTTCCATGCACAGCTAGTTGCCTGAACTGTATCTATTAGGCTGCAGAAGCTGAAATTACCTGGCAATCACCTCTTGATGCGTAATGTAAAAATGTGTGAAGTCCAACAGCCTTTTTGCCTCTTACACCACAGAATACGTTCTGCAGTAGTTTCTTTGGGGAAGGCTGAAGAATGCAAAACACTAATTGGTATACCTTTCAGATGCCCTGAAGTTGCAATAAAAATAAAATCAAATCATTTTTAAAGTCTTTAATGAAGTGATACAGTAATTAAATTCTAATTAACCAAAGGGGTGGTTATTTCCTGGTTTTGTGTGCAGATATGTAACTTGTGTTGTGGCTCCTAGTTCAGTTATAAAAGTTTCAGTAATATCACTTCCATATGAGTCCACACTTTAGAAAATCGCCTTATTGTCAAAAATTTGCAGGGTTCTTGGGGAAAACAGCCTCTGAGACACTGATACTTAAATGTTCAGAAGCAAGCTGATATGACACAGCTAATTTTATCATTAAATAACGTTCAGAATTTAATCATTAATTTGAGATCAGTATTTGTCCGTTCAATCTTGCCAGACTTTCCAACAATAATATGACCAAGTCTCTGGCTGGTGAGAGGCTAAACAGTGCTGTGAGAGCTCCTGCACCTGGCACTTCGAGTGAGCATCCCAGAGCATAGTTTGGGATTGCAATAGAGATGCCCCATTTCTAGACTTGATTATTTGCATCATGGGGAAACTCAAGTGAAATTTATGAAAATGTATCTTTTGAACTTGCAATGGGAGAAATTCTTTTATATATTCAACAAGAGTATCACACATGAAAGTTCCTAGGACACAACTTCAAAAGAGGAAAACAAGAAGAAAATAAGAAGATGAACTTAATCTTATATACTTCCCAAAGCATGTCAATATAATAATATTTATTCCTTGTGCAGTTATAAAAATGTGATTAATATGGAGAGCTGACATTCTGATCTCTTCAAAAACTGTTAAATTATTAAATAAGGGATTCTATGGTTTTGACAGCAAAGTGCCTAACTTCTGAAAGCTGGAGTTGGCCAAGCTAAAACTCAAAATATACCATATGAAAATTTACATCTCCCAAAGGGTTTATTGGAAAAAGAATGAAATGTAATAATTTCATACCAGTTTATCTTCAAAACCTCTCACATATCACTTCATGCTTAATCTTTTCTTTAATTACACATAACACATATAAGGTTTAGTGCAAGTTACTGAAAATCAATAGGTTATAAATGTAGAATTCGTAATTACTGCACGACTTCTACAATATCTTATTTACATAATTCATTTGCTGGCAACTTGCATTTTAATTAACCTAGAATGAGTGCTTCAATGGAATTGCAATTTAGTGTGCTAAATTAAAAAAGTTGTCAAATCTTGCACTTAGTCATGCAACTGTGAACTTCGCTGTCTATTCAGACAGATTAAGAATTGTACAATTAAGAAGACGAATTTAATCGCCAATTCCCAATGCATTATCTAAATCTTTGTTTTTTCCTGGTAAATTGTCTTTAAAATGTGGTAATGATCAGAATCACTGCCAAATTAATAAATTTTGCTGACCAAATTCTCCCCTGCAGTATTCTTATTCAATAGATAAAGATGTCATAAAATTAAACTAGAGGAAAAGAGTTGATGAAGAAGCAGTCACCTTAATAGCTCCCCAGATGCTCCATGCTGACACTGAATGTTGTCCTTCTGCTGGTTAAAATGCAAATATCATAGAATCATAGAACCATAGAATAGTTAGGGTTGGGAAGGATGTTAAGATGATCTAATTCCAACCCCCCTACCATGGGCAGAGACACCTCACACTGAAACATGTCACCCAAGGCTATGTCCAACCCCGCCTTGAACACTGCCAGCAATAGAGCATTCACAACTTCCCTGGACAACCCATTCCAGTGCCTCATCATACTAACAGTAAAGAACTTCTTCCTTATAGCCAATCTAAACTTCCCCTGTTTAAGTTTAAACCCATTACTCCCTGTCCACTACAGTCCCTAATGAAGAGTCCCTCCCCAGCATCCCTATAGGCCCTCTTCATATACTGGAAGGCTGCTATGAGGTCTCCACACAATATTCTCCTCTCCAGACTGAACAGCCCCACCTTTCTCATCCTATTTTCATACAGGAGGTGCTCCAGTCCCCTGATCATCCTCATGGCCCTCCTCTGGACTTGTTCCACTGTTCCATGTCTTTTTATGTTGAGGACATCAGAATTACACACAATACTCCAAGTGAGGTGTCACAAGAGCAGAGTAGAGGGGCAGGATCACCTTTACCCCTTGTCCACAACAGTCCCTGATGAATAGTTCATCCCCGGCATCCCTGTAGTCCCCTTTTCGACACTGGAAGGCTGCTATGAGGTCTCTACGCAGCATTCTCTTCTTCAGACTGAACAGCCCCGACTTTCTCAGCCTAACTACCTGCTTCTTTTTCTTATATAAACAAAAAGATTAATTCCAGACTAAGAAGACAGCTCTGGTAGGCTCAATATCAAGGTTTTCGATAACTCTGTTTACCATAGATCAAATGGAATTATGCAAGAAAAGTGGACTTAGCTCTTAAAGTAGGAAGAAACTTGGGTTAGATTTTTACTGACCTGATTAAGTTGTAGCAGTTTCTATATAAAATCGAACATGCAAAATTCCCTTTCTCAGCTACCTCCTGCTCACAGTCCTTTGTATATTGAATGAATTTTCCTTAACCTTTGATTTCATATTAGCATCCATGTTCTTGGAAAGAAATTTCTTAATGACTTTTTCCCAAAATTTGCATTATAATATTTTCAGAATACATTTTTAGTGTTCATCTGGAAAATACCAAAAAGACGATGATAGTGTATTCTGTTTATCTGTGCTCTGACATAATCAGTCCTTTCAGAAAGCCCATAAAAATTCAATGGATTTTAAAAAGGCAATCACATTGGAAGTAATGTAGTCTTATTTATAGCCTTTTTGTGAATGTATTTGTGTGATATAAATATTAAGGTAAATTTAATTAATAGAAAGTAGTTTTTTCATAACACATAGAAGGAGAGCTTTTTTTGTCACACAAGAAAAACAGGCTGACAAATACCATCTCTTCCACCTGATTTTCAATGTGGTGGCTGAGACTTAGACAAAAGATATAATTTAGTTATTTCAAGACACTTCTATGTCAGTGTATACTCCACAAGATGTAATATAATTTGTCTGCCACACTATTTATGCAGCACTTTGTCTGGCACAACATTCCCTCTAGACAGAAGGTGTTGACATATTAATGAAGCAAGCAACAAGCATTTGATTTGGTGTCCTCAACATAAAAAGGACATGGAACTGTTAGAACAAGTGCAGAGGAGGGCCACGAGGATGATCAGGGGACTGGAGCACCTCCCGTATGAAGATAGGCTGAGAAAGTTGGGGCTGTTCAGCCTGGAGAAGAGAAAGCTGCGTGGAGACCTCCTAGCAGCCTTCCAATACCTGGAGGGGGCTTACAAGGATGCTGGGGAGGGACTCTTCATTAGGGATTGTGGTGAGAGGACAAGGGGTAACAGGTTTAAACTTAAACAGGGGAAGTTTAGATTGGATATGATGAAGAAATTCTTTACTGTAAGGGTGGTGAGGCCCTGGAATGGGTTGCCCAGGGAGGTTGTGAATGCTTCATCCCTGGCAGTGTTCAAGGTGGGGTTGAACATAGCCTTGGGTGTCATGGTTTAGTGGGAGGTGTCCCTGCCCATGGCAGGGGGGTTGGAACTCGATGATCTTGAGGTCCTTTCCAACCCTAATTATTCTATGATTCTATGATTCTATGATTTCTGTTTATATTGCTTTTCTCAGAAAAACAGGAGAGCCAATTCAACAGAGATTTAGTTGCCACTGTGCAAACATAGCTCCTGACCTGAGTGGTAAGCTGGAATTTCATAGCTTTGCCCTTTCAATAGATTTAAATACAATGTAATATTCAAAAAGAAAAAGAAATTTTTTCCAGAAAATATTGTTTCACATTTTCAGTTCAGATGCATGTCAATGATGCTGTTTTATAATTAAACATGATGCATAGCATTTTTGCCTAGCAAATTTGAGGGAGAATTTTTCAGAAAGCAAAAGAATGTAAGCATTTCCTTAATGGCTTCCCTTCCTTTCATCAACAAAATGCTGCTTGAAGTATCAGAGCTAAGAGAGCTCTTAATATCAAACTGCCTTACTATAGGCAGTGTATATTTGAGTGTCATATATTGTGCTGGGTGAGGGAGAGCATTAAGTTTATACACAGCAAGTATCATGAAGTTCTATTTCCTTACCAGATTTTAAAAAAACCCTCTACTTCTGTCTAACAAAACTTCTACCTTACCAGCCTTTTGCAAAATACTATAGTGGATGAAAGTGTCATTAATCTCTTCTCTCCAGACTTAAATCCTGAGATGAGGAATGAAAGTACTAGCTAAATTTATTTTCACAATGAGACACAGTGGTTGTAATGCGCTTGATATATCTCACTGACTTCAATATTTGCCTTAATTATATGAGGTGAAAGAAAAGGAAAAACTGAGACAAATACAAAGAAAACCATTATTAGGTACTGGTTTCGCTTTGTAAAGAAGAGGAACTCATGCCTGTTTCAAGCTTCAGGCTTCTGCAGAGAAGTGTTGACTAGGACGTGAACTAGTCAATTGAAAACTGATATCTTTGTGATTGCTGCTGTGAGTGGAAGAGTAACATGCATTTGGTAAATCTACATAATTTTAAAACAAAGAAATGTGCTATTGAAAAATCAAAGCTGGGGATTTAGACATGTAACCACAATTAATATCATTTAATCTAGCCCCTCCATGCTGAGGCACAGTAGCTGTGCCTGATTTGCTCCCAGATTCCTAAATGTTAAAGACTATGTAGCTTGAATTACTGGCACATGACGAAGTTAAGTTGCTGCATTACCTATATGTGCATAAAAAGCCACCTGGATTAATGAACCAGACTGCAGCTCAACTAAGCTATCATAATGTGACTGTGCAGACATTCACAAACCATTAAAGAGCCCAAACATTTAACCTTTTTCTCAGTAATAGCTAGTAAAGAAAACTGTACAGCATCTGGGTGTTTTTTTTCTTTTCAATGATGTATGTGTCTTGTGACATCTCTCGTAATGGAGACAGTAAATTCTCAGCACCAGTTCAGCCCCTTGCATCTCTGAGAATCTTAAAAGATTATGTATTCACATGAGAAGGCCATCCATTTCTCTCAGATCAGCAAAAATCCTTCAGATGATAATGTCTTCTGATAATCCAGGTTGCATACAGATAATTAAAATGGTGAAGGGGAAATCTATAGTCAATTATCTAAAAATGTGCTTTCTCTTAATACAGTATTTGATGGTTTTGAGTTTAAATGAAATTTGATTTCTTATTTCTTTTGAAGCTTAGTACAAGAAGAACTGTTTCCATTGTCCTGTGTAACACCTCTTTCTTCCTTACTTACATTTGTCACTTCTTTTCTACTTATTTAATAGCTCAATAATTTAAATCTATTTCTGATCCTCACTTCCCTATTGCTTTGTACGGATCCATGTGCAAGACAGAGTTTCAGAATAAGATGGACTCAACATTCTATTTTAACACAGCACCATGTTTGTAGAATTTCTTTAATATCCATCCATCTATCTACAGCTATTATCTTTTGGCTATACTTAATGATTATAGTGCAATTGTGCTGTTTTAAAGCAATAGAAAATGATAGCCTAACTTTGTTGACCATGTTTTTAGTAAAAGAAACAAACTTTTTCTTTTCCTTTTTTTTTTTTTCCCAGTTTTAGCAGATATGCATTGGTTTACGTTAAAAAAAATATGAAAAACAAGAATAAAAATACTCACAGTATTCAGATCTCTGCTGTGTCAGAAGAAAAAGATCCAAATGAACATAGTGGAAAAAAATACTGGCAGAAGAGTTTTCTCCACTAGGTAGAATGACTGGGACCCCAAAGTGTGGACAATTCTGCTAGCAGACACTTTCTAAATAAGTTGATTTTTTGGCTCAGTGGTGTCACCAACACTATTACAGCTGTGATAAATACAGCTCTGTTTAAACTAACAGTTCAAGAGCCATTTTCAGATGGAATGTTTTTACGCTTTTCAGATAAATGTCTAGGTGCATGTCTAGGTGCAAAAGCAAAAAGTGAAACCAAAAAAGCTGAATCTTCTGAACCATCACCTTACTTCTTAGTGAAATTAGATTCTTTCACCTGTGAAAGCATAGTTAATTACCAGGTGAAAGTTCAAAGCACATGTTTGCAAAATGTAATAATTTCATGTAAATAGTAGTTCTCTTCTGAATGACAGTCTTTTTCCCTTTGGTATGTTGAATACTAAAGCTAGTGCTCAGGCACAGTTGTAAAATTACTGCAGGAAATAAAACAGAAAAAGATTCATAATAATTACATGAATCACAGTTGGTTTTTAGGAGGAAAACTGCTTATCACCAGTGGAATAGGATAGAACACACCTGGGTTTCGGGTCTTTTCTGCATTACTACTCTATGCTAAAAACTTTCCCCAAAAGTCAGAAATTTCCAAATGATAATGTGAGCTGCTTTGTGAATTTGAAAAGAAATCTGCAAACCCCCAAAATGCCTGAAATTAAAACAACAATTAAACTCCACGGTTATCAATGTTAAAAATCTATGTAAAATCTCTTAAAAGATAAGGAGCAGTTCTGAGATTGGAGGTGAAGACATCACTCACAGCCAAGCCCTGTACCTTTGTCAAAAAGTAAAGCAAGTTTGGACGAGCAACATTTGAGATAAAGTTTGGTACATAATTAGCTGATTTATTGGATGAGTTATTAATTTTGATAAGAAAGAAATCTCCTATTTCAGTGATTGATAGAAAGTTTCAATTGCTTCCTAAAATGAGCAGACTAATGTCTTCTTGGAAAACAAAAAAGCTTAGTATATTTCATTTGAAGAGTCCCTCCCCAGCATCCCTATAGGCCCCCTTCAGACCTCATAGCAGCCTTCCAATACCTGAAGGGGGCCTATAGGGATGCTGGGGAGGGACTCTTCATTAGGGACTGTGGTGAGAGGACAAGGGGCAATGGGTTTAAACTTAAACAGGGGAGGTTTAGATTGGATCTGAGGAAGAAATTCTTTACTGTGAGGGTGGTGGGGCCCTGGAATGGGTTGCCCAGGGAGGTTGTGAATGCTTCATCCCTGGCGGCGTTCAAGGTGGGGTTGGACATAGCCTTGGATGGCATGGTTTAGTGTGAGGTGTCCCTGCCCATGGCAGGGGGGTTGGAACTCGATGATCTTGAGGTCCTTTCCAACCCTTACTATTCTATGATTCTATGATTCTATGATTTTGAAAGTTTGTATTAAAGAATTTGTATCATCGTATACATTTGCTTCTTTCATGAACTTTTTTATATATGAAGAACAATGAATAATAAGCTTCATTGCTATACAGTTGACTTTTCTATTTAAAAGGCATTAGTTCTTTCAGCAATTCTTCCAGTAATCCAAAACCTCAAAACTAGAGGAATGTGGGACAACTCTGATACTGCACCTGTATTGATGATCTGTGTGTTCTCCAGTTCCCTCCCCCTCTTACCATGGTCACTGTTGATGTATCGGTGTATCTTTTGCTGTCAAAGAGAGAGGCCAGAAGATGGTTTAGCCTTGAGCAGACTTTAGTGAAGTTTCAGGAGTTCTGAAAATTATTCCGTAGCTGCAGCAGCTTGTTAAGAGTCCACAGTAAAGCACAAAACATCTCTGGATGTTCTAGCAACTGATGTCAAAAGAGGAAGGCTGTTGTGGTTTAAACCCCTCAAACTCACGCAGCCGCTCTCTCACTCACTCCCCACTCTTTCTTCCCTCTGCTCCTGGAGGGATGGGAAGGAGAATCAAAAGAATGCAACTCCCACAGGTTGAGATAAGAACAGTTTAGTAACTAAGGTATAACACAAATCACTACTACTATCACCACTAATAATAATAATAATGACAAGGCAAATGCAAGGGAAGGATACAATAGCCCACCACCCAGCTCGACCGAGCAGTGCACCCCCCATGGTGCACCCCCCACCATGCACACCCCACCACCCTTCTGGGTCTCTGTCCTCCGTTTCTACCTCCTGGACAAGACGTGCTGTGGTATGGAATAACCTCTTTGGTTAGTCTGCGTCAGGTGTCCTGTCTCTCCTTCCTCCTGGCTTCCCCTCCTCCCTGGCAGAGCATGAGACTCAGAAAGTCCTTGGCCAGCCTAAACATCACCAAGCAGTAACTGAAAACACTGGTGTTATCAGCGCTGTTCCCAGGCCCAAAATCAAAAACACAGCACTGCACCAGCTACCAAGAAGGAGAAAAAATGACTGCTGGTGCTGAACCCATGACAAAGGCCCACAGATTCATATTCCTACTTGATGCTTTTATTTTAATTAGAACAATTTAGGGAACATTTGACTTGAATAAGGAAGCATTCAGTAAAAATACTTTCTTTAAAACATATTGCGAGACTTAAAAAAAGACACTATCTCCTAGTCAAGGTCAAGATTTTTTTCTTTTTTTCGAACAGCCTTGCAGATAACTTTCATTAACTTCTGTTACTTTGAATCATGCCCAGGATAAACAGCAAGAAATGAAAGCAGGTTAAACTTTATAAGTCGTATATTCTTCAGCTATAATTCTTGATGCACATGAATTTATCACATTTATTAATTTTTAAATGCACTATTCTGGGATGTTTTATTAGGAGTTAAAAAGTGTTTATAAGCAACTGAATACCATTAGGGGAATTAACTTAGTTAATCTACAGCTGTCCCTGTGAAAAAAAAACATCTACTGCCCTGTACAAACAATAAACAATATGGGCTTTCTACTGTAGACGTCTTCCCAGTACGGAGAATGGAATCTTTACTGAGTTTTGAGATGGGTTAAATGAAGATATTAGAAAGCAATTTCCACTTCATACAATTTTTGAGAGTATCTTCGCTTATGTACTTTAGCACTTAAATATTGTAACAAGCTTAGAAGCAGTCCCTTACAAATGAGAAATGCCATTAGAGTTCTGCTTCTTTTTAAGAGCTCATAGCAGCAAAATTTATTCCATTATGTGGAAATGCAGAATGGTGGGTAGTTTTCATGCACAGGGCTTTCAACACAGTTGTTTGATAGACCACATTGACCAAATTAGGACCTCTTCTGGTCGTTTAGAAGGAATACATACAGACCAGTGGCCACATAATGTAGTCTAAACTGTGTGCCTAACCAAGCTCCTTGAATAGCTTTGTCATCAAGTTTTTGTGAGTGAAGGATCTGGCAAGCTCCATCCTCAAGATCTTACCCATGACCTTGCTCACCCATAGTAAAGGATTTATGAACTCTAGTGCTGCTGCAAAGACTAGCTCAGGAGAGCCATTGGGACTATGAATCAAAACCTCTTCCCTGTGTCCTCTAACCGTTTCTAAAGAAAATAAGTTTTAACAGGGCTATCCCTGATACCATACAGATGTCCCTCCTATATATATGTTCTGTGTCAGACAGTCTATTAAAAAATATCTCCCTCTGCTCTGTTTCCCCCTATCTACAAGTTAGAGAGATGCTTTACCTATAAAACAGAGAGATCTTTTTATACAATTACTTAGTAATGTATCAGCTGACAAAACTAAGAAATATGCCACCAAATTCTTAAGCTTAGGGTCAATAAGATGCTTTAGCATACATTAAAACATCTTAGTGTACAATGGCTTGTCATTTCTCAGTGTGATGTTATTGGCTTTTGTTTGGGAGTCACCAGGACAACAGAAAATTGGGTTATCTCGGCAAATGTTTTGAGTAATGTCTCATTTTCTGACCCACTGAAATGCAAGGGGCAAAGTATAAAAATTAGTTTCTTTGGGCAGTCAAAATCATATTGTATAGCATGGTATCATTATGTCTATGAACAATAAACATAATGATAAAACAAGTAGAATGATAATGCATAGAAGCAGCATCTCTGCTGAGATATATACTTCCTTGCCTCAGCTAAAGGAGCACTGACAGCATGTGCAGGACAAGAAAAGTTGCATTTTTAATACCCAGAAAGCGTTATGTCAACCAGGTCACAACTCTTGCCTTTATTTAGATGAAATGCCTTCAACTGGAAGCCACCTGCATACAGGTTAGGATATAGCAGCCTGCTCAGCTCCCAGCAGGTAATCTATTCTGTGAAAATGTGTTTCAGTTATAAAGAAAACCCCCTACAACGCATCTACTGTGAAGTGTAGCTAATGTGTCATTCATATACAATCATAAACAGCTTTAAAAGGACATTGATTCTGTTTATTTTTTTTTTGATGATGCTTGTATATTTGAACATGTAGTTATTTCTTGAAATAACTGGGAAACAGCAATCAAGAGAAAGCAGTTGATTAGCAATTTAAAGCAGAGCAAAATGGAAACATTTTTCATATATTGTCAAGTTTTATTCTAAGTGCCTCCCATTAAAACGGTACTGCCTACAGTAACAGGCTGCAATGATTCACTGCCATATTAATACGCATTGCTGAGTACAAGTGAAATCTATATTCAGTTACATAAGGTTTCAGTGTTTTATTGTCGATGGCCTTTTCTTTGAACATGAGCTTTTTGTTGCACATGCCATCATAGCCCATCAAAACATGAAACTTCTAGGACCAATGTCAAAGTCTCCTCCCCAAGGTCAGTAGACTTATATTAACTTGAAGCCAGAAAAAAGGTAGAGGAGCAAAGCACTCAAGCATATAAGGCATTTTGAGGACACAGACCATAGCATGCTCTCCTAGTGATTATTGACTTTCCAGATTAAATTATTTTAATTGATCCTCATGTATAAGATATATATATTTACATCCATGTGAGAGTGAACTAAAAAAGAAATACATGGAAATGTAGTCAATTAGAAAGCTCTGTCATATGAAATTTTTATGTGGCCATTGCAGAGTTTGATATATGTTTACTGAAAAATGGCAATTTTTGAAAACGGTGTTTTATTTTTTTTCTTATTTTTACCTAGGAATTCTACCTTCATTATAGAGGCCTTTAAAAATACAAAAATACTTGAAAAAATAATTGTTTTCTTAATAAATTGGTTTTATTCTTGACATTAATGGTTATTTGCCGTGTGCAATCTTTAATCAAACTATCTCCAAATGACTGCCAATCACCTCTCATGCGCTAGAAGACACTGAATCAGTTTGAAATTTGGGTTGTCTTTTCCCAAAATCTGTTATGTACTGCAAAAAGTGACACTGAAGATGATTTAGAAGGCAACATGGGCAGGGACACCTCACACTAAACCATGACACCCAAGGCTCTGTTCAGCCCGGCCTTGAACACTGCCAGGGATGGAGCATTCACAACTTCCCTGGGCAACCCATTCCAGGGCCTCACCACCCTCACAGTAAAGAATTTTTTCCTCATATCCAATCTAAACTTCCCCTGTTTAAGTTTGAACCTGTTACCCCTTGTCCTCTCACTACAGTCCCTAATGAAGAGTCCATCCCCAGCATCCCTATAGGCCCCCTTCAGATACTGGAAGGCTGCTATGAGGTCTCCATGCAGCCTTCACTTCTCCAGGCTGAAGAGCCCCAACTTTCTCAGCCTATCTGCATATGGGAGGTGGGAGGTGTCTCTGCCCATGGCAGGGGGGGTGGAATTAGATGATCTTAAGGTCCTTTCCAACCCTAACTATTCTATGATTCTATGATTCTCAAATTATAACAGATAATTGCACCCTGAGGCTAGCACGACATCTTCCATTTCATGAATGATATGGGAAACCAAACTTATTCTATGTTTCTTGATTAAACATTTTTCAGAGTAAATTGAAGATGTCTGAGTACATTGTTAGATAAATATCTTTTTACTATCCTTATTTTAAGTTGATAAATGCCTTTAAAAATATTCCTTGGAAAGGGCCTCATTTCTATACTAATTGTAACTATGTTTCTCTTTGGAAAGGATTACTATAAATGGTCAAAGGATCTTCACATACAGCTGTTATATCAACCAGAATCTAGATCCTTCAAATGCTCAAAAATGTATTGAATTTTAAACATAGAAACAGTTCCACTGTGCTTTCCTGCTTGGAGCTGGCAGAATAGTGAAGAGTGCCAAATCAGATTGTCTAAAATACCAAAGCTCACATTCTTCAGGGTTCTTAAGTGGGGCCAGAAACACACATCTTTGCCTCTAATGAATTAAATATTGAATTAAAAAAATTACAGAATTTACCAGATCTTGTCCTGCTCAGTTTTAGGAAAAGACATATAAATATCTGCTCACATTCTTTTTGATCAAAATGAAGCTGTGACAAAGCTGATAGTGTCTGAAACTAGCACTGAGGTTTGATCTTGGTTGACTACCTGTAAAGATGTTCATTGCTCTGTTATGCTCAGATTTTGTGTACTGCAGACACTAAAGGAACTAGAGGAAGGACATCAGGTCAGACAGGTAGTATTCAGGTTTTATGCTACAAAAGTAAATGAGATACTGTGTCTGAAAAAGTAGAAAGTAACAAAAAGATTATTCCACTGAAGTTGTTTACGTGCATATTGCAGCAAAGAGGTACCAAAACTTACCCACACTTCCTCCTCACTACAGGAGGCGGTTTTGCTGACACATGCTGGTATTGGGATAAGTACTTTTACTGATGTGAAAAACATTTTCTTGAGAAGATATATTTAAGATCAAAAAAAAAGAAGAATCTCTAGAAAAGCATATGCAGATGGTTTCACTCAAGGGAATTTAATGTGGGCTCAGAGCATCTGTTCTGAGAAAACAACTGCTGAAGAGAATGGGATTATATAGGATTTGGACTGTTGTCATGGGTGGCACACTCTGACTGGGTTCTGCAAAACACAAATGTGATATCTCTGGAACCCTGTGGGCACCTCTGGAACCCACAATCAGTGCAGCTTTCTGGAAAGATTTTGGAAAAAGCTCTGGAAAAATCTGGAATTTAGAGAGCTAAAGTCTTCACCAGTGTGTAAACAAGTTGATTTTCTTTTTCTATTTTGTAATTTTGTCTGATCAATTTTCAGCCTGGGTTTGGTCCATCTTTTAGAGGCATTGAGTAGTTTGCTTTAGCTTGTAATTTTGTCTGTTCCTACAGCTGATTTCAGGCAATGCTGGGCTTAGCCGTTTGTCCTGTCTCTCCTGAACACATGAAACTCCACGACTAGGGAGTCAGCATCCTTGCAAGAAATTGGACAACCTAGCTTGAAACAGGGATTTTCAGGCTATATCTACTTTTATGGGAAAAGCAATGCAGTAGAAGATCAAGACAGTGAAAAAATTTGACTGGATGCCTGATGCCTTTCCTTTCGCAGAAATGGGGTGAGATGAGGTGGGAGCAATTGTTCTCCTGACTATTCTGGCCACATAGATTAAGCGTCCACTGGGTGATATTAGGTGGGCTCCTGGAGTGTTTCTTTGGCTTATTTTCAGCTGAAAAGAATGCAATTTGTGTGTTCTGCAGCATAAGCTGAACTATGGTAAGAGGGGGCAAATGGGAGGTCTCCTTCAAAAAATAATTCCTGATCTGAGCTAAAACACTGATGTAGATGCATCTTCAGACTTAGAGCACAGAACTGGCATTCAGTACAGAAAGGGCAATATATCCTATCAGAACTACTTTCTTCTCATCCCAAATCATATTATTGACTTTTCTGTCACACTGGACAGGGGATCTGGAGATGAGGAAAGAAAGCTATGATCCATTTTGAATATTTTTTGTTGATGCCCCACTCAAGTACAATTGGCCGTAATTCAAATAGCCAGGTTTAAAACTTTTCATGTGAAAACAAATTAAATGTTTTGGTTTTTCAGTTCTCCATCCTAAGCACTTTCAAGTACTGTGGGTATTTGAAGATTGCAAGTCACAATATTTAACATTTAGGGCCCTTTTAGACACGTTGCTCATTAAGTCAGTGTAAACATGCCTCCAAGAGTAACAGATGACTTAAACTGGATACTTAATAAGTAATCTTTGGTGGGGTTTTTTTTGTGAATGTTAGTAGTAAACTGATAATAATATAAAAGTAGAGCATGAATTTTCAACCCTCTTTTCTGCACACAGAAGGCTTCTGACTGCTAGCAGTGCTGTGAACAGGTCAAAGACCAAACTCAAAATTCAGACTGAGAAATAGTAAATTTTGAAAAAAGTTAACTGGAACAACAAATTATCATGGACCTCATGAGTTTAAATAGAACAAGAAGTATAAAGCCAGATTCTTTTTTCTTGTGGTGTACCTATTCATTGTGTTCCTTCCTTCAGCTGTGTGGACACATTATTTTCTCTTGCATCAGTACTGATTTTATGTATGGGCCCTCTATTAAATTCTGCCACATCCTCTACTCTTTTTTCAGCCCCACCAAATTATTCATTGCAGCAAAGATTAGTTCTAAGAGAAACTGTTGTGGTTTAAGCCCAGCCGGCAAGCCAGAACCACGCAGACATTCCCTCACTCCTCCCACTTCCTCCCCCTGCTCCCAAAGGGATGGGGAGGAGAATCAAAAGAATGTGACTTCCATGGGTTGAGATAAAAACAGTCCAGTAACTCAGGTATAACACAAACCACTGCTGCTACCACCAATAATAATAATGATATGGGAAATAACAAGGGGAGACAATACAACCACTCACCACCCGCCGACCAACACCCAGAGCGACTGAGCAGTGATCAAACCCTCCTGGGTAACTGCCCCCAGTTTATATAGTGGGCATGATGTGCTGTGGCCTGGAATACCTTTTTGGTTAGTTTGGGTCAGGTGTCCTGTCCCTGCTTCCTCCCAGCTTCCCCTCCTCCCTGGCAGAGCATGAGACTCACAAAGTCCTTGGTCAGAGTAAACTGAGCAGCAGCTGAAAACATTGGTGTTATCAGCACTTTTCCCAGGCTGAAAGTCAAAACCACAGCACTGCACCAGCTAGTAAGAAGGAGAAAAATGACTGCTATTGCTGAATCCAAGACAAAAACATGCAAAGCACCAGAAGGACAAATGCTCTACTAGAAAACACCACTTTTAGAGTGTGTGAAATCTTGTTTCTAAACAACTTGGCAGGGTCCTTATTTTCCACCTCAGTGATCTTCTTTAATCACTTCTCCTATTTTTATATCTACTTTTTGAGAGCTTTTTTTTTTTCTCCTCCTTTTTTTCTCCTTCAACTCTTTCAACTTGTGGTAATGGTACAGAATTCAGATATTCTTCAGCCAGGTGATAATTTTGGGCACCAAACACTGACTGTGATTCTAAGGGAAATTTGCAGGCTGAGCAAACCTTAAAAGTACAGTAAAAGCATTTGTTACACACTCATTGCAGGTGCATCCACCATTCAGCTCCTTTCTGTAGTGATAGCTGTTCAGATAAGGATTTGCTACAGCACTGATTGCACCAAAGTGATATCCTAAACTCTTTCTGTCTTTTAGCTAGTATTTTGGCCATATCAGCTGCACATTGCAGTAATAAAACAGGCTTTAATGTACATGTGGAATGGTACAGTGATAATATGCAATGCTGAACAAAGAGCTCTATTATTACCACATAATGTGAATCTTTGCAAAACTAGTCACTGGGCAAAATTCTCAGCTGGAGTACATGCATATAACTCCTGGGAGATCAAGGGATCTCATGCTAGTGGGAGTTCAGACTTAACATTACATATGAAGAAGAATAACTCTTAGTTGACATTCATTTTTATGAAAAAACACATGCAAGGGTAAATGTTTGAAGAGGCTGGGTCGCATAATCCTTTCTGCTTTTGAAGTATGATTTAGGTGAACCGCTGATTATTCAAATCTATAACTATCAGCTTCTTTCTTGCAGTCAAGTATTTAGAATTGTTAGCCTGGATTCATACTTGCAGCTCGAGTGTGGGTGTAAACTGAACCTACAATGGCACAGTGGACATACTTCCTCACAAAAACATAATCCAAAGTGTGAATGTGCCCATCCTTGCTTATGGAATGGAAATGTCATTCTATGCTGATTTTCAGTTTTATTGTTCAAGAATCACACTGACAAAAATTTGGGTGCCTTGCATGTCTTAAGTTAGTATATTTTTGTTATGATGGGAATATTTGACTAGGTTTGTGGGGAAAAAATATAGAAGCAGCTTCATGTCTTTGCAGAAACACACAAAGTCTCTCATCACTGGTAATTTTCCATTTTCTAAAATCCTATTATTTTGTTTACATTCACTACCAAAACATGAATGTTGCTTTATATCAATCACTTCACTTTCTGTTTCACAAACAAAAACATCATTTTGTTTTAGTAATGTGTTACAATGGAAAGTCAATAGTAAGGAAGAAGATTGCCAGTATGATAAAGTGAATGCTGAGACAACTTTGACAGAGGTGATCTGTATTTTTCTTTCAACCTGCTTGCACTGAGAATGAGGTGCACTCAATGATTTGGATTTGGAATCTGCACCAACCTAAGACTCCTAGTCAGAAGATCTTGCAGGTTTATTGCTTTAGACTATCTCTTACAGCCAATAAATCAGTATTACTCTTTCATCTTCACCATCTTTCTAACTAGTTAAGGAGAATGCATTTAAATTATGGGACCCTTCCAGTGTGAGAGATTCTATGATTTCATGAACAGATATTGATCTTCTGAACCTTAAGGTTCCTCTCACCGTCTGTAGCTGAGGAAAGACTGATAACAGTGTATATATTCATATTAATTTTATAGCCAGACCTATACAGTGATGAAGAGTCTGAAAGTGTATTTCAGGACTTTAAGATGGTGCCAGGTGAGGACCCTGTTTTGGATATGAACATGGAATACAGGTATAATGCATCTATCCAGTTTCATCTTTGAGAAATGGAATTTAAACTTAGATTAATATGCCCATTTGGAAATTTTGGGATTAGAAATCCAAGAAGAGCTGAAAGTAACAGTTTTCTGGAGAAAAAAAAAAAAATGCATGGTATTTGAAGAAAATACCAAAATAGTGCTTACCGTTCTATGTTTTTCTTCCTTCCTCATGACTTTATGCTCTCATGCGTTCCATCAGTAAATACATCTCAAAATATCATTGACACTGTGCCTGAAAGTCCTAAAAAACTTACAAAGTATGAGGAATGCCTCTTTCCATCTAGTGGTGAGCATGCAGGAGTGTTTTCTGCTCAGAAGCAAGTGTGATATTGCCAGCTTCCGGGGGGAGATGAAATACCTTCCTGGAACTAAAGAAATTTCAAGAGCCCCATGTAATTTTGTTACCTACTGCAGCAGACAATTATGAAATAAGTCAAATTTAGCTAACTTACTTAAACATCTGATTGCCCTATTTGGTCTCACCTTACAGGCAGAAACTTTTGGAGTTTTTTTTCCTTATTATGCAGCATCTGCATAACAGAAACCTACAGTGTGACCTGGTAGCAAAACTTGGAATCAGATATCCTTCCTAGATGCCATGTTCTGTCAGATCTTACAGTACTATTGAACTGTGGCTGCTGCCTTGTACCAGATGAGTGACCTATGAACAAGTGGAATCCCAGTGTTGGAGTGTTTTTATTTGTCACTCTTCCTACTAATGCTCCCTTGCCCTCTCTCAAGTTATATGCTTACATTGTCCCTTCTCTTCCCTCAGGCCACACAGAAATAACTTTTTCTTAGGCAGAATTCACTCAGGTATGTAATTTTCCTGTCAAAGCTAATACCATAGAATCATAGAATAGTTAGGGTTGGAAAAGACCTTAAGATCATCAAGTTCCAATCCCCCTGTCACGGGCAGGGACACCTCACACTAAAACATGCCACCCAAGGCTCTGTCCAACCTGGCCTTGAACACCACCAGCGATGGAGCATTCACAACTTCCCTGGGCAACCCATTCCAGTGCCTCACCACCCTTACAGTAAGTAATTTCTTCCTTATATCCATCTCTCATCTCCTTGTCATACTACACATCTCCCACGATCGTCTTAGAGTTCTTTTATGGACTGGTAAGAGGCTTTCAGTCTTTTGTTAGCTGTGGTTTCAGCTTTTGTCACTTGGCTTCATTTTGTCATCTGCTGGATTCTTGGTAGGAATATGGATTCTGTGTATTTCACTACTTTTAAACACAAACGGAATTTTACTATGCTTGAACCTGGTAATTTTACATGAGCTCTAGTCATCAGTTTCCATTCCAAGTAGATGCTGTTTTTACCATATTATAAGCTGCTATTTGAACAATCTTTTCCAAATTTGTATTGTTCTTTTGTTGAAGTATCTTACTAGCTGACATAATTCCAAAATGGGAAATTTTGGATTTTTTTTCCACAGTGAATTATGCATTCTCCCAGTATGTCCTCCTTTTCTCTGATGTGCTGGGAGTTTTTTCTCATCTAAAACAGTCAACATGTTTTCATCAGCTAGTCATTTTTAAATTTCTTAGTCATCTAAAAATATCCACTAAATATAGAGTAGGTTAAGTGTGTCACTTATCACTTCAGATTTGACCAGGTTATTTACCCAAGTAATAGACAACCTCAAGCAACATCAAGCTCAACTCTAGTTCTGCCAGTTCTGTCGTGATAGTGAACTGTGATAGACGGCTGACATATAGTGCTTTATTTGGGATTTTTGTGTCTTCACAGGTTCTTCCAAGTATTATGTTATTAATTCTGCTTTAGTACAATGTGTGCTAGTGTGTACTGTGTCTATTTTACCTTTTTTTTGTTTCATAATTAATATGGTAAAATATTTTCTTTGATGCCAGATTTCAGGTTAAACTGTTTGATGGAATACAGACTGTGAAGACACTGAGAAGCATAGTAGATTATTTCTTTCACCTTTCAATACTGCCCAGATCATTCATGTTACTTCAATAAGAAATTTGTGACTTTTTGTTTTGTTGGATAATTTTGGTCACTTTGTATGTAGAATAAGTGTTTTAATCTTCTGCACCTTTGGCACTACCCTCAAAGCTGGCAGACCTTAAGTGAGGATGTACTGTCCCAGAACAAGTAAGGACAGGCTTTCTGGCTAAGTTGTCATCATGCTTCTTTAACTCATATCTTCCACAGACTTGTCTATGGCATGCAGAATATCTGCTTGGGAAGCATGTGTCTTTTGCTTTCCTGCAAGCAAAAATCAAAATCCCTTGGAAACCTTTTAGTTCTGTATCACCAACATTAAACATAGCTTGCCTTCGATGGGATACTTGTCAATATTGCAAGAACTGCTGGATATAGCTTTTTGCCTCAGATCTGTGATATGCTCATTGTCTGTCTAGATATAAATGAAAGCAGAATGGATAGCATTCAAATACAATATTTTTTTTAGCATTACATTATTTCCTTAGTATTGTTAAGACTCAAGTAATTTTTAGTTGGCTACATTGCAAATGTTCCAAAGCCTCCTTTCCCACAGCATGTAAATAGCTGTTTTTCGGCCCTTTCTTTTCCAGTCATGAGTCTCTTACAGAAGTGTGGAAGTGTTGCTTCCACTATCAGTTCTCAGCAGTATTGCTAAGATAAAACAGAGTTGGGCTGCAGCCCTCCATGTGTAAGAAAAATTGTTCTCTTGTTGTGTTGCTTTACATTGGCCTAATTTTCTTTTAATTCATGTACTTAGACAAAACAAGCATTCCTTGATTCACATAGACAGTGGATACAGCCAACATCATGTTATGTTTCCTACATCACTGTACTGTTGGTTTGTTGGGAAACAAGAACAGCCGTTAAAAGGTTGAAAGAGAGTTCAATATCATGTACAAGAAAAGTGGAAAAGTTTGGGTGGAAAAGTTTGACATGTAAACTTTGAGCAAGTACCTGGGCCAAGTTGGAGACCTCTTCTAAAAAGCAGCTGCCCATTGACTGCATATAACTGATTTTAAGAAGATAATGACGCATTAATGATGTTGAACACTTATTGCTTCACACACTTCAAGTGATATCAAGATTACTTTCTAAAAAAATATGTACCTGCTGTCAATAGTCTTTATTCTCTTCAACACATTGCCTATAGTCCACAGACCACAGCTTGATTGCCTAAGAGACTAGATTTTTTCACTTATAAGCTGATTTTCCAGATCTTCTGACCCCATGAGAGGATAGCCTTAACAGTCTTACAAATACTACTACCATAAAGGGCGAAATACTGTATGGTAGACAAAAATTCCCTCCAGTGGTCCAGAAATGTTCAGTTGCCAGTTCACAGTACAAATACCCAAGAACACAGAATAACTCATAATCTGATAGGAGAGAAGGGCAACCTAGCTGCAGGCATATCAGCTGTGTGGGCAAGGCTGTTAGATTAGATCTAAACTTGAAAGCAAAGGAGCATTTTCAAACTCCCAGATGAAGGTGAATTTGTAGTCACACCCCAACTCTCTATTGGCATGCCAAATATGAACCTACCCCCTTTGAGCCTTGGCTTGTCTGAAGAAAAGGCACTACAGATGCAGATGACATGCATGTGGTGTTCTTTAAGATGTCCCTGATTTTTATGGAGACACCATTAGCTGGAACTCACAGAGCAATTTAAATACCTTCTTAAGGGTCTAGGATACAATCTGAGCAAAACACAAGACAAAAACCCTGAAACTCGGCTAACTGGGCCAAAACCAGGCTTCTATCACTTTTACCTATGAGGAAAGTAACATTTTAAAATTATGTTCAGAAATTATACTCTTCCCTAATGTACTGAAGAGGGAATGAAATACCGGTGGAGCCTGACAAAACATACGTAATAGCATGAGTTGGTCTTTGCCTGAAGAAATGTAACACTTTTTTTTCTATAGAAATTGGAATTGTTCAATTTTTGTAACAAAGCATTGACTATAATAGATGATTGAAACTCAGATTATTGGTAATAAGAGACTATTTCTATTTCACTGAATATTACTCTAGGTGAAATTTTCTAGGGAGCTTTTTTTTCTAAAAAGAAGCAGTGAGAATGCCTCTCTTTTGTTATTCTTCTGGGGTTTTATCTTTTATAATATTTTTAACCCATCTTTTCCTGCTGAAGAAGAGAAAAAATGCCTTTAAGAGTTTAATATAAATGACCAGATGATGCCCAGTTGAGCTATAAACCTTATGAGTCCTTGAAATTTCAAGTTGGTTTTACAGTACAGAGATTTCTTTAAGTCTCTCTCATGATTTCTTTCTGATAGTATGATAAACATTGGTGTGCGATGGGTTTTTTTGTTTGGCTGGGTTTTTTCCTCACTTGAGCAGTCATCCAGAAATAAAAGCCTTCTAGAGAAATGATCAAGATATTCGGTTGATCGTATTCAGACAGAGCCTCATTCTTCTATGCAGTTATGCATTTATGGAGCATCTTGAATGATTGTCACTTAAAAGGGTTGTAACTTTCCTGGTTTATTTGAAACAGCTGGCAGATACATCACAGGCATCGATGGGATTATTACTTTAAAGCAGATGTTAAACAGAATGGGGCATCAACAGCTGTTGCAATTAGAAGCATTGTGGGTGCAGTTGTGCACATCTCTGGCTCAACATGACAATGATCCAACCAAAGACCAGTTAGTAATACATTATTTTTACCAAACATTCCGAAAATTTAATTTCACATGGCCAGTGCTAAGAATGTGCTTTTTCTTATTCCTAAGGTATGTTAGACAACATAAAAAGCTGACATTTTTTCACTTTATGTTCTGATGAAGTGTCACCCAAAAAAATTATTTGTAAGTATTTGTACCACCTATTTTTGAGTGTTATTAGATAAAGATGCAAGAGGCTTGCTTAGGTAAAACAAAGGTTCACTCAGCTCCTTGGGAGGGGAAAGTAGAGCCACACAGTACTCAGCTGCATGGATCTCCTGGGAAAATGTTTTCCTTATAGTCTGCACCTAAATCCCAAAGTGGACATACCATTACATGACACCCTCCAAGCAATTTGTAGGTATTCTACAAATCCTTCCTGCAGCAGCATGACAAATACCTTCTCATTATTCAGTAACATTTTAAATGCCTTGTTACTGAGTCATGGCTAGAAAATGAAGGTAGATGGGCAAGGTTTTTTCTCCAGAAGCCTCCTTCACTAGCTGTGGCTGAGATTTCACTTTGTAAGTGGCCCAAACTCTCCTCAGCCAAGTGTATTTCAGACAACTGCAGTTTTGCAGATATTTTAGTTAACCACATCAATAGCTGTATTGGTCTATGTGAGGTTAAAAATGAGTTTAGGTTCTGAGGGTGGGCTTAGGACAACTTCACTACACTCAGAGGTATGCTCATTGAACTGAAGGCCTTCATTCAGAATGGCTATATGAGAGAAACAGCAGCACATAAGACCGTTGGTAGCCAAGACAAATTACATGTATCCCTCACTGGGTGTGAAGTCCAGAGCCCATCATTCAAAGTCAAGCTCCAGGACTGACAGATTTTATTTTTTATTATTTTAGCCTCTTAAAGATTTTTTTAATTTTCTTTTTCTCTCATAGACATAATAGTGGTAGGTGACACAGAAAAGACTGAAGCACTCAGCAACTTTCTTGACTCCATCTGCAAAAACAAAGCTTGCTCTCAAATCTCTCTGTCACCAACATGCTGTGGGACAAAGGGCGAGCAGAAGCTGGGAAGCAACAGGTTAGGGAACATTTAGAGAAACTACATATAATCTAATCCACAGAGACAAAAAGCAATCAGCAGAGGTTGCTTCAAGTGTTGCAGTGCTAACAAGACAACCATCATCTGTGGAAAATCCATTGAGTTACTGGGGGAGGTCACTGACAGCATGAAAACAGGCTAGATTTTCACCCATCTTTAAGAAAGAAAAGTAGGAGGACACAAAAGGAGAAAAAGAGTACTGGGAATGGTCAGTACACATCTACAGAGTGCAAATCATGGCTGACCAAACTGACGTGGTCAGTGAACCTTCTACATAGTTTCTCTGTCACCCACTTCAAAGATCTGCAAAAAGTAGGCTCAGGTGAAGAAATGGAAGCTAAGGTCACTGTTGTGCAGCTGCACACCTCTTCCTCCAGATCATAGAAGCACTTGCTACTCTCTGTCGTCTTCATTCAGATAAAGCACTCTCTGCTCTCATGTATGAAGGTTGATGTGACTGTTTCAGATAGCTGTAGTTTAGAGATATTATAGTTAGCCACATAAATGAGTATATTAGTCTATCCAATACCAAGCAAGGCGTAAATGGAGAAGGGGGAATTCGTGTGCAACTCTGCAAGCCCGAAAGCATTCTGTCTTTGCTGTAAAGAAGCACAGATTATGTCTCTATGGGAAGAGAAAATGGTATATAAAGAGCACAAGACACTGGAAGCTGGCCAGAAACTTTTTGTTTCCTTGATCTTGAAACTGAATCTCACTGAACCATAATTTTCTAGAAGAGTTGTCAATTCCTCAGCCTTGTCAGGTAATGATAAAATCCATTCTTTTTTAAAAAAATTAAAAGTAAAACATATATACTACATGTACCCATAATCTCCCAAAAGTATTAGAGTGGATTACCACCCTTCCAGTGAGGTTTGAAGAGAGGTCAGCCTAAGACACTGCGCAGGTTTCTTGGGGGATTATAAGGAGTGGAGAAGTGTCAAACTAACAATTGTTACTAGAAAACCATCACTTCTAATGGTGTATTAGAATGAAAGTGAACTGACTGAAATATTGAATCACGAATGTGTTTCTGATCTATTAAGCAAGAATAGCTGTCATTTTTAGTTATTTATTGTTACTGTTGGAGAAAGAGATAATGAAATGAAGATAATGAGATGAAAAGAAAAAATGGGACAAAAAAAATCCCAATTCATTTTCTTCTTTCTCAGGTACTATTGCACTCAATACCAGTATTTGATATTTACTGGAGATGTTCATTTGCTATAGACATATATATATTTGTTGCTTTCATTACCTGGACATGAAAGAGAGAGAAAAAAAAAGTATCTTTAAACAAACAAAAAAAACAAAAAAGCCCAAAGAGAAAGTGTTCTTAGTTTAAACCACTATTTAAACATTATTTTAATCCATGAATAAAGCTCCTGACCTTGCTGCCACTACATTATATATTGCTTCATGGGCTCTGGATAAAATGTTTTATACTTTTGTATATGCCCTGGTTGTTTTCCACTTCCTCTGCACCTCATCAGCTGAGTGACAGCTATTAGGGAGTAATCCTTTGGTTACTGTGTAAGGGCTGTGAAGTACTGGTTCCTGATAGCGGTCTGGGGCCACCAGACTCAGCCAAGATGTGTTTTGTCCCTCATGCTCTGCTCTAGTCCTAATGGTGGCTGTTTTCATGAATCTCAGGAAAAAAACAAAACTGAAAAAAACAACCACACACGCACCAAAAAAAAAAAAAAAAAAAAAGAAACCACAACAAAAAACAAATGTCCTGGGTTCAGCAGCAGCAGCCATTTTTCTCCTTCTTGGTAGCTGGTGCAGCGCTGTGTTTTTGATTTTGGGCCTGGGAACTGTGCTGATAACACCAGTGTTTTCAGTTACTGCTTGGTGATGTTTAGGCTGGCCAAGGACTTTGTGAGTCTCATGCTCTGCCAGGGAGGAGGGGAAGCCAGGAGGAAGGAGAGACAGGACACCTGACCCAGACTAACAAAAGAGGTTATTCCATACCACAGCACGTCATGTCCAGGATGTAAAAACAGAGAGCAGAGACCCGGAACGGTGGGGTGTGCATGGTGGGGGGTGCATGGCTTGGTCGGGTTGGGATTGATGGTGAGCTATTGTATTCTTTCCTTGTATTTGCCTTGTCATTATTATTAGTAGTAGTGGTAGCAGTAGTGATTTGTGTTATGCCTTAGTTACTAAGCTGTTCTTATCTCAACCTATGGGAGTTGCATTCTTTTGATTCTCCTTTCCATCCCTCCAGGAGCGGAGGGAAGAAAGAGTGGGGAGTGAGTGGGAGAGCGACTGCGTGCCTGAGAAGCTTAAACCACGACAACAAAAAACAAAACCACACAAAAAACCCACAAAGGCCAAAAAACCACAACCACCCAGGCTGTGTGATTTTTAAGGCTTTGGTATTAGACAAGAGATTCTCCTGAGTTAAAACTGATGACCCCATACCTTTCTGATAACCTTTCAGCGTTATCAGACAGTGCGACAATGCTGCGATATATTCTTGCATCTACTATATCCCCTCATTTGATTCAGGAATGTTTAAGCTGGCACATGCTGGACAGCATTACTGAAGGACGACATCTTTTGTTATCTATTGGTCATGTCGGCAGTTAGTAATGGTGTTATGCAGTCTTCATAAGTACATATAAATTGCTGCCATTCAACAACCTTTTTACTGTCATTGCAAGCACTAAATCATTTCCACAGTTGACATAATTCATAACTTGAAGACCATGAATGACCACTAAAGATGTATACCTGGGTCATGTTCAGATATTTTTAGGAAAAGGAATCCCCATGTCAACTGCCGTCTGACTGAAAAATCAGCCTGTTCCTCCATCACTAGCAACTTCTGCTCAAGGTCTGCCTTGAAACACTTCCCTGTGGAGAATGAACAGCACAGCAGGATAGATACCATTTAAAGTAAAAATAAGCCTATGAATCTACAATCTTATACGCAAATCCACTGCATGAAAAAGAAACAGTATTTCACCAAAAGCACTTTCTATTCTTGCTTTTCTTTATCAGATACATGTGAAGATACAGGGTTTCCCGTTTTCAGTTCAAGTGAACTGCATGTTCATGAACTATTTCTAACCTAAGAGACAGAAGGCCTTTCTTTATCACCAGAACAGTTAAATCCAATTCAAGTTTCACATACTACACTTTCAGCAGCCTGCAGTTCCTGGAGAAGCAACAGTTGCACAGTTCTTCACTCTAAATTGTAGTCTTTTTGCTGGGAATACACAGGCATGCCAATTACTGGCAATTGCAGTACTGTCTTTTGCTATGTTAGCAAATCTTTCTGGTAGTGAGTATCAGGAGAATTGACACACTTAGGGTTTGTAGGTACTCTGTACATTGAAAGTCTATTTTTAAGAATACATTTATTCTTGTAGCTATCTTTGCTTTCATTGCAGACTTTGTTATTAGACCCTGGAAGCGAGGTCCTCCCTGCATTGCTGTACCAGCACATTAAGTTGTTATTTAGAATTTATCAGATGTACAGAAAATTTGGTGATAATATGAGTGCATTTTCAGGATAACAAATGTAAATAAATTGGAAAATGAGACAAATTGTGTTCGTTGTCAAGATAACACTAATAACATGAATGGGAAATAACACGCAGGCAGCTTTGCTGATGTCACAAAGTTATTATCAACTGATGCTGTAGTTATAAAAACATACTTATCAGCTTAGCTGCAGTTTTTAGCAAACCTCACAACTATCCATATGTGTTGATCAGTACTTACCCAGAAAATAATTTAATGCTCCAATGATACATATTCCTATATTTAAAAATAAAATAATCTTACAGAGGACCCTAGAAAGACAGAACATTTCCAACCATTTTTTAACTCATCCCCTGATTTAAGTATCACTACAACATAGAGATTTATGTGTCCACTCCAAAGGGAAAACCTTATGTGTCCTTTTTCCTAACTTCCATTTTCAAATCTTATTGTAGGCTACTAACCTGGCTTCTGATCCTGATCCTACATAATGCTGTGGCATTGTGCAGAACCCACAACAAATTTCCTTAATGGCAGGAGAAGGAAAAGGTCAGTGTAAGCATTAGACATTGGAAACACCTCTTTGGCATAAAGCCCCATAGTTATATAATGAGGAAGATGCATTTAAACATAAATCACTCTCAATATTCATCATAAGATTTTGCAGGTGCTTATTTAAGCACTAATTAACTATTAAGCACTAATCCTAGTGAAGTCAGTAGGGCTATTCATAATGCAGAAATTCAAGAGAATTCATGATTCTTCAAGATGGGTGACATTATACTAAAATGATGGAGAGGAAATGTAAATTTGGGTACAATTATATTTATTTAGGTGTCCATCTTAAAATCCTGTTATAGTTTAACAGGTTAATATTTCCTTAAAGTGTTATTTTAACCCTGATTTTCCTCATTTATAACACTTGAGTTTTGGGGACAGATACTTCTTGTAACGCTTTTTATCTTAAATTATTTACGTGCACTGTCAACCTTAGTTCCTTCATCTACTGTGGTATCTCTGCTGCATGATTATGCAAGTTAATGAAACTCAAGAGTAAGTACACTGGACATTTAAATTAATTTATATATGTTTTATATGCAGAGAAACATATTTTGTAGATAATTCAAAATTAATGGCTATTCATATACAAGTTCACATATTTATTAGAAATATATTAAAGCAGCAGAATGTGATTAACATAAGTATCACAAGGTTTTTTACAATATTTAAGAAACTAGTTAGAGAATTCGAACGAACTGGTGTTTTTTTTGTCTACCATTCTATTTATTATAAGAGAGATTTTAGCTTGAAAGACAAGGTCAGTAACCTATCACTATAATTAAAGAGCATTGTTAAAGAAATGTATTTCTGATCCTCTTGTGAAAATCCATTATTTTTGTTAGGGTTTCATGGATACTTTCTTGAGAAAATATTCTCCTTCTTTCTGTTTCATTCGCTGTATGCCCGCTTACTAGAAAAAAGAACATTGTCACCAATTTGACCAATTTCACTCAGGTACAAAAAAACCTGTACTTTTCTGAACCAACAGCTTTCCACCTGTTTTGAACTGTAGCAGTTATAATTTATAAATTTCTCCAGAAAGAATTCATACAGAATGCCAATTGACTTTCACTTGCTCTGCAGTGTTGGTAGCCTGATGCAATAATACACTGAGCTGAAAGATTTACAGAGAACTTAAAGGGCATTTGCATTATAGGGACTGAATAGCTGCAATATGCAATCTACTGCAGATGTGGGGCAGCCAACACAAACAGAATCTCAGTAAGGCTGGCAGTAGGAGAACTACACCTGTAACAGACTTTCTCATGAAAATATGCCAAACATAAGAAATATCTAATTACTAAAGCCTATAAGCTATACCCAGCACCCCAATAGCAGAAAATTTCTATTAGACATGTAGCTATTAATACCTGACAGCCTTTTAAATGTATTTTTTGCCCAAGAAGAGAAATTTAAAAGGATTTCTAAGCACATTCTACAAACCGCTGCTTTCAAATTAGTGTCATATTAACTGAGGTTGGTGAAGCCTCCCCAGCATGACTCTAAACTTAAAACTAGCCACTACTTGCAATCTGTAACTCACATGCTGCTAATTTGTGCTAAGTGTTTGTAGACATACTTGTTAAAGGATGATTTTAAATTATTGTACTATTATATATTTGGAACTTAGCTTTATCTTTCTGTAGTCTGAACTCTGAACAAGTGTAGTGCAAGATGTCTGGGACACATATGAGGTTTGTGAAACATTTTCTAGTAGAGGATCACAGAGACTAGGGATTTTTTGAGGAGGGAGTTAAAAAAGCACAATGTTTCAGTCTGAAACATTGCATGTCTTTTCAGTAAAATTTCCTAGTTTAATACCTACACAGAACCTCTGCTTAAAGAGTGGTTAAATTCAAAATCTTTGATCAGAGCAGCTAATACAGAAGCTGAATCTACCCCACCTCCAGCTAACATTTCTGATAACTAAATCTGGGGGGAAATTCCCAAATGAAACTTGGGGTGTGCTCTAAGTACAACATTACAGGTCTTTTGCTCTGCATGTGTACAAGAAGAGACAGCTCCTCTCATGAGCAAATAATGCATCACATTTCATTTTCATTGTGATGCACAATTGGAGATTTTACTTTAAATGTGTGACTTTTTTCTTAGCTTCTCTTGGACCACAAAATCAACTTTCACTCTTTTTCACAGTGCAACTATCTGACGAAGCTGATGTCACACCAGATAAATTACAGCATCATCAGAGACGTGCACTTTTCCTATTTGCTCTTGTAAGGACATAAATTAAAAAGCCTACTTGTGACATTTTAAACACTGACACTTCTACACTGGCAGCCAAAGCAATAAGTAAAATAGATTCCATTAATATCAGCACTGTGAAATCTTACCCTGAGTGTACAAGCTGACCAAAACCCAACAGCTTCATAGGTGCTAAATTAGGTTAGACAAGATGAGAAAAAGTGCCCAAAGATTTAGCTTAAAATCCTCTGTGGTACTTAGGTTTCTCACTCTTACAGAGGTGTCATTTCCCATAAGAGTTCACAGTCCAGATACTTTAATTTAAGCCTTGATGTAAGCTGGCAACTTGCATTTTAAAAACAGGTAAACTTTGAGGGTCAGTTGTCAATAAACTGAAAATCATCTAGAGATGATTCTGCTCCGAAGGGCGTTTGTCATTTGGGTTATTTTTATGTATTAGGCTATCCACCCCTAAAACTTGCTCTTGCTGGCATTATAACAAGCCTAATTATGAGGCAGTTCTGAAGTTAAAATGGTACCATTACTCTGAGGAGGCCCTTGTACACCTAATAAGGTGAAGTTGGAGTGCACTCTCACAAGACTCACACCTACAACAAGATCAAGTTGCAGGTGCACTGCATCTTCTGCATAAGCATAACAAGTATTACAGCAACTTTGTTAATGACCATACCCTCTTATTTTGCATATTGGTGACATAACTTTGTCCTAAACATTGCTCTATTACACCTCATCTACTTTTTTTTACATGCTTAAAATGGAGAGGCTTTTCAGAGGACAGACTCATTTAATTTGTGTTCATGCACTGTGCTGCACGATGCCCCTCCTGTATTAGCTGCCTGTAAGACACTACAGAAATAAGTTAAAAAAAAAAATAAATCTACTCTTCAACAGAGTACCAAAACCCAATCTATTTGCCTCTAATGTGGGGTATGAACACGAGGATAGCAAAAAAGACATTTCTGAGAGGACTGACAGAATGTTTCTCCAGTTATCTTCACAAATGAGCCATGAGAAAGAGGGGATATAAAATTGAGAAACCAAGTCAGTTTGGAAGAAAACGTCTCTTTTGGAGTTCCACAGGAAATAATAGTACATAATGTAATGGACCAAAAAGTCACCAAAGTAGCTTTATTATAAATGCACAATAAATACATAGAAGACCATGAAGCCTCATCATTTTTAAAAAGGCACTGCAATAATAAAGGATATGCTCCCTCTGTGGCAGCAGTGATCATCTACTGGAAAAAAACTGCCAAATTTTAGCTTTTAAATGGGGTGTACCTTGTCATGGTTTCAGCCCAGTCAGCAACTCAGCCACGCAGCCCTTGCTCACTGTCCCCCCTTTTTCCCCCCTGCTCCCAGAGGGATGGGGAGGATAATCAAAAGAATGTAACTCCCATGGGTTGAGATAAGAACAGTCCAGTAACTAAGGTATAACACAAATCACTGCTGCTACCACCAATAATAATAATGATATGGGAAATAACAAGGGGAGACAATGCAACCACTCACCACACTCCGACCGACACCCAGAGTGACTGAGCAGTCATCTAACCCTTCTGGGTAACTGCCCCCAGTTTATATAGTGGGCATGATGTGCTGTGGCCTGGAATACCTTTTTGGTTAGTTTGGGTCAGGTGTCCTGTCTCTCCTTCCTCCCAGCTTTCCCTCCTCCCTGGCAGAGCATGAGACTCAGAAAGTCCTTGGTCAGAGTAAACATTACTGAGCAGCAATTAAAAACATCGGTGTTATCAGTGCTGTTCCCAGGCTGAAAGTCAAAACCACAGCACTGCACCAGCTAGTAAGAAGGAGAAAAATGACTACTACTGCTGAACCCAGGACATACCCACCCTTCATACAAACAATATACCCTTAAGGTGCGGCGGGAGATCATGGACAATGCAGCAACGACCAATGTGATCAAACGTTGACAATTTACTAAACGCAAGCACCACCTTTTATAGAAAAGTTACAAAGTACTGGAACAGTCGATAACATCTGATTGGTTAACTTATGAAACGTCCATAATGACAGGCTCCTGTTTTGCAAGCAAGGTTTGCTTTGTGGTAACCTGATCCAGCGCCGACATCCTGCTCAGTGCCTTTGTGGTAACCTGATCCAGCGCCGACATCCTGCTCAGTGCCTTTGTGGTAACCTGATTGCGGTGCAGTGATATCCTGCTCAGTGCACCCCCAAGGCAACGTCCTCTTCATGTCGGCACGTAGGCATCCTTTTTTAACCCTTTCAGCAGCCTATGAAGCACTCCGCTCACTACTCGAGTGAGGCTAAGTCAAAGGCTGGATTGCTCACATGTTCACTCTCAAACAAGAAACACTCCAAAATTAAGGAGTGACTAGAATGAATGTAAGCCCTGTTGACCTCCATGAGACTGATATTTTTGTAAGATGTCTGTAAGTGAAATGAACATTGACATAAAATTGCATGAGAAACAGAGAAGGGAATGTAGAAAGAGTTTGTGTATCAAAACATCTTCCCCATCTGTACAGATGCTGGAATGATGCTCTGGAGGGTAGGCAGGAGAAGCCAGAGAAGCTTTCATGGATGCTTAGGGTAGATTTAACACTAACAAAGATAAAATAGGTAGAAAACTAATAGAGAAATAAAAAAAGATGTTATTAGAAACCCACCAATGATGTATAGTTCTGTAAAGTATACTTCTTTCAACCAGGAAGCAGAAAAAAATATCCAGAGAAGTAATGCGTTACGTTTAATAAGCATTGCTGATATTTCTACTTTCAGGGTAGCTTTCATCAGTACATGGAAGCAGGGAGTATTCTCAACTGATGAATTAAAGACATTTCTAAAGGCACAGGAAAGGGAAAACAGAGGCAAATACAGGAGTTACACAGGAAAAAAAAAAAAAGATTTCTGCTGATTCGACCATCTTTATCTCAGACTGAAGTTGAAAACGCTTTAGATTAGAAGTTTTCTACACTGAGGTCCACCTGGACTTACAGTAACAAATAATCCTTGGTGCAGTGTCATTACAATTATTCCAAAAGCAGAGCAGAGCATCAGATAGATGGACAGCTAGTGAGGGCACCAAATCTGTATTATAATGGAAAAAGTAGCATTCACATTTGTTTAAAGTTGAACTTCAGGATCTAAATCTAAATCTATCCTGATTTAAACATTATTAAGAAGTCATCCTTATCTATCAGACAGTCTCTATATGTCACACTGTTATCTAGTAAAAGTATGAAATATGGTGAGTGCGTGGCAACAGAATGATGACGTTTTAAATCGATAGCACTTCATATCCATGAATATCAAAATGCTTTGTGGACATTAGTTATTCAGAAGCCTCTTGACACCAAAACGGAACTATCTGAGTTATTAATACAGGGATGTTGTCCGGGAAGCTAGGAACCAGGTTAGGAAAGCTAAGGCCCACTTAGAATTAAACTTGGCTAGGGATGTTAAGGATAACAGGAAGGGATTTTATAGGTACATTGCCAATAAAAGACAGGTTAGGGACACTGTGGGCCCTCTCCAGAAGCTATCGGGAGAAGTGGCTACCCGGGATTTGGAGGAGGCTGAGGTTCTTAATGACTTCTTTGCCTCAGTCTTTACCGGCAAATGCTCTGACCACACCACCCAAGTCTTGGAAGGCAGACGCAGGGACAGTGAGAATGAAGACCCCGGGCCCACTGTAGGAGAGGATCTGGTTCGAGACCACCTTAGGAACCTGAACATATACAAGTCCATGGGACCGGATGAAATCCATCCAAGGGTCCTGAAGGAGCTGGCAAAGGAAGTTGCTAAGCCACTGTCCATCATATTTGAAAAATCATGGCAGTCAGGTGAAGTTCCCGATGACTGGAAAAAGGGAAATATAACCCCCATTTTTAAGAAGGGGAAAATGGATGAGCCAGGGAATTACAGACCAGTCAGTCTCACCTCTGTGCCTGGCAAAATCTTGGAGCAGATTATCCTGGAAGGCATGCTAAGGCACATGAAAACCAACAAGGTGCTTGGTGACAGCCAGCATGGCTTCACTAAGGGGAAATCCTGCCTGACCAATCTGGTGACCTTCTATGAAGGGGCTACGGAACTGATGGACAGGGGCAGAGCGGTTGATGTCATCTACCTGGACTTGTGCAAAGCCTTTGACACTGTCTCCCATGACATCCTTCTCTCTAAGTTGGAGAGACATCAATTTGATAGGTAGACCACTTGGTGAATAAAGAACTGGCTGGATGGCCGCATGCAAAGAGTAGTGCTCAATGGCTCAATGTCCAGCTGAAGACCAGTAACGAGTGGTGTCCCCCAGGGATCGGTGTTGGGACCAGTCTTGTTCAACATCTTTGTGGGTGACATGGACAGTGGGATTGAGTGCGCCCTCAGCAAGTTTGCCAATGACACCAAGCTGTGTGGTTCGGTTGATAAGTTGGAGGGAAGCAATGCCATCCAGAGGGACCTTGACACGCTTGTGAGGTGGGCTGATGCCAACCTGATGAAGTTCAACCATGCTAAATGCAAAGTCCTCCACCTGGGTCGGAGCAATGCCAAGCACAGCTACAGATTGGGTGGGGAGGAGATTCAGAGCAGCCCTGAAGAGAAGGACTTGGGGGTGTGGGTTGATGAAAAAATGAACATGAGCCAGCAGTGTGCGCTTGCAGCCCAGAAGGCCAACCGTATCCTGGGCTGCATCAAAAGAAGTGTGACCAGCAGGTCGAGGGAGATGCTCCTGCCCCTTTACTCTGCTCTCGTGAGACCTCACTTGGAGTATTGTGTGCAGTTCTGGTGTCCTCAACATAAAAAGGACATGGAACTGTTAGAACAAGTGCAGAGGAGGGCCACGAGGATGATCAGGGGACTGGAGCACCTCTCGTATGAAGATAGGCTGAGAAAATTGGGGCTGTTCATCCTGGAGAAGAGAAGGCTGCGTGGAGACCTCATAGCAGCCTTCCAATGTCTGAAGGGGGCCTACAGGAATGCTGGGGAGGGACTCTTCATTAGGGACTGTGGTGAGAGGACAAGGGGTAATGGGTTTAAACTTAAACAGGGGAAGTTTAGATTGGATCTGAGGAAGAAATTCTTTACTGTGAGGGTGGTGGGGCCCTGGAATGGGTTGCCCAGGGAGGTTGTGAATGCTTCATCCCTGGTGGCGTTCAAGGTGGGGTTGGACATAGCCTTGGGTGGCATGGTTTAGTGGGAGGTGTCCCTGCCCATGGCAGGGGGGTTGGAACTCGATGATCTTGAGGTCCTTTCCAACCCTTATTATTCTATGATTCTATGATTATTTCATTTCCTATACACAACTCTGTGCAACCCACATTTCCATGTAATTTAGATTGGTAGTGCACTTTGGAAGCGAGACTCCTCATTATCACCATTTACTGTGCTTTGGTTCACATCAGAGCAGTACTGCAGTATCCTAATTGGATTGTGCTGGGATGTCACTAAACCAGGTGCTGCAGGAAGAGACTTAATCTGCTCTCGTAGCAGAGAGATGTTCAGAGCTTGGACCTAGTAGTCCAAACAAACTCCCCAACACATGAACAAAATTTGCATGCCAGGTTCTGAGCACCTTTTGACCCAGTCAGTACAGCTCTGCAGACCTCTTCTAGTACATTGCACCGCTTACTAATACGTAACTTGCACAGCTGATCGAGCTCACTTGTCCCTAACCAGTTGCTTTGACACTTCTTTGCCTCAGAAAGAACACTGCTTCTCCACGCTTGTTGCCAAAGGGAGGCAAGCTGTTACTCATTATTTTCCTTTTCCTTTTTTCTTGTCACCATTTTCCATTAGTATACCACCAAACAGATAAACAATGAAGAGGAAGGAAACAGCTCATCTTTTCACTGTTTAAACTGCTGTTTCCCCTGTGTCACTTTAATTCTGAAACATTAGGTGCAAGGAAGGGTATAGAGAACACTGGTGTTTATCTTGAACCTCTGCCTTTGTTTTGGATCAAAAGTGCAACACCCATGCCAAAGACAATACTGAACATTTACCGCTGAAGTCACTGATCTGCAATTTGTTGCAGTGACAGGTCCAATACTGTGCTTGGGGGAACAGACTGGATGGCTGTTAATGCACTATTATAAGCACAGTTGGGAAATTGGCTGAGCACCAGGCAACTGGAAGAACTGGAGCTTATTGCACAAGTCCAAGAGTGTTTTAACTTGTGGCTTGATTGCTAACATGGGAAGAGCTTTTAAAATGTTAATTATTTTTTTTATAATACATAAGCCATCTGTGGCTTTGAGCTTAAATTTAACTTGTCTAAGTCTGATGCTTCTACTATAAGAACTGTCACACATCAATCTCTTCATTCTAACTTTGGTTCAGTTTGTTGCATCATTTAAAGCCCTGACCCCACCACAGCAAGGTTTTATTTAAAAGTAACATAGTTCTAGGGGAAACCCTGCATGAAGCATGAAGTATTGAGCTTGGACCCATTCAGATGACATAGGAAGATCTTACATCTTATTGATGTGTTTGTGGAAGACAAGTTATTCCATTTATCAGTGGATTATCTGTGATTAATTTTTAAGCCATGGCTTAAACTCCTGTTTTTCTGTGGAAAATTCTCCTCCCAGCCACGCAATGTACTGCACATCAGATTTTGAGAACTGTCAAGGTATTGACAATCTATGCAAACGACACACAAAAATTACTGGATGGCATGAGGTGGGGCAAATGAAAACAAGGTGTGGAAGAAATTCACTGACAGGATGATAAGTTATTTAATTCTGAAGCAGAAGCAGATTTGCCAGAGGAGGAAGAATGTCAAGGGCAAGAAATCAAAGATAGGTTGCAAACAAAGCTATAACTGTGATCATTATCATATTACTGCGTGTGGGCAGAAAATATCTGTAAGCCTAATGGTAAAGAGAATAAGGAAAACTTCAACAAATACTTTTGTCTGAACCCATTAACTAATTTTTTAGGGCTACACTAGTTGTTAGGCAGATACAATGCTGCATATTTGATATTAATTAGTAGTTCAGAAAGAATAAGAAAAGCTCTGCTTCTACAGCAAAGGCAAAATTTTGTGCAAGTCTCTTGGAGGAATTATTTACATAGTTATTAAAGTTTCTCCCTGGGATTTCATCCCCAGAAAACAAACAAACAATAAAATCCCTGCTGCTGTTGAACATGAAAATATCATGATTGGGAAGACATGTACCAGAAATTTTCCCACTTCATGTAACATGATATGTAGTTTACAAAAAAGCCTATGCCACATATCATCCCTCCACAACTTCCTATAAATGCTTACAAAGGTCTGCTCTGTAGTTGCAAAAACAATGTTGTGTCAAAGTTGTCCACCAAATGTCATGTGACTTTTGCAGCTCCAAGCATGCCCTGGAGAGTTGAGTCTTCATATTAAAAATTATATTGAGACAGAACAACATAAAAGACTGAAGAATAGATCTTCAGTGACTGTAATTTTAATTAGAAGTGATATAAAATCAACAGTGACAGTAAGTCCCCCAGACATGCAGTAGAAGGAGCAAACTGTAGACACTCAGAAAAAGTGCAACTACTGCTAAAGGCAAACAAATGCAATTGATAAGAGGGTAATGAAATTACACTAAAATGTGCATATGGTCAGCTGTGGTAGCTCAATTAATGAATGGTATTTCATTAAGAACAACTTAATCAAATCCATTCATGTGTCTAAATTCTGAAGCATGCAACACTGAACTACACACCAGCAGATTTGAATCCTGGTCAGAAAAAAATATAAAAGAATAAAAAACAATATTTTAAAATATTCCTGTTTCATGCCATGATGATGAGATTATCTTGTTTGCATAATTTTTTTTCCTCTCATTGCAAATGAAACCCAGAGTGACAACCTTCTTCACATAATAATAAGTAACGGAGTTGCCAAGCATGAAACTGGAATGTGGAGACGCTGGTAGAAGGTGCTAGTCTGAACTAGGCAGAGCAGAGATATGAGCCCACATTTTCCATACAAATGCATTATACATGCAAGCAACTGACACTTCTGGGACCAGTTTTTACCTCTTTTTTCAGAACAGAAATTCCTTTCCAGTCCCAAGAAACTTTTCACAGTTAAAATTTTATGCTTTTGGTTTACTGAACTGATATTTCTCACAAAACAAGGAAAAAACCCATTGAATTAATAGCCAGTTCTACTGTGAGAACATTCCTGTTCAAAAAAGGGAAACCATTCAGAAGAAAGTGTTAAATGCTTTGCAGAACACAGTCTTGCCTACTGAAAGTCTAAAGGAAATCATTTCTGTGGTGATTAAAAGGTAATAGTTTTGCAAGATGTCATGGGAGTTAGAACTGTATCCAGCTGTGAAGCCTATCATCCAGCAAACTAAAAGATGTTTCTGATTGTACAATTTCTATAGAGACATCCATAGCAACACCCTTAGGTGGTTGCAGAGCATTTTTATCATACAGCTAGAACTGAAAAGCAAATGAAAGCATTCCGGAATTTGTAGCTAGGTTAATAAAATTAAATGGGACCTTCCAGCTCTACAAGGGCTTTATCTGTTGCATTAAGGATCTTGTCCACATGCCATGTATAAAAAAAACCAATTGTCTATTGTCTAACCCACAACTGATCCCAAGCCATACACAGGAATAGCTTTTCCAGCAGAAACTGATATTAAACATGCCAGGAAATTTTAACAGAATCATGAAAACTTTTCCATAAGTAAAATGGGACCAGGAAAACACCACTACTTTCATAAACCTTCTTTGACAGCATGCAATGCACTGAGAATGATATAGGATCTTTACAACTGTTTAACAATTGAATTTGGGGATCCCTTAAAAGATAGGTGGAGGAATAGTTTAAAAGGAGCATGAAATTTTAGACTCCTGCTCCTGTTATTTCTTAACAGCATTATCCCTGACTACAAAAAACTACAAAAACTGTAGAGCTACAGAAAGTATTAGTTTCTAAAAGCAAACATGGGATAAGTTTCCTCCCCTGTGTACTAATGCATTATAAAAGAGCATAAAACTCCAAATAACATGTGCTAAGTCTTTATGTCATGAAATGACCTGTATTTTCTCACAAAGAACAGCTGAGAGGGATTTGGTTGATCTATCCAAGGATATGTCTAATTTTGCCATCACCTTCCCCATCTCTCCCAACCAAGCAATTTGTTGTACTTTTGGAAAAGGATTATTTTACCATCTTAATATGTGATAATAAGAATTGCGCCAGAAGAGGAACAAGTTTTGTGGCTGTCAGAAACAGAGGGAAAATTCAGTGTGGGGAGACTCAGGAATTTTAGCTGTGGTAATGCAGAATGAATGTGATAATTTTCCTGCCAGCAATTAATGACGGTGTCCATGTTTCTGGTGATTTTAAAGTTAGCCCAGGCTTGACTTCTGGCTACCATTCCTTTTATTAGCACAGCATGTATATACACTTTAATAACATTTGAAGAACATAGACTTTGTCACAGCCGGTCTAGAAATGGAGTCTAAAAAATGTAACAAAATACAGTAAAGTGTTTACTACAGAATAAGGTACCACTGTTTGGTATATCATCTGCAGCAGCTATTTGGCGAAATACCTGAACTGGGATATGCAAAGAATTTTTGATAGCTATATACCGATATATATATTTTTATATATATAGCAATAATGTGCTTATTGCTGAAGCCTATGTTGAATAATAACTTGAGCAGCTCCTCAGGGTATTTGCACAGTTCTCAATGGATCATATTACAACAAACCAGGAAATTACCTACTTGTCCATAAAGAATCAAATATGCATTCTGATAGCTGACAAATAAGTAAAAGAATTTGCACAAGTTACAGGTTCAGAATTTGGAACATCAGTACAAAGACAGGGTTTCCAGATGTGGCAGCACAACTTTGGAGATATACATGCTTTTGGTGCTTTTTTGAGTTTTAAAATAACAGTTGAGATAAAGTACATTTCCTGTCGTAATTGCGCTAAAAATATTAGGAATACAGAATTAAGTAGTTGATAACTAATTACATCTTAAAAGCAAATGAAATTCAACAAGGCTAAGAAGCATCTCTATCAGCAATGGATAGCTATGGGCTTATTTGTTTTGAACTTTGCATAGAAATACTGCCACATACATCATCATGTGTGGCTCTGAAATGATTCTTCATATGGCATTCAGGATGCACACAGTTGGAAAATTACACAAGGCTAATTTGGAAGAGTAAAAATTTAAGTTCTATCCCAGAACATCAACATCTTTTTTATGGCAAAAGTATTGATGTAAACACAAAAGATATGAAAGCCACATCAGTCAATACAATGCATTCCTGATAGAGCGTGTTTCATCACTTTAAGTATTTGACAGCCCAGTGGCAATCTGTGTGGCATATACTAAGCCTAATATGGTTAATATTTGTTTGAGTGTGGTGGATGGTCATCCTGGACTGCATGAAAGACTCTCCGAATTCTGGTGGGGTTTTTTTTCCTGCTTAGATGGTGGATCTGTTTCAGCTTGCTTTTAAAGATGGGAGACTCTGGAAAAATTGTGCAATGCTGAAAACACCATCCAATCTACATATGAAGACTATCAACCATTTGTCAGAAGAAAATATGTCAAACATGTCATATCCACTCGTTTCTACTCTTCAAAAGAGGAGTAGTGGAAAGAATTATTCAAACCTTCAAACAAGAGACACATGCTATGACTCCAGAAAAAGGTAACTTACAACAGAACACTGCAAATTTTGTATTGGTCTGTACGATGGCAATGCATGCCCATCAGCGGATATTGTATGTTCCTAAAAAGGAAAGAAGTTATGAAAAAAAGTGACCGCAAATAATCACATACAGTGGAAACAAGAAACTAGAGAGATAATTCGCAGAATTCATTGTAACCTGAAGTAACTACATAGCGATACCATTAGTCAGAAATTGCATTCAGGGAGAAGATATTTAAAACAGCTTCTGTGCATGTATTTAACTTGATTCACTAGAACAAGCACAAATATTGAATGCAATTAATAGTCAGACATTCAGCCTGAACAAAGTGACTTGTGAAAACCCACGATTTCTGCTACAAGTGTCCTAAAATTAGAGGGCAGAAAATGTTGCCAACAAAATTACCCTGGAAAGCTTACAACTAGTTTCAAATATTATGTTGAATGAAAGCCATCTCTAAGTGATTTCATTAGCATGGCTCATATTTAATTAATAATATTTTGTATGTAAATTTCACTGTAAAGCTTTTATATTCTGATTGTCCTTATATATTAAAAGTAGAGAAGCATGTAGTGCCTGGGAGTTGAATATCACACTGAGTACTTAGAATTCCTTCAGTAGGACTCCCTGACCTCTATAGCCACCAGAACAATGCCAGTATGCATAATCCTGACTAATATGACAGATATGGCTGAGAGTGGCAGGTTGTAGAAACCCGCAGCCAGTCTCCCAGTGACAGCAGCTTTCTCTGAATTTTCCGTGGTAATTGCCTGCCAGCCCTTCTCCTCTATCCTGCAGAAATGCAGTTAAGGCAACGCAGAAGCCAACCAATCTGCCCCTTAAGGAGTCCAGTTAGTCCTTGCAGGGGGGCAGGGATTAACAACATTTCATTTGGGTCTACTTCTTTGATTTTCCCCCTGCATCTAGGAAGAGAAGAGGAAAAATGGGGAAAGAAAACTGCAGTGCTTATGTTGCTGCCCTTACCTACTGCTTGTTTCTAAGTTTGTGCAAGGGAGACTGTGATTTCCTGGACCTGGGGCTACCCCATAGTGGATAAAGTGACAGCCTGGAGACATGGCTTAACAACTGGGTGAGAGCCTTTTTTTCTCAGACGATTCAGAACAACACCTACATGCTTGTGAGTGAGAGAAGATCAGAAATCAGTAAAAAACCCCAACAAACCCCCCCCCAAAAAAAAAAAACAAACACCAAAAAAAAAACCCAAACAACATAAAACAACCCTTTCAGACCTTGGTGTTGCAGTTTCTGAGAATGGTATGCTTAAGTATGGTTAGTACTTCCATCACCTGTAGGCTCTTCTACCTGGAAATCATCTGTATAAGTATATATTTCCCTGTCATAGGTTCAGCAGTAACAGTCATTTTTCTCCTTCTTGATAGCTGGTGCAGCACTGTGTTTTTGATTTTGGGCCTGGGAACAGTGCAGATAACACCAGTGTTTTCAGTTACTGCTTGGTGATGTTTTGGTTTGGCCAAGGACTTTGTGAGTCTCATGCTCTGCCAGGGAGGAGGGGAAGCCGGGAGGAAGGAGAGACAGGACACCCGACCCAAACTGACCAAAGAGGTTATTCCATACCACAGCACGTCATGCCCAGGATGCAAAAAAGGAGGGCAGAGACCAGGAAGGGTGGGGGTGCACTGTTTGGTCAGGCTGGGGATTGGTGGTGAGTGATTGTATTCTTTTCCCTTGTATTTCTCTTGGCATTATTATTATTGGTGGTAGCAATAGTGGTTTGTGTTATACCTTAGTTACTAAACTGTTCTTATCTCAACCTGTGGGGGTTGCATTCTTTTGATTCTCCTCCCCATTCCCCCGGGACTGGGGGAAGAAAGAGTGGGGAGTGAGTGAAAGAGCGACTGCATGAGTTATAGAGGCTTAAACCACGACACTCCCATAGGTTTAGGATGTTACAGAAAACCAAGACTTGACAAGGTGATGAGATCAATAAAAAGGAGGAACTGAAGGCAGTGAAAAATGTTTTAAATTCTCAAATTCTCTTTAAATTATCATGTATCTAGACTTACTAAAAACAGCAACCATATCTTAATCCAACATGAATTACGTCAAAACATACGCAACCACAAGAGAAACTTTAGCTATGAATATTAACGTTCCTCAAGGCCAAATCCCAAATAACACATTTCCAAGAACATCTAGAGCATCTGGGTTGAGCTTTTCTTTGAAATGACTTTGTTTTCTAAACAAACAGATGGTGACAGAACATTGTGAAATTAGTACTCAGAAATGTTATAAAGTTTACCCATTAAACCTGTGAAAGTTTTCAATTTCCTTTAATGTCCTTCCCTCAGACTGAACAGATAACTGGGTTTCCTGCTCTGACACAGAGCAAGAATTTAATGAGGCAAAATGGAAACAAACGTTTTGATTTCAGATTTTATCTCTGCTACTGTAATTATGTTTCTCAAGGGTTCAAAAGAAGTTACAGCTGTACATAAGCCCTTTCCTAAGAAAAGCCTTCCAAAAAAAACCAAACAAAAAAAATACATTCTCACCCTTGCTATTACCAATGTTGCTGAGTTGGCAGCAGTAACAGTGAGAAAAGGCTTTAACAGCTTGCTTTATTTAAACCCTGCATCAGTGGGGGTATCCTCAGCACGTGATTGATAATTGTTCCCCAGCACTATTGTTCAGCAGGACTGATTATCAAGGGGGTTAAAATTCTAGGAACTCTCTGAAGAGCATCTCCAAGGTGCACTCTTCCATCTGATTGCTGCAAAGCTGATACAGTCATGGGATTTGAATTTAGCTTTTTTAGGCAATATTTCCTGGCATGTTGAGCATGTGAGGCCTTACCGGAACCCCTTCAGAAAAGTGTCTGACTTCTGTCCACAGCATAATACAGTTGCAATTCAGGAATGTATCCGAGTATAACATAGCTTGCTGGCTACACCTGGAAGGAAAATAGTCACAGAGCAATAGATAATTCCTGTGGACTGAGCATGAGCCTGATTCAGCCTTCCTACACTGCTCACCCAGCTCTGCATACTGGCTCCAGTACATTACTCCAAGTAATTTTACCACCTTATAACTGAGTGAGTTCCTTAACTGGTAAAATTTTAAATTTTATATTGATCAGTTAATATAAGAACCTGGCATTATTTTTAATTTTTTTCCCCAAAAATTCCATGTGTACAAGTTCTATTTCATTTGGGAATGGGTTTTCTCTGTTTTTTTTTTTTTTTTTTTTGCTTTTATATAAGGGCATGTAGGAGGAGGAGAAAGAAACTTCATGATGAGTCCAACTGGGTTGATCATCAAACTTCTTTAAGCTTGAGTACATCAAAGAAAATATATCAAAAGCAAATTCTTAACTGGCTATGAATCATGCATCCTGTAGAACTGCTTGTTGAAGAACTACTAAGACATACTGGTAAATTAATCAGGCTGGAGACCATTCTTATTACTGTTTAATGTATAAGTGTAGGCTAGACATCTGCTTGGAAAAAAATTACAAATTACTTGACAGAGTGCTGACTCAGTGCTTTTCTTATGCTTGAAATAAAGGGGGGAAAAAATGATCTCAAAAATTAATACATTTTCTCACCATTGGATGTTTGGCAGAAACGCTGTAGTTATAGGCTTTTCTCAAGCTACTTGACCAGGACTGAGGAATGGTTCATCATAACTGGCCCAAGATAGGTATGTGCAGGTGAAAGCCTCTGTGACCACATGAAAACTATTCAGTAGCTAACTGCATTCGTTTGCACGTGTTCAACTTACCTATGCAACAACATTACTTAACGAAATTTAAGCTCTACTATAACCAATTGGATGCAAAAATGGCATAATTCTGATTAGTTAACCCCACTCTTAATTTCAGTAAAGTAGATCAGCTGAGCATTTGGCCCACTTTTTGGCATGTGCAATGTGAAATCATCCAAGTGAACACAGACAAGTCATGCCATGGGTCTTGACAAAGTATTTTACTTGGCTGATCTCTAGGTGACCTGTATCTGCAGGTCCCATAACAAGACAGAGCAACAGACAAACAAGTTCTATGTGTCACTCAGCCTTTCTTGCACTCAATTCTACCAAATACAAGAATTTGGGAGGACAATTTGGTTGCAACAAGAACAGAATTCATAGTTTCAGAAATGAGAAAGAAGAAAGAAATGGTGGCAGATGGTTAATGTATGGATTTACATCAATTCACCTGAAGCTATAGTGTGACACTTTCAAAAGTGCTTGCCCTAAAGAGTACGAAGGTTTGAAATTAGAGAGACATACAGAAATAAGCCACTCATCAGAAATTAATAAATTGTTTGGGGAGACTGCTTGGTTTTGGATTTTTTGTTTTGGTTCCCTCCCCAAGGCCCAAAGGAAACCTGAAGCCTTAAAAGAAGGACATATCATCAGGACACTATTACTGGCATTGGCAATGTCAAACACATTCTCCTCTTGGGCATTTTACTCAATACCTCTGAAAGTCAAATGCCAATATGATACACAAACTTCTATACCTCCTCACAGTAAGCATGGCTCAAGTGATGAAGCTGGAGCAGTAAGTGAATGAAAGAAGTATCTGTTGTCAACTAATACTCTTTTGTACAGTATTGCTAAAATAACTGAAGAGCATTGAGAACAACTGCTTTACATCTCAAGAAAAGAAATCCAAGTTGCTAAATCAAAAAGCCCACACAGTACTGCACAAAATTCAGGAATCACTATGCCTCTGTATGGTTGGTGCTTGGAAGAAATCTGTGAGGAAATGCAATGAGAGTATCTATGACATTTTTGGAAGCAGGTAAAGCTTTTTCTATTCTGCTAGATTGAGGTGCCATGGTCAACAGTGTCTCAGACACAGCAGATTAAAATAGAAAGGAAGAGAAAACGTAACCAGGGGTTAGTGACTTTGCATATGTCTCATATACTACCTATTTTTTGTGCATGAGAGAGATCCCATTACCAGCATAAGTTCTTGCAAGAATGGGACACATGCTGTTTGGCACATGTCACAAGAACTTTAAATTCAGCTTTAAAATAAGACATGCCACTTTTTTCTCCCTTGTATTTTGACTTGCCTTTCAAAAATCTTTTCACTGCATTTTGGAAGTTTTCTGAAAGGAATCTGGCTAATTCTTGCTCACCAGAAATTAATGTTCCTTAAGGAAATTCTTTTAAAATCTATGGGAAACAGCGCAGCTGCACTCATGTTGAGAGCTGCGCTTAGTTTACCAGCATCTTCTTTCCAAGACATCTTTACTTAGAGGATAATTACGTGTTTAATGGCATTTCATACAGGCTTTGTTAATCAAAACTGTGTTTCCTCCCTTGCAATTTGTGCTTGCTTTCTTGATCCCAATGTGAAGTCTGGGCACAAGTGCTTTATCAAAATCATTTTTATAGCAAGAAGCTTCAGTGCCCAGCAGCACACTGTTTTATTATTTTTTTTTTAATTCAGAAGGGCAAGATGATAAAGAAAAGGCAGAAAATTCTTAAAGAGCAAATGATGAAATAAGTGGGGAAATGGATGTTTTAATATCACACTTTAAAGCAAATACCTGTGGGATGGCAATGTGCCACTGGTTCATGTACCTTTCTTGCCTATAACCTGACTTCCAAGTCAAAAGAAAGCAAGTAAAAAACTTTAGTTGTAACATCAGTGATTAAAGTTCCTTTAATCTTTCTTCATATGTCAAGTTCTCCAATCCTCCAACTACCTCAGTAGCTTTCCATTAGACCCTCTATAGTTTTTCCAACATTTCTCCTGAACTGGGAGGAGCAAAACTGGACACCTTAGTAGCCTAACAAGTGTTTATAAAATTGGAACAAGCATATCCCTTGATCCATTGGCTGCACTGTTCCTAATGCAGCCCAGGACATGCTTTGCCTTCAAGGCTGCAAGGGTATGCTGCTGGCTTGTTCTCATCTTGCTGCTCTCCAAGACTACCAGGGCATTTCCAGCAGAGCCTCACAGTACCATAGAATAGTTAGGGTTGGAAAGGACCTCAAGATCATCTAGTGCCAACCCCCCTGCCATGGGCAGGGACACCTCCCACTAAACCATGTCACCCAAGGCTCTGTCCAACATGGCCTTGAACACCACCAGTGATGGAGCATTCACAACTTCCCCGGGCAACCCATTCCAGTGCCTCACCACCCTTGCAGTAATGAACTTCCTCCTTATATCCAATCTAAACTTCCCCTGTTTAAGTCTGAACCCGTTACCCCTTGTCCTATCAGTACAGTCCCTAATGAAGAGTCCCTCCCAGCATCCTTGTAGGCTCCCTTCAGATACTGGAAGGCTGCTACAAGGCCTCCATGCAGCCTTCACTTCTCCAGCCTGAAGGGCCCCAACTTTCTCAGCCTGTCTTCATACAGGAGGTGCTCCAGTCCCCTGATAGTCCTCATGGTCCTCCTCTGGACTTGTTCCAACAGTTCCGTGCCCTTTTTATGTCAAGGACACCAGAACTGTGCAAAATACTTCAAGTGAGGTCTCACAAGAGCAGAGTAGAGGGGCAGGAGCACCTCCCTCGACCTGCTGGTCACACTTCTTTTGATGCAGCCCAGGGTACAGTTGGCTTTCTGGGCTGTGAGCACACACTGAGGCCAGCTCATGTTCATTTTCTCACTGATCAACACCCCCAAGTCCTCCTCTGCAGGGCTGCTCTGAATCTCTTCTCCACCAACCTGTAGCTGTGCCTGGGGTTGCTCCTACCCAGGTGTAGGACCTTGCACTTCACATTGTTGGACTTCATAAAGTTGGAGTGTCTACCTTTCCTCCAGCTTTGGTTGTCATGTACCACCTTGGTGAGGATACATTCAGTCCTGTCATCTGGGTCTTTTAAGATGCTGCTTTGTATTGAACCCAGTATTGTCCCCTGAGGAACTCTGGTTGTGACCAGCTGCAAATCAGCTTTTGGCCAGTAATGGCACTCTGAGTTCTGTAGTTCAGCAGTGTTTCACCTATACTTTGTTCCACCTCTTCAGTTCCTATCTTATTATCTTGTCAAAAAGGATGTTGTGGCAGACCACATCAAATACCTTGCTAAAAATCAAGGTTATGTCAAGGATGCGAGTGCTGCTCCCTTGTTTGAGAGCAGACAGTCAAACTTTTACCCTTGTCCACCCAAAATGCCGGCTTTGGCTTTCTGCCCACAATTGTTGTTCATTGTCTTACCTGCTCTTTTGGAATTGTAAAACAAACAGAAAAAGAGAGAAAAACCTCAGAATTTATTTTCTTTCTTTCCAACAGTGTGGTCCTTTAATATACCCTGCTTTCCCATTGTTTCATTTTTCAGTGAGCAGTCCAGAAGCCTCTGGGTGCCAAGGCTTTGTCTTAGAAGGAAGCTGGAATGGGAGCTGTGGGAAGATTCTCGCTTGCAAAGTTAAGTGGAGGATTTGGGCCTTTCGCCAATTCTGTGTGGATATGATGATTTCAAGGCAGTTTGCCATGTCGTTCTGTAAAATTTTGTAGCAACAAAAATATTTTTTGCATTAAAAAAATTAGACTGACTTCAAATAGCTTCTCCAAGTCAAAAAAAGAATAAATAAGGCAACACTAGAGAAAGTAAATTTATCCTCAGACATCAAATCCCCTTCTCCCCTCATCAGTTTCATTTGGCTGGGCTTTCTGAGCTATGTTTTTCCACTGCTGAGTCAACTGCTCTTTGTGTCTCGCTGTTGACATGCTTTATGCTCACAGACCTCCAAACAAAGAAGCAATCATTAGGTCTTGCAGCATAAAGGCAGATTCTGAATCAGTCCATCTTGAAAGTTTCTGATGACTTTAGCAAAAACAGGCAGTCATGGCCAGTATCAAAAACCGGTGTGGAAATTTTTCATTCTCTCCCTTCTTTCCTTTATTTTTGCAGTAATCCCTCCATATTCTCGTGTTTTACGACTTTTGACACACGAGGCTGGAGTGAGGTTATCAAAAAGATGTGCCCCAACTCACTTCAGCTCCACTTTTATGTGAGCAAATGCTCAATAAAATAAACAAACACAGTAATTTGTCACATTTTCTTTTTAAGGTGCAGAGTAGAATCTTTCAGATTGTCTCACATATACACAAAATTTATCAAAAGCTTTATGATTTTTCCAGATCTGTCTTGTTTAATATCCCATGGCATCAATTAAAATAGTACACATGCTCAGATACAGCCTGGTATGATTATCTAATATGGCCTAGCTGAAGTAGGATCTGCATAGTAGCATCCTTTCGTATTTTATACGCCAGCTTGCTTGCAGCGTTTGCAGAGAACAGTTAATGGTGCAAGGATGCCACTTCTGTTGCACCAGCACATCTTACGAAATACAGATATGAGGGTAAAACTTACCCTGATGTAGATAATCAAGTCTGTGCACACAGTTTCCTCTTTACATAGTCCCATCCAACTAACACTTTTTTCCAGTACAAAATCTAAGGTGAACTTTTTAGGGTTTGATTCTTCTTTGCTTTTATTTGAATGTCAAGGTCTATTAAAATTTGATAACTGTTTCTTTTTCTCACTGACACCAGTTTCACCAGGGTATCTACCTTTTGCTTTTGTCCTTTGTAAGTGGGGAAGATCAGAACCCTCCAAGCCAGTCATATGCAAAGAAAACAGTCAGAGCAAGATCATATTCCACAATATTTCCAATCATCCACCTCTGCAGCACTTAAGGATTTTTGATTACTCTGTCATTTTTCATGTTTAGACAAGAACCTGAGTCTATGAAACTTGCTCTTGAGTAGCACCCCAATTTCAGCACAGGCCTACATATGCCAAGGAACAAGAAGCAAAATATGCACAAAAAAACCCCAACAGCTTCCTATTTACTTTGAAGTACCATTTGTTGTGAGCCATACAGGGCAAGGCAGAACACCTTTAAACTGAAAGAGAGTAGACTTAGATTAGGTATTAGGAAGGAGCTCTTGACTGTGAGGGTGGTGATGCACTGGAAAAGGTTGCCCAGAGAAGCTGTAATTGCCGCACCCCTGGCAGTAGTCAAGGGAGGTTGAATGGGCTTAGAGCAACCTGGTCTAGTGGAAGGTGTCCCTGCCTATGGCAGGGGGATTTAGAACTAGATGCGCTTTGCAGTCCCTTACAACCTAAACTGCTATATGAGCCTATGATACCAAGTTTTCTTTCAGTGGTGCCTGTGGGGTTGCTGTTGTGAAGGAAATGGCATTCTGATCTTAACACACACTAATTCCAAAATGCAAACTGCAGAAGCTACAATATATTGCTGCTTTGGCTACTGTTCATTTTATTTGTTTTCTTCAGGTGGGCATTATAAGAATGGGGATTGGCTACAAATTTTTTAACTCTGTTTTTAATAAGATGCAAGAAAGTGAAATATTTTTGCATGCTACACCAAGACTGCACAGGCAAAGGAGCACGGTAATATTTATAGGCTCCAGTTCAACTAAAAATGCGTGGCTAAAGGTACAGAAAAATTTTCAAGAATGAAACTTTGAATATTGCTCTCAACTCTGTCTTACTTCATTAGGCAAATCAGAGACAATCTACATATTCTCAAGACCTCCAAGTTTTGTGCTAGCCAAAGACAGCTCACATGAAATTCTAAATCACCTCTGATGGGTTTCTCCTTCATAAAAAAGTGAATCTAAGACTTAAAAGCAATGCTCAGATTCCAACCTCATATAATCCATACTATGAAAACCTCTCAGCCATGTGCGCTACTACTTTTAAGAAAGGGAACTTACCTTGGTAACGCAAATACAGACCAGCATCATGAAAGCCCTGCTGCTCACCAGTGTTTTCCAACAGACCTCTATCCTTACCAACAAATGCTTAAAAATGGTATACTCTATTACAGAGGATGTAAGGTCAGCTCAATTTATACTAACGACGACAGGATGTGTCCATAGACATCTCAATACCTGGGGCTATGCAGTACCATGTGTGAGGCAGCTTCTGTTGATTGAGCTAAACTGGGAGAAACAGCTGAAGTCTTTTGTGTCAAGTTTGGCCTTACAGAGTGCACCTGTGCCTGGGTTCACATTGTCAGCGCTCCTGAAACCAGGGGCTGCCTCAGGCAGTCCTCATCCTTGTGAAGGAGGCTTAGGGTGTGAAGAAATTAAATTCAGTCTTTGTCTCTTTTTAAAAATAAACTTTTTTGTCCTGAGGTATGCTTGTTGGAGTGAGATGGTTTGTTCCCTCTATCTGTACTGTGCTCTTGGATATCCTTCCTTTGGGAAAGCCTGACATCCATCTATATGTGTGGTCATTATCAGGCACTGTCACAGTGCTTTAAGAGACCTTATCCTTCATATTAAAAGTAAAAAAGAAATCATTCTTATGTATCTGACAAGTGTATGTGCAGCTTTTAAGCTAGTGAGTATTTTAATTGCTATTTGCTACTGAAGTGTTTGTGATAAGTGGTAGCACTATATCCAATAACTTCCATTTCTTCAAATGTGACAGAGTACAAATGAGGGTGTAAGCTGTGTCCTTGAGCTGTACCTCAGTTCAGTATACCTGTAGCAGACTTACTTATACAGACAGACTGCAAGTCTTCCTCACACTCATTCCTGGGGAATTAACAAAATTTTATAAATAGAAAAAGACTATTTTAAATGTCTTACTGAGTAAATATTTCCAGCATATTTTGTGTACCCAAGAGTCTGTTCCTGCTTATGTCTCCCAGAATAGGAAACAGACCCCAAAAGTCAAGATTTGTTTTTATTGCCTTTTAGGAAAACTCTAATGCTTCATCTAAATTCATACATTGGTGTCTACTTAAATGATAGTTTTGAACACACTGAAACACTGCGGGTTTCTTCAATATATTTATAGCAATTCCATTGCAAATTACCAAGTGTTCAATGAATCCTGCTGACCAGAGATTTAAACACAGATAAAGAAGACCCTGGATAAAGTTCCACTATTAAAAATATTGGCTTAAGATTGTTGCTTCATTATGAACAGCACTTCAATGCCATATAGGAAATAGACACATCAACCGTCATCTCAATTCAGATTGCTTAGATATGTGTCAAAGACTGAAAAGCACAGCACACATACTGATTGAATTCTGGATTTCTGACTCGAGTTTTCACCATTCCTGACTACAAAGACTTATTTCAAGCACCCTATAGTCAGTGGGTGGCTGGGTGCTACAGATTCATAATTTTTCCAAATTAAGGAGGGAAAAACTACTGGGGGATTAAAAAGACAAAACTGTGTCTGTCGAAAATGCGGAAGAAGGTAAAAGGCAGCAAAACCAGTTCTTACACTGAAATAAAATTAAAAGACTTTATCACAGAACAAGGAGACTGAGAAAGATTAGAATAAGCAAGGGCATTGTGAGTGTGTAGCAAAATGGATAAATAATTAATAACAAAAAGTGGGCTTCATTTCTTCAGAAGTTCTGTCTTACTTGCTGTCTTTGACTCAGTAAAGCTCTTAGTTCTTCCTTTTCTTTCATAAAAGTATTTTTTTCACTGTTTAGAAAAAAAATAGCTGAATGTAGGAAGGTAGGAAGTAGGAACTGTCTTTCAGTAACCCAAAAATTTGCTTGAAAACAACAACAAAACATTGTCTCCAAGAAGACTTTCAAAGAAATATCATCACTGACCTTTTGCAAAAGCATGACTAGACTGGAGTAAGATTCCACAAGGAGAATATAATAGCTGCTGATTAAGGTAGTTACCACTAACTATGTATTATTTTTGCAAAAGGAAAATATGTTCCAGGTGCCCTCTGATATAGCAGAACATTTCTGCAAATCAAGTATGAAAGCAAAGCTGTCAAAATAAATGCAACATTGTGTTCCAGGTGCACATCTCTGAATTTACAACTCAAGCAGTGTGTCCACAAACTAAATGAGACGCTGGAGTTTTCAGCTCACTGAAGAATGGCACCATTGTGCCCTTGACACAAAAGCTGCACAGTTGCCCTTGGGAAATACTCTCCCTGGAAAAGATACTCAGTTGCTTCAAGTTCTGTGCAAATGAAGCAGAAGGCAATCAAAAGATAACAGCAAGAGGTCCAGGATGTTTCAAGGGACCCACATAGTGTTGCCATGCTTCGGTGAAGTAATGCTTTCCCAGTTTTGTATTATAATTCTTTTGATATGGATTGTTTGTTTGTTTGTTTGAATCCCTCTCCCACCAAGCTGAGCACACAGGGCTGTGTAGAAACACAACTACATTAATCAGTTCTGGTTCCTATGGATTTGGTGCAAACTTGTGACTCAATAGGCTCCCAGGCAGACCACAGCCTACCCCTTACAGGAGGAGTGACTTCCTACATAGAAGAGGAGCAGGTGATTTTCGATATTTCTGCTTATTTCACTCCATCTGCTAGATAGGTATTTTTATGGGACAGAATAACCTAATCTGGTCTGTAAGTCCTTCCGTCATTTGCAGTGTTAAAGATTCACATCCTCTTACAAAGTAGAATTGGTTGTATTGTTACATTAGTGTCTTTGAAGAATAATGCCATTAAGTTTGTTAGGCTCAAAGACACTGCAGCGGTCAAGAGAATCAGCTCCTTCATGATCTGTATTTGGATTTAAATTATTCAGTTTGACTACAATTTAGGCTGCTGCTGTGCTCAGTCCTCTGATCAATACCATTTCACTGCTCTCTTCTTCTACTCCCATCTGCTATTTTCATCTTTTGCTCTTAGTTTTCCACTTGGATTGCAAAGTCCTTGAATCACGATCATTGCTTTGCTCTTTGTAAAGTGCCTAGAGGAATTGAGTCCCTGTCTGTAACTAGTGTGCCCAAATGGAGTAATAAATGTGTCGCAATTACTACTGATGCTGCAGCTGTTATCGTATCCATGACCATACAGGTGATAAATGCATGGCAGTAAAGTTGTAAGGTTTCCTTTTTATCACACAATGCATCCCACACATCTGCAGAAGGTGTTCTCACTGCTGCAGCCATAACTGTTGGAGAGATCCTGCCACTGGGCAGAAAGGTATTTCAAAATTAACTGGGCTGGTGGATTTCTTCTTGAGGCTGTCAGAAAGCTCCTGGCAATCAGGTGTTGTCAAAGAGACTCTCCAATAAGCTTGAATTTTCATTAAAGGTATACCACTAAAAATAGCCACTCTTCACTCATTGTAATTTTGCTCCATCCTAAAGGAAGATGAATCCAGCCCAGGAAGCCAGAGGGAAAAAGGGTACTATGCCACCAGCCCTTTTGCTTCCACAGAAGGGAGATTTCACCAAAATCTATGCAAGTATTGTCTCAGCTTTATGAAAACTATGTATTATGGAACAGTATAATTTTTTTTATTCATTATTAGTAGGAAGCATTTAAGAGGAGTATATATGCCTGCAAATTATGAACCAAAATTTTCGCACATTGCATTACTGAAACAATAGTGCAGACCATTACACACACATCTGTGCACACAGTCTTTAGAAATGTTCCTCAGCTCCTACAGTATCTAAATGACTAAGCACCACATGTCAACTGGGTGCTCCTATCTGACCCAAACCTAAGCAAACTCCCACCCTCCCCAGCATCCATACTCTTCCTTCCCAGGCTGGCTCAGTGCTACATGTTTTTTTTCTGCACTTCAACAAAGCAGCAGCAGCAGAAGGTCCTGGAGAGACCAGCTATGGGTTCTTAACAGGAGTTGCAGCCCCTAATGAGGAGGAGGGGAGGCAGTGGACTTCCTGGAAAAATAAGGGGGAGGAGCAGCACCCTTTGCAGCGTGTCAAACTGAGCCTTTGGTGTTTGGTACTGCAAGGAAGGTAGGTAGTAAGATTACTCAAGCTGAAATGCTTGTGAGTTCTCCAACCTTCCTTTGAGGTTGTCAGAAGTTTATTGGCAATTTTGTACTGACAAAGACAGTGCTTTGATGAGCCAAAGTAGCCTTCCTGGCTCACTTAAAAAACAACATCAAGCAACCACTCTGCCAGTCATCAAGTAATGAGGTGAGGTAAATTGGGCAGGCTGGAAAATGGCGATTTAAACAGGACAGAAAAAAATAACAATTATCCACACCTTCTAAAATCCTCTTGTCCCTTGTTCACAAAATTAATAGCCTGAAGAGTATTACTTTTAGGTTTTGGTAATTTACTGTAAGGATTACTATGTCCAAGGCATATTCTGGAATAATACTTGCCTCACTGTACTAGTGTGTTTCACCTCTTTTTCATATATATACAGATATATAACTGAAAGCTAAGGTGACTATTGGTCAACTTTTATACCCTTTGAGATATTACACATTCTGTATCTGTGCTTCTGTTAACAAGAGTGGGTAAGCTTATGTGTTCCCATATTTTAAACCCTCTAAGGAGAAGTGCAGTGTGTCCTCTATTCCCTAAGGAAATCCAGACAAGGTCTTTTATATAGGAAGCTCTTTCTTCATTAGGAAATGTACAGAGGCTGCTAAATGTACCCAAATTAGTTCTTTTATCCCTAATATAAAAGCAGTTACATCTTTAAGCAGCGGAAGTCCATAGTATTCTTGCAGATGGTTTTGTCACTGGAGTCATGTCAATCCCTTATTGCCAAATGGTGAAGCCCACTTGTGAGTTAATGATGCATTTGGGATTTTAATACTCTAGTGACAGAAGGAACTGTAATGAATCTCACTGAACTTCATTTCAGGCCATGAACCTGATGGTTTGGAAAAAGTCACCTTCAAGGTTGTCAAACTACACTATATTTTGTTCCTTCTGATGCTGTACCTGTCTTTTTTCTTACCTTAGGTCCTCAACACAGTTTCACTTGAGATTGCATCACTGAAGTGTAGCAGTCCATCAAAAGCTGAACAACATGTGTAGCATTAATTGTTTCCAGATTTTAGCTCAGAATATTAGTCTAAAAATATCCCTGTAGCAGCAGAGGGGTCTCTAATGAACTAAACATGCCATGCAATAGATCACAGAATGCATTTTTATTAACTATATTGCAACTTAGGGGGAACCAAGGAGTATATCCAGTTCTTTGATTCAGGCTGGACAGTCTTATTTGTGGTTTCATGGAAAAGGTTTAGAAGCAGTGAAAGAAATGGCACTGTTTTTCTGCACCCTTCCAGAAGCCTTTAAGCTACAGAATGCAATTTCAGGATATACTGGCACAAATGTGTTTTTATTGGTTCCTGTAAGCTATAATGTATCCAAGATACGACTGCAGCAACCTGAAAAACAATTAGCATCTGTAAAGCAGTCTGTGACCATGAGATTACTTCACAAAATGAAGATTTAACAAGCAGCTTCCTCAGGAATTAGTTGTGTTTGGGTCTGGCTTTTCTGTTGTTTTCTTCCTTTATTGATCCCTTCAGGCAGAAAGAAATGGTGAGTTATCTGATTGAAGTGTGTGCAAAACTGTAGGGAAATCCTGCACAGCTACTAATGACACCTGATTTAATGATGGAAGTATATTAAGCAGGGTGTTGCTCAGACCTTCTGGGTGATTTTAATAGCTGGTTAAATACTTTAAGACAAGTCCAAGGAAATATAAAAGCAACAATAGAATTGCAGTGCCATTTTTTAAACAGATGGCAGTTTAAATGACAAAACTAGTAAATGTTTGTCTCGTTTGTGGAAGTATCCTAGCATACATACTGCAGGGAATATGGATTATTTTTTCTTTCAAAGGTGAAGTCATTTGTTACTTGTGAAATGTTTACTGAGCTTGGATAGATTCTGTTGAAATAGCTACAGCAAGTCAAGTTGAGCTGGTGATGTGCTTACAAAGGTTCTGAAAGCACAAGCAAGCACCTCGGCACTAACAATTCAGCCTAAAACAAATCCAAAAGCTGTTTAATTTTCCTGCTGTATTTTGATACAGAGAAAGTGACACAGTCTACAAAAGGCTTGTATAGGCTTGTCTGAGTATTTGCCAGTGCATTTGCCAAATGTTTTTTTCTAACTTTATTATTCTGAATTTGCAGGCTTGTGACAGGAAAAAATATTGAAAGGGAAACACAGCTGAAACTACCCAGAGCGTCGTGGTGGGATGAAAGTTCTACTCCACATCATTTCGAAACAGATTTATAAATTGCTGCATATTTCCCTGAAATACAGAGCCAGTTTAAAATCTCTCATATTCATTTTACACTGAAGCCAATACAGGGTGGGAGGTTATTGTTGTTATGATGTCCACACGGCAGATTGCATTCAAAATTTGATCCCATTGCACATTCTGCTCAGTTTCTTGTGAGCACAGTGACAGTAGTCCCAAAATGCATTTTGCCTCCTGGTGGCACTGCTTAGTACACTGTACTTCTCTACAGGAGAAACATGCTGGAACAACTCAGACATTTATGTATTCTGAGCAGCAAAAGAAACATTTTTGCTGTTTTGGAATGAAAGATAGAGCATGGTGGGTTGTTAACAGCACACATCAAATTCTTCCCCTGTCAGTACCAAATGCAAGACTTGCATGAAAAGCATACCACACTTTCAGACATTCCAGAGTACTCAAAATCCCCTGACCCTGCCTCTATGAATGTATTATTGTTTTGTTGAAAGAGTGCAAAGAGATTTATGGCTCACATACTGCCTAATAGCCTCTATAGGATACACTATTTCAAGGGCACACAATGCTTTACAAAAAGTTAGCATTTTTCACATACCTCTTCTTTGCTGGGCCTAATTTTGCACTGTTTGTCAACAATAGCTCTCCAAAGTCCTCCCACTGTTCATCTAAATGTTCCCAGAGTGTCCATACAGCCACAGGCAGACGTTCATTTTCCAAACCTTTTTCCAGCTGAAAACAATACCGCTCCTTTGCTGTTTGTCTCTGACCTCTGTCAGAGGTTATCCTCCCAGCACTGCTAGCAAAGAAAGGATCATATGAGGGATCTCTAATTTATTCCAGGCAAAACCAGTCAGGGTTGACTTAATTAACTTGAGTATGAGCTAGGGCAGATGACATTATTTGATACTGGTTTGGAAGTGCTCATATCATACTGTTTAGCTGCAGGCCTGTGAGGGCTGTACCTCCAGCTGGAGAAAAGGGATGGCGTGGAGACCTCATAGCAGCCTTCCAATGCCTGAAGGGGGCCTATAGGGATGCTGGGGAGGGACTCTTCATTAGGGACTGTGGTGAGAGGACAAGGGGTAACAGGTTTAAACTTAAACAGGGGAAGTTTAGATTGGATATGAGGAAGAAATTCTTTACTGTGAGGGTGGTGAGGCCCTGGAATGGGGTGCCCAGGGAAGTTGTGGATGCTTCATCCCTGGTGGCATTCAAGGTGAGGTTGGACATAGCCTTGGATGGCATGGTTTAGTGGGAGGTGTCCCTGGCCATGGCAGGGGGGTTGGAACTCGATGATCTTGAGGTCCTTTCCAACCCTAAATATTCTATGATTCCATGATTCTATGACAGTGGGTGTAAAATCTCAGCCCAGCATTGCTAGGCATAGATGGTCTATTGAGGGCCCCAGAAAGGCACAGAGGAATAGTGGCTAGGGGCAGAAATAGCCACAGATTGCTCTGGTATGCCCATACCAAAGGATGTTTCATTCTTCCCATAAAATGATCTCAGAGTTACTTTGGAACTGAAATAATACCTTAGAAATACAACTCCACCTTCTCTTTTCAATTGTCCTGTGCTGTGATAGAAAAGACAAGCAGTGGACAGTTCTGAGTTTTTCTTTTTGTTTTGTTCTTAAACACAGAGGTGGTTAAGAGTTCATGAATGATTACCAGATGAAGATTGTTTGTCAGACTTGTATGAACAACTTGAAAAAACAAATGCACTTATTCCCTTCTGAATACTTTATAGAAAGGGAAAATGGAAAATGAGTGAATAAAATGCTTGTTGAGGGTTCTCACTTGGTGTTGCTCATGGATGTTATTAAAATAGAGGGGAGAATGAGT